>OY728151.1:1737251787-1738451787 GCA_963277665.1 Viscum album
ATATTAGTTCTTGAAAAAAGTTCTCTATGATGTATTTATTAAATGGAAATATTGAGAATAAGGGGTAAGGTAAGAAAAATAGGACTGAAAATATAGAAAATAGGAATGAAGAATTGATGTGATTTCTAATGTGTGATAATTGTTGAATAAAACACCCCGTGGATTGCAGTAAGTGACTATGAGTTTGCTATAGGTGTAGTAAAAATGGCCATTAATATTACCAATAAATGGGAAATTAAAGAGATGTTTTTATTAAAGAATTATTGTCAATAGATGAGAAATTATGTGAACTAATGCTCTAAATTTCAAGGGAATTTACCTTATAAAAGGAAAAGAAATCTAGAAAAATATTATCTATTAACCATAGGTAAATAAAAAATTTAAATTAATATAGTTGAGGGTGTAATGAAAATATACTCAATGGTAGACACTGTTTTATTTTTTATGTATATTGAAACACTTCTATATCTTCCATTTTTTCAAAAACATTATATGCTACACAAACACACTATAAAGGGTTTTACCACTTAATTCACCAAGTGTGTGTCTTATAGAAACAACGATGTGTCATGAAATTCCAATTATGAATCATGGGAATTCCACATTTTCATACTTGGCTACAAAACCTATCATTGAATTCGATATGGTCCTTGGTATAGATTAAAATTCAATTTAAATTTAATGAATTGTTTTATAAGGGAACGATATTATAATTTATTAAGGTGTGGTGGAATATACTATTAGTAGAGGGAAACATCAATATCTAAATAATTTCTAGATCCTCCCCCCATATCTCTCAAACATGAAGTTATGTGAAAAGATGAATATCAATCACGATTAATTAAAGAGGAAGGTATCCTAATAATGGTGCATGTACCAGTAGTAAAAAATTATTATTGTTTTTCTAGAAGAATTACATGGTCAACCACTAGATAGTGAAGTTGAGTTCTCCAATAAACTCTTTATGGACTAATGTAGTATATCAAAAACTCCGTATATAATGAAACCAGTTTAGTTGGTAGAGTTAAGAAAATAGTAAAATTAGTTGACAAAAAAAAATTTATATGCCCTGTAGTTTCACCATGGGGAGGCCCTGTTTTATTCATCAAAATAACGATGGGTCTATTAGACTAAAAATAGTTGATAAGGATATAAATGAAATTAATATAAAGATCATGTATAATTTACCATTTCAACACCCAAATCTTCCACTATACGTTTCTCTTTGAATAATACATTAGCTTGCGCTGTATGCAACCCCAAGTTCTTGCACACCACGACCAATCAAACTAGCCGTTTAAAAACAGTTATGAATAATAATACCCACTTTTTGAAAATTTATACATTTTACTTTTCAAAATGGACTTCATTTTTGGATATAGAATATCAAAATTAGTTTAGGGTGAAATTTTTTATTTTTCTGAAAACATTCAATTTTTGATAAATAGTGAAAAACACTACGTTATTATTTAAAACCGACTTTTTATTTAAATAATAATTTAGTTACATAAATTTATTTCAAAGTCAAAATAGATACATAATACCTATATTATTCCAATGAAATTCATTGGATTCATTTTATAATAATATTAGATATATAAAATTTTATAGAACTTTTTAACGTCTTTTACCCACCTTCTAGCCACATTTTCAAATTTTCATAAAATGTAATTTTACCACTTCTAGGAATTTAATTTAAAAAATACAACAGACATAATTGTCTTCAATAAGTAAAATGTGGTTCTATTGGTTGAAAATAATTTTTGGTGAATAGTAATTTTTGAATTTTATTTACCACGGTTAAAAGGAAATAGGGTAATTAAAGGTAAAAATAATATTATAATTACCCCAAAACATGTCCTAATTCTATTGGATAAGTTTATTTCAACCAAAATCAACATTAGGACAAAATATGATCCTTTTTGATCCACTTGTATTAGATTAGGACATTTATTATATTTTATTTAAAGAAGAGTTAAAAGTGTTAAATTAAAATTTTAATAACTAAACCATTTTTAATATAGAGTTATACATAAGATAAATTAGACTATAAATATTTATTATAAATATAATAATATTTAATACATCATGGTATTTTATTTAAAATTTTTATACATTAAATAATTAAATTTATTTATGACACAATGATGATGCAGTAATTACCTTATTAATGAAAGATTAAAATAATTGATGTTATATATATTAAAATAAATGTAAATTGAAAATTTTGATTTCATAGAAGAATTTTATAGGTGAATATGGAATTTTAGGGTTTATTCAATGTTTTTTTTGAATTAATCTAGTTTTTATTACTTTAAAAAACCAAATACTAAATAGTGTCAAAATTGACATAAATGAGTTTTTAAAACAATTACTATATTATTAAATGATATAATATTTCTAAAAATATATTATTCGGAAAAAGGACTTATATAATGTTGTATAATTATTTAATGAACCACTTGAGGTTCTCTTGGAATTTTATAGTAACTATATTAACCATGTAGTATAATGATACAAGAAGACGTGGTAAAAGATAAACTATTTAACTAAGAGTTAAATCTAAAAGATAAGGTTAATATGGTGACCTAAACTTGTCTAAAACCTAGTGGTTGAGAGGATTTAGACCAATCCCCACCGTATCCTTGAAATAAATCCATTTGTATCTATTAGAAACCGAAATTGATTTTATAATAAATTAATATTTCAAGCTCTTCCTAAAATTCCCTCCCCTCTCTTATAAAATTGTACTTCCTCTTCTACTAAATTAACACCTCCAAATCCATTTGTATCAGCCAAAACCTACCCAAATATCCACAAATCTAGCCTCAATTCATACTAGAGGCCTTACTTTGGTCATAAATCCAACATAAGGAGCACTTTTGTTCATATCAAAAGGAAGTACCTGAAGAAGAGGTAATTATTTCATCACATATTTCAAAGTTATTTTCTTCATCCACTTCCTCTTTCTTTGTTGTTTCCATATTAAAATAATAAATCCAGTACCTTATACATACTGTGATGTTATTATAAATATGGTAAAACCATATTCATTATTGTATCCATCCTATTAATGACAATGTCCCCATACGTGCACACATACGACTTACTGTATCCATGTCGTGGTGTAGTTTTTTATTCAACACTTCTTTATTTGGATAGGCATAGTAATGATGTATAATTGATGTAAATAATAAATATAACATGTTAACGATTTTTATATATAATATACCATCCAATTACATATTATTTCACCATCAATAGAATGATATGGTCGCTCATTCATACATACAGCTTACCGTCTCCACGACGCGATGAGATTTCATTCCCCATAATTATCAATCAAGAATAATTTTAATTTCATGAATAAAAAATAAAGTTTATGAACTTAATAAAATTCTTTATATGAATCAAATACATCCTATCCATAAAAAATGACTTATGTAACAAATTATATAAAGAAAAACGAATCAGTTAACACCAGAAACAATGATATTACTAAAATATTATTAACAAATAAATGTTAGAGGATGATATATGATATCATATTTATGTATGCGGTTCTTGTATAATTTAATAAGTATTATTTAAATTTTATATGGGAGGTTAATATACCATCGACAAAGGAAAAGTACAAGGTAAGGGTGAATTTTACCATCTCTTTATTATCCGAGGTTGTTTATACGTAAGTATTTACTTGGAATAATTTATCATCCACATTAGTGTTTCTTAAAAATGTATTTCAAAACTTTTTTACTATTTCCTAGAATAAGGGTTAAATTCATTTATACCCTTGTTTTACTTTTTATAAATTTTTTTGAATGGAATCTTCTGTCATTTTCCAAACAAGGTACTTTATGACCATTTCGAAAAATTAAGGAATGGATTTTTTTAACTTATATGGAGGGTGTGGATATTTTCCATCACTATAACACCTTTTAAGTTTCCCTTAAAATATTATAAGAATATTTTAAAAATAAATGTTTTCTTTTATAATTATGATACTTTTAAATGATTTCAAAGTAGAAAGTGATATTTCCCTCAAATGGTTTTTGGATTGATTTCATCTATGCCAACATCTATTGTTGTATTTTATGTTTAATTGAAGTTAATTTATTACGATACAATATTCCATATTGGATTGATAGTTTTATTATATGTTTGACTATTGATGTTTTAATTTTATTTAGTTTACGGTTTATGGTTAAATTATTTAAATTTCCTAAGTTAGTTTAATACGAATGTTTATGTTCTATTTGACCCTTTTCATATTATGAATGCATTGGACATAGTAAGTGATGGGTGGGGCACACTATATCCCCTTGATGCATCGGTAGGTCTCGTGAGACAAACTAGTGTCTTGGAATGAGTTCTTGACAAAATTTATATTTAGGGTCTTGGTATGAGGCCTTGACTATGTGGTTATGATTTCAGACATTATGAATTCCATCATTATGATATTATCTTTTAATATTACATGTGATTATTCGACTAGTAGAATATCCATGTGAATAAGTAAATGAAATTATTTGATTTATGTTTTCCATATAATGCTAAAGTTTAAGTTTAAAAGTCTTTTGTTTTAGTCCTATACATTACCTTAAATGTTTGTTCTTATTTATGACAGTTTTAGATATATCGTTATCTTTACTAAGCATCTAAGATTACCCCTTTATTATGTCTTATTTTTCCTAGGATGCGAAGAAGTATATTATGAATGACCTACATGAATAGACTAAGGGATATGATTGTGTTCAAAGGAGACACAATGTTACCTTTTAATTTCATAATGTAATGTAAAACTAATGTATGTATCTTCTACTTTCAAGGCTACTAAACTGACTGGTCTTTTGATACCTGATCTCTTATGGTCATTCCAATGTTAAGTAATAATTCAACGACTCTAGGTAATTGGTGTTAGGGAATTACAGTTGGTATCAGAGGAAGTTTAGTAAAAACCTTGGAAACTATATCTAAAAAAACTCTGATTAGAGAACATTACCCTATGATAGACTTTTGAGGATTTGTATAGAAGAAAATCCAACTTTTTTTTGGTAATGTAGATATTATGTGGGTTTTCCAAGAAATACATAACTGTATGGAGACTATAAGTGGATGTGGTTCTTCCACAGATGTACCTAGGAGTGAAAACTCTAATAAGGAGTTTCGGGCTTGACCTAGGGTATCTTGGTACACGAAAATGAGCCTTACTACGCACCTGGTTTGACACTCTTATTTGATATGATTAGGATAATTCACATTTTCTATACAAACCATTATGAAGTATTTATGAGTAAATACATCCCCGAATATATTTTTTAAGATTATGGATTATATTCACAAAATTTTCAATTTATGTTAAGTATTTTAAAATTTTGGAATTATGCATTGGGATTCATAAAACTAATCCACCATATGCCATTGATTATAAATGGATCCTAGTGGACGGAATGGAAACCGTATGAACACATGTAATCCACGTATTTATTTCTATCCTATTCAAGATAATTATAGTGGATATGGTGATGAAACTGGTGCTGATCATCTTATAACCATACTAGGAAAAATCACTCAGGTTATGAATAACAACCTTACCCATATAATGAAACCTGATCCACAACATGGAGGATCAATGTTAGACTACTTAATGAGGCAACAAAAACCAAAATTCAATGGGACTACAAATCCATTTGTAGTTGAGAAATGTATAAGTTCCTTAGAGAATATATTTCATGTTTTGGGGAGTAGTGAAAGGGAAAAAGTTTTCATGGCAGTTTATCACCTCTGAGGAGATGGAAATAAATGGTGGTGATTAATTCAAAAACACAAAAGAGGATGAATAAGTACCAAATATTGAATGGAGGTTGTATAAATATCTTTTCATAGGAAAATAATTTCCTCGTGAACATCGACTGGATATGGAAAAGCAATTTCTGAGTCTGTGGAAAAAAGAGAGTGAGAATGTCACAAAGTATGGGGAAAACATTACAAGGTTATAAAGGCTTGATGAAGACTATATACGTAACCCAAGAAGAAATATTGATCGATTATTTTATGGGCTAAAACTATTTCTTCTTGAAGAATTAGTCTCACAATCCTTCTCATTGTATGAAGATATAGTCTCATGTTATATCAAGGATGAAAAAGAATTATCTAAGTATGATAACTTCAATGTGAATAAAGAGAAGAAGAGATCTACTAAACATTCTAGAAAAGGAAATAAGGGGAATAATGGAAAAGTTGAATTTCCATCCTGTAGTAATTGTGGGAAGAAACATCCTGGTACTAGCCTAAATGGGATGGGGTTTTACTACATGTGTGGAGAAAAAGGCCACCAATCTTGTGATTACAAGGGGAAGAAAGAGGTTGTTGATGTTCAATGCTATAATTTTAAAGAAATGGGGCATTATGAAAATTAATGTCCTTAGTGTCAAGGAAAATTAACTTAGAAAAGGCTAAGGGAGAAATGCTAAACTTATGCGATCACAACTACTCAGGTTGAAGTTCCAAATGATGTGGTGGTATGTACTTTAATAGTTTCCTCAAAATTATCCAATGATTTATTTGATTCTTTATCATCTCATTCTTTCATATCTTCCCAGTTTTCCAAAAAAACTATATATTTCCAATTTGACTTTACAAGGGATTTGTTAGTAAAAAATTATAAGGGAAGTATCATAGAAACAAAGTTTTGTCAATCGGTTACTATTATGGAATATAAATGTGATTTATCTACTGATCTTATTATCATAACCATGATTGAATTTGATATAATCCTTAGTTTGGATTGGATTTCAGACCATGATGTGAAAATTTATTGTAAGAAGAAGGAGGTTACAATTTTTATGTTTATAAAGAATCCCTTATCTTTAGAGTAAAAAACAACACCATCTGATTATAATCTTGATCCACCCCCAGTAGCTCTACTAAATTCAATTATTGGGATGGAAGGGAGTGAAATAACTATGGTTGAGGAAATGAATGTTCAAATAGAGGATGTACCTATTGTGAAAGAATATTTTGATGTGTTTCTAGTGGTTTTACCTAGACATCCTCCAGAATGGGAAATTGAGTTTTCCATTGACTTTATTCCTAGTTCAAGGCCCATATCGACAAAACCTTATAGAATGGCCACAGTGGAATTAGTGGAACTAAATAAACAACTAGAGGAATTGAGTAATAAAGGATTTATTTTACCTAGTGTTTCTCCATGGAGAGCCCTTGTTCTTTTTGTTAATAAGAATGATGGATCTACGAGGTTGTGTATTGACTATAGGGTGATCAATGCTATAACAATAAAGAACAAGTATCCCCTACCTCACATTGATGATTTATTTGATCGACTTCATGGAGCTCAATATTTTTCAATGATTGACATTTGATATAGATACCATCAGTTGTGCGTGAAGAAGGAAAACATTCCAAAGACAGCATTTCAAACCAGGTATAGGCATTATGAGTTTATAGTAATTCCTTTTGGACTAACTAATGTACCCTCTATTTTCATGGATATAATGAATATAGTTTTCAAGGTATATATTGATTATATTGTAGTGGTATTTATTGATGATATCTTGGTTTACTCAAAAAGCTATGAAGATTATGAAAATAACTTGCACATTATTCTGAAAACTCTTAAAAGAAATGAATTATATGGGAAGTTTAGAAAGTTTGAATTCTAGCCTTAGGAGATTTATTTTCTTGACTATATTATCGCTAAGTATGGAATCTCTGTTGATCCTTTAATGAAAATGGAAATCCAAGAATGGCCATCATCGATGAGTATAACTGAGGTACACAATTTTATTGGTTTAACAGGTTACTATTGACATTTTGTCCAGAATTTTGCTCGTTTGGGTAACCCATTAACCAAGATCACTTGTAAAGGGTTTATTTTTTTTGGAAAAAAAAGTGTGAAGAATGTTTTGAATAATTGAAGATAAGATTAGTCAATTATTCTATCTTGACACTACCATCAGTGAATGATGGGTTTTTTATTTATAGTGATGCATCAAAGAAGGGATTTCGTTGTATCCTTATGCAGAATGATAGAGTTATTTCCTATGCATCGCAGCAGCAAAAAATTCATGAATTACTACCCTACTCATGATCTTGAGTTAGCATTTGTAATATATGATTTGAAGATAGAGATATACTATCTATATTGTGAAAAATTTGAGATATATAATGATCACAAGAGTTTGAAGTAAATTCTATCACAAAAAGAATTCAACATGAGGCAAATGCGATGTCTTGAACTACTCAAGGATTATTATTTCACAATACGCTACCACCAGAGGAAGGAAAATAAGGTGGCAGATTCTTTGAGTAGAAATGATCATGAAGTTATAAACAAGATGAGAGTTGAAATGGATCCTATGTTCATGTATCTTGTGAAGATAGATGTAACACCCCAAGATTTCATAATACGGTATTTCTTCAGAGTAATTCAATAACTTGAACCTCACACAACACCGAGTTCGAGTGCACAACGACTTACCAAACTTGCTATTTAAAAAAACAGTTATGAATAGTATTAAATGGATTTTAGATTTTATATACTCCATATAATTTTAAATTATGTATTATGTGTTTCTTAGACATATTATAAGTACAAATTCAAATTTTTAGATAAATAAAATGTATTTTTCAAAAAAATGCAATTTTACCACCTTTTAATGGAGAACCAATTTTAAATCCAATATTTGAACCTTTTACATATTCAATATGACACAATAAAACTCTTCTTTAGAATCGAGACATCAAAATTTACTTTGGATGAAATTTTGGTATTTTTCTAATAATATTCATTTTTTATGAATAGTGAGAAATACTATATTTTAATTCAAAAATGCCTTTTAATATAATTTATTTATATGGTTAGATTATATTTTAAATTTGTTTTGAAGTGTAATTAGATTATATTTTTACCCTTTAATCCAATATTGGTCATTGGAATTAATTTCACTCGGAAATTATACATAAACAAGTGTCAATCTTTTGATAGTTATTGTTTGTTAAAAACACACTATTTGTTTTGATAACGAAAATTAATTTTAAATTAATTAATCCATCTTCTATGTTTTGAATTCGAGAATCTGGACATCATTTTTTAATTTAGAATATCAAATATAGCTGAGGCTGAATTTTTGGTATTTTTCTAAAAAACTTCAATTTTTGATGAATATTGAAACCACTAAGTGGTAGTTAAAAATCCTAATTTATCATTTAAATGAAATTTTACCACCTCTGTGAATTGATTTTCAAAAATCCAAGATACATGGTCGTTAACATTAAGGAAAATGTGGTTCAATAAGATGAAAATACTTTTTTTGAATAGTAACTTTTGACTTTTATTTACCGCGGTTAAAGGTAGATAGGGTAATTCAAGGTAAAACAAATATTATAATAATACGAAATTATCTTAACACTTGTCCTAACCTTATTGGATGAGTCATGTCCGACCATGGGCATCTCTGGGTTGATTTTTGGACCCCATGGAGCCACTTAAGAGTGATAATGACATATTATTTTAATTAACTTAACGTAAAGACAAAAATGACATTAAAAAATATCTTTTAGTATATCAATTTTTACATGGGATCATTTTAGTCATATTTTTGACTTTCAATATTCATTGTAAAGATAAAAATATTTCCTACATTATGGAATTTTTTTATAATTTTTAGGCATCAAATAAAATAAATTATTTATGACACAATAATGATGTAGTATTTACCTCATTATTAAATGATTTAAATAAATAAGATTAATAATATTAAAAAAAATCCAAAACCAGTCCATATATTATTGGATGATTTTATTTCAAACAAGAGTCATCTTATATATGAGTTTAATGAGTTTTTTACCTTTTGAAACTGAAGATAAGTTTATAATAAAATAACATTTTCAAACATTCCTAAAGAGCCCCTCCTCTCCCTTATAAAAGGACTCCACTTATAACCCATTCCTCACAACTGTAAAGCCCCTTGGCTCATCCAAAACCTGACCAAATATTCTCTCAAGATACCTCTATTCCACCTAGAAGCCTTACCTTAGGTATAAGTCACTTCAAGAAGTCTTTTTGGTTCAATCCAAAGGGAGTTACCAAAATTAAAGGTAATGGTTTCTCTTAACTTATTTTATTTTATTTAACTTAACCAACCCCTAATATCTTTTTATTACATTAGTTTATAACCAAACCAATATCCAAAATATACTAGGATTTTTTTATGTGAATTATTCGACCTACACTTAAAAACACCTCCATCTATTGGGTAAAGAACATATTGTTTCTGTTGATGGAAAACTAACGCCTCATGAAACGATGATTGTTCAATTATCTCCTACTGCCTCTAATGGTGTCCATTAGGATGAAACTTTATTTATATATGATTTATATTGTGTTTATGTTTTCTCTATGATTCTTTAATTTTCATTTACAAATACACCTTTATACTTTCCAAAATGGGTGAACACGCTAATGTTATTTGAGGAAGTGTGGACTATCGCCCCCTCAAAGTGATATGACTCGTTAATGACTTATGTGGGACGTATAAAGGATTGATTTGATGGTATTATATATGATAGTATACTATAATTATAATATCCTTATGTATAATTATGTTTTAATTACATTGAAATACAAAATTGTAATGAAATTAGCATTCATGCGTACGTACGACTTGCCGTCTCCATGAATGATGCATTTAATTTCTTATCTCCAAATGTTATGTACTATTATAAATACATATATATACTGGATCTATAATATATATATATATATATGATATCTAAATCATGTATATAATTCAGTATATAATGTAATTTTGACAACACAGACAATTTGTAATTATAACAAGTTCATTTTTGACTCAAGTACCAAATATCGAAAAAATAACTATTATTAAGATAAATGATTACATAATGTTTATAAAATGATAATAAGTGATATAAAAGGAATCATAAATTTGAAAAAGGTTCTTAAAAAAGTATAAATTAACTTTAGTTTATTATTCAAGATATTAATGAATGAACGAGTCAAGTCGGACACGAGGTAATGGGTTTCTTATCTCACATTTAATTCCGTGAGATTTCCATTGTTCACCACTTATTTCTTGCATATGATGTATTGTGTATTTCCATTTGATATATATTATAATTATTATATTTATATTCATGGTATTATATGATTCATTTCTTCATTATTAACATTTGGTCATATGAATCGATTGATTAAAACGAAGTAAGGGGTTTTCATCTCACTTTTTATTCCTGTGAGATTCATGCTATATTGGCCACTATTTCATATTGTGTGGCGTATGTAATATCCATGATTGTATTCTTGATGTAATATACTTTAATTTATTGGTATTTACATATTTATTGTATTATCATTCTTTCATGGGGTAAATGTTTCATAAGTTACCAAATTGGTAAGGGGATTTACAATATCAATTTCCACTCATTGGGCTTTACCCATACTTCTTTGATTATTTTACTCCATGATTATGTGCGGAATCACTATTTATTATTTATGTAGTAATTTAAACTCACCTTTGTGTGGATATAATTTTTATACACATAATCACTCCATTGATAATTTCTCAAGTCATTGATATGAACTTGATAAGAGTAATCTTAACTCAATTTCCAATCATTGAGTTAAACATTCAAGTTATTGGTGTTTTTTTACAAAAATATATGTGAATGTTATCTGATTTATTTACATTCAATATCTAATAATATTTATTGTATTTATATTTTTCACACATAATAATTTCATTGATTTATCTTTAACCTAATGATACGGTCTTTATAAGGGATTTCATCTCAATTTACATTCCATTGAGACTTCTTTGTTGTTATATTCAAATTCACTTTTATATGGTGTATATAATGTACTTTGACATAGTATATCATGAATATATTTATTCTCATAACATTATAAAGTTTTGATTATCTCAATTATTCGTATTCAAGTGTATTATTTTGTTAGAAACTATAACTAAAATATCATTTTAAATGTTATAAAGATTTATTTTTTTTAAAATCTTTATCTTTAATGTCCATGTTTTAAAAATGGATTTAAGTATTTATTTATATGGAAATTACTATTTTAAAAATAACATTCATTTTAAATGTTTCAAATTGGTATGGGAAACTTTTATTCAAAAATCTATTTTAAAAGACTTCTTGAAAAATAGTGAGAATTTTAGAATTTTTCATGAAAAAGGGGGGATATTACTCTCAAATAGTTTTGATGATTATTTTCAACTATGTCAATATATTTAATTATTGACTATCGAGGTTAATTTATTATAATAAAATCTTTCATATTGCATTTAATGAGTTATGTTTGACTGTGGATGTGCAATTTTTTTACCATTCATGATTTATGGATAAAGTATTGACATTTAATATGCTTGTTTTAATACGAATGATTATGCTATGTTTCAACCTTTTCATATGAGGAATTCATTGGAAATAGTAAGTGACAGGTGGAGCCCTCTATAGCTTCTTGATGCATTGGTAGGTCTCATGAGACAAACTAGTGTCTTGGCACAAGGCCTTGAGAAAATATTATCTGTAGTCTTGGAACGAGGCCTTGACTACATGGTTATGATGTCTGGAATTATGAATTTCATCATTATTAGATTACAAATTGATATTTCATGTGGTTATTTGACAAGTAGAATTCCCATGACTACATTTTATTATGGAATTATTTAACAATATAATATTCCTTCCATAAAGTGTTCATGTTTATTATTTGTAAAGGCATGTGTTTTAAATTATTCACCATACCTAATGATTATGTTATCTTATACTCTATTTCTTACTCTTACTGAGCATCTGATATGAACCCTTTATTATATTTTATTTTCCCAGTATTCCAAGAAGTGTATTATGATTGATATGAAGGGTTAATATAGGGGATTAATGGAGGTATCAATGTATAATTTATATCATGTTTTATTTTCTAATTTGTAATGTAACGTTCATGTATGTAATCTATTTTCCAAGACTACTAAACTGATTGGTCTTTTGGGACTTGATTCATTGTAATTATTCCAATGTATTAAAATAATGCACTGGATCTGGGCTTCTAGGGTCGGGGCATTACAATTGGTATCAGAGGAATTTTAGTACAAACCTTGGAAACTAGATTTGGATAAAATCTGATTAGAGAACATTATCCTAAGATAGACTTTTAGGATTAGTATAGAAGAAAAAACTAGAATTTTGGTAATGTAGAAATTTTGTGTATTTTCCTAGAAATACATCCCTATTTGGATACCATCATGTAGAGGTGGCTCTAGCACAGATGTAACTAGGAGTAAAAACTCCAACAAGATGTTTTGGGCTTGACTCGGGGTATCATGGTATATGAAAATGGGCCTTGTTGCACTCTTGGTTACGACACTCCCGGGGGATATGCTTAGGATAATTCACATTTTCTATACAAACCGAATTGAAGGATTTTAATATAATATGAGAATAAATGACCTTGGTTAATACTAAGGTGTTTATATTTAAAATAAGGTGTCATGATATTTTCTAAATGATTTTATGACTCACACTATGATTTCTAGTTTTAGTCAAACTAGCCATTCAGTTATAGGTTATTAATTTTTGGATGAAAATACAAGGTATGAGATAACATTTATGGTTAAAATATGTTTGTGTTAATTTTGAGGAATATATCTCATCTTTGGAATATTATAAAATTATATAGTTTTTGAGAAATGACAACATGCAGACCATGTGACAACTCGTTGTGTCAGACAAAGATGCTGGAATCAAACCCACAACCAAAGTGCGACTAGGATTTATCACCTACCACTGGACTACGTGAAGTCCCTAGTTAGTATGACTAATTATTTTTAGTGAAAATATTTTATGTATCAATAATATGTTTATTTTGGGAACTTATGATTTATCCTTAGTATAAGAAAATTATTTGGTGATTAACTGATAAATGTTATTTTGGAAGATGTTTGCTCTTTTGGTAACACTATATGCCAAAGGAAAATAGAATACTATGGGATTTAATTTGAGGTTTAATGGTGGGTTTTTAAATATGTTTGTATTGTGGATTTATATATATTTGGGTTATTTGTGTCAATGAATAACCTATCATAGAGAACAAGTAATTAGGTTAATTACTTTTATGTATGTGACTTTAAAAGTAGTTGATGTTATTTAGAGATACAATTTAACATGGAAGACTACGTATGAAAATTTTTCTGATTTTTGGTTTTCAATATTAGTTTGGATTATATTGAAAGATTTTATGAACAATTTTTTATTGAGTGGTATTTATTGAACATGGCGTATTGTTGGTTTAATTTTAGAAATTATGATTAGTATTTCTTTCTCTAAAGTATTATAATTTTTTGAGATCATCTGATCTTTTACTAACCATTTTAGTTTTGGTTAATCTATAAAGAAAAGGTAAATATAGAGTTCATCCCTTTAGGATTATGTGATTCTCAATAAGTTGATTCTATCACTTCAGGTGTGACCAAGTCATCTTGAATACTCGTCGTTTGGAGTGAAAGATGAGTTTTTGATAATAATTAGATGAAGGATGAAACTCTATTTGTCAAGTATATATTTTTTTCATTCTTATTCTATGAATACATAAATTATTTAACTTTAGGGAAGGGATCTTAAAACCAAAAATGTGTTATCCTAATGATTTATGTTTTGTTAAGCCGATGAAATTTTAAATCATCATAGACTGATGGATTTGAGTCCCTAATGTTTACAATTGTTTGTGATTGATGACCTCAATCACAACCTATAAATTTTTTCGTTTTCCCTCCAATTATGTGCCTCTAATTTTCACTAATGTTCTCCAAATCGAGATCATAATTTGGTGGTTACTTTTTCATTTCCCTTTCCCTTAATTTTTACATGGGGTTATATAAGTCATCTTTTCAAATATAAAAATTTATTCAAAATCTAAAATGATTTCATAATTTATGGTATTTATTTAAAATTTTTAGACATCAAATAAATTAAATTATTTATGACACAATAATGATGCAGTATTTACCTCATTGATAAATGATTTAAATAAATAAGATTATTAATATGAAAACAATATCCAAAACCTGTCCAATTCATATTGGATGATTTTATTTATAACATGAGTCATCATATATTTGGTTTTAATGAGTTTTGTACCATTTTAAACTGAAGATAAGTTTATAATTAAATAAATTTTTTTAAACATTCCTAAAGAGCCCCTCCACTCAACTTTAAAAGGACACCACTTCTAACCCATTCGTCACACCCCTCAAGCCCCTTGGCTCATTAAAACCCTACCCAAATAAGCTCTCAATATCCATCTCTTCCACCTAGAAGCCTTACGTTAGGAATAATTCACTTCAATAAGTCATTTTAGTTCAAACCAAAGGGAGTTACCCAAATTAAATGTAATGGTTTATCCTAACTTATTTTCTTTTATTTTACTTCTCCAACCCCTAAAATCTTTTTATTACTTTCTTTTATAAAAAAAATTCTAAATATTCTAGTATGTTGTTATGTGAATGATTCGAACTAAATGTACACACAACCCCATCTAATGGGTAATGAATATATTGTTTCTATGGATGGAAAACTAACGCCTCACGAAATGATGATTGTTCAATTATCTCCTACTTCCTCTTATTGTGGCCATTAAGATTAAACTATATTTATATATGATATATATAATGTTTATTTTTTCTCTATGATTCTGTTATTTTAATTTACAAACACATCATTATTCTTTTCAATATGTGTGAACATGATAATTTCATTTGAGGAAGTGTGGACTACCACCCCCTCAAAGTGATATGACTCGTTAATGCCTTATGTGGGACATATAACAGATGGATATGATGATATTATATATGATATTATACTAGAATAATAATATACCTATGTATAATTATGTTTTAATTCCATTAAAATACAAAATAGAAATGAAATTAGCATTCATGCGTACGTACGACTTCCGTCTCCACGAACGATGTATTTCATTTTTTATCTCCAAATGTTATGTACTATTATAAATACATATATATAATGGATATAATATATATATATATATATGATATCTAAATAAAGTATATAATTCTGGATATAATGGAATTTTGACCACATGGACAATTTTTAATTATAACAAGTTCATTTTGGACTCAAGTACCAAATATCGACAAAACAACAATTATTAACTTAAATGATTACATAATGTTTATAGCATGGTAATAAGTGGTATAAAAGGAATAAAAAACTTGAAAGAGGTTCTAAAGAAAGTAGAAATTAACTTTATTTTATTATTTAGGAGATTAATGAATGATTGAGTCAAGTCAGACACGATGTAAGGGGCTTCTTATCTCACATTTAATTCCTAGAGATTTCAATTTGTCACCACTTATTTCTTGAATGTGGTGTATTCTCTACTACCATATGATATTAATTTTCATGATTCAATTTATATTCATGAGATTATGTGATTCATTTGGTGGTTATTAACATTTGGTCATATGGATCGAATGATTACAACGAATTAAGGGGTTTTCATCTAAAACGATTTCCTATATTATGGTATTTTTTATGATTTTTAGACATCAAATAAATTAAATTACTTATGACACAATAATGATGTAATATTTACCTTTCTAATAAATGATTTAAATAAATAATATTATTAATATGAAAACAATATCCAAAACCTGTCTAATTCTTATTGGATGATTTTATTTATAACATGAGTCATCTTATATTCAACTTTAATTAGTTTTGGACCTTTTTAAAATGAATATAAGTTTATAATAAAATAACATTTTCAAACATTCCAATAGATATCCTCCTCTCCCTTATAAAAGGACACCACTTCTAACCCATTTCTTACACATCTCAAGCCCATTGGCTTATCCAACCCCTTCCCAAATAAGCTCTCAAAATCCCTCTCTTACACCATGAATCCTTACCTTAGGTAGAAGTAACTTCAAGAAGTCCATTTGGTTCAAACCAAAGGGAGTTACCCAAATTAAAGGTAATGGTTTCTCCTAACATCCATTATTTTATTTTACTTCTCCAACCACTAAACTATTTTTAATCCTTTATTTTATAAAAACAAAAGTATCCTAAATATAATAGGATGTTTTTATGTGAATTATTCAAACTAAACTTTCACACACCTCTATCTAATGCGTAAAGAACATATTGTTTCTACGGATGGAAAACTATCACCTGACAAAAGGATGATTGTTCAATTATCTCATACTGCCTCTCATGGAGGACATTAAGATGACACTATATTTATATATTATATATATTATGTTTCTGTTTTATCTATGCTTCTGTAATTTTCATTTACCAACACACCTTTGTGATTTCCAACATGTGTGAACACGATAATTTCATTTGAGGAAGTGCAGACTACTGCCACCTTCAAAGTGATATGACTCGTTAATGAATTATGTGGGATGCATAAAAGATGGAGTTGATGATATTATATTTGATATTATACTGGAATTATAATATACTTATGTATCATTATGTTTTAATTCCATTAAAATACAAAATTGAAATAAAAGTAGCATTCATGCGTACGTATGGCTTACCGTCTCCATGAACGGTGCATTTCATTTTTATCTCCAAATGTTATGTACTGTTATAAATACATATATATACAGGATATATAATATATATATGATATCTAAATCATGTATATAATTTGGGATATAATATAATTTTTACCACATGGTCAATTTGTAATTATAACAAGTTCATTTTTGACTCAAGTACCAAATATCAAAAAAACGAAAATTATTAACTTAAATGATTACATAATGTTTATAGAATTGTAATAAGTGATATCAAAGGAATAATAAACTTGAAAAATATTCTTAAGAAATTAGAAATTAATATTAGTTTATTATTAAGGATATTAAAGAACGAACGAGTCAAGTCGGACACGAGGTAAGGGGTTTCTTATCCCACATTTAATTCCTTGAGATTTCCATTGTTCACCACTTATTTATTGCATGTGGTGTATTATATACTAAAATTTGATATATATCATCATGATTATATTTATATTCATGGTACTCTATGATTCATTTGGTGGTTTTAAATTTTGGTCATATGGCTCGATTGATTACAATGAAGTAAGGGTTTTTCATCTCACATTTTCTTCCCGTGAGATTCATGCTATATTGGCTTCTATTTCCTTTTGTGTGGTGTATGTACTATCCATGATTGTATTAATGATGTAATATAATTTAATTTATGTTTATTTAAATCTTAATGGTATGATCCTTCTTTCATGGGGTGTATGTTTCATAAGTTACCAAATCGGTAAGGGAATTTCAAATTTCAATTTCCACTCATTGGGATTTATGAATACTTCATTGGTTATTTTACTTCAAGATTATGTGTGGAATCACTATTTGTTATTTATATAGTAATTTTAACTCCCCTTTGTGTGGATAAACTTTTTATACACATAATCACTCCATTTATATTTTCTGATGTCATTGATATGAACTTGATAAAAGTAATCTTAACTCAATTTCCATTCATTGAGTTAAACATCTAAGTCATTGGTGTTGTTTTTACCAAAATATTTGTGAATGTTCTCTGATTGATTTATGATATGTATCCAATCATATTGAGTGTATTTATATTTGTCACAAATAATTATGTCTTTTATTTATCCTTAACCTAAGGATACAGTCTTTATAAGGGATTTCATCTCAATTTACATTCCATTGAGACTACTTTGTTGTTATATGCCAATTCAATTTTGTATGGTATATATAATGTAATTTGAAAAAGTATATCTTGAATCCATTTATTCTCATGATATTATAATGTTTTTATTATCTCAATTATTCGTATTCAAGTGTCTCTCTTTTGGTTAGGAACTCTAACTAAAATATCATTTTAAATGTTTTAAAGATTTATTCTTCTAAATATTTATCATTAATGTCCATGTTTTAGAAATGTATTTAAGTATTTTTTTATATGTACATTAATGTTTTAAAATTAAAATTCCTTTTAAAATTTTCAATGTGGTATAAGACACATTGATTCAAAAATCTATTTTAAACGGCTTCTTGATAAATAGTGAGACTTTTAGACTTTTTCACGAAAAAGGGGGATATTACTCTTAGATAATTTTGATGAGTATTTTGATCTATGTCAATATCCTTCATTATTCTGGATTGAGGTTAATTTATTATAATAAAATCATAATAATTGTATTTAATGAGTTATGTTTGACTGTGAATGTGCTATTTTTATACCATTCACGGTTTAAGGATAAAGTATTGACATTTTGTATGCTAGTTTTAATATGAATGTTTATGTTATATTTCAACCTTTTCATATGAGGAATGAATTAAACTTAATAAGTGATGGGTGGAGCCCTCTATAACTCCTTGATGCATCGGTAGGTCTCATGAGACAAACTAGTGTCTTGGCACAAGGCCTTGAAAAAAATCTTATTTTTAGTCATGGCACGAGGCCTTCACTATGTAATTATGATGTCCGGAATTATACATTCCATCATTAAGAGATTAGCTATTGATATTTCATGTGGTTATTAGACTAGAAGAGTACCCATGACTATGTTTTATTATGGCATTATTTACTTAGCTTATATTCCTGCCATAAAGTGTTCATGTTTATTATTTGTAAAGGAATATGTTTTAAATTATTAACCAAGCCTAATGTTTATGTTGTCATATCCTGTATTTCTTAATCTTACTTAGAATCTGAGCTCACCCCTATCTTATGTTTTATTTTCCTAGGATTACAAGAAGCGTATTATGATTGATACTAAGGGTTAATCTAGAGAATTTATGGAGTTCTCAAAGGATAATTTATGTCATGTTCTTATTCAAATTTGTAATTTAACATTCATGTATGTCATATATTTTCCAAGAATAATAAATTGATCAGTCTTTCGGGACTTGATTCCTTGTAATCTTTCCAATATATTAAAATAATGCACTGAATCCGAGATTATGGGGTCAGGAATTACAATAGATATGGGAATAATCCTGGAAGGTGAAACATCAATACTTTTTCAAATTATTTCAAAACCACATTTACTAGAATGTATAAAAAGTTATTAGACTGATGATGATGAGTTTCAAAAGAAAATTAAAGGTCTGAATGATGGGAGATTGTTTGACATCATATATGAAGATTAAATTTTGAAATTTTGGAAGATGATTTGTGTTCTCGATATACCTGATCCAAAAAGGGAATTATTAGATGATGCTCATAGATCCAATTTCTCTATACACCCTGATAGCACTATGATGTATAGATATTTGAATGAACATTTTTGGTGGGACAACATGAAGGGGTAGATTTCTAATTATGTGTCAAGAAGTATGGATTTCCAATAGGTGAAGGTTATAAGACAACATCCTAGAGGATTCATGAAACCACTTCCCATACCTGAGTGGAAATGGGATTATATTACAATGAAATGTTTCATGGGGATACCAAACACTCTTAGAAGAAATGATGCAATATGGGTCATTATTGATTGTCTTACCAATTAAACACATTTTATTTCTATAAGAGAAGATTTACCACTTGAACGTTTAACAAGAATATATATTAATTAAGTTTTAAGACTTCATGGTGTACCCCTATCGATTGTTCCTGATCGTGATCCCTATTTTACATCAAGATTTTGGAAAATTCTTCAGAAATCCCTAGATACTGAACATTGGTTGAGAACTTCCTAACACCCTCAAACTGATGGACAATCAGAATGGACTATTAAAAACATAGAAGACATGTTGATATATTTCTCACTTGTCTTTCAAGCTATGTGAGATTATTATTTACCTCTGGTATAATTTTCCTATTACAATAGCTTCCATTCATGTATTCATATGGCACTCTATGAAGCGTTATATGGAAGGATATGTCACACACCAACTTGTTGAGATGATATTGGTCAAAGAAAACATGTAGGCTCAAAACATGTTGAGGAAACAATGGAAAAGGTGAAGATTATCCAAACCCACATCAAATCAGCTCAAAGTAGGAAACAGAGCTATGCTGATAACCAAAAGAAGGATTTGGAATTTCAAGTAGGTGATAATGTTTTCTTTAAGTTATCTCTATGGAAGGGTGTTATAAGATTTGTTAAGAAGGGTAAATTAAGTCCTGGGTACATCAGACCATTCGAAATTCTAAAATGAATTGGAGTTGTAGATTACCGTTTGACAATGCCTCTAAGTCTCACCGAAGTTCATGATGTGTTCGAAATATCACTCTTGAGAAAATACATGCCTAACCCAATGCATATACTCACCTATGGAGAAATAGAATTGGAACCAGATCTATATTATTGTAAATAGCCTATTATAATTCATGATACCAAAGAACAAGTGTTGATAAACGGGACGACTTGTCTGGTAAATGTTCTTTGGAGAAACCATAAAATAGAAGAAGCAACGTGGGAACCTGAGGAACTTATAACGAAGAACCACCCAAATATTTTTATTCAGTAATATTCTAGAAATTTTGATGCTGAAATTATTTCATGGATGGAATAATGTAATACCCCAAGCTTCCACTATACGTTTCCTTTTGAATAATACAATAGATTTCGTTGTACGCAACCCTGAGTTCTAGCACAACACGACCAATCAAGATAGCTGTTTAAAAAGTTGTTATGGATAGTAATACCCACTTTTTGAAATTTTATAAATTTTATTTTTTAAAATGGACTTCATTTTTGGATTCAGAATATCAAAATTGGATTAGGATTTAATTTTGGTATTTTTATGAAAACATTCAATTTTTGATGAATAGTGAAAAACATTACGTTATTGTTTAAAACTGAATTTTTATTTAAATAATAATTATTTTTAATTAAATCTATTTTAAAGTCAAAATATACACATAATACCTATATTATTCCAATGTAACTCATTGGAGTCATTTTATAATAAGATGAGATATATAAAATCTTATTGAACTTTTTAACGTCTTTTATCCACCTTCTAGGAACATTTGCAAATTTGCATAAAACATAATTTTACCACTTATATGAATTTAATTTAAAAAATATGATAGAAAATGTCTTCATCAATATGTAAAATGTGGTTTAATAGGATGAGAATAATTTTTGGTGAATAATAAATTTTAAATTTTATTTACCACGGTTAAAAGTAAATAGGGAAATTAAAGGTAAAAATAATAGTATAATTACCCCAAAACACATCCTAATTCTATTGGATAAGTTTATTTTGATCAGAATCAACCTTAGGAAAAAATATGATCCTTTTTATCAACTTTTAATAGATTAGGACATTTATTATATTTTATTTAAGGAAGAGTTATAAGTGTTAAATTCAAATTTTAATAACTAAATCATTATTAATATAGGGTTATACATATGATAAATTCGACTATAAATATTAATGAGAAATATAAAATTATTTCCTACATCATGGAATTTTATTTATAATTTTTTGATATTAAATAATTAAATTTATTTCTGAAATAATGATGATGGAGTAATTACATTATTAATGAAAGATTAAAATAATTGATGTTATAAATATTTAAATAAATATAAAATGAAACTTTTGATGCCATAAATTATTTTTATAGGTTAATATGAAATGTTAGGGTTGATTAAATGTATTTTTTTCAAATTAATCAATTTTTTATGACTTTCACAAAAACCAAATACTAAATAGTGTCAAAATTGACAAAAATGAGTTTTTAAAACAAATACTCTATTATTAAATGATATAATATTATTAAAAATATAAGATTTACCAAAATGACATAGATAATGTTATATATGTAGTTATTGAACATATTTAGGTTCACGTATCATTTTAGAGTAACAATATTAACCATTTAGTATAAAAATACAAGAATACATGATAAAACTTAAACTATTTAACTAAGTGTTTAATATAAAAGATAAGGTTAAAATGTGAAACTAAACATGTCTAAAACCTATTTTTTGAGAGGAATTACACACACACCTACCTTATCCTCAAAATAAATCCATTTATAGCTATTAGAAACTGAAAATTATTTTATAATAAAATAATATTTCAAGCTCTTCCTAAAATGCCCTGACCTCTCTTCTAAAAGGGTACTTCCCCTTGTCTTAAAATTCATACCTCCAAAGCCGTTTGGCTCTTCGAAACCCTGACCAAATATACTAAAAACTACCATCACTTAATCCTGGAGTCCTTAATTTTATCACAAATCCAACCTAAGGATCCCTTTTGTTCAAATCAAAAGGAAGCACCTGAAGAAGAGGTAATTATTTCATCACCTCTTTGAAAGTTCTTTTCTTCTTCTACTTCCTATTTATTTGTTGTTTCCACACCAAAATAATAAATCCAGTACCTTATACACACTGTGATGTTATTATAAATATTTTACAACCATATTCATTATTCTATCCATCTTATGAATGAAAAAGTCACCATACGTGTTTACGTACAACTTACCGTCTCCACGTCCTGGTGTAGTTTGTTATTCAAAACTTCATTATTTAGATGAGTATAATAATGATGTATAATTGATCTAAATAATAAATATAAAATTTTAATGAATATATATATATATATAATATATGATCCAATTATGTATGATTTCACCATTAGTATAATGAAATTGTCACTCGTGCATACATACGGCTTACCGTCTCCACGACACGATGAGATTTCATTCCACATCATAACCATTCAAGAAAATTTTTCATTTTTTATTATAAATTAATTTTTAAGAAATTAATATCATTTTATATATGAATCAAATACATTATATCAATAAGAAACCTGACTTTTGTAATAAAACATATAAAGGAAAACGAATCAGTTAACACCTGAAACAATGATACTACTAAAATATTATTAACAAAGCAATATTAGAAGATCATATATGATATCATATTTATGTATGTGGTTATTTTATAATTTAATAACAATTATTTAACTATTATACAATATGTTAACTTACCCTAGACTAAGGTAAAGTACAAGGTAAGGGTTAATTTTACAGTCTCTTTATTATTCAAGGTTGTTTATACATAAGTATGTACTAGGAATTCTTTATCACCCACATCCATGTTTCTTAAAAATGTATTTTAAAACATTTTTAATATTTATTACACTATCTTTTAATGTAATTTATACCCATGTTTTACTTTTTATAACTTTTTTTGAAATTAATCTTTTGTCGTTTTCCAAACGAGGTACTTTATGACCTTTTCGACAAATTAAAGAAGGCATTTTTTTAACTTATACAGCGGGTGAAACTATTTTTTTCCATTATAACATCTTAGAAGCTTCCCTCAAAATATTATAAGAATATTTTCAAAATAAATTTTTTCTTTTATAATTATGAGACTTTTAAATGATTTCAAAGTAGAAAGAGATATTTCTCTCAAATAGTTTTTGTATCGATTTCATCTATGTCAACATCTATTATTGGATTTTATGTTTAATTGATGTCGATTTATTATGATAAAATATTCCATATTGTATAAATAGTTTTATTATATGTTTTACTGTGGATATGTTATTTTTTTCATAGTTTATGGTTAAAGTATTAAAATTTCGTATGTTAGTTTAATATGAATCTTTATGTTATGTTTCACCCTTTTCTTATGAGAAATGTATTGGATGTAGTATGTGATGGAAGGGGGCCCGCTATAGACCCTTGATGAATAAATAGGTCTATTGAGACAAACTAGTGTCTTAGCCTAAGGAATTGATAGAATTTATATTTAGGGTCTTGGCACGAGGCCTTGAATATGTTGTTATGATGTTCGAAATTATGATTTTCATAGTTATGAGATTAGATTTTGATATTACATGTGATTATTAGTCTAGTATAATATCCATTTGAATAATTAAATTGAATTATTTGATTTGTCTTTACCATATTATACTGAAGTTTATGTTTAAAAGTCTTGTGTTTTATTCCTATACATTAACTTAAATGTTTATGCTTATTTATGATAGTTTCCCCTATATTGTTATACTTATTGCGCATCTGAGCTCACCCCTTTCTTATGCCTTATTTTTTCTAGGATGCGAAGAAGTATATTATGACTAACTTACAGGAATAGGCTAAGGGATATGAGTGTGTTCAAAGGAGACACAATGTTTTTTCATTTCACAATGTAATGTAAAACTTATGTATGTATCTAGTACTTCCAAGGCTACTAAACTGATCGGTATTTTGGGACTTGATCTCTTATTATCATGACAATGTTATATAATAATTCACCGAATCCAGGTAATTGGGGTTAGGGCATTACAACCATGTTTTGATACAATATTTCATCGACATCATGGATTTTAAAATCTTTAAAGATATATTATCACAATTTTTATCATCATCTTGGGGTGAAGAAGTATTACTTACATATGATGAAATTATAAATAGTGTATAGACATTTTGAGTTTGTGGTAACTACTTTTAGATTTACTAATGCAACATTATTTATAATAGATATACTGAATGGAGAAATAATGGATTATCTTGGTATCTTTATTGTTGTATTCATTGATGATATCTTGATATACTATTAGTTCTATGATGAACTTGAGACACATCTAAAAATATTTTTGGTGACCCTCATAAAGAACATTTATATGAAGTTTAATATGTACGAATTTTGGATTAATGAATTTTATTTTCATTACCACGTTTTCTCTAAGGAATGAATCTGAGTTTCAATTTAAAGAATTTTTTTTAAAATAATAGTATATACCAACAAAAATAAACAAGATCTAATGATAAATTTACATAAAAGGAAAATAACATAGGTTTATTCATGAATTTTTCATTTTCTCTAACATGTTGACAATGTTAAATCATAAATTTGTGAAATTAACATATTTTAGTGTATATTTGTATTATTTTTAAGATATGAATATGTTATTAATTAATGAAAAAATATTAAATATACTATTAGGCATAGAAATTTTTTTAATATACAGTGATGCATCGAAGAAAGGGCTTGGCTGTGTCCTTAAATAAAATGATATAGTGATTTCCTATTATTCAAGGAAATTAAAAATATAGGAATAGAACTGTCCAACTCATGACTTGGATCTTGAATCCAAAATATTATATTTGTATAATATATAGAAAATACCTATATGGTGATGGAAG
This sequence comes from Viscum album, assembly GCA_963277665.1. Lineage (NCBI taxonomy): Eukaryota > Viridiplantae > Streptophyta > Magnoliopsida > Santalales > Viscaceae > Viscum > Viscum album. The sequence goes on from OY728151.1 coordinate 1,737,277,981, forward strand.
TTGTATATATATGAACCATAAGATTATGATGCTTATTTAATCATAGAAATATCTCAATGTTAGGAAACAAATATATTTTTAACTCCTCATGTACTATGATTTATCAATTTACAACCACCCTAGGAACAAAACTATTGTGGATGACACATTTATTAGGAGGTTCTAGGGTTTTATCCAAGATGAGGATTAAAAAATATCATATATAAATAGATTTTATAAGGATCGATATAGTGATTTATAGTAAAGGGGAAACCTTATTACCTTTGCATGATATTTCAAAACAATCCTTAATAGAAAAGGAGGAGAAGTTAAAATATGATGTTGAGAACTTAAAAAGGAATATTAAAGTAGTAACATGTAATATATTGATATATCTAATCTGTAAAGTTGGAGTGTTGATTTTTGGGAGGAGTTTATGTGTTCTCCCAATAATAGTGAATAAAATGGAATGACTACATAAAGAACATACCTCAAATTTATCCATACAACAATATATGACAACTTCATATATGGATTTATGAGAAAATTTCTGGCGCACTGGTACATAGTTATAAATTAATGAAAATGTATCTAGATTCTTAGTATTACATTAGATTAAGGATGAAATGAAACATTTTAAGGGAGTAATAAATCCTATTCATATACTTATATGAAATATTTAAAATTTTATGGTGGTAATTTTAACTGGACCCATATATATCCCAATGAAGAAAAATAGTATATCAGTTATCATTGATCATATTATTAAGTTTCCCCATTTCAAAATGATATGAGAAAATATAATCCTTAAGCACCCTATCCAACACTATAAAAATAAAATGATAATTATTAATGGTGAAAAATATAATGATTATATCTGATCATAACCCATTGTTCACAATGAAATTTTAGAATATTTAGTAAATGGATCTTGATACTAAGATACATTTATGAATTTTATATAGTCCATAGATTTATATGAAGCATAAAAGGACTATATATACTTTGGATGACCTGATGAGATTATTTAATTTTGACATAATAATTAATTGAGATTAGTATATAACTTTGGAGTAATTTTCATAAAATAACATATTCCATTATAGAATTCAGATGGTACCATATGAAGCATTGTATGTGACGATGTTACACAATAAAATATAATGGGAACGATATTGGGAATAAATGAGAGTTGGACGAGAGATTATAATGAAGATAAAACTTAATGTATTGACTATTCAAGAATCTATTAGAGTATCTGATATTATAAAAAAGAGACATGGAGAATAAAAAATGGGAAATATTTTCATTTCAAGTGGGGGATGATGTATTGTTGAAACTTTCTTGAGGTAAGGGAGTTATAGTATTTTGTAAACATGGGATGATAATACCTAGGAACATTGTGAATTTTGAAATAAAAGAATGAATTTGAGCTATATCTAACAAATTGGATATACTTCTAAACCATTATTATGTACACAACACCTTCTATATTTTATTAATGAAGAAATAATTGTTAGATCTAACACATGTGATCACATATGAGGTAATATAATTGAATCCTCACATATATTACAATGAAAAAGATATCGAGATTTTTGAAACAAGGGAGAATGTATTTGGGAATTAGAAATCCCCATTAGTGAAAGTATACATAGGGAATAAAAAACTAGAAGAGTAAACCTTGGATAAAAAATAATAATTTAGGAATGAATATACACAATTGTTCAATATATGATATATGCCACTGTTTTAGAAATGAATTTATTTAAGGGGTGGAATGTTATTCATGGGACCCAATAGTAGGAGGACAATAGAATATTAATGTTCATCACACTCTAAATAATATTTATTCCTGAATTTACATTAAATATAAATGTTTTATTTTAAAATTTAACATAATAATATAATTTTTGAATTCGCCATATCAAAATTAGCTCAGTAATATTTTTTAGATTATTCCAAAAGAGTAATTTTTAGACAATAAATACAATTTTCAAGAATATTATCATTTTTATAACATTATTCTATTTTAATAATGACCAATATTTTTTTTAAATTTTTTAATTAATATAATATGATTTTAATTAATATAAATAATCAATTTAAAATATAATTTTATCTTATAAACCCTATTTACAACATATTTTGAACTTATTAAGATGGTTCTTAAAAAAAAGATTTCGAGTAAATTAATTTAATCCAATATTTTCAAGGGAGATTTCAATTTTTATTTCCATGAAATACTCATAAAATAAAATTTTTTATAATAAATTAATTTAATTTATTAATATACAAATTCAAGATAAATTTGTCTTATATTTAAATTTAAATCAAAAAGGATATTTTTCTAAATGCTAATTTTATGTGATTAAGTGTGTTTATTTTAAAAATAACCTTTAATAGAAATATAAAATTTATTTGATAAAATAGTTTTCAATTATGATCATGGATGTATAAAATTAGTTAAAATTTTCAATACTAATATTTTTCATCAAAAATAATTAATATGTATATAAATTAATTACTAAGGTAAAAGTAAATTTTTATAAAATGTACATGTTAACACTGTAGGTTCCAGACGCAGTGGAAGCGCGTTGGTGAGTTAGCCCAACTTTAATTTTAACATTAAACAATGTTCAATCCGAGATCCTTCACGATGTAAAATGCCAAATCTTCAGAATAGAACAAAGAATGAAAAAAAGAGGGAGTCCTAGAACCATAGAGATAGGATCATCATATGTTGGTTATAATTAATTTAATTAATTCAGAAGAATTACCTTGGTGGAATTCTTTCTTCATTTATGTCTCCGGTCGTGATCATGTGATCCGTCTTTCCGTTGTAGAATCCAATTGTAGGATTCCTCTAGTGGTGATCCACACATGTGCCACATATCTCTGGATTTCACCGAAGGGATCTCTGGGTGCTAGCATAGAAGAACCTTCGCTTGCGATGTCCTTCATTGATTGCCTTGATCCGATGGTGGTAGACCTCTCTCGATCTTGAGAGCATTATTAGAGGAAGGAGTTCTTTCGACCTTGAGGGAACTCTCCAGAATTGTTGTGCACAACGATTAGGGAAAAGTATTGGGGTTGTGAGGATATTTATAATCGGGTTTGAGGTTATAGACTTATGACAATAAATAAATGCATTATGCGTTTTATTTATTTCATTAACTCTTATTGAAAACCCCATGTCGAATTTATTAATTCCTTGACTTGCACCCATGCAGATTATAATAAATATCATTTAATAAAACAATATCATATACTTATAATCCCTACTAAAAAAACTACACGGCGTGTAATCATTAATACACGGTGTGTACTTGTTTTCCATAAAAACTACACTGCGTGTATATTTAGTATACATGACGTGTACTTTTATTTTCCATTTTTCTTATTTCCTCCACCATATTTATTAGACCTTGAGTAATGGTTATTTATTTCTTAAATAAATGTCACCGAATTACTCACTAATAAATATATTATTTCACCCACAATATATTCTCTTGAATAACCAGTGTCGAAATTAATGCGATCAGACATCCTTTAATAATTATTAAACCACAGTTAGGAGTAATATTTATTCAACTTGTTAAATTAATATTTAACTAAGATACATGGACACACTTATTGTGTGACCCTCTAGGCCTCTTTCTCGTTGGCATAGGTGGGCTTGCCTAAAGTCCAAGATTACTGTCTAGCAACGGGTCAAGGCACCCAAGAGAAATAAGTTGACACCATATTGACGTGTCACCTAATACGATCCCTTACCGTGTAACATAATCCCTTTGTCACGATATCTCATATCAAGTGGGTTGTATGCTAGTGCCATCAACCCATGTGCTCGATTATTCTTTCTTTGACTTTCTGGAATTTAACATGCTCATACCTTACCATGGACATGGATTTATTTAGGCTATATCAATTCCATCAAAGGTCCTGAGATATCTACTTCTATTATGGAACAGAAGGGACACATCCTTTTTCGCATTATCTATTAATGCAGTATTACTCGTGACACATCCAACGTATCCTATCTCGCTGTGAACAGTGCGTCGTCACAGTTTTCGTCAATACATCTTAGTGCGTGAGTTTTTACACTCATTAATAATAATATTAAAGTCCAAGGACCAATAAACACGTCCGCAGATATGAACATCCAATGACACTATGAAATGTGGATTTCCTACTATTGGGTATCATTCTCATAATATCCTCCTAGATATTACCAAGTGTGCACACCATGAGAAGGTGCCTCAAAGTCTTATGAGTCCTCACCCCTAATGGCCTATATTATTTGTGTCCCTCAAATAACATCATCCGTCCATAGAAAATATATTCAAGAATAGTGTTGTGGAACTTATTGGTTCTCATCATAGCAGGGATCCACTATGACCCTTAAATGCAACAGCTATCCTTTGGACATTATGACATGCATTGTCACACAGAAGAACAATCGAGATGTGATAAGTTATTTATTAATGAATAAAGTAAAAAGTAGTTGGTTCTAGGTCACCAACTCCAAAAAACACAAAAAACTCTAAAAAACTATTTTTAATTAAAATAATTCATAGATTATGTGATTAGTAACCTAAAAATAGTATCCCCACAATGTTTTTCTATATTTTTCATATTGGACCTTGAATAATAACCATACCTTATTGTAAATGTATGTGTAACTCCAAAAACTACAATTCTCTTCACATTTAAATGAGTAATAGTACCACCACTTCATGACACACATGTCATTATAATATTTCATTGAAACAATGAATTCATTATCCTATATTAACCAGGTTTAATGTTCAAAATCTTCTCGTCACCACTAGTTAGCATAAGTCCATCATTTCCTGGGATACTTCTAAGGATAATTTATGTTCCTAACATGAGTATTATCAACTAATATGCTTTTAATATTAATTTAACCCATTAATGTTTTTTATAGAAACACTAATATAATGTTTTTTAGTTTAAATTAAATATAATAATTTTAATATATTATTTTTATTATCATTTTTTTTGTTATTATACGCCCACCATTATGAAATAAAACTACATTGTTCATGTTTTGTGAAGACAACCACAGTCACGACATAACATGTTTTATTTATCGTCACTACATTATAGTTATAGATACAATGGTTAGATTAATGGATAAATATTAATATTTTAATATAATTATGTTTACGATATTTTATATTCAAAATACCATATGTCATATGATCAATAAACAATCATCATAAATTTAATCATTTAAAATATTCTTACTAAGCGGATAATATAAAATTCTTATTTTGAATTGTTTTAGTCAAATTAAATCATCTTCTACTTCCATAAAATTATTATAAATAAAACTAATAAAAAAATATAATACCTTTATACTTATGGTATTATGATATTTCCAAAAAATACCTGATAATCATTTATCAATTAATGGTATGTTCATGTTTGGTTCTGTTTGACCTCCTATTTGAACAGTTCTGTGAATTTATATCTTGAATGAAAATGAGAAAATTATTACTATAATAATATGTTATAATTTATATGTAATATTTTTTGTAGATTTCACATCAAAATATAATTCAATAATTCATAAAATTCACTTCGATTGTCAAGAATCACTAAAACATGCTTGTTATCGATTACATCTTCATGTGTAATAAAAAATACACTCATGAATTGAGCTAAAAAAACAATTGAAAAATCATCAATTAAATTAAATTTAATCATCTAGTAGTAAATAAAATTAAATAAATAATGAATATGGACACCATAATTATGAAACATGTTCAAAATATAAAAACTATAAATACATAATGTGAAAAATTTACAAAATTAGTATAGAGACTTACTACTTTGAATTTTTTTAAATAAAATGTTTGAAATTAATGTACTAAATTAAGAGATTAAGATAATTATGTTTGTTATATAGAAGGTTAATGTACATACATGTATGTAAGGATAATATTTAAGGGTATTCTATCTAAAATTTCTCCCTTTGTGATTTGTTTTGTATCATTTAACAAATTTAACTTATTTTGATTATATAATCCAAATATGATATATTATTTCATGAACTTATATTATTAGTTTTAATTAAAGAATAATTGTAATCCCTCTGTATCAAGTGGTATTTATTTAATTTCTTCCTATACAATAAGTGGGGTTTTCGTGTCTCAATTTTCATTCACTGTGACTCATGTTATACTCACCAATTACTATATTATGTGTTATGCATAGATGTTCATTGAATAATTTTAGTATATTAATAATTAAATTTAATATATTTAAAAGTGTATACTTTTATCCCTACCATATATTATTTCCTCATTAGTTACTTATACTATGTTATAACTTAGTATTTTCTAAGGTGGAAATCCCAACTAATGATATAAGTAAGTAAAACTATGTGTAGTTTCTTTAAAATTAATCCATGTATAGATAATTGAAATTGATTGTAGTTTTGGAACATATGAATCTTATAGTAATCACCATAAATATGGATGGTTGAGAATTGACTCATTCATCCCTCTAATGAGTGATGGATTGTCACATGAATTTACACCTTTCTAGACACTCTCTTGAGATGTCCTTCGGAATTTCCACATGCACTTTTTGAACCATGATGTAAGATATTTCATTAAATTTCCATGGTATCTTACCAATTAATTATATTTAATATAAATACTACAATATATATATAAATATATATTTTAATTACCCACACCGTTATATTTATTTGACAATGGTAGATCAGGTTACATTAAAAGTTCCCCATGGATGCTGTGTTTTTTAAGATATATTATGCATGATAGAAATATTATTATATTGAATGGTGAACAATTTTATTTTTGAATATATAATTATATTCATAAATTTTTTTCATTCATTATGTGGTTACTCATAAAATATTATGAAATATTTTGATTACTCTTATGGTGAATGAATTTGACTTATTAGGTGATGTGTTGAGCCCAAAATTATATAACCCCTTGATGCATCAATAGGCACAATGAGAGAAAATGAGATGGGTTTTTGCGTATGACACATTAAATAATTAGATTCTAGCTTAATAGATGGTCTGTATAACATATTTTTTAGCATAGAATTATTTATTACATTATTATGAAATCAAGGGTTATTGTTATCAATAATTTAACTTATTAACTTTGATATTGAATTAGATCAATTTCAATTTATTATGTCTTCAGGTTGTTCATTTATTCTTACCATATTACTTATGAAATTTTTATGTTATGAAACCCTTTGATGTATTCAACTCCTTAATGATAATATGAGTTCTCCATTATTTTATTTCCATTCCCTATAAAAACTAGAGGAGGAATATATATAATTTTTGTGGTACAATTGGTTGGATAACCATGTTCTCAAAATATGTTAATGATGTTTCTTAGGTTGTGAAATGTATTTTATATATATTCTTGTTTATATAAAATGAAAAAACAATTGGGTCCCTTTGGATGTATTTTATTTCATACTAATAAATCAATATAACTACACAATTTATGTTTTTGGAGTCTCGGATGTTACACTCCAACTTTAAAAAACATCACCCACTAGAAACATGTTAGAACACCTATAGGTTTTTCCTATAAAATTTATTATCCTTAAAAACTATAGTATGAATATAAATTTTCATTTTTACAACCACCACAAATTAGGTTTTAAAATAAAAAAATCTCATAAATACCTCTTTTCATTAAAACATGATTTAGAAATGAACATCAAAAGAATATGACATATTATTTTAAAAAATACCAAAAGGTATATAATAAAATGCAAAACAACCATTTAAGAACATTATATCATTATTATTATTTAAACTAATTGGAAAATTAATGGATGAAAAAATTTATAAGGGATGAAGCACTACACATGTTTCAATGAAATATATTATAAATTATAAGGGTAATTACCCAATGAGTTTTAATTATGAATACTATGTACAATATATTATGAAACACTTGACAAAGATCTTAAACAAACCATGACATACTATATAGATATAAATATTTTAATATAATAATTTTAACCTATCCATTGGATTTTCGGTCCTAATTAGGTGTCACTAAATTATTGATTTTTATGGAATTAAAATTTATTTACTAGTTCCTATGAATTATGAATTCAATTTTGAATGAAAATAATGAAAAAATATATGGTTAAGAACTATTAATATTTAAAACAATCATATTTCTTAAAAAGAGGATTTCCTTTTTAGTGATTATATTTCCAATAGAACATTAATTTCCTTAATTTTGACTAATAAATTTATCAACAACTTTTTTTATACTTGTAAACTAATGAATAATAAATTATATATTTGAAATTAATTTTATATAAATTATGATAGATTAATTTGATCTAAAATGTGTACTTTTTAGTTAACTTTTTTAAGTGTGTAATATATTTTTCTAATAATAAATTTTGATAATGACTATTTATAAATTTATTTGTGAATATTTTTTGATAAAATAATTATTAAATTAATTTATATATCATATTATTATTTCCACAAGTCATGGAATGAGAATAAATTCATCTTACCCTTTTAATATAGATGTTTAAAATAATTTTTTATACGTTCTCTGAATGATATTAAAAAAATGTATTTCACTTTTCTAAATTTTTTTCAAAAAATAAGATATACCTTTTTATGTTACTAAATTAAAATTTATCCTAATAACAAATTCTATGAATTTTCAAATATAGTTTCTATTTGGGGTGAATTATAAAAAATTATGATTTTAAAAATAATATCAATTTGATCACATTTTCATGACTTAATAATGAAATGAAATTTAATGAATCCTATTCTATATACAGGATAAATTTTTTATAAGTAATATAATTCACTCAAAAATATAATATTTAATTTATTAATCTTCAATTTAAAATCTATAAATATATGTAATTATTTTTATTCAAATGAAAACTATTACTGGTTATTCTATTTCAATAAAGTATTTACATGGTTAAATTCAATTCTTGTTTTGTTTGAGGTTAAAATAAATAACCTTTTATATAGAATTATATAAATAGTTCCATGGAAATAATTAATATACATTATTTTGAAGTAAAATTATTTTATGAATAAAATCACAATTTTCTAATTTTTTTTCATTTCTTTTTTCAAACATGTGTTAGAAGTAAATATTTTGAAATCATGGAATTTAATACAAGATAATTTATTCCATAAATGCGATCTATATATTATTGTTGTTTAATATATTTTATTTCATTTTTTATTTATATGTAATAGTAACCGTGGAAAAAATTTATCAACTAATTTAAGGGTTAAAAGAATTAAAAGGGATAAAATAAAAGGATTAAACTTCATAATAATAGAAAATTCATCTTTAAATTTAACTGGATAATTTAATATCAACCTCTACTATTTTATATTTGAATATATAAAAATTTTGGGAAACATGACAAGAGTAATACATATGTTATACAAATATTTTTTATGTAATTGTAATTTTTTCACCCACCTTAATTATCAATGGGAACCTCCTCAAATAAATTATTGATAATATTTGAAGACTCTAGATTAAAAAATCCATAAAAAATACCATTATTGATTATTTCCTCACATCCTGGATTTTGTATTTTCCCCAAAATAATATCTTACTCTATTTTATGGTGCAAGCTAAAGGTTTTTTTCAATGAAAAGGTATAACCATTAAAAGAGTCCTTTTCTATTTATTTCATCTTATAGATCATTAAAACATATCAAAAAAACTATTATATAATTTTTTTTCTAAATATAGTGAAATTATATTATGATTTTGGTAGAATCATTTTTCATATTTTTTACATCTAATAAGAAATGAGATCATTTCTCTTGTGTTCATATAGATTAAAATATCCATGGTTTGATATCTATAATTTTATGTAATTGGATAATATGGAAGGAAATAATGAAAAATATAATTGATATATAATATATTTATGACATAATTAAAAATTTTCAACGTAAATAATAATATATAAAATCTTATCATCCCATCTGTTGTTAATTTATAATGTAATTAGTGTATATGTGTGGACTAATACCTAATCGATATGATGACAATAATTTTTTATTTTCACATTAAATAAAATATTATAAGGAAATATTTAATATATATATATATATATTATATTAATTATATAAATATTTCCCTCAAATGATTACTAATTTTACACATTTGTTCCTTTTCGAACATTAGTAAATTGAAAACATCATTATGCATACTAGCAAACTACAAACTCTATGAAAAAAATATGTCATTCTTATATAAAAACATTGAATGGAAGATTAAAAAATTATATAGAATGAATAAATAATATATTAATGATATTAATAGTTTACTGTAGATTATAGAACCATATCAAGAAACCTTTTACCAATGTAAATATATTGGTTTTATTTTGGGGAAATTTAATAAACATCCTTATTTGGTGATTATAAGTAAGAAGTATAAAATTAATGATGTTAAATTATCATAAAAGGAACATAAAAATTAAATATAGAAGAACAATTTTTCTAAAAATTAATTAAATTAATTTAAAATTATCAATAATTATAGTATAACTTTTTCGACCAGGATAAATTCCAAGGTATGATTTTTCATCTCAATTCCACTCTGATGAGACATATTTCATATTATAAAACTAATTTAATTGAGGTTTTACATATAATTACCCATATAAATATTATATATTTAATTAATATATATTCATTGTATTTAAAGTTTCATGTTATTTTTTTCTCAGTTATAGTGTTTTAATTCAAATGTTTTGAAAATATTATATATTCATTTTATAATTTCATACTTATCTAGGATTATTCATGTTTAAATATAAATTGGATTAAATATATTCTATTTAAATTATTATAGTCCATATATTTTATTATCCTATAATTATATCTAGGCCTTCCATGTTATTCATCCGTAATTTCCCATCTTTTTTACTCATTTATTGAAGGCATTTATTGATGAAAATGGATCATATTTCTTATTTAATGTTTGTAATATATTTATTAAATTTAAATATTCAAAAAATAGATTCTTAAGAAGTTTTTAAATAATGTGTAATGAAATTATTTTACAACTATTCAGTTTCATTAAAATAGTTCAAAAGGAATATTTTTAATGTTTTAAAAAAATTTATTTTTACTTTTAAAAAATGTTTGAAAAAGATTTTCTTTTAAGCTTGTACACCATGATCGTATTTTCACACCTCCACGATCATTATTAACAATTTTTTATCATATAAAAGAGTATATAGTTTTCAAAATAAAATAATTTTCAATTATTCTGATATTTTTTAGTCTCTATATTTAAATAAAAATTAATTATTTTATAAAATACCGAAAATAATTATAGAAATAATTTATTACATCAGTTTTATAAAAATTAAATGAAATATAATTTGAATATTTCACATCCATTATTCTCACTATAATATTATTATCATTTAAACCAAAATTATTAAAGAATTTATTATCTTATATCATCTATTAATAAATTATGTATATTATATTATTTTTGGATCATTCCCTTTGTTTTTATCATGTTGTCTATTTCATTCTATTTTTCATTGACTTTATTTTCATACTCCTTGTAAAAAAATCATTAATGATTCTAATAAATAAATTTAATGTTAATCATATATAATTTTAATATATGATTTTAGTTTATCTAAGATTATTATGAATGTTTTTTTATTTCCTATGTAAATATTGATATTCCATATTAGAGATTCAATAAAGATATTTTATAACTAATAAGGAATATTGGTTGTATATTAAATTATTATTTCAATATATGTAGAATTAATTTGGAATATTAATTATATGGGTGTTTCATAGTTATATATAGCCCCTCGATTCTTTGATAGGTCACATGGGATAAACTGAATCAGTATTTCTTAGTGTGTGGTAGAACATTCAATAGAAATGCCTTGGCACATGGACCTTATGGTATGTATGAAACGTTGGAATAAGGAACTGATAGTAAAGTTAATGATTTATTAGAGAATTTCCTTGATTAAAATACCAGGACATTCTATATTATTCATTTCTTTTATTATGATTTTAGTTATTATTAGCTGTGATTTTATTATAATGATAGTTTCCATATATATATCATACTATTCATGTTATTAATTAAATGGGATATATATTTTTATTGTCCAACCTACCATATTGACTATTCTAAATATGAAAAATATATCATTTATTTTATGCCACCCTAAATGAGCATTTGATATCACCCCTTTAATTTTTTTATCCCATGGAATATGGTGAATGGATTTTCGATTGTTTTTAAATGATGAATCAATGTTTTTCAGGTCATTTATCTAATTTTCAATGTATATTTATTGTCATGTATATATCTAGTCTTTCAAGACAACTAAAATAATCAAACCATGGTGAATTAATAAAATGTATAATATATAAATTAAATAAAGTGATCATCGTATCCCTGTCATTGGATATAGGATTTTTATATGCGGGGTTCTCAAAATTGGGTACATGAGTTATGTACAGTTTACTAGATCATGATGGATAACCCTTCATCCTTAGGTATTATTACTTCGTCGGCAAAAAACTAATGAAACTATAAGATTCCTTATTAAACCTAATTTGAAATAAAATTCCATATTCTAATATTGACATAAATTATAATGTTTCAAAACAAAATAAAAAATAAGATATAAAATAGGGATGGATAAGGGATTATCGATGTTTCAACTGAGAATGTGCTTTCTAGACTTTTTATTATCCTATATCTGATATTCCAATAACAATATTATATCAACTACCATAACACAACCAAATTAATATATTGTAATATTTTTTTTCCAAAATATACCCATGGATGAAAATAAAGATCACTCGACCCAACTTGTGACATGGACCAAAGAATGTTCCCAATTTCCATGGGTTTTAAACATGTGTCTAGGAATCATTGAAATAACTAGTTGGGATGTTTTCACTACTAATAAAAAATAATTTTAAGTAGGCCCTTAATGAGAATCAATCATGGTGAATCTATATATTTTAAATCCATTCATTGAAAATAAAAAACTACATACAGTGAAGAAACAAAAAATTTTAAAACATAAAAATAATTCCATAAATAATATAGAAAAAATTATAATATCAATGCTAATTTTAAAATATAATACTATATAGAAATATATAATCTACAAATATAATGTTAACTAAAAATAAAAATAACCCCATATCCTAATTTTTTAATATATTTGTATTCTGGAAATAAATTAAATCCTAATACATTCCACATTACCACATACAAATATTACATGAATCCTATAACATCCCTCCCATTATCATTGGATTGAGAAGGAGGGATGCCATTACTTGTCATTATGTGACATCCCCAAGATGCCAAAGGCTGGAAATAAATTCTAAGGGCTTCAATACAATTGGGGGACAAATTTCCCATTTAAAATAAAACAACCACAACAAATCATACCATAACCAAAATTACTAAATGATTCATATTAATATTGTAAAATGAATAAACGTATAACAAAACCATCAAATTATTAGAGTACCAATAAGAAACAAAAATCAACATCAATTACAAAGCGAAAGATAGAACTGAAAAAATAATGTCCTCCAAAGGCATAACTTCATAGCATAAAAAATTATCTGTGATCAAACTCTACAACACAACCCAAAGTATTATGATCTACCATTAAATAAGGGTGATACTTTCACTTTTCTTGTGGCTGGATAATCAATATCTACAAGCACACCAAAGTTCCCAAGCATGGGGTGAGTGGTGAAACTCAATAGGTTTTCTCCAAATGGAATCCATACTCATGACACTAGGATAGAATATGTTATCACATTTATATAAAATAATTTAAAACATTTTATATGTAATCCAAGAAATTCCATACCAAAATAGATTTCAAGGGAAACAAACAAATAATTCTTTAAACAATTTAACATTCCTTTTTGGAGTAACCCATTTCATTCGACATATCCACATATCCACACATGAATTCCTAGGTGATAGTTCTATAATCATTATCGGTCTCTCATACATCCACCAAGTCGTTACTAAGAGTCAAATCTCCTTGTGTCCCAAAAATTATTGAAAAACAAGTAACTGCACAAAATTAAAAACAAAAGCAGTTTGAATCTATAAAAACCTGCCTTAAATATCTTCCCCTAATAATAACATAGATATTTCTCATAAATATTGGAACAAGAAACCATATATTTTTTCCATATAGGACTAGATCTAAGAATCTGAGATATGGATGACAAGTATACCTCAGTAAAACTACAAAGAATTTCCTTCAAATCGCTTCCTAATCAAAGGGGAGAGACTCTACAACCTTTGAAAAAAATAAAATCTATATTAGGGTCTAAATGGAGAAAAAAGGTTATTAGGTGTAAACTATAATGATATATACCTTTTTAGGATACCAATTCTAAACTATTCATGGTTAGTCACACGATTGGGAAAATTGTGCTCTAACTACGTGCTGACCTCTAACTCAAGGACCACCTCAGACGGTTGTCCACTAGTTAAAAATTGTGCAATAACCATGAATAAGCCTTTTATTATGCTTTTCATAGTTTCTCCTAGGTGGAAAGATAGTCTGTCCAGACTGTACGCCTTACCATTTACTTTCCCATAATCCACTATTTCACCGTTCATGGTTTCTTGTAGGAGTTTTACGGTTTCTAATAACTATGATCAAACCTTACACCATTAGAAAATACACAAACACATTCAAAAAGTATTACATACCCTACCAAAACTCACCAAAAAACGTTACATACATAAAATAAAAAAATTTAGGGTTACTTTCTTGAAAGAAGGGGTACTAAATTATCCCCACCAATGTCCTTTCCTTACAAGGAATGTTGATGATCACCACTATTCCAAAAGAATTTGGCGCATTGTTTAAGAATTTATTTATCCCATTCCAATGTTTCTCTGGAATTTTACCATGTTTCCAAAAAACCAACAAAAAACTATTGATTTTTCCATTCAAGGATTTCAATTGACTATCTACAATCTAGAATGGAACATGAACCATAAATACATCTAGATCTAGGTCAACGAGATACCATTGAATCACATGGTTAGGATCAGGATGATACTCTTTCAACCGAGATAGTGAAAAATATTATGGATAGAACTGAACCATGGGGGAAAATCCAACCTACATGCCACCTATCAAAACTATTATAGTATCTCAAAATGTCTTATGTATCTTGGATATATGTTTCCATGACTTCCAAAATGACCATTCACAAGCCTTTGATAAATTCTTAAGAAAAAATAATCACTTACCTAAAAGGACAATGACTGTCGATGAAGATATGTATATGACTTCTGATGACTCTTTTCTAACTCCATCCTTTTCATAATTAACTAAATCTTCTCTATTGTCTCTAGAATACTCGGCCCAACCAATGAAGTGTCACATTTTTTAACACAATAGAGTAGAGAATGGTAAGGAATCCAATAAAAGTATTCAATATAATCCATATGAATAGAGGCCTCGTAACTATTATTATATGAGAACTCTACTAATATTATATTCTCATCCTATGACCCACTAAAATCCATTTTAATATCCTAAAGAATGTCTTCCAATGTTTGTATCATCCTTTCATATTATCCATTTTTTTGAGGATGATAGGCCGTACACATGGTCAACTGAGTCCCAAGGGATCGTTGTATGGATTTCCAAAAAAGAGGTGTTATCCTAGGATATTTTTACGATACAATCAAAACTGGTATATCAATCCCCTATACTAATTCTCAAATATATATTTTGGAAAAGTCCTCCACTATATGAGATTCATGAGTAGGGTTGAAATAGGATGACTTTGTGTGCTGGTCCACTATCAACCATACGAAATTGGGTTTCTCAACCATTCTTAAGAGGCCTGTTACAAAATATATATCTATCCACTCTCATTTCAAAATAGGAATAGTTAAATACTAAAACATACCTTCTGGTCATTTATTATATTCCTTAACTTACTAACAAGTTAAGCATTTAGAAACAAAATCAACCACTTTAATTTTCATAAGGACCCAACAAAACAATGCTTTCAATGCCTTATAATCTTCCATATTCTTGGATGAACAACCACTATTTAATGGTGGAAACCATAAAGAAGTTATTCTAGACAATCCATAATTATTACCATCTAATATCAAAACCATAAAACTATTCTCAAATCCATATTCCATCCCTCAATTTATTCCCCACCGTTGATTTTTTACCTTATATAAAAACATTATAAATTGGATGTATGTTCATATTTAACTATCTCCAACAAATCAGGAATCAATGAAACTGGAAAGATAACCACATATTTACCTCAGTCTTCACATTCTATGTTCATTTCGGCTAGGAATGACATAAAGTCCCACTAATCTGAAGAGTCTTTTTCCCAACTAAGAATAGGAATTTATTCTTAATACATCTTCCACTGAATTTCCTTTACTCGTAGTATACATCAAGTCAAATTCAATCATTTAGAGATACTCCATCCATATTCTTTATCTTATATTCAAATCCCTTTATGAGAAAATAATATTCATGCTATTATGATCTATAAAAATTATGAATTTCTCACCAAATAGGTAATAACACCAAACCATAAAAGAAAGGAATATAGAAGATAACTTCAAATAATTTTTTGAACAATTATTCTCTTGAAACCATAATTGTGTTGAGCCATAATAAACCACATGATAACCCTATAAGAGAATACCTCCCCATTTATATCCAAAAACATAAGAATACCCCACACACCCTTGTACTGATTGTGGAAAAATCATGAATGTTGATAATGTATGGAGAACATTTTTCTCTTGAAAATACATCTGACATCCATCATTCCATTGAAATAGAAAATTTTTACTTTTCAAATCATTCATAGGTGAATCTAGTCATGAAAAGTCACAAAAAAATATTTTTAATAACCATAAAATACTAGGAAACTATGTATCTAAATGACATTCTTCGGTTCTTTCTAAATGATAAAAACCTCGAACTTTTATGTAACCAAATAAACATTTATTTTAGAGATAACATGGCACAAGAAACACACTTCCTATAGCCAAAAATCTAACTTTCATAATTTTTAGTAGAAATGATGATCCATAAAAATTCCAAACATTTTCTCCAATTTTCTATCATGATTAGACCATGCCTTTGAATGCAACAATATGTTATCCAAAAACACCACCCCAAATTAATCAAGATATCTTTGAAATTTCTGATTCATCAATGCCATAAATATTTAGGGTGCATTCTTTAGACTGACATGCATAACCACATATTATTAATTGTCATATATAATTCTGAAAGTATTCATTATAATATCCACCTTCTGAACCCCCAATTAGTGATATCTTGATTGAAAGTCATTTTTTGAAAACCATTGTGCTCTCAAAAATTGATCTAATAGATCATAAATTCATGAATTCAAGGACAAAAAACTAGTAAATTCATGTGAAAAGAAGACTATTTTCACATGTTTATCCACATATTCTATCCCATAAATATTGTCCTTCTTTATGCCAAAAAAGTCTGTTGTTCATGTGATTCTGAACGTATGAGGATTGACTTGTTTATTGAACAATTATTGATAATACTCCCATGAAAGGCCTTGGTATAATTTATCCAAAAATACAATATCCAACCACTACAATGAATGATCCCCCAAGATATTTTTCACCAACTTTAATTTCAGCTTTAACGACCTGCCAGAGAAATCGAAGATTTGATTCATTTTATTCAGCCACACTTCTTCCTTCTCCATTTCTGAATTACCCTGAAAGACGAGTTGATTATTCATATAAAACTAAATAAAATAATCCAATTCCCATGGTTCATACCTTATTTTCCATATATCCACATCATGAAAGGATTATACTATACATTGAACTTGGAGTAAGATCATAGATCATTTTGGGAGATGAGTAGGTATGCCTTTGGAGTCTTTGAGTTTTGTCAGTTTTGTCTTCCACTTTGTTGTTAATGTTGATTTTAGATTTTTCATGATTCTCTCATAGTATCTTGGTTTTTTATACATTGAGTAGTTTTATATTATAGACATAAATCATTAATAGATTTTTTTAAGCTTTTGTTGTTTGTGGTTGTTTTATGTTCAAGCGGAAAAATTTCCCCCAATTATATTGAACCCCTTAGCATATAAATACATACTTTGGAATCTAGGGGATTTTTCTTAATGACATGTAATGTACTTCCGCATTCTAAATACAATTAGGATGGTAGGATTTTATAATGAGTGAATCCACCTACCTTATAAATTATGGAAAAAATGAGGAACGACATGAAAATGCCAACAAACCTGGTTTGCATATAAAAAACCCCACCATAGACCATTTACCTAAAAACAAAACAACCATATGTCATCATTATGGGAATAAAAAAACATATATTTATCCATAAAATTCTAGATATAAGAAATAAAAAGAGGAAATATGTTTACATCTACGGAAAACTACAAAAAAAATGACTTACTAAGGGAATGAGGCTTCAACACAATATGAATTGCCTTGGAATCTCTATTGGATTGAAGGGGAGAGTCTATATAGCCTTTGTAAGGAAAAAAAGTCTTAGTGTTTAAATGGATGAAAATGAGGTTATTAGGGGTAAATTTGAGTGGGATTAACTTTTTTATGATCTTACATTTAAACAATGCATGGTTAATCACATGATTAGGAAAATCGTGCACTAACTATGAACCAGCATTAATCTCATGGAGAACCTCACCAGGTTGGTCTACAAAGTTAGAAAAACTATACACCAACTATGAAGAATCCCATTGTTCTTATTTTCATAGTTTCTCTTGGATGGCCACACGGTCTGGCAAAACTGTGAGCCTAATCATGTGCCTACCCAAAATCCCATGTTTTAACTTGTACGATTTCCTATTGGAGTTGAATAGCTTCCACTAACTATTCTCAAACATTTCACCATTAAAAAATCCGAAAACACATTCCAAAATTCATTAAATCCCCCTAAAACTTCACAAAAATAATTTAAATACTTAAATTACATAAATAAAGGGCTACAGACTAGAAACAGGGGGAGGGGTGGAGTTATAGAACTCCCCACCAATCCCAATACAATCATTAATAGACAAGTAGAACCATGAACAAAATCTTATAACATACTGGGAACCCTAGAATTAACTGAATTACTATACAAACATTTTTTTAGTGAGAGATATAAGATAGAAAATGATTTCACTTATGATTCCTTGAAATTTAATGTTATAATTTTTTTATATTTGGTAATTTGAAAAATATTTATAAACAAGGATTGAAAAATAGTAACGTGATGATGAAATAAAATGAATTATATTAATCCATGAATAAAATGAAAAATAATTTTATATTGAACATGTTGTTGTATCATTTAAAAGAAATAATTGGGAGTAAAAAATGGGGGCCTTTGATGTGTTTCAAAGACAAACCTAAAACATACATCATCATTCCTAAACCCTTTTTAAAAATCATAAAATTAAATAAAAATTTACCCTTTCATTTGAAAATATTATTTTAAATCATCATTTGAAAATAAAAATCCTCAAATTAACCTATTTAAGGAAGAATCAACACATAAAACAACCAGGAAACACTATATCAAGGACTTATAATAGGAGAATGATAATATAATTGGTTCTATAATTAAATATTTACATAAGGGGATTAAATATAATTTGAGGTTGAATTACAAAATAAAAATTCATCAATATGGTATAATTTTCACAGCAAACATCCAAGGTCATAAAAAGAGATGATATTGAAATTTTAAAAAATGGAACATAATGATAGACAACAGAGAATTACTAAACATTTAGTTAAACAAATTTATCTCACTAGCCTCAACTAGAGGGGTATAAATCCCCATGTATGGGTATAATCCACCCAAGGGGACACATGATAGTGCTTAATATAACTAGTGTGTCAAACAATAATGGGTTTATACTTAAATATTTGGTTTACCATGATATAAAAAAACACGTACCTAGAAAAAAATAAATATATGATTATATCATGAATCCAAAATTAATATACAACAAAAAAAACTCTCACATAAAACACACATATACATTAAACAACATCATTTCCCATTATATAAGCACAAAATGATAATTTTATACCATAATGTAGAAAAATTCCATGCATAAATACACAATATGAACAAATGAAGTCTTCAAAAATACAAAAAAACCCATTTTCCAATATATATAAAAATAAATTAAAAACGAATTAGAATTTAATTCCATTAAATTAATATTTCTAGACGACACTCAACCTATATCCTAAGAGATAAAATGGGTTTTTCTAGTAATCTAGAAAATAGTTTATAAATAACATTTTGAAAACCAATCCATGGAATCCAAATTTAAAAATCATTTGAAAACTAAAATAACTATTCAATTAAAATTCTATTTAAAACACGAGCCATTACTTTCAGAAATAGATTCTTATCTCAAGAATTTCATTCATCATCACAAATATTTTGGAAGATCCACATGATTATTTTGACAAAAAATTGGCATACTCAAATTTTATTCAAATGAAAAACATGAAATTAATAGAAACACACTTTATTATAATAATTGAAACATTTAAAATAATTTTGTAAAATAACTATGAAGATAACATATATGTATATATTTGACAAAAAAATGAATACTATAATCCCAATAATTTCATGGAATCATTAATTAATGAATTTCATTGAAAACCCTACCTAAATTAAGAGAAAACCATTCATTATTGATAGAGGTAAAAAACAATGAATATATATGACTAGAATAAAACATAAAAAACCAATTATTGAGGTTCAAAATATCTATACTCTTGGTTTTTATTCCAAAAACACTTTCCTTAATCACCTGTATGGATACAATTTAAGGTGTCCAAAGAAAAACATATCATTATTTATATTATTTATTTAAATTAAACATTAATACTCAAAAATAAACACATATATACTAATAATATTAGGTTTAATATCATTTAAGATCATCTATATATGAATCATTTTTTTATATTCTTTAAAATATTTATATATAAGTAAACAATACTAGACTGTCACATGGAATTATTATACGTTAAAAGAATCTTCATAACATGGTGATGGAAAACTATGAAAGTGGTGGTCTCAAATACATAGTACAGGATAACACATCAACATGTCATAAATGGTTAAATCATAATCATATATAAAAATATGAGAATGGGGAAATATAATATTAAATGGAATAGGGATTAAAAACTATTATCCTAATGTAATGATAGAAGGAATTATATTATAAAATGAAAAAATATAACATTTAGAAATAATTTTAGTCATATATAATTATCATATATATCATGAAATATTTAATAATAAGAAATTTTATTCCAATTATAATCCTATAAAAACTGCTAAAATAATTTACATGCATCATGTTCACGCAACTACATGCTAACAATTCTACAATTACCATATTCCCATAATAAAATATTAAAAAATGCACCCATATCAAGATCAAATAATAATAGTTTAAAAAATGATACTAGAATCATGTTCACACAACAAACATGGGAATATTGCTACCTATATCATGTTTACATATAATATATAAATAATTCCACCCATATCACATTTTCACAATAAACATAGAAAGAATTCTCCTATAAAACATTCAATAAACATTTCTTCATCACATGTGATATGAAATATTAATGAATAAATTTTAGTTCTATATAGGACCCAACCTATTAATGTTTAATATATATGTGATACATAAGAAATCATTCAGTCATCATATCATAGAGAACACACGGGAATAAAATGGTATTCATTAAATTTAAAAATTTTGATGAAAGAAATCATCAAGGATCGGATCATTTGATAAAAAAATTTCAATCACTAAATTTATATAATTCATTTAATCACATGATAAATATTAAAAAAATATAACTCTATATGATTTTAATAATTTATTTATGGAAATTGAAATAATACCCAAAAAATATCCTTTAGAAGAAAATTAGTAATATTTTCACATTGAGACAAACTACAAAATAACTTTTGAAATGTTAAGATGTAATCCTAATATAAAACAATATATTAATAGATTTCAAAATAATGGATTATTGAAAAAAATAATGGATTTCCTTAAGATATTTTCAGTGGAAGAAAAGAATATGGACATTGAATATAAATATATTTTTTGAATTTAAAAATAATAAATCTCACATCATATATAGGGTTATAAATAATTCACATGAAAATTTTTAAAGCGGAATATCAATACTATTAGAAATATTTTTTTAAATCAACATAATAAAGTAGAATATCACTCAAAAGAGAGGAAATGGGTATTAATAAGATTAAAATTATACAGATATAATGAGATTATTTTTTACACAATTAAATTTTTTGAATATATAAATCAATCAATTTAATTTCATATTAAAATAGGAGTAAAATCATTATAATAAAATTATATAATATAAGATAAACTGTATTAAAAAAGTAATCAATCTGTCTCTCGAAATGAATTTGAGATAAGAAAAATACCTTAAAACATATGAATAATTTCAATTCAAACTAGTTAAAAAAGATAGATTGAAATTTAACATCAAATATAATTAATAAAATATATTTTATCTCGTTATATAATCAATATTTAGTATACAAACCATGTTAATTAAATTAAGTAAATAAAACTAAACATGACTCAAAAAATGGAAATTGAAATAAAACACTCTTACATCATCGATATTATTATAGTTAAACTAATATGATAGGTATATAATTATATGGTTTTGTAAAAATATTCTATATTATAAAAAACTAGGGAAAAATACATTTTTAACATTTATACACCACAAAAATAAAACAAATGGGGAATATAAATCATATCTCAATGAATCAAAATTGATATGCAATAACCCTTTCATTTCATTCACAATTAGTAAACAATAAACTGACAAACATTATAATAAAATTTAATATCTTAATAAATTATTTATGAACCGTATTAAATCCTATAAGCTTTTATAACCTCTTATTATAATTATATATTTTTAATTTATTAGAAATTCTTATTTTATAGTTGTTATTGAATTTTACTAGCATTGATTGTATTGTTTAGTAATATATTTATAATGGATGCATCGAATCATATTTAAAAATATAATTTTCATAATTATAACATCTTCTATCTAAATTATATATATTTATTATAAGGATTTATAAAATTGTAATTTTATTTTATATTAAATTTAGTAATTATTTTTTATGATGATGTAAATGAATATATTATTTTGGAAATTTTGAATAAACTTGATGGAAGTAAAGTAATAATAACATAAATATAATTATAACCATTATAGAACCAAAAAAACAAATATTTTATACCAATTAATTTATAATAACACTTGTAATTATATTTCTAGAGTGATCTATGAATGAAATTAGTAGCATTCTTCAAGTTGGTGTTTAAACTATTCAATTAATAAAAATTTATAATATATGGATTAGTTAGGTTATAATAGTAATATTATTGTAATAATATCATCATTAAATAATAATAACAATATTATATTGTTTTTGAAACTTTTAATCATATTTTATGAATATTATAAGCATAATAAAATTCTTGAGTGGAAGACTAAATATATCACTTTTGTTTAGTCAGTACTCCACACGTACATGCCACAAATAAATTCATTTATTATAGGTTGTGGGGAATATATAGAGTGAATTAAAATTTCATAGTAATTAAAATATAATAAATATCATATTTATTATTTGACAATTCATTAATAACTATACATGCAATTGGTTGATGAAAAATCTAGTATATCATTTATGGATGCATTTAGTTTCACATAGGCTTGATGACATATTTTTTTTATAATTTATTTGGAGGAAGGTATAAAATGTATATTCCATTAAAAAAAATTATATACTAATAAAACTTATGTTAACATACAATCATATATATAACATGTTTTTGGTGGTAGGATAAGAAAGGATTTAAAAAAGATCAATTCTGAATATTACCTCTCCCATTAGATTTTGTCCCCTGGGTAACACCACAAGGCACCTTATCTCTATATTGTTAAAAGAAAAAGGATTATATTAAATTTTAAGAGTGTGTATGGGATAATAGTTTATAGTTTTTTAATCTAATGATTTAAAATGAGTTTGTAATGGGGTATATGTTAGCTCCTCTATGTGAATTGAATATAATATTTTAATATATTTTTTAAATATTAAGTGAGTAGATAATTCAAATTAAATTTCAAGAAATTGTGGAAAATAATGGAGTTGGGGATTATTTATGTTCATGAATACCTCAAAAATTAATTTTATCTCATTTTTAAACATATTTTTATTTATATTTTTCATATATTTTTCAGTATTGACATTTCAATTTTTTACCGTTGTAATTAATAATTAAAATAGTAAATTACCATTAATTTATACCAATAACATTGGGTATATCACATAATTTGGACCTATATATATAAAATATTACATCTATATCATATAATATAATTTCAATATATATAAAAATAAAAATTTTCACTACTACATGTAATGCGTAAAAATATTTTATGAAAGATAGTATTATTAAGAATAAACATTATGTTTAGTATAATAATATAAATATTCATTATTTTAAAGAAATTAATTGGTTTAGTTTTTACAAATGGAGTGTTTTATAAATTTTAACTTGTAAATTTTTTTAACTTCATGATCCAAGTGCCACATTTCAGTGCCTCGATCTGGTTTGTCACATGACATCAAGAACACCTCCTTATTTTATAGAGGCTACTGACTAGTAGAGATGGTTTATTATATATATATATATAATGGAGGGACTATAACCACTTTATCAACGTAGAACATTTTTGAAATTAATAAACAATATTAAAATGATAATAGAAAATAACAATGAGAAGGCCATAATTAATTAGACAAACATAAAAGGATAAACTGAAAACATGGATAAATTAGAATGAAATAAAGTAGTAGATACTTCCTAAAATATATGTATCAATTTAAATATTAAAACCTAGAATATAGAGACAATGATACCTCATATGGGGGTCTAAACATCATGTCTTGTTCCCTCATCCATGCACTATCCTAAATCCCAACCCGGGAATCTAACATATGGCTATTGTCGTTTTCTTTTATTGAATACATAATGTCAATTTGGGTATAGATCAAAAATACTAATTAGAAGGTGAGTAAAATTGAGTATTCCATATCCCAAAAATATATATAATATTATTCAGTCTATAACATTGTTTGCAGTTGAGAAAGTAATAATGTAAAATTGATAAAGTAAATAGTTTTCACATTAATTGATTTTTTATTTAGCCACATAATCCCCGGGTTCACAGGTACATAAGAACCATAAATACCTACTTCGGACCATACTAGATAATTGACCATACACTAAAGGGATACAAAAATTCATTATATAGTGATTATATTAATCATTTTATTTCTAATTTCATATTCATACATTGAGGGCCTAAAGAAGATGTCTAGAACCCTATGCGTATTTGGAGTTACAGTCTCTATCACTTAACTCATTCATTATAAGAAATAAATACATATATATCCTGGGGGCTTAGAGAGGCATTTGGGAACCCAATTGGTATTTGGAGAAATATTACCTATCCCACAAATCATTGATTACATAAATCAAAAATATTTCATACCATTGTTCCGATTTCATAATTCCATTTATCAACCAATTACATAATACTATTTATCACCCAGTTTCATAATCCCATTATTCCACCAATTTCACAATACAATTAATAAACGAATTTCAAAACACCATTACTCTACTAATTTAATAATACAATTATCCCACCTATTTCATAATCCCATTATTTCACAAATTTCATAACACCATTATTTCACCAATTTCATAATACCATTATTCCACCAAATTTCATAATCCCATGGGTAACATCAATTAATTAATTTAATTGAAAATGAAATTTCATAATATGGAAATTGTAATTTCACAATTACATAAAACCAAATATAATAAAGCCTATGGGAATTAACAATTATTCCACTTAACTCAAGGTCATTGACAAAAATTCTCCAAACTACCACCCTCAATTTGATGTTAAATGGTAAATTTCACAATGACAGAAGTGATCTAGGATTAAAACATTAGACCAAGATCCAACAAAACAAACCCATAAAATCCAAGATCTAAACTAATCAACAAAAGTGTAAATCGCCCATCTAATAGAAAAATAAAATATGTGATAGATATATAATTCCAAATGGGAATATATCACATACCAAAAGAGGGTTTAATCCTGACACCAAAACATTAATTCAACCCATAGGGGTTTGTAGAACCTTGAAATCCTTATGAGATCCTCCATGACTAGAGGAAATTGTAACAGGTCGGTCCTAGGGGATTTAGATTAAAAAATGGGGGGTTTAAGAAATTTAAATTAAAATTCAAGTGGGGGGTTAAAACACACACACATCATTTTATGGGTAGAAGAGCATGGTTTTTAAACCGTGAACCTTTACCATGTTCCCCTACAGATGAGGTTTATAGTTTCTCTTAATTGGAACATAGTTTGAAAAACCATGATCCCACAATGAAACACCCCTATATTTATGGGTTCATTATTTAGGGATGGAGGTCTCATAGTTTGGCCAAACCATGTGATTACTGTGTACCACCTCCTATAACTCCAAAAGGGGAACATATTTTCCTGGGGAAAACCCCATTGTTTTCTCTAACCATTCATCAATAGTGAACATTATCATGGGCTTCAAAATTTCTCAAATTGAATCTAAAATAACACCAAATAAAATAAAATAAAAATGGTATAAACAAATCATGGGTAATAGAGTACTTGAAAATGGACATGATGCATCTTTAAAAATGTTAAGATATTCCTATACCCCTATCATATTATATCTCTTCCTTGATATGTAATTTAATATCTAGACATTCTTTTGGAGATTACCAATTCTAATTTATAGTTATTGTTTTGCCCTTATTTAGGTTTATCTTGGATGGTTTTTTGTTTTGGGGTGATTTTCATTAAAATTGAAAAATTTGGAAGAATAAGGGGCATTACATGGTTGTAGAATAGTTTCCCCAAACCGTGCACCTACACCCCCAACAAACTATGCATTATCAAATAGAGGGGAATCACAATGTTGGCACATAATTTTTCAAACTGTGCAACCTCTAAGTAGAAAACATGAAACCCTAGGAGGAGGGACACAGTTAAGTTGCACAATTTATAAAATCATGCACCCCATCCTAGGAATCCATTCATGCAGAATTATTTTCAATGAACAATTATTTTAAAATTCCCAAACTCCCCATAATTAATCCTCATTTCCCTCTCTTATCCAAATTTGTTCTCCCTAATTTTTGGAGGTCTTGGAGTGGATTAAAAGGATTTATGAACTATATTCTTAATGAATAGAAGATCAAAATTATGGGTTTTCACATCTCACAATTTTTAATCTCTTATTGTTTGGATTCATCTATCTCCCTTATCTCATTAAATATTAAGATGAATTTTTTATTTCCTCATTGGTGATGGTGAATTCTTGTTTCTGAAGTTTTTTGTTTCATTGATCTTATATCTTGGATTTAGTTCTAACTCATTTAAATCATTTTTTAAATGATAGTTCCACTTCAATTTGGGGTTCTTTGGTTTGGAGAATGATCATCAAATATATTGGGGTATGTAGTATATTTATCAATTAAAATAGTCTTGATTGAAATTTCATTTTTGTAATTGTGATATTTGGATAACCATGTTAGCTAATTTCATTTATAAATTGATTTGATTAATTGATTTATAATGTTATAATGAAAATGGTTGAACTTTGGGTAATTGAAATTGAAATTGGTAAATGTTTCAAAAATTACTATTGGTGTAATTGTGATTATGAAGTTTATGATTCATGGGGATATAAAATATAGAATAATGGGAATTTTGAAATGGGCGCTGAATGGAATTGTGAAATGGGTAGCCACCCATGGGGTGTGATGATATTTTTAAAATATTTAATTGTGATATGTTCCTGTTTGACAAATGGACTTTTTGAATGAGCTAGACACCCATGTGGCATGTTGGTATGATTGGAAAGAATTTTGGGATTGTGGAAGCTATTCTAAATACTGACGAGGTTCTTGAAGTCCTCCATATTCCCTAATATGTTTATGTATTATAAGTGGCCACTGAGTTGTGGGAAAGGGATTGCTACTCCAAATATCCATGGGGTTCCAAACTACTGCTCTATAACCCCATTGTTTGAATGTGAAATTGGAATAAAATAAATAATGAAAAACCGTGATGGAGTGAAATGTGATATCTATTTGGGGACAGTTTAGACTCTGACATGGGAAAAGAAGGTATTAATTTCTTAGGTGTCATCATCAATCTAGGTAATTTATGTGGTTAATTAAAGATTAATGAAATGTGATAAAAAATTATTTTATTGTAAATCGTTCTTTATAAAATTTCATACACTATTACTGAATGGATATTGTTTTATACAACATTAGTGGTGGCCTACTGAGTTTTACTCACACTCTACAAAGGCTTCTTGATTAGTACCCAATAAAATTCATGTTTGTAGGAAATGATAACGGAAATATCCCTTTGTTAGGTGGATGATTCAGGATAGAGTATGGATAAGGGATCCAAACATGGTGTCAGTATCCTCTTGGGTGTGTTAGTGTCTTTATTCTAGATTTTTCCATTGACACATTACACATATATGGCATGAAAAATCTACTTCATTAGTTTTTATATTGTTTTCTCAGTTTGGAATATCTTGTGTTACTGGTCTATATTTGGTTGTAAAATTATTCTGGTTATTGGTTATATAATTTGGTTATTATTTATTTATTTTTACACTGTTTATATTCTTTGATAAAGTGGGTATAGTTTCCCCATGTTATATATTAGAAATTCACTACTAGTCAAAAGCCTCTCATGTATGGGGTGGGACACCTTCCAAATGGATTTCAACATCAGTATGGGGTTCTTTGGTCAGGATGTTTGAAAGTGGTAGAAAATGTGGCGTTTTTTATTACTATATGGGAAAGATATATATGAGAGTAGGATAAGTCAGGCCACGTTCATGATCTCATGAATGGGTGAATCTAACCCATGTCCGGGGGGAAAACCCATGTACCCAGGGTGGTATTGCTGTTATTTTTGTTTACTGTTATAGTTGGATTTTATTTTACATTGAGTGATGCACTTGATATGTGATGTTGTTGTTTCTAAGATTTTTGTTGCATTGTGGCCTAGAATGGATTGATTGTTGTGTAAGAAGGCATCATTATAGGAACTTTGGACTTATATGATATGAATAATTTTAGGCACTAATTGGGAAATTTGGGTTTTGGGTGAATTTTTTAAATGAAAATGCTCTTCATTATTATGAAATTTGTTGGAGTTCGTGGTCTAGAACCAACTACTTTGTACTTTATTCATTAAATAAAAGCCTTATCACATCTTTATTGTTCTTCTACGTGACATGTCATGTGATAATGTCCTAAGGACAGCTGTTGCATTAAAGGGTCGTAGCGGATCCCTGCTATGATGAGAACCCGAAAGTGCCATAGCACTGTTCTTGAATGTATGTTCTATGGCAGGATGATATTATTTTAGGGACACAAATAATACAAGTCATTAGGGGTGAGGACTCATAAAACTTTGAGGCACCTTCTCATGGTGTGCGCCCTTGGTAATATCCAGGAGGATATTATTAGAACGAGACCCGCCAGTACGAAATCCACATTTCATAGTGTCATTGGATGTTCCTATCTACATACGTGTGTATTGATCCTTAGACTTGAAGATTATTATTAATGGGTATTACAACTCACGCACTTAGATGTATTGACGAAAACTGTGACGACACACTGTTCGCAGTGAGGTAGGATATGTTGGGTGCGTCACGAGTAATACCGCATTAATAGATAATGCGAGAAAGGATTTTTCCCTTCCGTTCCATAACAAAAGTAGATATCTCAGGCCCTTTGATGGAATTGATATAGCCTAAATAAATCCATGGCCATGGTAAGGTATGGGAAAGTTCAATTCCGGGAAGTCAAAGAAAGAATAATCAAGCACATGGGTTGATGGCACTAGCATGCAACCCGATTGATTGAAGATATCGAGACAAAGGGATTATATTACACGGTAAGAGTTCGTAGGAGGTGACACGTCATTGCGGCGTTAGCTTCTTTCTCTATGGGTGCCTTGGCGTGTTTCTAGACGCTAACCTTGGACTTTTGGCAGGCTCAGCCTAATGCCACTGAGAAAGAGGCCTAGAGGGTCACACACTAAGTGTGTCCATGTATCTCAGTTAAATATTAATTTAACAAGTTAAATAAATATTATTCCCTACTGTGGTTTAATAATTATTTAAGGATGTCTGATCGCATTTATTTTGACACTAGTTATTCGAGAGAATATATTGTGGATAAAATAATATATTTATTAGCGAGTAATGCAGTTACATTTATTTAAGAAATAAATAGTCATTACTCATGGTCTAATAAATATGGTGGAGAAAATGGAAAATAAAAGTACATGCCATGTATATTAAATATACACGCTGTGTAGTTTTATGGAAAACAAGTACACGCCGTGTATTAATTATTACACGCCGTGTAGTTTTTCCAATTGGGATTTTGAGGATTTAATATTGTTTTATTAAATAATATTTATTATAATCAGCGTGGGCGCATGTCAAGGAATTAATAATTCGACATGGGGGTTTTCAATAAGAGTTAATGAAATAAATAAAATGCGTGACACGTTTATTTATTGTCATAACTCTATTAACCTCAAACCTGATTATAAATATCCTCGCAACCCCAACATTTTTTAAGATCCATTGTTGTGCACAACGGATTTGGAAATACTCTCAAGCCAAGAGAGAATTCCCTTTCCAACAAGAACACCCTCAAGTTACAAGAGCAAGATCCTCCACCGGATCAAGGTGGTCGAAGGTGGACATCGCAAGCGAAGGTTCTTCTACGCTAGCACCCGGAGATCTCTTCGGCGACATCCAGAGATATGTGACACACGTGTGGATCACCGCTAGAGGAATCCTACACTTGGATTCTACGACGCAACGACGGATCACCGAATCGTGACCAGACACATCAACGAAGAAATAATTCCAACGAGGTAATTCTTATGCATTAATTAAATTAATTATAATCAACATATGATGATCCTCCTCAAGGGTTCCGGGACTCATCTTTTCTTTTCGTTCTTCATTCTATTCTGAAGATTTGGCGTTTTATATCGTGAAGGGTCTCATATTGAACATTGTTTAATGAAAAATTAAGTTGGGCAAACCCACCAACGCGCTTCCGCTGCGCCCGAAACCTACAAGTGGTATCAAAGGGAGGTTATATCGTTGGTTGTAATTATTTAGTTTTTTTGTTGGTGATTTAAGCATTTAATAATATAGTTATTTCAATTCATATTTAATCGTTCTGGAAATCTGAATATAGAGATTTGTTCCTCCTCTCTTGTTTCTCGTTCACCTCACAGAAATGGATTTTTCTTTTAATTTTGATTAAAATAAAGTAGAGGAACTCATCCGAAGGAGCCAAATGTTTCTGGCTGTATAACACCAGAATACACGATGTGTATTCGGATGTACACACCGTGTAGTCTAGGTTCAATGCATTGACTAATCCGCCAAATCAGGCCGTGTATTGGATTCTTTCTAAGAATTTAAGACACCGTGTGTTGACCAGAAACAGGTGGCACACGGTTTCCGGAATACATGTCGTGTGGTCCAATGAAAACGGCATGTAGTCCCTTTGGGTTAGGGTTGGGTCGTGTACTCCGTACATAGCCTGCCCGGCTGGAAACCGTGTAACGCGGAAACTACACGGCGTGTGTCCCACTGTACATGCCGTGTACTTCGAAAATTTCTGAAGTACATTAACACGCCGTATCCTCGGGCATGTAATTCGGATGGATGGTGAAGAAAAAGTACACGACGTGTAGTCGAAACTACACGCCGTGTACTCACCCAAATTACACAGATTTATTAAAATTTATTAATATATTATACAAACCCTTGAGACGTGTACCATGGTGCAGGTGTAAAGCTGAGGCACAACACGTGATAGGTGTTTTATATAGATGTGTTTAATTTAACATCTGTGTAATAAATGGGAATTCCTCGGGTTGCCTCCAAGGTACAAGTTGTGTACAAGGATAATTTTAAATGATTTTATTTGTTTAAAATTATGATGGATGAGAATCTCAAGGAAATTCAGAAAAGGGATTTAAGATAAAAGGATTGATTAATTAAAGATAATTAATTGATTCGAGCGTGATTTATCTTAAACAAGAACGATTAAAGAATTGAATGCTAGTTTTATTTATGCGTAAATATCATTGCATGTATGGATGATCATGAGCTAGACCGAGACCTTTGTATGTGAATGGTTTCTTTTAATTAATTTATTTAAATTAAATTTTTTGGCCTGTGAGCCATCTCCTCATTAATATGTAGGGCCTGCGCGCCCAAGGATTATTTTATGTAAAAACCCCCTTTCCCCTCCCCTGCGTGTGAGATAAATGCATATGTAATTGATGGAGCTCCCAAGCTAGTAGAGGCGGCTCAAGTCAGGAGCCAAGATGAAATCAATCCAAGGAGATACAAAGGTGGACAGGTGGAAAGCTGTAAACACGAACCCAAAAGGTTCAAGGTGTTTCTCCCCTTGGTCTTGGGTTAGTTTACCAACCGCTAGATAAACTAAACCAATAGGAAAGCTCATGATCATACCATTTATTTTATTTATGTCAGTTGCATGGTTTATTTATTGTGGGTGTGTTGTCACGATCACACAATTAATGAATTAAATGAGCATGCAAGATGGAACTAAAATAAAATTGGCTTATACGTAAATATTATCTTAGACATGGTTAATCACTTAAGTATATCCCACTTAATATTAACAAGCATGTAATCAAAGATAATAAAATGGAAATTTACGTATAAGGATAAAATCCCTCAAAATAAATATTAAGTCGGCATAGCCTTCCATAATATTGGTTAGAATCGAACCATAGTTCAAAGTGCTTGACCAACCCTAGTTGGGGTGCTTTCAATTACCGGGGAATTCTAATTCAAGGTTTTGGGTTGACTTGACTTGGTTCGCATCAAGGGTTGACTTCCACAGTAGGACTTGGTGTGACCAAGAGGCAAAGGGTGAGGAAATCCAAAAAGGATTTCAGGATTGGGGAGTCCACTCAGCAGATCAAGGAACTGCGGGTTAATGCAGTTGGCATTTGGAATGCCTACCTAAAACCCTTCAAGTTGCTTGACCAACCCTAGTTGGGGTAATGCGAATGGCAATATGGATCCTTGACACTAGAATATTCACGCAATAGAATATTCCGAAGTCAATGGTGAGGGCTATTGGATTTCGATAAAATTGTGGGAGACTAATAAGTATTAATTTATTTATTTGTCTCAATTTTTATAATAAATTACTAAACCTTTGCTCATCTTAAATTGTAGAAACGGAAAGAAAATGACTTCAAACATATCATTGTGCACCATACTCGAAAAAAAAACCTTCTCACTGGCACCAATTTTCAATAGTGGAAGAGGCGTTTATGCGTTGTCCTTCGCCACCAAAGGAAATTATATGTGCTGGAAGAGCCTATTGTAGTTGCGCCTGGGAAAGAGGCTAGTGATGAGGAATTATCTCTCTACACGAAACACATGGATGATGCCACAAATGTCCAGTGTTTCATGCTATCATCCATGTCTAATGAGCTCTTGACGAAACATGAAAACATGGATGCGTATAACATAATGTCTCACCTTAAAGATCTCTACCAAGAGAAGGCGAGACAAGAGAGGTATGAGATCTCCAATGCTTTGTTTACCACGAAGCTTGGAGAGTCTGCGCCAGCTGGGCCTCATGTGGTCAAGCTTATTGGATACATTGAACTCTTGGACATCATAGGGATTAAATTCCCAGATGAGTTTCGTACAGATCTCATCCTATCATCATTGCCCAAGACCTTCTCTAGCTTCATTTTAAACTATAACATGAGCGTCAATGAGAAGAGTCTATCAGAGCTTCTGACCTTGATTCACCAGGTAGATAAGGACATGGGGCGTGACAAACCCGCGGTCCTTATGGTGAACAAGAAATGGAAGGACAAGGAAAAGGGGCCAAAGACTTAAAAATGGTCTGAAGCCCCCGAGCACCGTCCCTCCAAGAAGGGGAAGATCCAGAGGGAGGGAAAGGAACGGGAAGCAGTGTGTTTTTCATGTGGTAAGTAGGGCAACTGGAAGAGGAACTGCACCCAGAAGCGTGGGGACACTAAAGGTGCGTTCGTTATCGAGTGCAATATTTCTATTTCTACACATTGGGTATTAGATATAACTTGTGGGGAACACATCTGTATTCAAATACAGTAACCAATTAGATTTAGAAAGATCGATAGAGGAGAGGTGGATCTTCGAGCTGCTAATGGTGCAAGGCTGGCTGCGTTGGCTATTGGCGACTATCACCTCTCATTTCCAACTGGCATGATTTTGGTTTTACAAAACTGTTATTTTGTGCCTAGTGTTACCAAGAACATAATTTCTGTATCTTGTTTGGATATGGATGGATTTATTTTCACGTTTGGAAATAAGGGTTGTCTCTTTTATAAGAACAACGTATCTTATGGTATGGCACATTTGAATAATGGTTTGTATGTATTAAATTACGAAAACCAAGTGTTGGCAATCGATAACGAAACAAACTCACATGACTCATACATCACCCAGTTATGGCATCACCGCCTTGGTCATGTGAACGAGAAGCGCTTGACAAAGCTCTTCCAAGATGGCTATTTAGGCTCTACTGAGCTAAAACCACTTGATAGATGCCACGCTTGTTTACAAGGAAAAATGACCAAGCCGCCTTTTGATGGACAAGGTGAAAGGGCCACAGAGCTTCTAGGATTGGTACACACAGATGTGTGTGGACCATTTCCAGTAGAAGCTAGAGGTGGATATTCTTACTTTATTACTTTTACTGATGATTTGAGTAGATATGGCTATGTCTACTTAATGAGGTATAATTCAGAGTCCTTAGAGAAATTTAAGGAATTCAAGAATGAAGTAGAGAATCAACTTGGTAAGAAGATAAAGAAGCTTCGATCGGATCGAGGTGGAGAATATCTGAACCAAGAGTTCATCGATATTCTACGGGAGTCTGGGATTCTATCTCAGCTCACTCCTCCTTATACACCACAGTGGAATGTTGTCAGTGAAAGGAGGAACCACACCATGTTGGACATGGTGAGGTCTTTGATGAGTCATGCGGATCTTCCATTATCCTTTTGGGGATATGCATTACAAACTGCAGCATACACATTAAACTGAGTACCAACTAAGGCGGAAAATGGAATTCCATCTGAGTTATGGAATGGAAGGAAACCCACTTTGTCGCACACACGTGTATGGGGATGCGAGGCATTTGTTAAGGCCTTCTCAGGCAACAAACTAGCACCCCGGGGCACGAAGTGTATCTTTATAGGATATCCCAAGGAAACAAAATGATATTACCTATATAAACCCCAAGACAAGAAAGTGACTGTCGCCAGAAAAACTGTCTTTCTTGAGAGGGAGCACATCCTCATGAAGGATAGTGGGAGCAAGATTGAATTCAATGAAGTTGATGCTCAAGATACACAGGAGTTGGTACAGGAACAAGTTCCACAGGTCTCCGTGGAAGAGGTTCCAGAAACACAAGTACTGCGTAGGAGCTCAAGAGAGGTAAGGGAACCAGAGAGATTTGGTTTCCTAGTCACCGAGGATGGTGAATCATTATTATTGGACAATGATGAACCTCTCTCCTACAAGGAAGCAGTAGAAAGCTCAGAAGCTGCAAGATGGCTAGAAGCTATGAATTCTGAGATGGATTCCATGTATCAGAACCAAGTTTGGGTTCTGGTCGATGAGCCAGTTGATGTAAAGCCTGTTGGATGCAAATGGGTATTCAAAAGAAAGCTGGATATGGAAGCTCATGTTAGAACCTATAAAGCAAGGCTAGTGGCTAAAGGATTCAGACAACATCAAGTAATTGATTATGATGAATCCTTCTCGCCAGTTTACATGTTTAAATCCATAAGAATCATACTTGCCATAGCAGCTTACCATGACTACGAGATTTGGCAGATGGATGTCAAAACATCAGTCCTTAATGGGAACCTTCAGGAAGATGTCTATATGACACAACCAGAAGGGTTTGTGACAGAAGGTGAATCCAAACGGGTTTGCAAGTTGCAGAAATACATTTATGGATTAAAGCAAGCATCTAGGTCATGGAACATTCGATTTGATGAAGCCGTAAAGGAATTTGGTTTCATTAAGAACGAATGTGAGCCATGTGTTTATAAGCGGTTTAATTGGAATGCGGTCGTCATCCTAGTGGTATATGTTGATGACATACTGCTTATTGGAAATGACGTACCAGCCTTACAGTCAGTTAAGGACTGGTTGAACAAGTGTTTCTCCATGAAGGAATTAGGAGAAGCAGCCTACATTCTAGGGATCAAGATCATTTGTGATAGATCCAAGAGGCTGCTTGGACTAAGTCAGGGTACATACATTGACCAGATACTAAAGAGATTTAGTATGGAAAAATCCAAGAGGGGATTGGTTCTAGTGTCACATGGCTTACATCTTTCTAATAAAATGTGTCCCCAGACACAACAGGAGAAAGATAGGATGAGCAAGATCCCATACGCTTCGGCTATAGGATCCATCATGTATGCAATGTTATGTACCAGGATTGATGTTGCCTATGCACTGATCATGGTAGGCAGATATCAAGCAGATCCAGGAGAACAACATTGGACTGCTGTTAAGACTATCCTTAAGTATCTGAGAAGAACTAAGGATATGTTCCTGGTGTATGGAGGAGACGAGGATCTTGTCATCACAGGGTATGCTAATGTTGGTTTTCAAACAGATTAGAATGATCTGAAGTCGCAATCTGGATATGTTTTCTGTCTCAATGGAGGAGCTGTGAGCTGGAAGAGTTCAAAGCAGCCAGTTGTCGCCGATTCTACAGTGGAGTCCGAGTATATAGCGGCTTCTGATGTAGCCAAAGAATCCATTTGGATTCGGAACTTTGTCCAGGAGCTTGATGTGGTGCCTAGCAGTAAATATCCCATTACATTGTATTGTGATAATATTGCAGCGGTGGCTCTTGCAAAAGAACCAAGGTCACATCAACTGACATAGCACATAATCCGGAAGTATCACCTCTTGAGGGATTTCTATCAAAGGGGTGAAGTGGCAGTGAACAGAGTGTGCATGAAAGAGAACGTGGCATACCCCATGACTAAAGGCCTATCTCATCAGAAGCATGAATATAATGTGAGAGCTAGTGGGTTAAAGGTTGTTAGCAGTTGGCTCTAGTCCAAGTGGGAGTCTGTTGGAGTTGGTGGTCTAGAACCAAATACTTTGTACTTTATTCCTTAAATAAAATCCTTATCACATCTTGATTGTTCTTCTGCGTGACATGTCATGTGATAATGTCCTAAGGACAGCTATTGCATTAAAGGGTCGTAGCGGATCCCTGCTATGATGAGAACCCGAAAGTGCCATAACACCATTCTTGAATGTATGTTCTATGGCCGGATGATATTATTTGAGGGACACAAATAATACAGGTCATTAGGGGCGAGGACTCATAAAACTTTGAGGCACCTTCTCATGGTGTGTGCCCTTGGTAATATCCAGGAGGATATTATGAGAACGAGACCCGCCAGTAGGAAATCCACATTTCATAGTGTCATTGGATGTTCCTATCTACGGACGTGTGTATTGATCCTTAGACATTAAGATTATTATTAATGGGTATTACAACTCGCGCACTTAGATGTATTGACGAAAACTGTGACGACACACTGTTCGCAGCGAGGTAGGATACGTTGGGTGCGTCACGAGTAATACCGCATTAATAGATAATGCGAGAAAGGATTTGTCTCTTCCGTTCCATAACAGAAGTAGATATCTCAGGCCCTTTGATGGAATTGATATAGCCTAAATAAATCCATGGCCATGGTAAGGTATGGGCAAGTTCAATTCCGGGAAGTCAAAGAAAGAATAATCAAGAACATGGGTTGATGGCACTAGCATGAAACCCGCTTGATTGGAGATATCGAGACAAAGGGATTATATTACACGGTAAGCATTCGTAGAAGGTGAAACGTCATTGCGGCGTTAACTTATTTCTCTATGGGTGCCTTGGCGTGTTGCTAGACGCTAACCTTGGACTTTAGGCAGGCTCAGCCTAATGCCACTGAGAAAGAGGCCTAGAGGGTCACACACTAAGTGTGTCCATGTATCTCAGTTAAATATTAATTTAACAAGTTAAATAAATATTATTCCCGACTGTGGTCTAATAATTTTTTAAGGATGTCTGATCGCATTTATTTTGACACTAGTTATTCGAGAGAATATACTGTGGATAAAATAATATATTTATTAGCGAGTAATGCAGTTACTTTTATTTAAGAAATAAATAGTCATTACTCAAGGTCTAATAAATGTGGTGGAGAAAATGGAAAATAAAAGTACACGCTGTGTATATTAAATACAAACGCTGTGTAGTTTTATGGAAAACAAGTACACGCCGTGTATTAATTATTACACACCATGTAGTTTTTCTAGTTGGGATTTTGAGGATATAATATTGTTTTATTAAATGATATTTATTATAATCAGCGTGGGCGCATGTAAAGGAATTAATAATTCGACATTGGGGTTTTCAATAAGAGTTAATGAAATAAATAAAATGCGCAATGCATTTATTTATTGTCATAACTCTATTAACCTCAAACATGATTATAAATATCCTCGCAACCCCAACATTTTTTTAAGAGCCATTGTTGTGCACAACGGATTTGGAAATACTCTCATGCCAAGAGAGAATTCCCTTTCCACCAAGAATTCCTTCAAGTTACGAGAGCAAGATCCTCCACCAGATCAAGGCGGTCGAAGGCGGACATCGCAAGTGAAGGTTATTCTACGCTACCACCCAAAGATCTCTTCGGTGACATCCGGAGATACGTGACACACATGTGGATCACCGCTAGAGGAATCCTACACTTGGATTCTACGACGCAACGACAGATCACCAAATCCTGACCGGACACATCAATGAAGAAAGAATTCCAACGAGGTAATTCTTATGCATTAATTAAATTAATTATAATCAACATATGATGATCCTCCTCAAGGGTTCCGGGACTCATCTTTTCTTTTCGTTCTTCGTTCTATTCCTAATATTCGGCATTTTATATCGTGACAGATCACTGATTGAACATTGTTTAACGAAAAATTAAGTTGGTCAAACCCACCAACGCACTTCTGCTGTGCCCAGAACCTACAAAATTTAACTTAAAATGGAGGATAATGTGAAACTAATAAATTGTAAATGATGAAAAATGTGATAATTTGATATGGATATATTGGGTAATGTAACATCCCCCAATATAGTTCTCTCTCATGTGAAAAAAATGGTTGGTTATGAGACCTCAATCGGACCTCCCCATATCACAGAGGATTCCTACTAGCAGTGGGGTTTGGAATATATAGTGGGAAGACTATACCCACTAGTAACAAGTGGAATCAAAGTATAAATAATCCATATAATTTAAAAAAAAATCCGTTTATGGAAAAAGATAAAAACAATAATAAAATCCAATGAAATAATCTAATATATAATAATAGGAATAATGTAATGACATGATGGAATGTAACTAAATGTCATGATAAAAAAATACATGTAAAATATTAGAAGATTAAAATAATGACTCAACAGTCCACTATTTTGAACCCCATATCAGTCCCACCTCCAAATTCTAGCCCGTCAAATAAGAAAAAAAAATCAAAATCTAGGTCCATTTCCATTGTCCAAACCATCATCCACGTAATCTTCTCGAGTACCAAATAGTGGCACGAATTGGGTGTCAGTATAACTTAGTAGGTTAACCCCACCATGTATAAACAAACTATTATAATAATAAGTGTATGAAATAATGTAATAATCATGTGTATAAATTATTTCAATAATTAATTAAATACAACATCAACCTGTATCAGCTCAATGCTAGAATATCTCTTGGCATGTCTTAAAACCAAGCCAACCACAACTATATAACCATGGTAAAATTACATTCTTTAACATGATTACAGAATATCATTGATCATTTCTTACAACCATTCCAACCTTAACCATAAAATTTTTATAATAACAAAAATCTAGGTCAAAGACCTATAATCATTACAGCATCTAGGTTAATGACCTATAAGCATTTCAACATGGGGCTTGGTTGATGTTGCATCTATACGAATTACAACATGGGATATGGCTAAGGATACTCAAAATCATCATTAAAACATATATGAGAAAGTATTCCAGGTCCATGCCCAATATATAATCATTTCAGTAAGGATCACATATACTATCATACAACATGGGTATCAAAATATCACATCATAAACATCAATGGTTAAGTATGTGAATTCCAATTTGTTATTCATATACCACTTTTATTTATATCACAATTTATCAACACTATAAATTATAGGCAGTTAGACAAACCTTAAGATTCTATTTTAAGCACTCACATAAGGTCTCATGTCACGCTAAAGACACATTAATCCATTATAAAATTCAATTATATTAAAGGTTCTCTCACTAAATAGGTGACCATAAATCAGGAAAAAATCCAATTGAAACCAAAGGAATCCAATTAATAATCCCATTAATTATTTAATATATCTA
Source organism: Viscum album (assembly GCA_963277665.1). Classification (NCBI taxonomy): domain Eukaryota; kingdom Viridiplantae; phylum Streptophyta; class Magnoliopsida; order Santalales; family Viscaceae; genus Viscum; species Viscum album. Next base: position 1,737,318,923 of record OY728151.1, read on the forward strand.
GGAACACATTACGTTGGAGGAATCAAAATATTGAATATACTTGGAAATTATCAAAATACAGGGTCATAACTTAGACCCCATAACTTAAACTAACGATCCAATAAGGATCCCAATGGAAACCTCCCATGAGGAAGAAGGTTTAGATGATCACAACGAGGTTCCTAGATCAAAATTGATCAGTATAAAAATAAAAAATCCATATGATCAAGATATTACACATACATGGTTAGAATACAAAGGAAGATAAGTAAAAAACATGAAAAAAAAACTTACTATGGATTGAAGTCATTATTTTTATGTTTTAAAGGGAGGATGGCACTCTAAAGTCTCTTTGAAGATTCACTATGGTCAAGAGGAGAAGGATGGGGTGGGTTAATTTTTTTCAAACACATAGTATAAATTAAAATATCTAGTTTGAAAATTACATGGTGTTTAATTTAGATACACATAACGTAAATTTTTTAGTGTAATACACCAAAAAAACCATCTCCTCAAATTATTTTATTAAAAAGACCATAACATTACACAATGTGTAATCCATTTACATAGTGTGTAAATGTTATAATGATGCGTTTTTTGTCAATTTTTCTTATAAACAACCTAAACACTCATTAAAGAATCTAAAATTACCATAAACCTTTGAATATATTGACTCATTTACCTAGACTCCATTAAATCCATATAAATATGCATATCTAGACATTAGGTTATTTTTTCCATAAAAGGATCTCCATGTGGATCTGGTTTTTCTCTAGTTTCCTGACAAATAAGACTGCGCTTATTCAAATGATAGGTATCCATGAAGAAACACATCCACCAAGGTTTAAGGCCGAGTCAAAACCTTCATGAAATAAAAATTAATGAAAAACATAGAGAGAAACATACTTGAAAAAAGATAGAATATTACAATCTCCCCACCATAGAACATCACATTCCCATGTTTCTCTAAGAATCATAGTAAAGTCTTAGTTAAATAGTATATACACTCTATTCACATATCAGGCTCCCTCTCCCATGTCTCTACCTAAACTCACTCATGCGGCCACTACAATCGAACCAACGGTATAGTCCTACCCCAAAATATTTCCCACTATGATCCACAACCCATATCTGTTTACCATAAAAGGAAATATCAACATAAATATAAATGTCCAATACATATTTGACATGATAAGGGATTGGATTATATATCCTTATCTAATACACGTGGAATAAATCATGCATGGAACTATAGTGCTATAGAATGGCTAAATAGTATTCCACTAGAACGAACCTTAATGCTGTTTAAAATGGCTCGACAAACCTAGGTGCTAGCTTTCCCTATTTCATGATATAGTGTTTTCACAATCTAGGTGACACCCAAAGGAAAAAAAGATGACAGACCATTAATTCTAGAGGTCATATCTAATGGTTATCATATGTTTTTTTTCATACTCTGTGTGGTCACGAACTGATTTCTAGTCAATTGAACCTACTCTGATGTCTCTTGTATGAGATTTATGCCAATAATTGATGGCTCTCCTACCGAATCCAACAATGAAGAGAATGGAATGTCCATCCATAAAAATACTCAAATGTTTTATTAGGATTGATTAATGGACGATATTATTATATGAAAAATCCATGAGTTCCATATGTTTCTCCAATGAAGCCCCAAAATCCAATAAATAGGCTCATAACATATCCACGAGAACCTGAATAGTCTTATAAAATTAAATTTAATTATACGGATGATAGGATGCGCTCAATTGAACCTATGATCCTAGATGCTTTTGAATAATCTACTATAAATTCTTTTAAAAACCCATTACTCTACCTGAAATAATAATCCTCATAACATCGTGCAACTGAACCACTTCACACATAAAGACTGTCGAGATCATCAAATGTGAAGGTCTCGTTCAAAGGTAAGAATCAGAATACCTTCTTTAGTCGATCCATGATCACCCATAAAACACCATTCAAGGGGGTTTACTATATAATTATATTATAAAATCCATATTTCCATTATCACATTTCCACTAAAGATAGTGAAAATCCTGTAAAATAATAGCTGGCCTCTAATACTCTTCTTTGACCTTTTGAAAAGGGAAGAATCTATCCATGAATATTTATACATACTTCGTCATTGCAAACCACTGTTACTATCTATGAAGATCATGATAAATCTTTTTTAAACAAGTATGACTAACCATCATGAATCATTAAACTCTATCATCTGATCCTAGTGTAAGCCCATAGGAACCTATACTCTTCCATGGGAATGTAGAGAATTGACACTTCCGAGAGACCATACGAAGGGTTTCTCCACACCATATAGTATGTCTCTCAGAACTAGGACCTCTGGATTAGATAACTTCACTATCTTAATCTATACCGAGTGAATATGTATAATTGATGTCAATGTTAGAGTTACTTAACCTTAGGACTCCTAAACATCTAGATGAATGTCTTCAAAGACAGACATCATATACTACACATCGTAAGAATCCCATACTACATATTTCCATGTATTTCATATTAAATAACCAGTAATGATATTTCCCTTACTTAATGTATAATACAACTAGAAGTTTAATGACTATAGATAATTGACCTGGCTACTCTGCTGAAGGTTTAGGTCTTGTTAAAAAAATGCACTTAAGGATGTTGTGGTAAGCATTTACCACAATACTCTAAAACATGTGATTGTGTATTGGATTCTTTCTAAGAATTTAAGACACCGTTTGTTGACCAGAAATAGGTGGCACACAGTTTCCGGAATACATGTCGTGTGGTCCAATGAACACGGCGTGTAGTCCCTTCGGGTTAGGGTTGAGTCGTGTACTCCGTACATAGCATGCCCGAATGGAAATTGTGTAACGCGAAAACTACACGGCGTGTGTCCCACTGTACACGCCGTGTACTCTGAAAATTTCTAAAGTACATTAACACGCCCTATCCCCGGGCGTGTACTTCGGATGGACGGTGAAGAAAAAGTACACGACGTGTAGTCGAAACTACACGCCATGTACTCACCCAAATTACACAGATTTATTAAAATTTATTATTATATTATACAAACCCTTGAGACGTGTACCATGGTGTAGGTGTAAAGCTGAGGCACAACACGTGATAGGTATTTTATATATATGTGTTTAATTTAACATCTGCGTAATAAATGGGAATTCGCCGGGTTGCCTCCAAGGTACAAGTTGTCTACAAGGATAATTTTAAATGAATTTATTTGTTTAAAATTATGATGGATAGAATCTCAAGGAAATTCCGAAAAGGGATTTAAGATAAAAGGATTGATTAATTAAAGATAATTAATTGATTCGAGCGTGATTTATCTTAAACAAGAACGATTAAAGAATTGAATGCTAGTTTTATTTATGCATAAATATCGTTGCATGTATGGATGATCATGAGCTAGATCGAGAACTTTGTATGTGAATGGTTTCTTTTAATTTATTTATTTAAATTAAATTTGTTGGCCTGCGAGCCATCTCCTCATTAATATGTAGGGCCTGCGTGCCCAAGGATTCTTTTATGTAAAAACCCCCTTTTTCCCCTCACCTGCGTGTGAGATAAATGCATATGTAATTGATGGAGCTCCCAAGTTAGCGGAGGCGGCTCAAGTCAGGAGCCAAGATGAAACCAATCCAAGGAGATACAAAGGTGGACAGGTGGAAAGCTGTAAACACGAACCCAAAAGGTTCAAGGTGTTTCTTCCCTAGGTCTTGGGTTAGTTTATCAACCTCTAGATAAACTAACCAATAGAAAAGCTCATGATCATACCATTTATTTTATTTCTGTCAGTTGTATGGTTTATTTATTGTGGGTGTGTTGTCACGATCACACAATTAATGAATTAAATGAGCATGCAAGATGGAACTAAAATAAAATTGGCTTATACGTAAATATTATCTTAGACATGGTTAATCACTTAAGTATATCCCACTTAATATTAACAAGCATGCAATCAAAGATAATAAAATGGAAATTTACGTATAAGGATAAAATCCCTCAAAATAAATATTAAGTCGGCATAGCCTTCCATAATCTTGGTTAGAATCGAACCATAGTTCAAAGTGCTTGACCAACCCTAGTTGGGGTGCTTTCAATTATCGGGGAATTCTAATTCAAGGTTTTGGGTTGACTTGACTTGGTTCGCATCAAGGGTTGACTGCCACAGCAGGACTTGGTGTGACCAAGAGGCAAAGGTTGAGGAAATCCAAAAAGGATTTCAGGATTGGGGAGTCCACTCAGCAGATCAAGGAACTGCGAGTTAATGCAGTTGGCATTTGGAATGCCTACCTAAAACCCTTCAAGTTGCTTGACCAACCCTAGTTGGGGTAATGCGAAGGGCAATATGGATCCTTTCCACTAGAATATTCATGAAATAGAATATTCCGAAGTCAATGGTGAGGGCTATTGGATTTCGATAAAATAGTGGGAGACTAATAAGTATTAATTTATTTATTTGTCTCAATTTTTATAATAAAGTACTAAACCTTTGCTCATCTTAAATTGTAGAAACGACAAGAAAATGACTTCAAACATATCATTGCGCACCATACTCAAAAAAGAAAACCTTCTCACTGGCACCAATTCCAAGAGTGGCAGAGGCCTTTACGCATCGTCCTTCGCCACGAAAGGAAATTATATGTGCTGGAAGAGCCTATTCCAGTTACGCCTGGGAAAGAGGCTAGTGATGAGGAATTATCTATCTAGATGAAACACATGGATGATGCCACAGATTTCCAGTGTTTCATGCTATCGTCCATGTCTAATGAGCTCTTGAAGCAACATGAAAACATGGATGCGTATAGCATGATGTCTCACCTTAAAGATCTCTACCAAGAGAAGGCGAGATAGGAGAGGTATGAGATCTCCAATGCTTTGTTTACCACGAATCTTGGAGAGTCTGCGCCAGCTGGGCCTCATGTGGTCAAGCTTATTGGATACATTGAACGCTTGGACATCATAGGGATTAAATTCCCAGATGAGTTGCGTACAGATCTCATCCTATCATCATTGCCCAAGACCTTCTCTAGATTCATTGTCAACTATAACATGAGTGGCAATGAGAAGAGTCTATCGGAGCTTCTCACCTTGATTCGCCAGGTAGATAAGGACATGGGGTGTGACAAACCCGCGGTCCTTATGGTGAAAAAGAAAAGGAAGGACAAGGCAAAGGAGCCAAAGACTTATAAACGGTCTGAAGCCCCCGAGCACCGTCCCTCCAAGAAGGGGAAGATCCAGAGGCAGGGAAAGGAATAGGAAGCATTGTGTTTTGCATGTGGCAAGCAGGGCCACTGGAAGAGGAACTGCACCCAGAAACGTGGGGACGCTAAAGGTGCGTTCGTTATCGAGTGCAATCTTTCTATTTCTACACATTGGGTATTAGATACAGCTTGTGGGGCTCACATCTGTATTCAAATACAGGAACCAAGTAGATTTAGAAATATCACCAGAGGAGAGGTGGATCTTCGAGCTGCCAATGGCGCAAGGCTGGCTGCGTTGGCTATTGGCGACTATCACCTCTCATTTCCAACTGGCATGATTTTGGTTTTAAAAAACTGTTTTTTGTGCCTAGTGTTACCAAGAACATAATTTCTGTATCTTGTTTGGATATGGATGGATTTATTTTCAAGTTTGGAAATAAGGGTTGTCTCTTTTATAAGAACAACGTATGTTATGGTATGGCACATTTGAATAATGGTTTGTATGTATTAAATTAAGAAAACCAAGTGTTGGCAATCGACAACGAAACAAACTCACATGACGCATACATCACCCAGTTATGGCATCACCGCCTTGGTCATGTGAACGAGAAGCGCTTGAAAAAGCTCTGCCAAGATGGCTATTTAGGCTCTACTAAGCTAAAACCACTTGATAGATGTCACGCTTGTTTACAAGGAAAAATGACCAAGCCGCCTTTTGTTGGACAAGGTGAAAGGGCCACAGAGCTTCTAAGATTGGTACACACTGATGTGTGTGGACCATTTCCAGTAGAAGCTAGAGGTGGATATTCTTACTTTATTACTTTTACTGATGATTTGAGTAGATATGGCTATGTCTACTTAATGAGGTATAAGTCAGAGTCCTTAGAGAAATTTAAGGAATTCAAGAATGAAGTAGAGAATCAACTTGGTAATAAGATAAAGAAGCTTCGATCGGATCGAGGTGGAGAATATCTGAACCAAGAGTTCATAGATCTTCTACGAGAGTCTGGGATTCTATCTCAGCTCACTCCTCCTTATACACCACAGTGGAATGGTGTTAGTGAAAGGAGGAACAACACCTTGTTAGACATGGTGAGGTCGATGATGAGTCATGCAAGTCTTCCTTTATCCTTTTGGGGATATGCATTACAAACTGCAGCATACACATTAAACCAAGTACCAACTAAGTCGGCAAATGGAATTCCATCCAAGTTATGGAATGGAAGGAAACCCACTTTGTCGCACACACGTGTATGGGGATGCGAGGCATTTGTTAAGGCCTTCTCAGGCAAAAAACTAGCACCCCGGGGCATGAAGTGTATCTTTATAGGATATCCCAAGGAAAAAAAATGATATTACCTATATAAACCCCAAGACAAGAAAGTGACTGTCGCCAGACAAGCCGTCTTTCTTGAGAGGGAGAACATCCTCAAGAAGGATAGTGGGAGCAAGATTGACTTCGACGAAGTTGATGCTCAAGATACACAAGAGTTGGTACAGGAACAAGTTCCACAGGTCCCCGTGGAAGAGGTTCCAGAAACACAAGTACTACGTAGGAGCTCAAGAGAGGTAAGGGAACCATAGAGATTTGGTTTCCTAGTCACCGAGGATGGTGAATCATTATTGTTTTACAATGATGAACCTCTCTCCTACAACGAAGCAGTAGAAAGCTCAGAAGCTACAAGATGGCTAGAAGCTATGAATTCTGAGATGGATTCCATGTTTCAGAACCAAGTTTGGGTTCTGTTCGATGAGCCAGTTGATGTAAAGCCTGTTGGATGCAAATGGGTATTCAAAAGAAAGCTGGACATGGAAGGTCAAGTTAGCACCTATAAAGCAAGGCTAGTGGCTAAAGGATTCAGACAGCGTCAAGGAATTGACTATGATGAATCCTTCTCGCCATTTTCCATGTTTAAATCCATAAGAATCATACTTGCCATAGCAGGTTACCATGACTATGAGATTTGGCAGATGGATGTCAGAACATCATTCCTTAACGGGAACCTTCAGGAATATGTCTATATGACACAACTAGAAGGGTTTGTGACACCAGGTGAAGCCAAACGGGTTTGCAAGTTGCAGAAATCCATTTATGGATTAAAGAAAGCATCCAGGTCATAGAACATTCGATTTGATGAAGCCATAAAGGAATTTGGTTTCATTAAGAATGAATGTGAGCCATGTGTTTATAAGCGGTTTAATGGGAATGCGGTCGTCATCCTAGTGGTATATGTTGATGACATATTGCTTATTGGAAACGACGTACCAGCCTTACAGTCAGTTAAGGACTGGTTGGACAAGTGTTTCTCCATGGAGGACTTAGGAGAAGCAGCCTACATTCTAGGGATCAAGATCATTCGTGATTGATCCAAGAGGATGCTTGGACTAAGTCAGGGTACATACATTGACCAGATACTAAAGAGATTTAGTATGGAAAAATCCAAGAGGGGATTGGTTCCAGTGTCACATGGCTTACATCTTTCTAAGAAAATGTGTCCCCAGACACAACAGGAGAAACATAGGATGAGCAAGATCCCATACACTTCGGCTATAGGATCCATCATGTATGCCATGTTATGTACCAGGCTTGATGTTGCCTATGCACTGAGCATGGTAGGTAGATATCAAGAAGATCCAGGAGAACAACATTGGACTGCTGTTAAGACTATCCTTAAGTATCTGAGAAGAACTAAGGATATGTTCCTGGTGTATGGAGGAGACGAGGAGCTTTTCATCAGAGGGTATGCTTGTAACACCCCAAGATTTCATAGTGTGTTATTTCTTCAAAATAATTCAATAAATTGCACTACACGCAACACTGAGTTCAATCACACCATGACTTACAAAAAAAAAGCCATTCAAAAGAGGTTATGAATAGTATTATCTAAATTTTAAACTTTATATAATCCTTATAATTTTAGAATCCATATTATGAGTTTCATAGATATAATGCAAGAACAAATTCATTTTCAGTATTGCACTTTTATCAACTTTTAATAGTGAACCCTTTTTAAATACAATATTTTAAACTTTTTGACTAAATGGGGACATCAAAAATTTAAAATGAAACATCCCAAGCTTCCACGGTACACTTTCTTTGAATAATACAGTAGCGTGTGTTGTACACAACCTTGAGTTTTAACACACACCACAACCAATCAAACTAGCCGTTATGAATAGTAGTACCTACTTTTTAAAATTATATATATTTTATATTTTAAAATGGACTTCATCTTTGGATTCAGAATATCGAATTTAGCCTAAGGTGAAATTTTGTTACATTTCGGATAACTTTCATATTTTGATGAATAGTGAAAATTACTAAATTTTAATTAAAAACAACTTTTATTAATCAAAATAATTAATAGTGATAAATTATGAATTTTAGTGGTTTTAAAGTATATTTATAATATATTTTTACCATTTAATATAATTTTGTTCATTGGACATAATTTTACAATTAAACCGAACATAAACAAGTGTCAATCTTTTGATAGTTATTATCTCTTAAAAACACGCTTTTTGTTTTGACAGCGGGAATTAATTTTAAATTAATTTCTGCCACTTCTGTGTTTTGAATTTAGAAAAATGGATTCCATATTTGGAATCAGGATGTTCAAATTGTGTAAATAGGTAACTTTTATTTTGAATAATTACTGCGGTAAATATTTTATTTACCATGGTTAAGGGTAAATCCGGTAAATAAGGGTTAAAAAAATAATATTATAATAATACTAAATTACCCTAAAACGTGTCTTAACCCTATTGGTTGATACATGGTCGACCATGGGAATCTTTGGGCCTATTTCGGGACCCCATGGATCCACTTGTAAGTGATAATGACACTTTATTTTAATTAAGTTAAAATGAATACAAAAATGACACAAGCATATATCTTTTAGAACAACAATTGTTATATAGGGTTATATATGTTGGATTTTAGATTATAAATATTAATTAGAAAGCTAAAACGATTTCCTACATAATGATATTTTATTTATAATTTTTAGACATTAAATAATTTATTTTATTTATGACACAATGATGATGCAGTAATTACTATAATAGTGAAAAATTAAAATAATTGATATTATAAATACCCAAATAAATATAATATGAAACTTTTAATGAATTAAAATAATTTTCTAGGATAATAAGATATATTAGGATTGATTTAATTGACTTTTTTCTAATTAATAAATCTGTTATGAGTTTCAAAAAAATCAACTATTGAATAGTGTCAAAATTGACATAAAAGAGTTCTTAAAACAAATATTATATTATTAATTGATATTAAATTTCTAAAAATCTAAGGTTCGGTCAAGAGACTTATATCATGATAGGTTCATAATTAATGTACCACTTGGGGGTCGCTTGGATGTATATAGTAAGTTTATTAACCATATTATATAAAAATACAAATAGACATTGTAAAAGTGAAACTAATTAACTTAGAGTTAATACTTAAAGATAAGGTTAATATAAGTACCCAAACCTGTCTAAATTCTATTGGTTTAGTGGTTTTCGACCTATCCCCACCTTAAACTTTGAATAATAAGCTTTGGAGCCATTAGAAACCGAATATGAATTTATTATAAATTAATATTTCTAGCTTTTCCAAAGGTGCCCCTCACCCCTCTTATAAAAGGGCACTCCTACTTCTCATTTCTTCACACCTTCAAAGCCTTTTGGTTCGGCCAAACTCTGCCCAAATACTCTCCCAACATCCCTCACTACAACCTATAGGCCTTAGTTTGATCAGAAAGCCAACCTAAGGAGCCCTTTTGATCAAATCAAAAGGAAGAACCCGAAGAAGAGGTAATGATTTCACCACCCTTCTCCAAGTTCATTTCTTCTTCCACTTCTTCTTCCTTTGTTCTTACCATTATAAAATAATAACTCCAGTATCTCACATATACTGTGATGTTATTATAAATATGGTACAACCATATTCAGTATTCTATCCACCCTTTGAATAACATGTCACCATACGTGCGTACGTACGGACTACCGTCTCCACGTCGTGGTGTAATTGTTATTCAATATAATATTATTTGGATGGGTATAATAATGATGTGTAACTCATGTAAATAATAAATATAACATGTTAATGATTCTATATATATGATATAACATCCATTTATATATTATTTTAATATCAAAAGAATGATATTGTCGCTCGTGCGTACGTACGGACTACCGTCTCCACGAACGCGATGAGATTCATTCTCCATCGTATCCATTCAAGTATAATTATCATTTGATGATTTAAAAATGATGTTTAAGGACTAGATATAATTCTGGATATGAATAAGATACAACAACCATGGCTTATGTAACAAAACATATAAAAGAAAATGAGTAAGTTAACTCCCGAAACGACGATAATTCTAAGATATTATTAAAAAATCAATGTTAAAAGATCATATATGATATCATATTATTATATATGATTCTTGTATAATTTAATAACAACTATTTCACCATTATACAGGAGGTTAACCTACCCCAACCAAGGAAAATTACAAGGTAAGGGTTATTTCACAATCTCTTCATTATCCGAGGTTGTTTATATGTAATAATCTACTGGGATCTCTTTATCATCCACATCCATGTTTCTTAAAAGTGTATTTCAAAACATTTTTACTATTTAAGTAGAATATGAGTTAAAGTCATTTATACCCTTTTTGACTTTTATAAGTGGTTTATAAAGGAATCTTTCCATCGTTTTCAAAATAAGGCCCTTTTTAACCTTTTCGACAGAATTAAGGTAAGAATGTTTTTTTTAACTTATACGGCGGGTGCGGCTATTTTCCGCCGTTATAAAATCTTCAAAGCTTCCCTTACAAGCTTATAAGAATATTTTCAAAGAAAATGTTTTATTTTATATGGATCTTAAATGATTTCAAAATAAAAGGAGATATTTCTTTAAAAAGAATTTTGATTTCATCTATGTCAACATCCTTTGATGGATTTTAAGATTACTTGAAGTTGATTTATTATGATACAAAACTTCTATATTGTATTGAAGGTTTTGTGATATGTTTGACTGTGGATGTGCTATACCATTCATAGTTTATGGTGAAAGTATTGACATTTCGTATGCTAGTTTTAATACGAATGTTTATTTTATATTTAAACCTTTTCATATGGGAATGCATTGGACTTAATATGTGACGGGTGGAGCCCACTATAGCTCCTCGATGCATCGATAGGTCTCATGAGACAAACTAGTGTCTTGGCACAAGGCCTTGACAAAATCTTATTTGTAGTCTTGGCACGAGGCCTTGGCTATGTGGTTATGATAGTCTGGCATTATGCATTCCAACATTATGAAAGTGGTTATTGATTTTTGCATGTGATTATTCGATTAGTAGAATATCCATGTGAATAAGTAAATGGCATTATTTAATTTTATTTATTCCATACCATGTTGAAAGTTCATATTTAAAAGGCTTTTGTTTTAGTTATACATAGCCTTAAATGTTTATTCTTATTTATGAAATTTTCCGCTATATTGTTATCCTTACTGGGCATTTGAGCTCACCCCTTTTCTATGTTTTATTTTTCCTAGGATGTGAAGAAGTAAGTTATGAATGACCAGCAAGGATTTTATGAGGGGTTAATAGTGTGGATTGTGGAAACATTATGTTGTTGTAGTAGTTTTTCATTTTATGATGTAATGTAAAACTTATGAATATATCTAGTGTTTCCAAGGCTACTAAACCAATCGGTCTTTCGAGATTTGATCTTTCTTGTGATCATGCCAATGTTATGTAATAATGCACCAACTCTGGGTAACTGGGGTCGGGGCGTTACAGTTGGTATCAGAGGAAGTTTAGTACAAACCTTGGAAGCTAGATTTAGATAAACTCTGATTAGAGCACGTAGACCTAAGATGAACTTTGAGGATTAGTATAGAAGAACTTCCTAGAATTTTGGTATTGTAGAGATTTTGTGAGTTTTCCGAGCAATACATCCCTGTCTGGATACGAGCAGGTAGAGGCGGCTCTGGCACAGATGTACCTAGGGGTAAAACCCGAAAACACCGCTTTGAGCTAGACTCGAACGGGAACTGGTGCACGACAACGGGCCTTGCTGCACTCTTGGTTACGACACTCCCAGGGGATATGCTTAGGATAACTCTCATTTTCATTACAAATCATTATGAAGGGTTAATGAGTATATAATTCCTCAAAGAAAACATTTTTATGATTATGGATTATATCCATAAATAGTTCAATTTATGTTAAGTGTTTTATAAGTATGGGATTATGTATTTTGATTCATAAACTGATCTAGTTTATGCCATTGTTTAGAAATGGTGCCCAGTAGAAGGAATGAGAACTCCATAAATACACATGATTCAAAGAGAAGGAAGGATCATATCTTTCATGGTCTTAAGCTAGAATTTATAAGAGAAATAGTCTCCCATGTATTATCATCATATGAAGAAATAATATCATGTGTTGATAAGATATGTAAAGAGTTTACTGAGTCCTATGGCTTTGAAGGGAAGCAAGAGAAGAAAAGGATGGAAGAGAGAAAGATGGATAAAGGGAAGAGGGAAAAGAAGAATTTTCCCATATGTGGTAACTGTGGAAAGAAACACCCTGGAAATTGCCTGAAAGGAATGTGAGTTTGTTATAAGTGTGGATGAAAAGGTCACAAAGTACGTGACTGCAAGGGTGAGAAAATGGTTTCAAATGTACAATGCTTCATTTGCAAGGAGTTTGGACACTACGCGAACCTATTCCCCAGTCATCAGACTATGCCGCAAATGATGATATTGGATGATAATCAAGTTATGATACTACCACAGATGAAGAGGAATGATTAGAGTTCTTATGTTGATTATGTCAATTGAGTGTTGTATCAACAATGTACTTGTTATAATAATTATGGAGTATATAAGGATTGTACTGCAGTACTATTTCATTAAGGACATGAGATTGTGTGGAACAAAGAAAAGTGACTCAATAGCAGGTTAAATTTTTGGAAAATATATGGTTGAGAGAATGATAAACCATAATATGGTTCTGATACCGAGGTAGTGATTTTAGAATAATACATGATTGATTTGGATAAATTATATTGGATATTCTTGACTACCTTGGAACTGATTAATGATTTGTATATTCCATCATTGTTGGGGTTTTAAACATTTTTGGATTAATGATGTATATCCAGCATTCTATATGGAATAAGGGATCATGAATATAATCAATAAGGAATATGGTAATACATGATGAAGGTATTTATATGCTATTACGGGGTAAAAAGGATCTATTTTATGTTTACCTTCCTTATAAATGTTGGACTGTGAGTTTGGATAGAAGTATTTTGGATAGTTCTAGTTTGTATTATTTTGGATTTCCATAAAAGGACAACCCGGAGGTCGGGCGGCAACCCGTCGCGTCCAGCAAGGCCGCAAGACTTGAACTCGCAACCGAAGGGCGACAAGGGTGTATCACCTACCACTATCCCACGAGATGTCCTGGATTAAATAAAGTAGTTTTTTAAAAGATCTGGTAGATGAATTATAAATTCGTTTATTTTGGAACCCTCTATGAATAGTATAAATAGAATTTTTTTTACGAGTGAATGATGAGTTTTTGGTAGAAATTTATTAAGGGATAAAACTCTAATTTTAAAGTAAGTATATCTCCTTATGATCTTAGCCAATATCATAAATAAATTCCTCATCATTAAGAAAAGGAAATTAGAACAAAAATTTTGTCCTAGATGGTACCTTAAATCATCACTAATTTATGGCTTTGGGATTGTTGCCCTTTTCATAGCCATGTTCTCTACCACTCTCCATCAGATAATTGATGGTTATATTTTTCTTCTATATCCATATTTTCCTACATGGAACCCTAGTATGTGTTATTTTCGGTAATCTTCATACTTTCCACTCTTTATTTTAAATAGAGGCCTCATTAATTCATTTTTCGATGTGGGATTTCAACTAAGATATTTTGAAACGTCAAAAATGTGTTATCCTAATACCCTATGTTTTGTTGAACCGATGGTATTTCAAATCATCATAGATTGATGAATTTAAGGACCTCAATTATACACTTGTTTGTGATTGATGACCTCAATCACTACCTATAAATATTTACGTTTTTCCTCCAATTATATGTCTCTAATTGCCACCAATGTTCTCCTAATCAAGATCATAATTTGGTGGTGACCCTTTCATTTCTCTTTTCCTCATATTAAGACTAAATTTTAGTAACCCAATTTCCGATGTGGGTTTTCCCACAAATATATTTTCTATTTTCAACCTTTTATTTTCGAAGAACAATTTCAAATTGCGAGGACGCAATTTATTGAAGGAGGGGAGAATGTAACACCCCAAGATTTCATAGTGTGTTATTTCTTCAAAATAATTCAATAACTTGCACTACACGCAACACTGAGTTCAATCACACCATGACTTACAAAAAAAAAGCCATTCAAAAGAGGTTATGAATAGTATTATCTAAATTTTAAACTTTATATAATCCTTATAATTTTAGAATCCATATTATGAGTTTCTTAGATATAATGCAAGAACAAATTCATTTTCAGTATTGCACTTTTATCAACTTTTAATAGTGAACCCTTTTTAAATACAATATTTTAAACTTTTTGACTAAATGGGGACATCAAAAATTTAAAATGAAACATCCCAAGCTTCCACAGTACACTTTCTTTGAATAATACAATAGCGTGTGTTGTACGCAACCTTGAGTTTTAACACACACCACAACCAATCAAACTAGCCGTTATGAATAGTAATACCTACTTTTTAAAATTATATATATTTTATATTTTAAAATGGACTTCATATTTGGATTCGGAATATCGAATTTAGCCTAAGGTGAAATTTTGGTACATTTCGGATAACTTTCATATTTTGATGAATAGTGAAAATTACTAAATTTTAATTAAAAACAACTTTTTTTAATCAAAATAATTAATAGTGATAAATTATGAATTTTAGTGGTTTTAAAGTATATTTAGAATATATTTTTACCATTTAATATAATGTTGTTCATTGGACATAATTTTACAATTAAACCGAACATAAACAAGTGTCAATCTTTTGATAGTTATTATCTCTTAAAAACACGTTTTTTGTTTTGACAGCTGGAATTAATTTTAAATTAATTTCTGACACTTCTGTGTTTTGAATTTAGAAAAATGGATTCCATATTTGGAATCAGGATGTTCAAATTGTGTAAATAGGTAACTTTTATTTTGAATAATTACTGCGGTAAATTTTTTATTTACCATGGTTAAGGGTAAATCCGGTAAATAAGGGTTAAAAAAATAATATTATAATAATACTAAATTACCCTAAAACGTGTCTTAACCCTATTGGTTGATACATGGTCGACCATGGGAATCTTTGGGTCTATTTTGGGACCCCATGGATCCACTTGTAAGTGATAATGACACTTTATTTTAATTATGTTAAAATGAATACAAAAATGACACAAGCATATATCTTTTAGAAAAACAATTGTTACATAGGGTTATATATGTTGGATTTTAGATTATAAATATTCATTAGAAAGATAAAAATATTTCCTACATAATGATATTTTATTTATAATTTTTAGACATTAAATAATTTATTTTATTTATGACACAATGATGATGCAGTAATTACTATAATAGTGAAAAATTAAAATAATTGATATTATAAATACCCAAATAAATATAATATGAAACTTTTAATGAATTAAAATAATTTTCTAGGATACTAAGATATATTAGGATTGATATAATTGACTTTTTTAGAAGTAATCAATCTGTTATGAGTTTTACAAAAATCAACTATTGAATAGTGTCAAAATTGACATAAAAGAGTTCTTAAAACAAATATTATATTATTAATTGATATTAAATTCCTAAAAATCTAAGGTTCGGCCAAGAGACTTATATCATGATAGGTTCATCATTAATGGACCACTTGGGGGTCGCTTGGATGTATATAGTAAGATTATTAACCATATTATATAAAAATACAAAGAGACATTGTAAAAGTGAAACTAATTAACTTAGAGTTAATACTTAAAGATAAGGTTAATATAAGTACCCAAACCTGTCTAAATTCTATTGGTTGAGTGGTTTTCGACCTATCCCCACCTTAACCTTTGAATAATAAGCTTTGGAGCCATTAGAAACCGAATATGAATTTATTATAAATTGATATTTCTAGCTTTTCCAAAGGTGCCCCTCACCCCTCTTATAAAAGGGCACTCCTCCTTCTCATTTCTTCACACCTTCAAAGCCTTTTGGTTCGGCCAAACTCTGCACAAATACTCTCCCAACATCCCTCACTACAACCTAGAGGCCTTAGTTTGATAAGAAAGCCAACCTAAGGATCCCTTTTGATCAAATCAAAAGGAAGAACCCGAAGAAGAGGTAATGATTTCACCACCCTTCTCCAAGTTCATTTCTTCTTCCTTTGTTCTTACCATTCTAAAATAATAACTCCAGTATCTCACATATAATGTGATGTTATTATAAATATGGTACAACCATATTCAGTACTCTATCCACCCTTTGAATAACATGTCACCATACATGCGTACGTACGGACTACCGTCTCCACGTCGTGGTGTAATTGTTATTCAAAATAATATTATTTGGATGGGTATAATAATGATGTGTAACTCATGTAAATAATAAATATAACATGTTAATGATTCTGTATATATGATATACCATCCATTTATATATTATTTTAATATCAAAAGAATGATATTGTCGCTCGTGCGTACGTACGGACTACCGTCTCCACGAACGCGATGAGATTCATTCTCCATCGTATCCATTCAAGTATAATTATCATTTGATGATTTAAAAATGATGTTTAAGGACTAGATATCATTCTGGATATGAATAAGATACAACAACCATGGCTTATGTAACAAAACATATAAAAGAAAATGAGTAAGTTAACTCCCAAAACGACGATAATTCTAAGATATTATTAACAAATCAATGTTAAAAGATCATATATGATATCATATTATTATATATGATTATTGTATAATTTAATAACAACTATTTCACCATTATACAGGAGGTTAACCTACCCCAACCAAGGAAAAGTACAAGGTAAGGGTTATTTCACAATCTCTTCATTATCCAAGGATGTTTATATGTAATAATCTACTGGGATCTCTTTATCATCCACATCCATGTTTCTTAAAAGTGTATTTCAAAACATTTTTACTATTTAAGTAGAATATGAGTTAAAGTAATTTATACCCTTTTTGACTTTTATAAGTGGTTTATAAAGGAATCTTTCCATCGTTTTCAAAATAAGGCCCTTTTTAACCTTTTCGACAGAATTAAGGTAAGAATGTTTTTTTTAACTTATACGGCGGGTGCGTCTATTTTCCGCCGTTATAAAATCTTCAAAGATTCCCTTACAAGCTTATAAGAATATTTTCAAAGAAAATGTTTTATTTTATATTGATCTTAAATTATTTCAAAATAAAATGAGATATTTCTTTAAAAAGAATTTTGATTTCATCTATGTCAACATCCTTTGATGGATTTTAAGATTATTTGAAGTTGATTTATTATGATACAAAACTTCTATATTGTATTGAAGGTTTTGTGATATGTTTGAATGTGGATGTGCTATACCATTCATAGTTTATGGTGAAAGTATTGACATTTCGTATGCTAGTTTTAATACGAATGTTTATGTTATATTTAAACCTTTTCATATGGGAATGCATTGGACTTAATATGTGACGGGTGGAGCCCGCTATAGCTCCTCGATGCATCGGTAGGTCTCATGAGACAAACTAGTGTCTTGGCACAAGGCCTTGACAAAATCTTATTTGTAGTCTTGGCACAAGGCCTTGGCTATGTGGTTATGATAGTCTGGCATTATGCATTCCAACATTATGAAAGTGGTTATTGATTTTTGCACGTGATTATTCGATTAGTAGAATATCCATGTGAATAAGTAAATGGCATTATTTCATTTTATTTATGCCATACCATGTTGAAAGTTCATATTTAAAAGGCTTTTGTTTTAGTTATACATTGCCTTAAATGTTTATTCTTATTTATGAAAGTTTCCGCTATATTGTTATCCTTACTGGGCATTTGAGCTCACCCCTTTTCTATGTTTTATTTTTCCCAGGATGTGAAGAAGTAAGTTATGAATGACCTGCAAGGATTTTATGAGGGGTTAATAGTGTGGATTGTGGAAACATTATGTTGTTGTAGTAGTTTTTCATTTTATGATGTAATGTAAAACTTATGAATATATCTACTGTTTCCAAGGCTACTAAACCAATCGGTATTTCGAGATTTGATCTTTCTAGTGATCATGCCAATGTTATGTAATAATTCACCGACTCTGGGTAACTGGGGTCGGGGCGTTACAATGCTGATGCGGGTTTTCAAACAGATCAGAATGATCTGAAGTCGCAGTCTGGATATGTTTTCTGTCTCAATGGAGGAGCTGTGAGCTGGAAGAGTTCAAAGAATCTAGTTGTCACCGATTCTACAGTGGAGTCCGAGTATATAGCGGCTTCTGATGCACCCAAAGAAGACATTTGGATTCGGAACTTTGTCAAGGAGCTTGATGTGGTGCCTAGAAGTAAAGATCCCATTACATTGTATTGTGATAATACTGCAGCGGTGGCTCTTGCAAAAGAACCAAGGACACATCAATAGACAAATCACATACTCCGGAAGTATCACCTCTTGAGGGATTTCTATCAAAGGGGTGAAGTTGCAGTGAGCAGAGTGTCCATGGAAGAGAATGTGGCGGACCCCATGAATAAAGGCCTATCTCAGCAGAAGCATGAATATCATGTGAGAGCTAGCGGGTTAAAGGTTGTTAGCAGTTGAGTCTAGTCCAAGTGGGAGTCTGTTGGAGTTGGTGGTCTAGAACCAACTACTTTGTACTTTATTCATTAAATAAAAGCCTGATCACATCTTGATTGTTCTTCTGCGTGACATGTCATGTGATAATGTCCTAAGGACAGCTGTTGCATTATAGGGTCGTAGCGGATACCTGCTATGATGAGAACCCGAAAGTGCCATAACACTATTCTTGAATGTATGTTCTATGGCCGGATGATATTATTTGAGTGACACAGATAATACAGGTCATTAGGGGTAAGGACTCATAAAACATTGAGGCACCTTCTCATGGTGTGCGCCCTTGGTAATATCAAGGAGGATATTATGAGAACGAGACCCGCCAGTAGGAAATCCACATTTCATAGTGTCATTGGATGTTCCTATCTACGGAAGTGTGTATTGATCCTTAGACTTTAAGATTATTATTAATGGGTATTACAACTCGCGCACTTAGATGTATTGACGAAAACTGTGACGACACACTGTTCGCAGCGAGGTAGGATACATTGGGTGCGTCACGAGTAATACCGCATTAATAGATAATGCGAGAAAGGATTTGTCCCTTCCGTTCCATAACGGAAGTAGACATATCAGTCCCTTTGATGGAATTGATATAGCCTAAATAAATCCATGGCCATGGTAAGGTATGGGAAATTTCAATTCCGGGAAGTCAAAGAAAGAATAATGAAGCACATGGGTTGATGGCACTAGCATGCAACCCGCTTGATTGGAGATATCGAGACAAAGGGATTATATTACACGGTAAGTGTTCGTAGGAGGTGACACGTCATTGCAGCGTTAACTTCTTTCTCTATGGGTGCCTTGGCGTGTTGCTAGACGCTAACCTTGTACTTTAGGCAGGCTCAGCCTAATGCCACTAAGAAAGAGGCCTAGAGGGTCACACACTATGTGTTTCCATGAATCTCAGTTAAATATTAATTTTACAAGTTAAATAAATATTATTCCCGACTGTGGTTTAATAATTATTTAAGGATGTCTGATCGCATTTATTTTGACACTAGTTATTCGAGAGAATATACTGTGGATAAAATAATATATTTATTAGCGAGTAATGTAGTTACATTTATTTAAGAAAAAAATAGTCCTTACTCAAGGTCTAATAAATGTGGTGGAGAAAATGGAAAATAAAAGTACACGCCGTGTATATTAAATATACATGCTGTGTAGTTTTATGGAAACCAAGTACACGCCGTGTATTAATTATTACACGCCGTGTAGTTTTTCCAATCGGGATTTTGAGGATTTAATATTGTTTTATTAGATGATATTTATTATAATCAGCGTGGGCGCATGTCAAGGAATTAATAATTCGACATGGGGGTTTTCAATAAGAGATAATGAAATAAATAAAACGCGTAATGCGTTTATTTATTGTCATAACTCTTTTAACCTGAAACCTGATTATAAATATCCTCGCAACCCCAACATTTTTTTAAGAGCCATTGTTGTGCACAACGGATTTGGAAATACTCTCATGCCAAGAGAGAATTCCCTTTCCACCAAGAACGCCCTCAAGTTACGAGAGCAAGATCCTCCACCGGATCAAGGCGGTCGAAGGCGGACATCGCAAGCGAAGGTTCTTCCGCACTAGCACCCGAAGATCTCTTCGGCGACGTCCGGAGATACGTGACACACGTGTGGATCACCGCTAGAGGAATCCTACACTTGGATTCTACGACGCAATGACAGATCACCAAATCGTGACCGCACACATCAACGGAGAAAGAATTCCAACGAGGTAATTCTTATGCATTAATTAAATTAATTATAATCAACATATGATGATCCTCCTCAAGGGTTCCGGGACTCATATTTTCTTTTCGTTCTTTGTTCTATTCCGAAGATTCGGCGTTTTATATCATGACAGATCTCGGATTGAACATTGTTTAATGAAAAATTAAGTTGGGCAAACCCACCAACACGCTTCTGCTATGCCCGGAACCTACAAAATTTAACTTAAAATGGAGGATAATGTGAAACTAATAAATTTTAAATGATAAAAAATGTGATAATTTGATATGGATATATTGGGTAATGTAACAACCCCCAATAAAGTTCTCTATCATGTGAAAAAAATGGTTGGTTATGAGACCTCAATTGGACCTCCCCATATCACAGAGGATTCCTACTAGCATTGGGGTTTGGAATGTATAGTTGGAAGACTATACCCCCTAGTAACAAGTGGAATCGAAGTATAAATAATCCATATAATTTAAAAAAAATCCGATTATGGACAAAGAGAAAACCAATAATAAAATCCAATGAAATAATCTAATATATAATAATAGGAATAATGTAATGACATGATGGAATGTAACTAAATGTCATGATAAAAAAATACATGTAAAATATTAGAAGATTAAAATAATGACTCAACGGTCCACTATTCTGAACCCCATATTAGTCCCACCTCCAAATTCTATCCCATCCAATAAGAAAAAAAATAAAAATCTAGGTCCATTTCCATTGTCCAAACCATCATCCACGTAATCTTCTCGAGTACCAAATAGTGGCACGAATTGGGTGTCAGTATAACTTAGTAGGTTAACCCCACCATGTATAAACAAACTATTATAATAATAAGTGTATGAAATAATGTAATAATCATGTGTATCAATTATTTCAATAATTAATTAAATACAACATCAACCTGTATCAGATCAATGCTAGAATATCTCTTGGCATGTCTAAAAACCAAGCCAACCACAACTATATATCCATGGTAAAATTACATTCTTTAACATTATTACAGAATATCATTGATCATTTCTTACAACCATTCCAACCTTAACCATAAAATTTTTATAATAACAAAAATCTAGGTCAAAGAACTATAATCATTACAGCATCTAGGTCAATGACCTATAAGTATTTCAACATGGGGCTTGGTTGATCTTGCATCTATACGAATTACAACATGGGATATGGATAAGGATACTCAAAATCATCATTAAAACATATATGAGAAAATATTCCATGTCCATGCCCAATATATAATCATTTCAGTAAGGATCACATATACTATCATACAACATGGGTATCAAAATATCACATCATAAACATCAATGGTTAAGTATGTGAATTCCCATTTGTCATTCATATACCACTTTTTTTTATATCACAAGTTATCAACACTATAAATTATAGGCAGTTAGACAAACCTTAAGATTCTATTTCAAGCACTCACATAAGGTCTCATGTCACGCTAAAGACACATTAATCCATTATAAAATTCAATTATATTAAAGGTTCTCTCACTAAATAGGTGACCATAAATCAGGAAAAAATCCAATTGAAACCAAAGGAATCCAATTAATAATCCCATTCATTATTTAATATATCTTGGAACACATTACATTGGAGGAATCAAAATATTGAATATACTTGGAAATTATCAAAATACAGGGTCATGACTTAGACCCCATAACTTAAACTAATGATCCAAAAAGGATCCCAATGGAAACCTCCCATGAGGATGAAGGTTTAGATGATCACAACGAGGTTCCTAGATCAAAATTGATCAGTATCAAAATAAAAAATCCATATGATCAAGAGATTACACATACATGGTTAGAATACAAAGGGAGATAAGTAAAAAACATGAACAAAACAACTTACTATGGATTGAAGTCATTATTTTTATGTTTTAAAGGGAGGTTGGCACTCTAAAGTCTCCTTGAAGATTCACTATGGTCAAGAGGAGAAGGATGGGGTGGGTTAATTTTTTTCAAACACATAGTATACATTAAAATATCTAGTTTGAAAATTACATGGTGTTTAATTTAGATACACATAACGTAAATTTTTAAGTGTAATACACCAAAAAAACCATCTCCTCAAATTATTTTATTAAAAACACCAGAACATTACACAATGTGTAATCCATTTACATAGTGTGTAAATGTTATAATGATGCGTTTTTTGTCAATTTTTCTTATAAACAACCTAAACCCTCATTAAAGAATCTAAAATTACCATATACCTTTGAATATATTGACTCATTTACCTAGAATCCATTAAATCCATATAAATATTCATATCCAGACATTAGGTTATTTTTTCCATAAAAGGATCTCCATGTGGATCTGGTTTTTCTCTAGTTTCCTGACAAATAAGACTGTGCTTATTCAAATTATAGGTATCCATGATGAAACACATCCACAAAGGTTTAAGGACGAGTCAAAACCTTCATGAAATAAAAATTAATGAAAAACATAGAGAGAAACATACTTGAAAAAAGATAGAATATTAAAATCTCCCCACCATACAACATCACATTCCCATGTTTCTCTATGAATCATAGTAAAGTCTTAGTTAAAAAGTATGTACACTCTATTCACATATCAGGATCCCTCTCCCATGTCTCTACCTAAACTCACCCATGCAGCCACTACAATCGAACCAACGGTATAGTCCTACCCCAAAATATTTCCCACTATGATCCACAACCCATATCTGTTTACCATAAAAGGAAATATCAACATAAATATAAATGTCCAATACATATTTGACATGATAAGGGATTGGATTATATATCCTTATCTAATACACATGGAATAAATCATGCATGGAACTATAGTGCTATAGAATGGCTAAATAGTATGCCACTAGAATGAACCTTAATGCTGTTTAAAATGGCTCGACAAACCTAGGTGCTAGCTTTCCCTATTTCATGATATAGTGTTTTCACAATCTAGGTAACACCCAAAGGAAAAAAAGATGACGAACCTTTAATTCTAGAGGTCATATCTTATGGTTATCATATGTTTTTTTCATACTCTGTGTGGTCACGAACTAATTTCTAGTCAGTTGAACCTACTCAGATGTCTCTTGTATGAGATTTATCCCAATAATTATTGGCTCTCCTACCGAAGCCAACAATGAAGAGAATGGAATGTCCTTCCATAAAAATACTCAAATGTTTTATTAGGATTGATTAATGGACGATATTATTATATGAAAAATCCATGAGTTCCATATGTTTCTCCAATGAAGCCCCAAAATCCAATACATAGGCTCATAGCATATCCACGAGAACCTGAATAGTCTTATAAAATTAAATATAGTTATACGGATGATAGGATGTGCTCAATTGAACCTGTGATCCTAGATCCTTTTGAATAATCTACTATAAATTCTTTGAAAAACCCATTACTCTACCTGAAATAATAATCCTCATAACATCGTGCAACTGAACCACTTCACACACATAAAGACTGTCGAGATCATCAAATGTGAAGGTCTCGTTCAAAGGTAAGAATCAGAATAACTTCTTTAGTCGATCCATAATCACCCATAAAACACCATTCATTGGGGGTTTACTATAAAATTATATTATAAAATCCGTATTTCCATTATCACATTTCCACTAAAGATAGTGAAAATGCTGTAAAAGACTAGCTGGACTCTGATACTCTTCTTTGACCTTTTGAAAATGGAAGCATCTATCCATGAATATTTATACCAACTTCGTCATTCCAAACCACTATTACTATCTATGAAGATCATGATAAATCCTTTTTAAACAAGTATGACTGACCATCATTAATCATGAAACTCTATCATCTGATCCTAGTGTAAGCCCATAATAACCTATACTCTTCCATGGGAATGTAGAGAATTGACACTTCTGAGAGACCATACGAATGGTTTCTCCACACCATATAGGATGTCTCTCAGAACTGGGACCTCTGGATTAGATAACTTCACTATCTTAATCTATACCGAGAGAATATGTATAATTGATGTCAATGTTAGAGTTACTTAACCTTGGGACTCCTAAACATCTAGATGAATGTCTTCAAAGACAGACATCATCTACTACTCATCGTAAGAATCCCATACTACATATTTCCATGTATTTCATATTAAATAACCAGTAATGATATTTCCCTTACTTAATGTATAATACAACTAGAAGTTTAATGACTATAGATAATTGACCTGGCTACTCTGGTGAAGGTTTAGGTCTTGTTAAAAAAATGCACTTAAGGATGTTGTGGTCAGCGTTTACCACAATACTCTAAAACATGTGATTGTGTATCCAACATATCAGGGGATATACCTCTATTTCTAACACCATATATTGACTATGAGTACACTAAGTTATAATCGACTAAACCCATGTGAAAAATATGTAAAAAGTATGAATGATCCAATTCATCAAGTCCATGAATACATATGATATGTTGGTCAACCCAAACGACGTCACTATGAATTCATAGAATCCATAACTACTCATAAAAGTAGTCTGAGGTATGTTTGTTGGCCTCACCCTTAACTGGTTGTAACTTGATCTCAAATAAATCTTATATAAGATCTTATAACCATTAAAGTGATAAAAAACATTATTAATGGGAGGAAGAGCATATTGTTTCTTGGTTATCTTCTGGTTCAAACTCCGATAATCCACATATAAGTGAAAAGACCCATCATCCTTCTCAGAGAAGAGAATTGGATAACCCTAAGTAGATTCACTAGGTTTTTTGAATCCTTTATATTTCAGATCACCCAACTAAACTATAACTCTTTTATCTCTTTTGGTTCCATTCTGTAAGGTGTGATTGAAACTAGATTTGATCCTATAATGAACTCAGTTGTTAACTTGACCTATCACATATGAGTCAATCCATATAAATAATTAGGGAAAACATCCTAGAAATGGTCTACCACTGGAGGAAAATAATCATACTACATTACACCATAATATAGAGAATTAACTACTATTTGAGACGTGATACAATCCTATCTTCACTTAATTTCCCCTACATAACCATCCTAAAGATCATAATAACCTTGGTGAGAATAGCTGCCTCCTTCTATACATTAAAAGGAAATAATCCTCTTGTAACAGTCAATATGAGCCTATTATAGAACTAGAATATCCAAAACAAGAATAATGTTAAAGCCTATAATTTCCATCATGAATGGTTACCAAAAGAAATTGTAACCACTAATCTCTAGAGATCACTCTATGCAACATTTATATTCTCTGACCATACTCCCAGTGATGTGTTAATGGTCAAATCACCATCCAAAATTTCCATATCAAATCCCAAAACAATTTTAAAAATAGTAGATAGAAAATAATCTGATATTTCTATATCAAAGAAAATGAAAGAAATAGTAGATGATACAAGAATAAACCTATGATGGTTGATGGTCCTATATACATGTTAGCTAAAGTAGTAAACATAATGTGTTGTTGGAATGTCCCTCTACCCTAGCCTCCAGCCTAACTACCCAGAATTGTTTCCCTTGAATAGGGCCTATGATCCTTCACTAGGGTAACATGTCCCATTCCACGGCCTAAACGACCATGGGTACTCTAGCTACCATCCTGGTGTGGGGTAACTAAGCCCCTTCCCAACAAAGGTTCCTATCCCGATCCCCTAATACCAGAATACGATGGAATGTTTTCATAGAACCTCTAAATATGACCTATTATTCAATAAATGTGACACTTAAATATGGGGTAAGAATAGTACATGAAATTTTGGATGAACTTGACACAATAATAACACTAGAATTTAACATGATCTTGAGATGGTTATCCACTTCCCTAACTTCTGTACCCTTTACAACCATAGTGTAAATTGTTATAGATGGTATTATTTCTACCTGATGAAGACCTTATGGTTCTCCCTACTAAAAAATCCCAGACACTACTCAGGGCCTCTCTTATATTCCCATACGTGATGAGTGCCTCATTCATCACATGCTCCAAACTTCTCCAACAAAAAATTTTCACATGCAACCTAATATCATAATAACGAGCATCCCAAAAATGTCTCTCCCAAGAGATATCATCAGAAGCCAAAGATGGAGCATAAAACTATAGGTTGGTGGAACATCCAGCATAGTCCATCACTAAAATGACTACCTTTTTAGATACATGAACTCATGATCCTTTTTATCCCTCAACGTACCAGTATAGAAATGTATTAGGAAAATCATCTGTAAGTCCATCCAAAATAGATCATCTTTCTTCCCATCTTCCGCCAAAATAACCCAAAAATTATTAGAAAGTCCATTTTACAATTATATAGAAGTATTCACCCTCTTATCAGCAGGAGTTTCAATATTCTTTTAGATAATATAGATATAATAAATCTAGAACTTGGATTCTTGGGGTCCTCCTTCCCAATGAAAGTAGATGGATGATGTAATAGAAACTCTATTGTCATCTCTGACATCAAAGGAACCATATGAGTAGTCTCCCTTTCCATGGATTGCATGAACCTCATGAATATTTCATAAAGAAGAACATCCATATTATCCTCTAGAACTAAAGGATTCTCTGTTTTAACTTCATTATGAGTGTACTAATTTACACTCTCCTGACACGCATGTCGAAGATGATGATGATACATTTTCTATAAAATACAAACAAACACATTAGAGAACTATTTAGAAAATGTTTCGACCTCAATAGGTGACTAAAATAGAGAACCGATGAATCCTGGTCTCTTTAAACATGTATTAAAAGTTCTTCAGAATTACATGTCAATTCATTTCATTTATCTGGAAAAAACATATCTCAAATCATAGTTCAACAGACAAGTATATATCACATGAAAAATAGACATGTCCCTATCATGAAAAATACATGTCAATATATCCATATGTGACTACTATTATGCATGTATCATTATCTAATGCCATACTAGGCCATGAGTAAAAATTTCAAGAAAAAATTAAATGATAAAACCATAACCTCAGAAAACATGGTAATCACCCAAGATGAAATAACATCAACTATAATAGGAAAATAGTACAAACAATAATCCCATCCCTAGTTACTCATATTTTCCCTAGTACATGGGTATGATACTCCCATCTGAAAGCTCATTACCATGTCCTAGTAAATCCTAGACTCCTTTATACCATTCCCAAATAGTAATAAATAAGAAAATAAAATATGATCCTTCGATAAAACTTTGTAATACTTTCCAATTTGGATCCCTCTCACGTATCAAAAAATGGTTGGCTATGAGACATCAAGCACACATCTCCATACGTGAGAGGCTACTGACTAGCTGCAGGGGCGTGGAATGTATATTCGGGATACTATACCCACTCTGAAAAATTATCATCAAAATATAAATAATCCTTATAAATGAAAGAAATCAGAGTATAGAAAAAGAAAAAACCAAGAATAAATTCCAACTGAATAATTCAATAAATATTTATAATAATAACATAATGAAGTTCTAGATTGTATCTAAATTTCATGCTAGAAAAAATACATGTAAAAGACAAGAATGATCAAATAAATACTCAATATACCCTAGTCCCAAACCCCATATCAGTCCCACTTCCCAAAACCAGCCCATCGAGTAAGAAAAAAGTTAACAATAAGGTCCTTTACGCTTATACAAACCGGCATCCATGAGATCTGATCGGGTACCAAACGAAGGCTAGAATGGGGTTTGAGTATATCATTGTAGGTCAACAACACCATTTATAAAGAAACCAGTCTAATAGTAAGTGTATGAAATAATGTGATAAACAAGTGTATTAATTAATTAAAAAGTTAATAAGATACATCATAAACTACATCAACTCCATGGAGGAATATTTCTAAGCATGTATTATAACCACATCAACCACAACTATTTAACCATGGTAAAATCACCTACTTCAGTGTCATGAAGAGGAATCGAGGATCATGTATTAAAACCATGGAAACCAAAACCATAAACATGGAATAATCAAAAAAATCTAATTCAAATCCTTATAAAAATTATAAAATCCGAGTCAAAGCCCTATAATCATTACAACATGGGACTAGAATGATCCAACTCACTATAAGAATTAAAACACGAGACTTGTCCGAGCACACTCAATATTCGAATTACAACATATAAGTGTGCAAGATCCAGGGTCATCCCTGATATATAAAAATTTTAGCAATGATCATAAGTCCTTTCATACTATATGGATATAATAATATCACATCATAAACCACAATGGATAATTATGTGAATTACCAATTCAATTTCATATACCAGTTTCATTTATATCAAAATTGATCAACTATAAAAAAATGAATTAAGTAAAAAAATAAGTATTCTATATCAATAAATCCCCTAAGTTATCATGTCATACTAAAAAAACTTTACACTATTTTCCAATTCAATTATATTCAAGGTTCTCTCACCCAATGAGTAGCTATAAGCCAGGTCAAAATACAATTGAATCCAATGGACAACAAGTAATAATCCTATTAATTATTATATTGATTCAAGAACATGTTACATTGGCACCATAATAGAATTTCATATACATGGAAATTATAAAAACATTGGGTTAATATATAGACCACCTAACTTTAACTGATGATCCAAGAATGCTTCCAATGGATGCCACCCAATATGAAGATGGTGAAAATGATGGAAATGAGGTCCCAAGATCAAAATTGATCAAGATGAAAACCAATAAAACACATGATCAAGATATTACATCACCACAATTGGAATAAAAATGGAGAGAAGGAAACCATTAGACTAAAACTACATACCTGAGATCGAAGGAATTATCAAGATGTCTGGAAGGAAGGTTGGAACTCTAATGTCCCCTGGACCATCTCTTCTTTTTCTAATGTTTCCTTGCAACCTAAGACATGGTTTATTCAAATGAAATTCTTCCATGATGAAATAGGGCCAAAAAAAATTAAGGATGAGGAAAAACATACCTAAAATAAAAATTAATGGATAACTCAAAGAGATACAGACCAAGAAAAATGGGATCTTATAGGTACATAATTAAGAGCTTGAAATTTGATAGAGTTTTACCCAATGGGAGCCACGACCCATTTGAAGGATCATTGGGGGTAGTGTTAGTGCCTTAGTTTTGATAATATGTCCTGGTATAGGGGGATTCATTTTTCTTCCTTAATGTGAATCTCTCTTATGAAAATGTTAATGGTGTGTTATGTATCCTAAGACATGTGTTTTGTTCTATAGATATATGAATCCATGAAAATGCTTATTGATAGGAAGACATGGGGATATGGATGGAAATGATCAAATGGAAGTGGAACATGAGGTTCTAATAGTGAAAGGCGAGGAATCCATAGAGAAGATACATGATAAATTTTCTCTCTTTATATAGTTTAAGGAAGGATGTATAGGGTGGGTATTGAAGAGTATGGATGACATGACATTGGAGTACCAGTTGTATTGCCCTATGAATTTCACCAGATTGGATGGAACTAAGATAGATAAGTTATGGATTGAGTTTATCGAGATTTTATTTGACCACTTAGATAATCCTACTAATATGGGAGTCAAATTGGCTGCATACATGTTATGTGGTCATGTGAAGGATTGGTGGGACATCCAGATTTGGGGTGGAGAACTGGAAAATTTAAAGTGGAAGGACTTTTAGAAGATGTTCTAAGATACTTTTACCTTGATATTATCATGAAAGAGAGGTAAACATAGTCCATGAGGTATTCTAAGGGGAGTATGTACGTGATAGACTATGCATGAAATTTTACTAATTTTCAATGATTTGTTCCAATGTAAGAAGGATATTTGGTGGTTGCTGTAATGTATTTTTTGAATGGTATTAAATGTGAGATAAAGTCCCAGGTTAATATATTTCAGATGTAAAAGTTTTCTAAATTGTTCAATCAGGCCCTCATATATAATGGGAACCTAAAAGTGTATTAAAGTAGAATTTATGTGATTTATACAAGATGAATAGGAGGTTAGTCTTATGAGACAAGGAAAAATTGGTTTTAGTATTGTAGCTAGGGATATATAAAACAATTTGGTTAGGTATATGAATCAGTTACTTAGATAATTAATTTAACATATTACCAAAAATGTGTTTTTTAGGACATATTCATAAGAAATGTCCCTGACTACCAGTGGAGTGCCAAGCATGCGGCTAGATAGGTCACTTGTAGAGTTATTAGAGAAAAACTAGAACTATGGATAGTGAGGGAGTATATAGGAAAAAATAGAGTGCTAAATGGGGATTTTCTAATCCATATTAGTTGGGAAGATGGAGTTATACTGGTCATGGAAGTCAAGGTAGTGGACATCATTCTTCTAGGAAAAAGTTACTGTATTATCAAAGTGGTGCATCTCAGGGGTCTCAGACTACATCATATGGAAGAGGGGAAGGACCGTAGCATGAAGTTCATCCTACACTTTTGGATAAAGAGGATGATCCATCGATAGTTGTAAGTAATATTCTCATTGATTCAATACCTTATAGTTCATTATTTGATACTAGATCCTCTCATTATTTTATATATATGCACAACTTGTGAACAGGTTGAGTATTGAAATGGAGTTTTGGAGTGGGGTTATGACTATCGATACAACATTTCTGGTATGGTTGAGAGACATCTATTTTCTCATGGATTTTTCTATTTGGGTTGGGGAGTATTGTTTCCTTTAGGATATCTACATACTTGATATGGTAGTATTTTACTTGATTTTGTTTATGGAATAGTTGGTATCATACCGAGCCAACATGGATTGTTACCAAAGGAGAGTGACCTTTCCCATTCTTGAGGGTGAAAATTACGTTCTTCATGGATATCAGACTATCTAAGTAGGCTATTCCAGACTAGTTCATCAAAAACTGGGAGAGCTCACAACCCAAGTTTCAAGTATCTTGTTTGATGATGAGGATGAAAAGCATGATTTCTTCCCACCAATTGTGCACCAGTTTCAGGACATGTTTCCGGACGACTTATTTTGTCTGCCACCTGAGAGAAATGTGGAATTTAAAATTGTTCTCACGTTGAGGGATGAGTGGGTTTCAATTACACTATACATAATTTCATCATTATATCTTCAAGAGTTAACGTATCAACTAGAAGAGTTTATGGATAATATATTTATCCATTTGCGTATGTCACATTGGGGTTCTCTAGTTTGTTTTATAAGAAGGATGATGTGATCTTATGCTTATGTTTTGACTACCGAAAGTTGAACTGTATGACAGTGAAGAACCAATATCATCTCTCCCCTATCAATGATCTATTTGACTAGTTGGTATGAGTATGTGTGTTATCTAATATTTACTGAAGATTTGGGTATCATTTGTTAGTAGTTTGGACATATGATATATCAAGGAAATTTTTTAGAAGCAGGTGTGGAATTTATGAGTCTATGGTGATGTTTTTCGGGCCATGAACACACCGAGAATGTTTATGTACTTCATGAAAAGAATATTCCACCCGTACCTAGATAATTTTTATTATTTTTTGTGCATTACATATTGGTTTACTCCATTACTCATGAGATCATCCCCAACAACATGAAATCATCCCGAGTACACAGGGAGAACAATGAATATAAACCATGAAATCTAAGTGTCAATTCTGGATTGATCGAGTACTTATATTGGGTCACATCATTTTAGATAAAGGTGTGTATGTGGACTAATAAAAGGTGAAGGTAGTAGGTTTTTGGCAGAAAAATGAAAATTTCTTTGAAATTTTCAGTTTTATGGGATTAATGGTCTATTATCAAAGGTTCATCTATGACTTCTACCACATGGAAACCCCACTATCATTCTATACCAAGAAGGGGACAATGTTTGATGGTTTGGAGAATATGAGAATTCCTTCCAGCTGTTGGTGAAGTGTTCGATGACAACACCAATTTTAGGTCTACTTAATCCTGTAGGGGAGAATAATGTTTTTTGCGATGCATTTGGGATAAGCCTTGGAATAATGTTAAAGAAGGGATTTATAGTTGTGGTGCATGGGTCACAGATGTTAAATCAACATACATGTAATTACCCTAAAATTATCCTCAATCTATTTATAGTTTTTTATTCCATGATGTTTCAACAAAATTATCTTCTAGGTGAATAGTTTACTATGTATACTGATTACAAGATCTTAAGGTATATCTTTTCATAGTGATATAGGAATCTTCGGTAGTGGAAATGAGTTGATTATATAACATCATCTAATTTTGAACTAGTATATATACCCATGAAGGGAAACTATGTTGCTCATGCTTTGAGCATGAAAACTCACAGTCCATCAATGTAGTATTCTAGTTCTGAGTGGATGATGATGACCTTGATGGCTAAGATTCATAGTGTGGTTTGAGAGGTCCATTAATAGATAACCCATTTATATGTATTAGTGGATTATACACATCTGTGATGGATCACAGAGAGATAGTATAAGGATCCATATTGTTTATATTTGAGGGAAAGCATTGAAGGTTTGAGTCACAATATGATTGGAATATTTATGAGTATGATATCATCAATGACTGAGGTTATATAGTTGCGCCTACATGAATTTGAAAGGATCTGATCCATGATTTT
This sequence comes from Viscum album, assembly GCA_963277665.1. NCBI lineage: Eukaryota > Viridiplantae > Streptophyta > Magnoliopsida > Santalales > Viscaceae > Viscum > Viscum album. The sequence continues at coordinate 1,737,352,366 of OY728151.1, forward strand.
AATTGCTCATAGTGGGATTTCAATCCATGTTTGACTAAAATGTACTCTAGACTATGTTGAAAATGTTGGTGGATGATCATTAAACAAATTCTTACTCGGTTCAAGACATGATACTATACATGTAAATGGGTGAAGGCTAATAATCAATGACCTAGTGGTTTTCTACAACCATTTCCCATTCTATAATGGAGGTACGATGATGTTACTATGGATTTTGTGGTGGGTATCCTAAATAATCCTTGGAAGAATGAAGTTATTTGGTTTATTGTGGACTGACTTACGAATGCATCGTATTTCATGCCTATAAGGGAAACATTCTCAGTGGATCAGTTGAGTGAATTTTATATTCGGGAGATAGTCCATCTACATGGGGTGACACATAGCATAGATTCTATAACAACCCTGCTCTTTATTATACACTTAAACATGATTTATTACATAAACTTCACGTGATAAAACATAGAATATCGAGAGGTCTAGTGTCTTTGGGGCTTAGTATCATTAAATTACAACATAAAACATGAAATACAACATCTTTATTTAACAAATACTTTACATGAAAACTACATTTTATCTTACTTAGCATTACATAAGATAACTTGAGGACATGCCAAAAATAGGGTGAGGTATAAATACCAACAAGGGAATAAATATAGAATAAAATGAGGAATAAAATACATGTTAGACAATAGGCATATCAATGGAGAACAAGAGAAACGTGAACATAAAGGCATGACAGGGCTTGATAATCATAACATAGAAATATGACAAAAACAATTAACATGGAATTAGCATGAGCCAAGGATCATTTCAGATAGAGCATGAGTAAATACTCAATGCACATGAAGAACCAGTAAACCCTCGTTTCAATTGAATTATCATGATTCAATACTCATTGCACATGACATATCATGATACTATACTTTACGCAATGCATTGGAGCGCTATCATGGCACACCCTTCTTAAACAATTCATTTCATGCATAAGTGTGCCACATGGATCATAAAACATGGATTAATTAAAAAACATAATTTCTTCCATGATAAAGGATTGTGGAATTAATTCATGAAACTTTATAATAAGTAAATGTGCATTAAGGTTAATACCCTTGTTAGAGACATGGGTATGTTATTCACTACACAATGATCTTTTCTTGAAAAAATGCAGTGAAATTTCGGTAACATAACGACGTGACATAAGGATTCATAAGAATGGTTAATGAGAGAGAAATGGGTGCCTCATCATATGTTCATGAAATGAACTGTAATGGGGGTCATATAGATACATTTTCCAACAATTTTAATGGAATTTAGATTCACGATACAAAATAATTTCTTAAATGTAAATGAGGAGAGAAAAATTCCTTTCCGAATTTCAGCATAGTAATGGGTGTACATGGGAGGAATTTTATGAGAGAGAAATGGGTCTCCCATCATTCAATCATAAATAGGGTAGTATGGTGGAGGCGAGAAACCATACCCAAACATTTATAATTGGAATTAAAAGGGAATAACAACTTAAAGAAAATTGGATCAAAATGAGAAAGGAGGAAAACCCTTACTTGGAAGTGTGATTCCAAAGGCTTATGAGAGGCTTGAGATAGGCTTCTTGGGAGCATGGGGAACCTTGGTAGGATTATAGAGAGAGGATTACAGAGGTTGTACAAACTCCAAATTCTTTGAGTGTGGAGGAAGTGAGATCTTGGGTGGGTTTATATAGGAAAAGAGAAGGAATTCTTTATTATTTATGTTTGGGACACGTCACATTAAAAAAAATCAAAACCACAAACCGGACCATGGTTTATGCCCATGGTTTTTTCCTAAGGGGATTCGAAGACAATATTTTATAAGGCCAATGGATGAAATTCTTAAAATAATTGGATTTCTTATGTGGAGGTGAGTCACACTCTCAAGGCAAACAATTTAAAAAGACAAAATGTTTTATAAGTATTGAAGGGTCCACTAAAGCTATGTTAAATAAATTAAACAAACCTAAAATAAAATTATTTTAATGGTAAAACATATATTTTCGGAACATAATTTTTATAGTGGTTTATTACATCACTACTGGGTCATTATGATGCCATAAAACACATTATATATTTAAATGGTATTTAATTTTTACCCAAATATTTTACTGTCTCAGAAAATTATGTAAAATTCACTATTCGATAATTTCGACATCTTGATTCCAAAAATAATATTCATTTTATATAAATAATTTTTTTAATATGTGAATTTTTACTTTTAAAATAAAAACCGACATTTATCCCAAATTCATGGGTTTTGACAAAAAATGCTTTCAAAACTTAACAAAAATTACAATTGCATTCATAAAATTATATGATAATTTATATTTAATAAAAATTAATTTAATAACAATAATATTAATTTAATAAAATATTATTTAATTCAAAAATAAATTAATTCATCAAAATATATTTCATAGTTGAATATTAACTAAAAATACTATTTGTGCTTTAAAAACAATTTTAAAAGTAACAATAATAAAATGAATGTATATTCATTATTATATAAAAAATAATTCACATAATAATAGTGCTATGGTCTTATTAAATAACACCTTAAAACTCCCGCATAAGACCGAAGAGTATGGTGTGCGATGGTGACATACTATTGGGGTGGCTCGGATAACATTGCTCGGGTGGTAATCTCTATCAACTTCCACTTCTCTCGTAGGTGGTTCCATTCAAGATTAACGAATTCAAGATCAGATTGGGCATGGTCAAGACCAAATCCCAAAGACGCAACGTCCTTTCCAAGCTCTGACAAATGGGCTTCGTATGGGGAAACTCAACTAGATGAGGCTATCACTTCCTTTGTTTGAGTAAATTGGATTTCTTAAAGCCCTATATTTATACTAATCATGTGATCTCTGTTCAATGACTATATTATCAACAGTCACAATTGATAATCATATTTTAAAAATCCAAAGACAAAAATCCAAATAATTTCACATTTTATATATCCATTTTACATAATAAGACATTTAATTAGATCAAGAAAAATTTTCATTAATGAATGTTTGGGTCTTTAAAATATTTCCCCCTTAACAAATTTCACCTTAGAAATTTCCTTTTAAAACATTAAAACAGATGTGGGTAACTATACTTCATCACTACCTCCGATTCCCATGTTTCTTCTTCAAACTTCTAGTTTCACCACAACACCATGATGAGGGGCAGTTTCTTATTTGGTAGAACTATTTCTCTATGATCCAAGATCTACACTGGTTGCTCCTCATAAGAAAGATAATCCTCTAACTGTAACACATCTGATGAGAGTACATGTGAAGTGTCTGGTATGTACTTCCTTAAGAGGGATACATGAAGGACATCATGTATTGTGGCCATGGTAGGTGCAAGTGTTGGTCGATAGGCAACACCCCCGAAACGATTAAGAATATCGAAGGGGATGATGTAAATAGGACTTAACTGCCCTTTATTTCCAAAACTCATGACCTTATTACAAGGAGATATGCATAGAAATACCATGAATCCATCATTAAACTCAAGGTCTTGTCGACGGTTATCTTCAAAACTCTTTTGTCGAGTTTGGGCTGCCTTGATATGCTGCTGAATGGTTTTCACAATCTCCACCATTTATTCCACCATTTTTGGTCCTAGCAGATTACGCTCAGTGACTTCATACCAACACGCCGATGTTCTTCCCCTTTTACCATAAAGGAATTCATATGGTTCCATTTGGATGCTTGAGTGGAAACTGTAATTATAGGAGAAATCAAACAGAGGAAGATATTGATCCCATACTCCTTTGAAGTCCATTGAGCATGCTCTCAACATGTCCTCAAGTGTCTGGATAGTCATCTCATATTGGACATCAGTTTGAGGATGATAAGACGTACTAAAGTTCAGATCAGTATCTAGAGCATGTTGAAGACTCTTCCAAAAATTAGAGGTGAATCTTGGATCTCGATCAGATACAATAGATAGTGGTACTCTATGCAGCCTTACAACTTTCCTGATATATATCCATTCCATTTGATCTAATGATAAATCCTCCCAAATAGCGATGAAGTATGCAACCTTTTTAAGACAATCCAAAATAACCCAGATTGCATTGTTGCCTTTGTTGTCTTCGGAAGTCTGGTGACAAATTCCATGGTGATATTCTCCCATTTCCATGCTAGTATGAGAAATTGTTGCATCATCCCCTTAGACTTCTTCCTCCCTACCTTCACTTGCTGACACATCAGGCACTTTTATGTATATTCAGCGATCTCTTTGTTCATATTATCCCACCAATAATTCTCTCAGAGATCTCAATATAGATTTGTGTTTCCTGGGTGAATAGAGAAATTTGAACTAGGTGCATCATCCAAAAGTTCCTTCTTCAGCTCTAAACATGATGGAACACATAGTATTTTCCCAAAACTGACAATTCATTCTTCATTAACATTGAACTCCAAGGTTTTCTATTTTATGATAGCTTCCACTTTCTTCTAAATCCCAACATCATCCTTTTGATCACCATTTAACCTTCCCAAAAGAGACGATTAGGCAATCATTTGTGAAAGGATTGATTATTTTCTCTTCTTTATGATTCCCATGTCCATCATCATCAAATATAAGAAGATTGGATCCTTCTCAATTCCCATCAGTGATAGAATCACTGGGTCCTTTCTACATAGAGAATCATCCACCTTTTTCTCTGTCCTAGGGTGGTAATGGATTGCGAAGTCATTGTCTTTGAACATCTCTAACCATCTTCATTGGTGCATGTTCAACTCTTTCTATGTGAATATATGCTTGAGGATTTTGTGGTCCGTATATATGTCACACTTCTCCTGAAAGAGATAATGCCACCATATTTTTAAAGCAAAGATCACCGCAGACAACTCCAGATCATGTGTTGGATAATTATCTCATGAACTTTCAATTTCCTTGAAGAATAGGCAATGAAATTGTCATTTTTCGTCAACACACATCCTAGGCCCTTCTTCGAATCATCACTTAATACCACAAAGATTTATCTACTTGTGGGTAAAGTGAGCATATGTGAAATGATAATCCTCCTTTTTAACTCCTTGAAAATTTCTTCACATTCATCACTCCAAGAAAACATTACTCTCTTCTGAGTTAGCTTGGTAAGAGGGTTGGACAATCGTGAGAAATTTTCCAAAAATCATTGAAAATATCCAACTAACCCAAAGAAGCTACGGATATCCGTTAACAATGTTGGCCTCAGACATCCATCTATTGCATCTGTGTTGGATGGATCCACAGATATCCCATTTCTTGTGATGAAATGGACCAAGAATGAGAAATCCTTCAACTAGAACTCAAACTTGATGTAATTTTCCAAGAGTTTATCCTTTTGCAAGGTCTCTAGTACAGTTCTTATATGCTCCTTATGACCATCCTTGGTTTTGGATTATATTATAATATCATATATAAAGACTACCAAAAATTTGTCAAGTTAATATAAAGAATATATCCATCAAGTCCATGAATATTTCTGGAGCATTAGTGAGTTTTAAAGGCATTACTATGAATTCATAGTTCCCGTACCTTTTACAAAAAACAGTCTTGGGGGTATCTTCATTCTTCACCCTTACTTGATAATATCCCGACTGCAAATCCACCTTGGAGAAGTATTGTGATCCATACAGCTAATCGAACAAGTAAAAAATTTACAGGAGATGATACTTTTTCATTATTGTGATTTTTTTAAGCTCATGATAATCGATGCCAAGGGGCATTGACCCATCCTTCTTCTTGACAAAGAGGACTGGTGCACCCCATGGTGATGCAGTTGGGTGTATAAACCCTTTATCCAAATGATCCTATAGTTGTTTCTTCAGCTCCTCAGGCTCCACAACAACCATTCTATACGATGTCTTGGATATTAGAAATGCCCCAGGTATAAGATAAATTAAGAATTCAACATCTCTTCTAGGAGGAAGACCAGACAATTCCTCGGGAACCACTTCAGCGAATTCTATCACAATAGGCAAGTCATCAGGGATGGTTTCCTTGTTAGACTCAATCATCTGAGCCAGATACGCATGATCATAGGGAATTAATATCCATGCATGAGTTGATGGAGCTAAATAAGATTCATATTCCTCCCTTCACTTGAATAGAATCGAGGTTCAATTCTCTACATGGAGAGTGATTTCCCTCTCATGATAATTTATGTTGGCTCTATATAAGGAAAGCCAATCCATGCCAAGAATTGCATCAAATTCCACCAGAGGGAGTATGAAGAGGTTCTCCATGAATTTTAATCCAAATATTATGATATCGGAGGTGTTATATTCAGGGGATGCAATGATTACCCATTTTCCTTACTCACTAACATCTTCACTTCCATGATTTTTGGTGGTGCTGGGATTATTCTACTAAACATTCAGGATATAAAATAATGTGTAGAACTATGGGAGATAACACTAACTTTATCTTTTTAAACCTGGTTCTACTATATCCATTATATACTTTGGGATGAGTATATTAAAAACTTAAACACATAAAGTGGAATCCAAGGAAAAAAACAGATGACATAGAAATAGCTTTTATTTCCTTAACTTATGAATCTATTGTCTTCAATCTATGTTATACGTGATACAATTCAGGGATTTTTTTAGTCCATTAACAATGGTTCATACTAATCTTGTGAATATATGAATTCATATCCCCTAGGAGTGTCATAACCAAGACTGCAACAAGGCATGTTGTCGTGTACTAGGATACCCCGGGTCAATCCTGAAACTCTTTGTCGGGATTTTCACCTCTACGTATATCTATTCTAGAGCCACCTCTACCTACTCGTATCCAAACAAGGATGTATTTTCTTGATAAACCACTTAATCAATACTCACCAAAACATAGGGATGTTTTTATTATACATATTCTTGTCTCTAAGGCTTTACTAGGGTTTTGTAATCCTAATCTCAAAAATAACTAAACCTATACTCTGATACCAACTATAACAACCCTGCTCTTTATTACACACTTAAAAATAATTTATTACATAAACATCACTTGATAAAACAAATAAGAACAAGAGGAATAGTGCATTTGGGGCTTAGGATCATTACATAACCACTTAAAACATGAAATTCAATATCTTTATTGAAAACTTCCTTTACCTGAAAACCACATTTCCTCATACATAGCGTTGAATATGATAACCTGAGGACATTCATAAGAAAATGGTGAGATATAAATCCCAGTAAGGGAATAAACATAGAATAAAATGAGAAATAAAATAAATTTTAGACAATAGCCATATCAATGGAGCACAAGAGAAACATGAACATAAAGGCATGATAAGGCATGATAATCATAACATGGAAATGTGGAAACAACACTTAACAATGAATTAGCATGAGCCAAAGATCATTGCACATGGAGCATGAGTAAATCCTCATTTCACATGAAGAATGAGTAAAACCTTGTTGCACTAGAATTATAATGAGTCAACACTCATTTCACATGATATATCATGATACTATACGTTACCCAATGCATTGGAGCGCTATCAGGGTTCACCCTTCTTAAACATTTCATTTCATGCATAACTGTGCCACATGGATCAAAAAACATGGATTAATTGAACATAATAATTTATTCCACAATAAAGGATTGTGCAATTTATACAAGAAACTCTATAATAAGAAAATGTTAATAAATGTGAATACCCTTGATAGAGACATTGGTATGGTATTCACTACACAATGATCTTGGCTTGAAAAAATGTGGTGCAATTTCGGCAATATAACGACGTGACATAATGATCCATAAGAATGGTTGATGAGAGAAAATGGATGTCTCATAATATGTACAGGAAATGGAGTGTAATGGGGGTCATATAGATACATCTCCCAACAATTGTAATGGAATTTAGATTCATGATACGAAAGAATTACTTGAATGTAAATGAGGAGAGAGAAATTCCTTTTGGAATTTCCGCATAGTAACAGGTGTACATGAGAGGAATTTTATGAGAGATAATGGGATCTACCATCATTCAAACATAAATAGGACAATATGGGGGAGGTGAGAAACCATACCTCAACATTTATAATTGGAATTAAAAGGGCATAACAACTTAATGGAAATTGGAAAAAATGAGAAAGGAAGAAAACCCATCATTAGAAGTGTGCTTACAAAGGCTTAGAATAGGCTTAAGTGAGGCTTATTGCGAGCTTGGGGCACCTTGGGAGGATTATAAAGAGACTAGGGCCGAGTATGGATGAACTAAAAAGGATTTAAGTGACGAGGAAGAGGGATCTTGGGTGGGTTTATATAAGAAAGGAGAAGGAATGCTTTATTATTTAGGTTTGTGAAACCTCACATTAAACTAATAAAAAACACAATCTAGACCATGATTTTTTTTCAAAGGGGAGTGGAACAAAATATTTTATATGGAAAATGGACAAACTTCTTAAAATAATAGGTTTTCTTATGTGGAGGTGTGTCACACCATCAAGGAAAAAAATTTAAAAAGATAAAATGTTTAATATGTCTTGAAGGGTCTACTAAATGTTTCTAAAATAATTCAACAAAAAAAAAATCACATTAATTTAATGGTAAAACATATATTGGACGAAAATAATTTTTATTGTTTTTTATTACATCAATATTGGGTCATTATGATGTTATAAAACACATTATATATTTAAATGATATTTAATTTTTACCCAAAAATTTGATTGTCTGAGAGAATTATGAAAAGGTCACCATTGGATAATTTTGACATTATGATTCCAAAAGTAATATTCATTTTATGTAAATAATTTTATAAATATGTGAATTTTTACTTTTAAATTAAAAACTAACACTAATCGAAAATTTATGTGTTTTGACAGAAACTGCTTTCAAACTTTAATAAAAATTACAACTGCATTCATAAAATTATACGATCAATTATATTTAATAAAAATTAATTTAATAATAATAATAATATTTTAATAAAATATTATTTAATTTAAAAATCCATTAATTCATCAAGATAGATTTCTTAGTTTAATATTAACAAAAAATATTATTTTTGCTTTAAAAACTATTTAGAAAGTAACAATAATAAAATGAATGTATATTAATTATTATATAAAAAATACTTAACAAAATAATAGTGCTATGGTCTTGTTACATAACCCCTTATAACACCCCCATAAGACTAAGGATTATAGTGTGTGATGGTGAGACTCTTTGGGTGGCTCTGATAACATTTCTCGCGTGGTAATCTCTATCAACTTCCACTTCTCTCATAGGTGATTTCACTCAAGCTTAACGTATTCAAGATAGGCTTGGGCTTGGTCATGAGAAAAGCCCAAAGACGCAACATACTTTCCGATCTCTGACAAATGGTCTTTGTATGGGGAAAGTCTACTAGATGAGGCCATCACTTCCTTTGTCTTAGTAAATTGGATCTATTAATGCTCTATATTTATACTAATCATGTGATCACTATTCAATGACTATATTAGAAATGATCACAATTCATAATGGTATTTTAAAAATACAAATACATAAAAACAATGAATTTTACATTTTATATATCTATTTTACATAATAATACAATTAATTAGATCAAGAGGAATTTTCATTAATGAAGTTTGGGTTGTTACAGTTTCAGAATTTGACTCAAGTTTTACTTCTTGCTTCTTGAATGGATTATAGAAATAATTACACACAAAGTTATTTCTGAGAATGGATTTCCACCCAAATATATTTGAGAAGTTGGAACATACTATTCATGTTTTAATGGATATGAAATGGGAATGAATTATCAACTTTAGTGGGTCTTGGGAGAAGCAGTTGGTGCATGTTGAGTTTTACTATAACAATATTTATTATGAGAAAATGTAGATGTAACCATATGATGATCTTTATGGTGGGACAAGCATATCACCTCTTTTCTAGATAGAGGAATGGGAGTCAGATTTATTATGATCGAGCCTCATTCATGAGACATCATAGCAATTTTGGTTGAATTAGAAACTTATGACTATGGATAAGAGTAGGTAGAATTATTATGCAGATAGACATTGATGAGAACTTGGGTTTATAGTGAGTGATCATGTGTTACTTCAGGCGATACCTAAATTGGGTCACTAACAGATTAAAAGGTAGGGAAAATTGGAAATTAGGTCTGTCAGACCTTTTGATATTATGGAGAGAATCAGAATGGTGGCATACAGATTGGTTCTCCCACATAGGTATGATTCAATGAATGAAAATTTTCATGTGTCACAAATTTGTTGTTTTCACCCCAACCCTTCTCATTTGATCGATGTAACTAATTTTGATCCTCATACTGATTATTTCTTTGAGGAATGGTTGATAAGTGTTATGGATCACTATGAGAAAGAGTTGAGGGGAGAAATCATGCCAATTTTTCAATTATTTTGGTAGAATTTATGTGTTTTGGTGGGAACATGGGAGAGATTAGGGTTTATGAGGACCCCATGGCCTGATATTTTTTACTTCAGAAACTTAGTGACTCTTGAGAGTACATGTCGAGGATAATCTATTATAATGTGGAGAGATTGTAGGATCCCAAACTTTTTTAGAGATGTTCCATTCTATTTTATAGGTACTATTTTATGTTTTTTAAATCTTGGGTGGGTTTTTATTTTGGAATGTTTGAGGATAAAATTGACAGTATTTTAAGAAGAGTTTGAAATGCATGGTTAGATAATGTTTTCCCAACCCATGTTCCTAACTCCAGAAAACCAAACATTCCTAAAAAGACGAGAATCAAATATTTGGCACATATTTTGTAAAATTATGTTCCCTCTTAGTAATAAATGTGCACCCCTATGAGAAGGCACACTATTAAGGTGTATGATTTGAAAAACCATCTACCCTAGACCATGAAACCATGTGCATGGAATTATTTTCTTTAAAAAATAATTTTAAAATTTACAAACCACCCAACTTTCACCATTATTTACCCCTATCGACCTAACATGATCTCAATCATTTTAAAATTTACCAGAGTGGATTCAAAGGCTTTACTAGCTCTGTTCTTAATGAATCAATGATCTAATTGATGGATATGCACATCTCCCTATTTTTAATATCTTCCGGTTTGGATTCATATATCAATTTTTCCTATTTTTAGATGATGAGGAATGTTTTATTTTCTCGTTGGTGATGGTTTAGATATATATTGTTATGGTTTTTTTTCCATTGATCTTGGGTCTATGTTATTTTTCTAAATACCTTTCTCTATTGTTCTCTTTATCCTTCCACTTCAATTTGGGGGTTTTTGGTCATTAGAATTCTCATAAAAAATCTTTAGTTAGGTGGTCAACTTATCAATTACCATAGTCTTTATTAAAGTTGTGTGTATGTAATTGTGAAATTTTAACTTGTTTGAAAATTTAATTTTAAATTAATTTTATTGATTAAAATTTGATGTGATAATGAAATTTGTTAGACTCGGGGTAATTGAAATTGGAATTGGTAAATGTCATGATAATTAATTTTGGTGTAATTGTGACTATATAATTAATCAATCCTAGGGATATAAAATTCAGAGTAATGATAATTTTGAAATGGATGGTTAATGGAATTTTGTAATGGGTAGCTACCCATGGGGTGTGCTGATATATTAAAATAATTGAATTGTGATTTATTCTTGTTAGATAAATATATAATATGAATGTTCTATCCACTGATGGGGTTTTCTGATATTATTGAAATGAATTTTGGGATAGGGACTAATTCTCCAAAATACCCATGGGGTTCCAGACTCCTACCCTAGTCCCCTAATATATTTATGTATTACATGTGATCACAATGCTGTGTGATAGGGACTACTTCTCCAAATACCCATGGGGTGGTAGACTACTACTCTAGCCCCCCATTTATTTAATATGAAAACGAAATTAAAATAATAATTAAAACTTATGATAGAATGAAATGTAATATCCATTTGGGGAAAATTCAAGGTATTGATGACTCAAGATTCATCGTGAACCTAGGTAATTTATGTGGTTTATTAAAGAATAAGGAAATTCTATATCTAATTATTTTATTGTATGTTATTCATTATAAAACCACATACACTATTAAGGACTATATATTCTATTAAACTCTATTATTGGTGGACTACTGATTTGTACCAACACCATAATCGCGCTGCCTAATCGTTACCTGAATAGACATAATGTTTGCAGGAAAGAAAAAGGGAAAGATCCCCATGTTAGATGGATGAGTCAGGATGGAGCATGGATGGGGGAAACATACTTGGTTTCAGGACCCATTTGGGTGTTTCAATGTCTTTATTTTTGGTTTTTCATTTGAAACTTGACACATATATGACATGACATATCTAATGATTTAGTTTAGATACTATTTTCCTACTTTTTATTATCATTTTTATTGGTATATATTGGTTATGTCACTATTCTAGTTATTGGTTATATTTTTTTGTTATTATTAATTTATTTTTCCTCAATTTATTTTCTTTGATAAAGATTTTACAATCACCCCATGTTTTATATTAGAAAATTTCTGGTATCTAGATGCCTCTGACATATGGTCAGGTACACTTGAGGTCACATAACCAATCAGATTGGGGAACATTTTGTGGATCCTAGTTTCATATTTTTGATATACTCTTAGTAATCTCTAAGTTTCCAATGTAAAAAGGTTTGGCCATTGATACCACATATTTGCTTCCTTCTCTGATGATTCCTCCAAAATAAGAACTTGTTTCAATAATAATCAAACTATCTATACAAACATTACCTACAAAACATTCTCACTGCAATCCATAACATGAATAAGATGCTTCTCAAAGGATGAAAAAACCACATGATCAATATCATCAACATTGATCACATGATAAGGGTTGGGATGATACTACAAAATCTTTAACAAATGAAAAAATAATGCATAGAAGTATACCTCTTTGGAAGATCATTCAGATATATAACCTATCCAATACTCTATAAAATCTCCAAATGTACAACAAACCTAGCCTCCAACTTTCCCTATCTCTGGATCCTACATTCACCCAAACTCGGGGTCACCCGAACGAACACATGATCACCCACTGTATACTCAATGTGTCATTGATGTAGAGAAGAATATGACTTCATCATACTCTAAGATGTATCCATACATTTATAAATCATCAGAACCTACTCCAATGTGTTCTGTATGGGACTCATTCCAAACAACATTGACTCACTCGCCACTATCCAACATATATTTGATCTTCAAGGACTACCCTAAAGTGTCTTATATGGTGCCATCTGAATAGTCACATGATAATATTGTTTATTGTATAACTCAATGGGTTCTATGTTCTTTTCCCAATACCCACCAATGTTTTGATTGTATGCTCACATCATGTCCTCTAACACCCAAATAGTATGTTCAAACTAATCATATATCTATAGGTGGAAATCCATTCATAGATATACTTGGTTACCCTATAAATTTTGAAACTCCATGCCAGAACCATTGAGTAATGCATGGATCCCAATCTAAAACAATAATCCACTTGCAAATGGACAATCTCACAAACATGAATGTACCCGTACTAATCAACTATGAAAGTATCTTGGATTGGTAATAAATAGGCTTATTTCATAAATCTATCTATAATAACCCATATGGAGTTATTCTTATAAGTCTTACTCAGAATACCCACAATTATGTACATGTTAACATCATACCACTCCTTTTTTGAAATGAGAAACATTTATAATAAACCACCAGGTCATTGATTCTCATCCTTCTCCTACTGACAGGTGTAGTATCATTTCACAAAACATTCAATCTATATTTTCATTCCTACACACCAATACAGTCGACATAGGTCACAGAAAATTTGGTCAAACATGGAATCACTTCTCACTTTGAGGTATGAAACTTAGTAATATGCTCCTATCACATACTATTAGGCATAAAAACATAGTTATAGATATAGATGATCTCATCCTCCTCTATTATGAAATCGTAAGGTGACTACACATCATCTACACATTGGTTTAATGAAAAACCGTCAAGATCCTCATAGTTACTCTCCCAAACCTAGATCATTAATGTGTATTTAATAGATAAGGATATTAGGGTTATATTCTGATAGTCCTCCTGAATCGTAATATGCATCTCATCCCGCAAGGTCATTATCTTCTAATCAGAAGTAGACTCATGAACTTCATGTGTATGTGTTATCCTTACCAAAGTGTTAGGAATACAATTTTCTTTACCCATTATACAGGCTATCTAAAAATCAATACAAATTTACTCAACCCATATTCTCTCATAAAGATTAAAATCTTTCAATGAAAATATATACATTACTCTCTTATGATCAGTTTAGACTATAATTTTTTATCTAAATAGGTAGTACCACAAACACCTTAAGGTATAAACCATCACATCTAATTGAATATCTTATGTAGGGTAATTTAGTTAATGTGGACTAAACTTATTGGACCCATATTCCACTACTCTATCTCTCTACTTCAATGCATATCAATTTATAATTCATAATGCATCACAAATCATGGTATACACCTCAATCAACACTGGTAGGACCAAATGTTTTATAGAAGATAAATTCCCCTCCAACTAATAGAAATTATCCTCACATGATCTTAACCATTCACATATGAAACCCTTCTTTCTAAAAACTAAAAGTGGTGATTCTAATTGGGAAATTTCCAACATAAACTTTAGAAAATAACTTGAAATCCACCGAACACATCAGATATGAAAAAAATTCTTTCTATTCTCCCATAAAACCATTGCATGCACCTTATATAGGTCCACTAAGAAACCTCCCTCATATATTATTTATCCTAGAAAACATACCATGTTGATCCATAATTGAATCATAGATAGCTTGGAATATAGTTGATTCTCTCTTAGTGTACTCATGACCATGCCAATTTGTTGGGAATGAGCATCATGAGTATTAGAGTACACCAAGATTTTATCCAAAAAGAAAAAATTCAAAATTATCCTAGTACAGTTGAATTATTTTTTCCATCAAGGTAATAAACACCACATGAGGTTTGTTAGCACAAATGAAATCAGTACAAATTCATATAGTCCATACATTCTTCTAAAATGAGTCTACGATATATCATAAGGTATAACTCTCAACTAATGATAACCAAACCTCAATTTTGTATTAGATAACACAAAATCAACTCTCAACTGGTAAAAGAGATCATCAATACAAGGAAACGATATCAGTTCATTAGAGTTATCATGTTAAAATTTTGGTAATGAACACATAAACACAAGGTATGGTCTTCCTTCATAGAAAACAGGACAAGGGAACCCCAAGGAGACATACTGGTATGGATAAATACCTTTTCCATAAATTATTTTAGCTAGTTATTAAGTTCCTAAAGCACTTTTGGTGCCATTTAATAAGGTGGAATACAAACTATCTTAGTTCCAAGAATGATAACAATTGTAAACTCATCATCCATCTCTAGTAGAATCCATGAGAAGTCCTCATGAAGTACATGCATGAACTATCCCACTAAAGGTGTAAAGACATCAGGATTCACCCTCCCTTCATCCAAAAACAGACTTTCAACATGGGTGGTGAGATTGGTAACATCCCTAACAAATTGACAATAAAATATTTAGCATAACCGGTCATCATCTAGAATCTAGCGTATCTGCCAATAGCCCATTGGATTCTGACTAGTAGTGAGGGTCTAATGATGGTACTATGGGTGTACAATGCATTAATGATTATATTATAAAATTAATATATTAAATAAATCATAAATCAACCAAATATGTAAATAGTATATATAAAATATAGAGAACTAGAATAATAATAATAAAATGGGAAAATAATATGAAAGGGGAAATGCTAAATACAACCATGCATGCATGTATTGATGATGATCCAGAGTACAAGAAGGAAAAATAATGTACAATAGAAAAAAAAATAATGAAATCCCAAAGGGTAACTCCATGAGAATCTTGAGTACCAACTCAGTAATGTGCTCCTAGTTCCCCTCTGCACACACTCCACAAGCAATAATCCATGAACCTGTTAACATGATATCTTATTGGGTACCCCATTGCAATGGTGTCCTAATCAGGGTGTGAGATATATCCAATAGTCCACCAACAATAGTGTATATAGCCTAAAACACTCTATGAATATAAATTATTACCATGTATAGGCTTAAAAATAAATAAGTGAATAAATAAATAAATATACTTGTTTAGCTCAGGTTACTCAAGGAAACCTAGCTGACCATACCAGCTTCTACCTAAGTTGTAATATCTCTGAACCGAGGTCAACCTGTACAAATATGATAGAGGTTAATGAAAATATGTATTTTTAGAACATGAATAACAAGATAGACCAAACCATAGAATGTTTTTTTATCTTGGAGATCATTTTCCTTTGAAATGATATGCATTATTTGTATTGTAATATAAAAGGTATCGTTGATTTTTTTTAAAAGGATTCATGATCCCATACAAGGTGGTCCAGATGTGAATCCCATGTATCTATCCAAGGATCTATAAATACCCAATACCATGATATCCCATCCAAGGTGATCCATAAATGGAATCCCAAGTTTCACTCTCAGAATAGTGTTGAAAAAAATACTTTGAGCCAATCACATGTATTTCACATACGGTACTGAGTATCACTCATGGCCTATTCTAATATTCGGTCCACAATACAATCCACGGTGTCTCCCCTAAGGAACTAGTGCCACTCATATGGAGATAAAAAATGAATGGTAAGACTATCCATGAAATCCCAAGTATCACTCCAGACATATATAAAGATCATGTAAACTATTTTCCCATCCTTAACATCCCATAAAAGGGGACCCAAGTATTTCACATGGTATATATAATCTCTATGAGCCTTTGATGCTATCCAGGGAGTTCCATAAAGAGGGACCGGATTATCTCTCAAGGATTTCATAATTCATTAAAGTGTTTATGTTCAACTTCAGGGGGTCCATGTTAATAAATATTCCATTTTACAAAATTCACAAACATTTAAAAGGGACTAGTTTATAAAGACATTATTTAATTCATTTTGTCTTCCATTATACCATTAACAAAAAACCATTTAATTAATGTACTAAAGCCAGATGAACTAGCCAATGTAGGTAACACTATAAATTCAATATATATTAAAATATTCCATGATGACATGCATGAGACTACTAAAACATCAAGTTCATTCAATAGGAGTTAGTCCATAACTACTTATGAGATGGTTTGGCCACTAATGGATAAGATAGTGGATTTTCACATCCTATGACATTATAATTAACCAACCCATTTACATTTTATAAGAAAACTCACCTCAATGAGGGTTTTATTAGGAAACCGACAAATAAATAAAGGAATTCTTGGAAAAATAACTTAATGGTGGTTAGACAAATGCCGTTAAATTCCATTAGAAAGGGAAAAATAAAATAAAAAGGATATTAGATTTATGTTTATAGGTTGTAAAAATAAAACATTGTATATAAGAGGTGTCACTAAGATATACCATTGAATTGAATAATTAAATGATTTATAAATGATGATTATTTATATTAAAAATCTATAGAACACCTAAAACATGCTTATAATGACTCAGACATCCAATAGAGAGGATTGATTTTTTCCAGTCAGAGAGAAATTGAAGAAACAGATGAACACCCAAAAAATATGGAGAATGAGATCCCAAAAATATATCATAGATGGTTATATGAATAACAAATAAAGGAGGAAATGGGAGGCATTGAAATACTGAGGGCTATCTGACACTCTTGATAGAACTCTAAACAAACACCAAATGGTGGGGACCTCTCCATGGATGGAGAGGAGAGGAGGAGATCCCACAATGGGTTATTGCACATAGAGGAGGATAAGAAAAGAGTGGAGAAGAAATTAAAAGGATGTAGGTGAGAAGGAAAAATTTCTCCATTTAATGAGGTGTATGTTTTGGTTGGTTGTTTGGCCAAAAATTCCACCAACCATGCTTGAGCCACTATCCAAGAAGGGATCTCACACAACCCATGCACTTGGTTTGCGAAACCTTACACAATGTGTGACTTTTCCCTATTAAAAGACATCGGAAGCAAGAACACGACCATGTGTCCTAGTGCATATGGTTGATAAAAATAGTGTAACACTCTCAACCCTCCAAAATAGGATGCACTATTTCCTCTAGTGGAGCACACTATTTCAAAAAACCTGTGCTCCCTTATTAGTCCTCAGGAAAATTACATTAAAAACCATGCACCCTTAGTAGTCCTCAAGAAATTGACTTTATGGACCCCAAACCACCATAAACATGATGGGACATGTGTGTAACCTATCATTCGTTATCATAAATCTATAACTATGGATTTTATGTGTTCCAATGATCAGATTTACATTTTCAGACTTGGTATAATGAAAATACCGTCCACCCATTACAACCTCCTCACCCTAGAACTTATCTTCCCTATAAATCCCTAGGAATCAAAGAAAACAACATATGACCTACCCAATATGTGAAGTTTCATTTAAATGGTTGCGTTTAATTTCCAATTTCCCAATGCACTTCCAAGAATCATTTAATAATACAGCATATATGAAGCTAAAAACTGATCCAACACTCATGTTTTGGATCGAAACATTAGGAAAATCCTACCAGGTCCCATCGAACCTGATACATGATTCCACCACTGTCTCTTTAATCAATAAGCCTATGGTGCTTCCCTACCATAAGTTGTTTCATTTAATGGCCAATTCTATGTCACAATATCTCCACCGTCTGTATTTTATAGTTAAGCATGCCCATGGAATTGTAATGAAGGACTCAACATCATTCTCATCTTGAATGAATGAATGACTCCCAAGAAACATCATTTACCTTGGTCGAGAATGATCTTCATTAAAGCCTTATATAAACTATACTACAATCTCTTTCTCCCAATGGCATGCCACAAGTGATTTCCTCACCGACCCCAAATGAGAAGAGAGAGGGATATTAAGTCGATCTACCTCTGGTCAATTACCATTGAAACACATGGATTAGATGACTGTTACATTTTAAAATCTAAAATGAAATACCATAAAATAATAGTACCTCGAGAAGTCTTCAAGAATGCTCAATAAATTCCATAACCATATTCCTATTATGTGACGAGAAAAACCACCGATTACACTGTCATTCCTTTTCCTGAACATTGTGTAAACGTGATCCATCACACTTGGATCATCACCCATTAAAAAATATCATCCCAGAATAATTGGAAGTCTTGGGTAACCTAGATATCATTAACTGGGGTCCACATAGCTTATCCCTATATGTTCATACTCAGACATTTATTGGTGAGATTTCGGTACATATCAGAAATGTCCACACATCAAATAGTTGAATGAGCTCAAGGATAGTCAATTAGAAGAACCATATGGTATCTATGAGGCCATATAAGGAGTTATTACATGGGAACCCAAGTATCAATCAGGACAACCATACATTTTTAACTCACACTTCTTAAGAGTTACACCCGTGAAGTTCTGAATATAATCCATTTTAAAATTTTAGATCAACATATAACTAATGCTCTCTTAGTGTACCAGAAAATGTCAAGATATGGGACATGATCATCATTGAGATAAGTGTAAACAAATAGTATTTGAATGATTTTGAATACATTCCCAAGGAACTCCCACTACATCAAAATGAAGTTCCCACTATGGACCAAACCAACCATATCCAAATACATAAAGAAAATGACAGTGTAACCACCACATGTTTACTTCCTTAGAAGATATTGGATACTTTCTCTACCACATAGTCATTACCCAACCCTGGTTTCCTTACCACTCGAGACATCCCTATATTTCACATGCACTACTATCAATGTTTAAACTAACTACAAGTTTTTCAAAGGTTTCATAAAAATACAACCATAACATCATCATGCTATATCAGAAGCACTATCATCGATTAGAACTCACTAGCCACATAGGCATTCAAAAGTAGTGTTGACCATTTTCCAAATGGTCGTACGTGGTAGTGTTTCTTCTTATTAGAAGGAACAATTTACAAGAATTGAAGTGTCACTCCCCACCGTAGGAGTTTCTTAATATTTGGATTTCCTAAAAAAGGAAACTCCCCCACGACATAAGCTCCATCAACCACATGACATGGGTTTTGGATGTGGACAACACACTTTTACCAAGTGATGACCTATAAAGTGATGGAATCTGACAGACTAAAAGTGGTCTAGATCATTTTTTACCCCAGAAATTTACATGTCACTCCACATGAGTTATTTCCAAATACTGCATATCTTTAGGTGTAAAATCCAAAAGAATATGACTGGTATGTTAAACACCCAGTCAACCTTGAAACATCACCCATAACTTGGAGATGAGTCTGATTTCTTCTGACTCCTTGGTCACTCTACCTCAGAGATGACCAGTGATAAAATCCTAACAAATAAAGATATTGAAAACTATAATAAAAGATAACTAGTTCAATAAAACATTATATAAAATCAATGTGTACCATGTGAATCAACAAAAACGATCCTAAGGTTCCACTAACACAAAACACATACAGGGTACTACCCATAGGCTTATTGGACCTATATATCCATTATCTAATGTAATATAAATATAATCATCATGATTTCATACTATCCCATTGTACTAGGAATAGGATGATGACATTTTGACACACGTAACACTAAGGATGAATAAGAATAAGGGTCACATGACATAAAAAATAGTTTCCAATACCTAGTAAAGTTCTTCTGGGTGAAACTAAGCCTTATACGATGCTCATGCTTCTAAAAAGGGCCAACTACTAAAAGACCACCAGTCTATACACATGCATTATTGTTAAAACTAAGACTCTTACATGGGACAATGACACCAGAATGGAACCACATGACTGAAAGGGTTCACAAGCATTCAACATGGCTTTTTATGGTTCTGAGGGTGATACCTACCTCCGGCTAGCCTCTTATAAATGAGGAAATCATAAAACCTACTAGGATGTCATGAATATAGAGTCAAAAGGCTTAAATTCCACTCATTTAAGTTAAAAGAATCATATGAGAAATAATCACATTCCTATTCCAAGGAAAAACTCAGCGAAACACTTAAACTACCCTTAAATGAGGGTTAATTCCAAGAACACTTGTATAAAGATCATTTGAAAATTTTCATTTTTTTACATTTTATCATTAACAACTTTGTAGATCCACATAATATTATCAAGAGGCGGTCATAATAAAACATCTATACGTGATACTTAATTTATATAATTCCATAAGGAACTTGGGAATGTTTTATTAATTTTTTTAAATATTGATATTAATATAAAATCCTTTCATAATTAGGAAATTCACCATGTAAATTCCATTTAATAATCTTATTTATCCATATGGATTCTCACAATTGTGATTAGTTAACAAAATTTCAATTATAATCTATATAGGAAAATAACCTTTAGGTTTTAATTGTAATTTTAATTAACTGAGGACTCTCAAACAATTATTCTCAAATAAAGATAACATACCTCTTATTGATTAATGAGGGGACCGGTCATGTAGAATTCCACCGTAACTCTATATTCAACCCCATATATGTGGCTAAAAACACACTAATGAACTATCCTTATATAACATAACATACCCCACCAAAGGGATAAGTAAAAGGGATTAAAAAATTAAAGGTGACCTATAAGGGTCTCATCATGTCATTATGGATTCATAATCCACAATAGTTGATTTATGTATTAAAATTACAAAACACCCTTAGTTGGTTATCTCATATGAATCATTCCCCAATTGACCTACTTTTTTTATATTTGTGCATTAAAAATGTTAATTCATATGGGTCACCCTGCCCAAAAGAAAGAGGTCTAATAATTTACAAGGAAACGAACTCATGTAAGGTTAACATAAAACAATATTAATATTTTGAATAGTCTAAAATTATATCATGATTTTATATAATTATTTTATCATATGGGTTTCCATTTATTTGTTTATAAATTACCAATACACTTTATAAATTTAAAATTGGATCCCATTTAATCACAATCAATACGTTTCAACTCATGCAACCAAGGGAATATGGCACAATCATGTCAGGATTTTTTATTTAAGGTGCCAATATCAATATATACAGAAAACCCCATTTAGTTTGATACTGAAACTCAAATAATAAATATTATATCATAATTATATCTATGTATGCTAACACAAGTGATAAATAAAAGGAAGCATGGAAGTTAATTTTTGGTAAGCCGATACCTTGGAAAGAAACAACTGAAGAATGGTATATAAGAAAAGCATGATAAATAAATCATAGAAGCATGTTTCATAGGTAGAGGTACTAAATATAAAACATATAATGATATAAAAAATCATGATAATGGATAGATAATCATGTAAAAAATTAATCATGTTACTAAATTAGCTAACATTGTATATAATAGACATTATAGTTACCACATAAGAAACAACAATAGATCTCACTTAGACTTGAAATGTATTTTACATGGCATAAAAAATGAATGATATTTAAATATACATTTACCTATAATGATATATGTAATGATAAATCCTTTCCATAATGATCCAAGGGTAAATACTGAAATCATAGAAATCTATAAGTAGTAGGATGTACACTATTTAATTAAGGTGAAGACATAATCAACTGCAACGATGAACAACATGAAAAAAACTCTCATCCCAGGGCACATGAAATTTTCCACAATTTTAAGATGATCACTCTCAAAAAAGACTATTTACCAAGCTCTAGAATATTCCTAGTCTTATGCCTACCATCCCTAAATAGTAAGAAAATGGAAAAGAAAACATCTACAGATTCCACATTGTAAAGTCCCGACTAGACTAAAAATGAATCTAATAGCCAAACTGATCATCACATGTCCTCAAGAGTGCCTCCTTATATGCTAATAGAAGCCAAATAGTAGCTTGGGTATATTTATGGTACAGTGGGGAGACAATACCCTAATGATCATAGTAGCACAATGGTATATAAAAACAAAACATAAATCAACCAACAGTGAAAAATAATATATTTAATATATCAAGAAAAAAAATAACTAAAGAAAATACAATGAAATGGAAAAAACCAAATAAACCCATTCACGCATGTCCAGAAGATGATATAGAGTAACTACATGAGAAATATAACATAATAAAAAAATAATAAAATACCAAAGGCTAACTCCATGAGAATCCTGAGTACCACCTCTATCATGTACTCCCAAATCACTTGTATACACACAACACATACAGTAATCCACAAACCCATGAACATGAGATATTCTTGGGTACCCTAGTGCAATAGAGGTACAAGTAGGGTTTAAAATATACTCAGCAGGACTCCACCAAAAAATTCTAAATCATAAACCAATCTATGAATATAATTTACTATCACTTTTATTCTTATAAATAAACATGATACTAAATAAATAAATACACATGCCAGGCCCAAGTTCCTCAAGGATACCTGACTCAACATACCTTCTTCAGCCTAAGTTATAATGTATCAGAACTAGCTTCATCCAGTGAAAAAGTGAAATATGTATAATAGAAATAATTCCTTATAAACATATATCATGAGATGGACCGAACACTAGTGTGTGATTTATTTTGGTGGGTTTAACGATTAGAAACATTATAAATTATTTTTATTTTAATTTAAAAGTTATAATTGAAGTTTAAAAATGGCCACCCTGATCCCATTTAAGGAGATTCATAAGGTAATAACAATTATCTATCTAGGGGAACTATAAATACAATATATTGTATGATCCCATCCAAGGTGATACATAAAATGGAATCCCATGTACCAATATTGAATATATGTTGGAAATAAAATACTCTAATCCCATCCCTGATATCTCACCTAGGGAATCATGTATGACTCACGGCCTAGTATAACCATCTATCCATGAGGCCATCCATCGGGTCTCCCATAGGGAAACAATATCACTTATAAGAAGGTAAGAAAAATCATGGTGAGCCCATCCAAGAAATCCCATGTACCCCACCGAGGTATATATAAATCATGTACCCGTTGAACACATCCTTAGTTCCCAATAAATGGATACCCAAATATCTCCCAAGAAACAATAATGTCTTTCATCTTATGAGCCTGTCCAAGGAAATCCTTAATTAGGAACCCATTTATCACTGAAGGTGAAAATAATTCATTAATTTTTTTGTGTTCAAATGAAAAGATTCCATGTTAATAAGTATTCCATTTTTCAAAATTCATAGACACTAAAAAAAGGAATTTATCCTTAAGATGTTTTTTAATTCATTAAGTTGTCCTTTCAGCTATTATGGGAAAAACAATCATTGGATTAATTTACTATGGCTAGGTGGGCTGCCCATGGAAAGTATGAAAATTCAGGAAATAGGTATTGAAATATTCCATTCTAACATGAATCCAAAAACTAAGAAAATAATTTCATTATATAGGTGTTAGTCTATAACCAGTTAGGATATAGTTTGGTCACTAATGGATAACATAGGGGAGTGTAACATCCTTCCACATTCTAATTAACAAAGGTATTTATATTTTATAATATAACTTACCACAATGAGGGGTTTTATTAGAAATAAATAAATTAATTAATGTAATACTGGGTGAAATACCATAAGGGTTATTAAAAATTGAGGTTCAATTCCATCAATAATTATGATTTAATATATAATTACTACTGAATGTAAGATGTTAGGTTCTACAAATTAATCATCACATATAAGTGGTGTCACATGGATATACCATCACGTGACATAACGATGTGATTTATAAACTATGAGAAAGTAAGGGTAAAATATATATGCCACCTCCATCGTTCTTAAGATGATCCCACACCCAATATAATGTCTTGATTTAGTATGGTTCGAGAGAAATTGATGAAATAGTCAAATGACCAGAAAAAAGGGTGAATTAGCTCAAACCAAAATAGTATAAATGGTGACATGAATAATAATGAAATAAGGACGGAGGAGTCATAGATTTGTTAAGGGTCATCCAACTCACCTAAATATGCTTAAAATGAAAAATGGATAGAGGAGATATCTCTATGGAAGGAGAGGAGAGGAGGAGCTCCCATGATGTGATAATGTGCATAGACGAAGAGAATAAAGGAGGGGGGAAGGAATTAAAAGGATGGGGGATTTTTTTAATTTAACCCATTAAATGAGGCACATGGTTTGGTCATATGGTTGGAAAAACCATGTGCCAACCCTATTTTATCGAATTTCCAAGAAGCAGTCTCGCATGGTTCATGCACTCTGTTTGGGAAACTATGCACAAATCATGAATTTCAATTCTTTAAAGAAACCTTTCAAAAAATAACAGTAGGGAGGATTATTGAACACGATTAGAAAAAACTGTGCGACACTCTCAACCCCCATGAATAGTCCACACAGCTTCCTCTTGTAGTTTACATGTTTTCAAAAAAACCATTCACCCTTACAGATCCTCCAAAACTTGAGTTTTTGAGGCCTGATTATCCTGAAACCTAATAAGACACTCGAGACACCTCTTGGGCCTTAAACCAAGTCTAAAAAGAAAATATTTAAGTACTAAAAACATATTATTTAAATTATGATTCTCTATTTAGGGAATAGTTCATCTACCAAATGGTAATGTTCAAATTCCCCTAGAAAATTTTGACCCATTCCAAAACATAGAATGATACAAGATCCAACAGTTACTAATGAACTAGCATTGAATGAATTTATTGGATGTACAACTCTATAGGATGAACATAAATATTACCATTAGGGGATGTAATGGTCAATATCCTATGGTAAAAATCATTGTGGGCCCAAAACTTGACCAACCTATCTATATGAAAAAATCAATTCAATACTTGAAATATCGAGTATGAATAGATCCCAAAAGAAATGATTCTCATCAACATTGAGAGAAAATTACCTACATAAATAGATGTACCTCAATGATACTCCCAATGGTGTTTCGATCGTCATAACTATAGTAAAAAATCCCACCATCAGACTCAAAAAATGTACATGTTGTGCAATTATAAAATAATTATAGGCTCATATATCATATAAGGAACTATAAAGAATATAAGCTAAAAGAATAACACCATTTACTCCGGGTGGACCATCATCACTATCCACAAGTGTAGGATGGATTTCATGAAACTATCTTGCTCCTCTTCCCAATATAAAAATCTATGTCCGTTGAACTGCACCACTCTACTCATAATAGAGCTCTTTCCTTGAAGTAACACATCCACTACCTCAACTTCCACAAATAGAAGAACTCAAAATACCTGATTGGTATGGGTTTGAATACACCATTATAATATTCTGATTTAAAAAATCTCCTTAGTCATTACCCATCAGTCGAGGTTTTATTCAATATGTTTGTTAGTGATCCATCCTACCATAGGATCAGAACTCTACTGGTGGCAATAGATGTTTTCTAAGAAGGTTTCTTGACTAACCACACAGGTGGAAATATATTTGAATAAATATATGATTACCTATATCTTAACCATGATAACTTCATCTTATATCTATACAGTTGATGTTTTCATAGTGAAACTTCATTGTCTCAGATTATATAACACCTAATAATCTAGTAAAAACCACCAGTATTCCGCTGGAGGCCTCCTTCAGGTTCCCCTTAAAAAAATGAGAGCATGATTAACCACTAAAAAAATCATCATCAAAATTATGTTAACCTAGTACATAATATCAAATTTTATCCCATAATGAAAATGGATTTCCATAGTTTCCTCATCTAGAGACAATTATGGGAAAAGTACCTTTAAATATGTGAAGTGACCAACATTGTCCATCACAAACATACTCCCCTTGGTCAATTGGATAAACTCTAATGCTCTCTACGTCCAAAGAATCTATAGGTAAATTTTTTCTAGGAACATATCTTGAAAGTCATTGAATCTCAGATTCTCTAGCTTCTCATCCTGAGTCTGAATATTGCACCAGTGCTTCACTAATCCTAACAACATTCTAGTAGCCAAAATAATTCTCCTCTCATGAGAAGTTTCTAAATAGTAAAGGGTCATCTAGATAGACTCAATATAGAGCACATATACCTCATTTCCACCCTCCCTAATGAATATTTGAGGGTCCTTCAACTTGAACTCCCATGTCAGGTCAGAAATATTTTGTATAACCTACCCTAGGTCTCTTTTCCTAAACATCATAAAGCGAGAAGTGTTCTTATGGAACTTCTTTTTGTCTCCATGACCCAAAAATATCAAAGACTATGGATCCACTATTGGAGGAACATTTATATCCATTTCCTGTTATCCTATCAGAAAATCATAATTGTGGAGGCGTTTCTCTATAATTTCAAACACACATCTTATTACATATAATATATCATTAACATTTATAAAAATAAGGATTCACATAAATCCTAAACAAGTGAACCCATATACCCCACCACATATTCAAACAGAGGTACCATCACTTCCCTTAACCATCCCTAAAATGAGTCATGGAAATCATAGTGTAAAACACTTATATATTTCATGGTTTCCCATTGAAAACCCACTTATCCATTTTAAATTACAACCATTAGCATCATTTCCAATTATAAATTTTTTTAGGAACCATTTAATTTTTTAAATAGTAAAATATAGAAAAGTATATTCAATACACCCACTTTCCAAAACCTTCATTTTCATTCACGCCTAACATGAATCTTGTTACATAAAACTAAGAGTTCCTATAATGATTAATGTGTACCCAACATCCATGTCATAACAATCCATTAGTAAAATAACATAAAACAATAA
Organism: Viscum album; assembly: GCA_963277665.1. Lineage (NCBI taxonomy): Eukaryota > Viridiplantae > Streptophyta > Magnoliopsida > Santalales > Viscaceae > Viscum > Viscum album. Next base: position 1,737,380,176 of record OY728151.1, read on the forward strand.
TATCACACAAAAAGTACATCACCCTAGGTGAAATAATGTCCAACTATAATAGCAAACCTCAATAAAAACTATCGCACCATGGGAACTTCGGGTTTTCCCCATACATGGGTTAGCTACTCTCTTGAATAATATCTTGACCAAGGAAGGACTCATCCTAGTATCCTGTCTATCATTCACAAATAGTAATACAAATGAAAAGTAAATAAAACCCATATGATAAAAATTTCTAGAATCCTTTTCCGGGTTCCACAAGCTAACGCCCTGAGCTGGTTCGTCACATAATGTCATCCACACATTCCGATGCTCAAGAGCCTTCTAACTATCAGCGAGGGTGTAATATATATCATAGAGACACTATACAATATGTATAAATGTAGAACATAATCCTAAATTTATAAAAAATATAAAAAATATAATAAACAATAACCAGAAAAATTACGTAACAAATAAGACCAACATCACATGATAATTAAAAAACCTACGGAAATAACCATAAACCAAAGTATTATATATGTCATGCCGGATTAGTTTAAAGTGTCAAATAAAAAAAAATAAAGTAACAATGACAGAACCCAATAGGGTACTAACATCATTCTTATTTCCCTAATCCATTCTCTATCCCAAATCTCAACTCCTTCATCTCACAAAGTGCTATTTCCCTTATCATGTCTAGAGAAAAAATGTCTATTGGGTTTTTGATTAGGAATCCCAAGTAGGGTGTGAGTACAACTTAGTAGGACACCACCAACAACCTCTAAAACAATATATAGTTTATAAAGGTGTTTATAGTTCAATAAATAATGAATTTAAAATCATAAAGTAAACATTATTCACATCAAATTATTCTTTAATTAACTACATAATCCATTGGTTCCCAGTGACACATGAACCAATAATATGTTCTTTGGTACATTTCATTGTTTTAACCATCCACCAATGGGACAACTCATTTAATTATATCATTGGATTAAATTATTCTTTTAATTTTAAATTTTAAATTCATATATTGGGGAGTCTAGAATAGAAGTTTGGCACCCCATAGGTTTTTTGGAGTATTATTCCGTATAAAACGACTAAGTGATAACATGAAATAATTTTATATATCGGGGGCCTAGAGTGGCTGTGTGGAATATCATCATTATTAGGAGTAGTAATCCCCGAACCACAACCCATTTTTCAGTCAAAAATATCTTATATCATGGTTCTGATTTTATCAATATATTTATCATCTAATTATATAATATTATTTATCAACCTATTCCATAGTCCCATTATTTTTACAATATCATAATCTCATTAATCAATAAATTTAATAATACCACTATTACCCCAATTTCATAATCCTATTATTCAACCAATTTAATTATCTTATTATTCCACCAATTTTTTAATCCTATTATTCCACCCATTTCATAATCCCATTATTCCACCAATTTCATAATCCGATTATTCCACCAATTTCATAATCCCATGGGTAAAATAAATTAATTAATTCAATTCAAAATGAAATTTCCTAATGTGGAAATTGAAATTTCACAATTTCAAACACCCAAATATAATCAAGGCTCTGGGAATCCACAATTAGACCACCTATGTTAAGATCGTTGATGAATGTTCACCAAACCTCATCCATTAATTTTCCATTGGACAATCAATTTTACAATGATGGAAGATATATAGCATCAAAACGTAGGCCCATGATCCAAAAAAAACACATACATAAAAACCTAGATCTAAACCCATCACCAATGGAGGAAATAAGCCTTCCAAATAATCATACAAAGATGGGATGGAGAAAGAAAACGAACCAGAAGAGATCCAATACCATAAGTGTTTAGAATCATTACAATAGATCATTAATTCACACATAATGGTGGTTTTAGAGAATTGGAATCCTATCAAGAGCCTCCAAGACCAACAAAAATCATATTAGGTCGATGCGGGAGTATTGAGAATAAAAATTAGGGGGTTCAATAATTTTTAGTAAATATTCAGTGTGTTTAAAAACAACGTGCATGGATTCCTAGGTGGATGCACATGGTTTTCCCAACAATGATCCTAAACCATATTCCCCAAATAATATTGTGCATATTTTCACCTATGTGGTGCATGGGTTTTCATACCTTTCACCCACAATGAAAACCAACTATTTTTAAGGTTACCTTTTTGGGTATGTAGGGTGCATGGTTTGGCCAAACTGTATGCCAGCCATGCATCACCTCTTTTGGATCCAAATAGGGGCCACACTTTCCTGGGTAAAAATGCATGGTTTTCTATAGCAGTGCAATAAACATGCATAGCCCCATGGTCTCCCAATTTTTTCTAATTTCACTACAAACAACCTCAAATAAAAACAAAATGATGTTATAACCAAAACAAGGGTAAGAGATTACAAAAATGAGAAATTGGCATATCCAAAAAGGTTAGGATCTTAAAAAACCAAAATTTCTCCAAGTGAAAGTATAATTAATATAATTAAAATATTTTTTAGTTACACAAATATTGCTTAATTTTCTAAAATATATACATGGTTTTTCAAAATCCATCAAAGTATAATAAAATGAATCATTTTATTAAATAAATGAATTCCTTGTCTTAATTTTTTTATGATTCTATGTTATATTTAAATTTTTATATAGTCATAAACACTATAATTATATATTTGGTTGTATTTTTTGGATTTACCTGAAAATAAAATATTTCAAAAAAAAACAAAATTCATCTAAAGAAAATTTTGGTAGGATAAATTAAAAAATAATGTTCATTTTATAAAATTATAATTTTAAAATTTAAAATCTTATTTTTCTTAAAATAAAAATAAAAAATTTAAAAGTTCTAGTTTTTTAAACATATAAATTTTAATAGTTCATAATATTTTTCTAATTCAATTACTAATATATATAATGTCATTATATTAGGTGATAAATATTATTAATTTTATTTTTTTGAATTTAATATATTCAGACAAATTTTTTAACAGTATCAAATTTTAATTAGTGAAAAAAAACACTAGTAGTATTAAATCATAGTATTCATTTATGATCTAAATGTCATAAATTATAATTGAGTAACAATTTTTTATTTACCAAATGTTTTATTATTAATGATATAATATTCATAATAATTATAATTTGAAATATAATTAGTCAATTTAGTTTTGTATTTCTTAAGATACACAAAATCAACCAATGTATAAATTAATAGAAAAAATAAATTCCCAAATCATAGGGTGTTATATTCCCCCGTATTAAAAATAATTACTTATATAATTTTAATTATAAAACTCTATGAAATAAATTTTAGTGATCTAGGAGAATTCCATTTTATATTTTATATAAATATATGAACTTATTAATTATATACAGTAAGTGTCTTTTCATTTCTAAGATAATATATATATAGATTTTCCTTTTCCTCATTAATTCTTTCATAATATGATTTTTCAGTTGGTTATTAGTTTTTCTAGGGATATAATATTAACAACATCACCATTATGATCATGTTTCTAAATAAAAAATTAAACCAATACAATTATGGTAATATGAAATAGATGTATAATGAATAATCACAGAAATATAAAAACTCAATCATATTTTGTATTCTCAAATGAAACCTTCATATCAACCTTTGATATATCTAGTTCAAGTATGAAATAACTGGATCACCATATCAAACTTCCAAATAAATATACGTTATCCATATTCATATTCCTTGTAGGTTTTAATACTAAACTATTATATGTTACCTAATTAAATTCAGTTTCAATCATCCGTAATAGTTCATAAAGAGAATATTATCTACCAAATCATATTCATTGAGAGTTATAGACTCATGGTGAAGATATGAATCATTTTTATGATTAGTGTGATGACTGAGATAATAACCAATAAACACATTTTAGGGTTTCTCACCATAGTTATATATTTTTAGGGTTTTTATGAATTAATATTATACAGACAAAGATTTAATATATAGGAAAACTATAGAATCTATAATTTATAAAAATTTTGTAATGATATCCTATATTTTTAATTATGAATAAGGTTTTTAATTGATTATATATCATCCTAACCCCCGAAATGAAAATTAATAATTCATAAAAGTAAGTAAACCCTATCCTGAATCCATATTAGGTTCCTCATACCCAAAATAATGGGTCTCATGCAGAAATAAATTTCTCTAAAAGCTGTCACTGATATAATGTTAGAGGACCCAATATACAAAAATATTTATTTTAAATCATTTTTATAAGAAAATAATACATATCAGAAGTAAAAAAACAAATGCCAATAATGTGTGTATTAATATCATTGAGGATTAATAGGGTAAGAAACATTGTTTATGATACTTGATAATATTTCTCCATAATTGAGAAATACTAGAATCCCTTGTAGACATACTCTAAGTTTTACTCATCTTTATAACCTTGGGAATGAATATATAATAAATCTATGAGACCAAATTACTATTAAGGGAATATTGAAAAATATTTCATCATGTATTTGATAATAAAAATATAATAAATCAAGATAAATTGGGAAATATATTATTACAAAGAACAAGGGACATTTTGAGTTTTTATAATGTCCTCATAGAAAGATATATATGATATATAACTTGATAAACGAGTATGTTACAAAGATCATGATCCAAGGAAAATAATTATATTTCCATGGAAATACAGAATGAAATTAGAACATGACATGGAAAGGAAATTAGAAAAATATATAATTAAAGAAAATATTATGGAAAAATCCACCTCACTCACGTTCAAACAAATAATTGTTAAAAAATAAACACACATCACGTTCATAGAACCTAACATTAAACATAATTAATGAAATGACATTCACATTCATATAATGTAAAACCATATACATACATAAAATTTATAAAAAATCATGTAAACAAATAAACTTATAAAACGTTCACAAAACCATATTTTGGACAAGATACCCACATCACATTCAAACAATAAACATGTGAATAAATCTTCAGAAATCATTATAAAAAAATACCTTAATTAATCTGATTTGAAATAATTACCAATGTATTGAGGTTATATATAGGTCCACGCCCATTAATATTCCATAACAATTCATTCCACATGTAATATATCATTTATCATATCATAATTCACCCAATTAATGATAATATAAATCATAATATTTACAAATGGTGGAAAATACTACAAAATTAGATAATTTGTTTATAAAAGTTAAATCACCCAAATGAAGTTATTCAAAGGAAAAAAATTATGTGATTTAGAAATCATAACTATACATGATTCATACTTTTTAATGTTTGAAATTTATAGGTAATCATGAGAAATTAATTTTATAAAAAAATCTATTAAATTACTGTAATGTGATGAAAATATTAAAAACCATTAAAATTATTTATCAAAGATGTAATGAGAAATCAATATTAAAACAATCAAATAATAGAAATATTATTATTAGATATTTGAAAAAGACTTACTGTTTCTTCGTAGGAAATGTCGAGTGGATGGTATATGTAAAAACCTAGGTACTGATAGAATACTTTTGTTTCATATTATTATTATTGAATTGAATAGTTTAATTAATTATTTTATGTAATTCTTAAAATGAAGATTTTCACAAAATAAATATTTTTATTAAACCAATTTCACATATGGAAATATTTAAAAGATTAATTTTAAATTTATTGAATATTAATTTGAAAAAAACTAATATCATTTTTGAATTCATCATGTTGAAATTATCTTAATAGGATTTGTTGATAATTTTCTTAAAAAGTTAATTTTTTTAATAGTAAAAATAATTATTTTTTTAAATAATATATTTTTGTGATATCTTCAAGACATAATTATGATGTAAAATTTATTAAAAATTATGGAATTAATAAATTATTATATTATAAGAGAAATATTGTACAAAAATAATTCAGATCATGTAAATTATAATTTATTTTTTGATAATTATAAAAATCATTATCAGTGCTGACGTAGTGCCTGCATAGCATTGGAAAAGTAATATTTGGTTCCTTAAAGATAACAATTGAAAACTAAAAAATGTATACCTGAATTATTTATCAATTATTATGTATAATTGATGTTTTTTATATAAGTTTCAAAATTTGGAGTTATATAACATTAATCATATCCAAATTCCTGTGCAATACTTTTGGAAGGCAAGAAAATAAAAATTAAGAAATTAATGATGTTTTCTTGACATGGATATGAGTAATTATTCACAATGAATGAATCCCAATGATCATCTTAAAAAAATATGTTATTTTTATGATAATATTTTTTTTAAAATTTTTGTATATGAAACAGTTAACTTTAATGCTAGTGAAATGATGATGGAGTTCTTGTGAATGTAGAATAAAAATCAATAAAATTATTTTAATTAGAATTACTAGAACTATTAAATATCTTAAAAACTTGTTCTCTTTTAAATTATTTATCACTTCAACCTTATCCTCACCTCCTATACAATGTTTCATGATAACTAATGTATCATTTATTTACTATAATTTCATTTTCATAATGGTATACAAATCATCAAATATATTATCCTCTCCTTTTATTCTTAAATAGGAAATCTCCATCCATGGTATGTAGATTCACTACATTCATGGATAACGAGTTTTTGTTTCCATTTTCTGAAATCATGGGAAGTTTATATTCATATATAATTGTTTAAAAAGACCTAAATATATATATGTTCTCAATTCTAGAGTATTATCTATTTTTTATAAGACCTTATATAATAAACCGACCATGAAACCATGAGGCAAACAAACCCAAAATAATGAAAATAATAACATATTATTAATAAATCAGTAAAAATATGTTATAAAATATTAATATAAGGTAGTATAAACATGATTATAGTTCATTAATAAATTAATAATACACTTGAAACCATTATACATGAGTTTTGAACACTTTTGAAGAAAATTGAACATGATTTTGGGGAATCTTTAACTAAAAAATTATTTTCGGTTTTTAAATATTTATTCTTCTAAATATTTATATTTCATGTCCATGTTTTCATAATTATATTTATGAATGTATTTATATCGGTATTAATGTTTTTAAATTTTAATTTTCTAATTTCTGTCACATTATTCAAAAAGGGATCTTTATCAGGTATTATGTAAGAGGCATTTCATTAAAAACCCTTTTTTAAATTCTATTTTTACTGAATTCAAATGTAATATTTTTTAACATATACTTCATATTCGGACATTCCCACTATCATGAATCCTTAATGTTTTTATATTTTCATTTCAATATTACATGATTATTTTGAAATAAAGTGTTATCCTTTTTTATGTGAGAAATTTTCTTTTAAAAAAGTGATTTTCCTCAGATAATGTTTTATGATGTAGGTACATATGTTTTGTAATTATGTTCTACTTCATAGGAATATTTTATGATTGAGGGTAGTATCATTTAAAAACAAATATGGACAGGTCCATGAAATCCCTACAATGAAATGGGTATGTTTATGTTGGAAGTCGACAATAATGGTACTTCCATGTGTAACTACGATGGTCAGACAATAAGGTATCTATAAGGGTTACATCACAAGGTAGATTTTATGGTTATATTTTAAGGTATCCACGAGGGTTATAAGTCATATGGTAGCCTCGAGGGTTACAATATTAAACCATTAATTACCTAAGTAACCAAAATATTTTTTTCATGTTCTCTAGGTTTTATTGAAATCTATTGTCTTCACAAAGTAAGTATATGATACTTTATGGGTGATAAGTATGACTTTGTTAAAATGATTTCATATTTTTATAAGTATTCATGGAGTAAAAATTTATTATTTTATGAACCTTACTGATAATTTTTACTCATCCAACGTTTTTTTAAAATCATTGGGTTTATAGAGAGGTAAAGGAAAGGAAGGATTCAAGTTTAAATTCATGATGTCTTGTCACAAAAAGAAAGCATGTTTTGTTTTAAAAGATTTATATTCTAAAAAAATGGATATTGTTTTTAGTATTATCCACTTTGTTTTCTAGTGGGATTGTAATGTATGAATTTTTCCTAATTCTCTAAAAATCTAAACCAAAAAGATCCTTAGGAATTTAATAAAGAATATTCTAAAGAAAGATACCATAATATGTAATGTTTCAGGTCATGTCTTTATAATATATATACAAAAAATAAAAATAAACTAATTTCAATATATTTAAAATTATTTTAATGACACCCACAACCAAAATAGGATGATCAATCCCTAATTTGAAAATAATTAATGAAAAATTTGGATATTACAATAAATAAAACATATTTTTATTTATTGTTAAGGATGAAGGACAATAATAAGAAGTGTGAATATTGATGGTGAAGAGAAAGAGTTCATCTATAGAAAATGATCCTTTTTTGTATAAATATGTGTATATAAAAATAATTCCATAAATGTAACCACAATTAATTGGATGATGAAAATAATTATAAAATTATTTTCTAATATAACAAAAACATATTTCAAAACTGTAGCCAATTTGGAATCATTATAACTTGAAAAGAAGGAATGTCATTAAAAACCCCATTTGGCTAATGAAATGTTTTAATAGATACTCCTTAAAAGATATATCATTATATTTAACTCCAAAATCAATTAATAAAATAAATTTCCAGATATTATTCATTTGATATTAATTATACACACCAATTATTTGATATTGTTTATACGAAACCAAACATGTCTCAACGAAAAAAATGTTGAGGTGAAACACCATTTCATAATTGTAAACTTTTGATTTGGAAACCCATGAAATGTATAAAATGAGTTGGATTTGAAAAAAATTGATTCATTAAAAATTATTATAATGTATATAATTATTCAATATATATACCCACAAAATTTAAATAATGGGTGAATACAATCTATATCTTGGTGAATATTTTTTTTTCAAAAAACTCATTCATTTTATTCCCCATTCGTAAAATGTGTTCTAACCAATAGTATAATAAAAATAACTATATTAATAATATATTTCATAGAATCATTTCTATCAATGAAAATTTATAAACTTCATATATAATTATTTATTACCAATATCTTTGTTAGTAATATTTTATTTTCATCAATGAATGTTACTATCTTTTGTTGTTTTGTTTAGTATAGGATTCATAATTTATTTGTTTATTATTGTTTTATGATTAAAATAAAATCATTATGAGATCATAAAATATATTATAATAGAGGGTTTATATTGATTTATTATGTTCAAATTTTATTTTATAATTATTTTAGTTATGATTCATGAAGAAGAACACATGGAAGAGTTTCTTTCGGTAACGTTTAATTAACAATAATGTTGTTAAAATATAATAAGAAAAACATTAATATAACTATTATCATAACAATAAAAAAATAATTTACTCAGTAATTTAAAATAAGAGTGGTGATTATGTTTATATTTTCATAAATGAAAAGAATTTATTACTTTCTTCAAGTATGTGGTTTGAAAAACCGAACCAGACTGAGATGTAATCTATGGGTGAGTATGGTTATAAAGTTGATAATGTTGGAATAATATATTTTTTAAAGAATAATAATATTATATATATATATATATATATATTTGTAAGTTGGATAATATTATTTAATGAGATTTTGATACATAATTAGACACTTATTTCAAAAATGATATACTTTACTTTTGAGGAAGCTATAGTCCACACACACACACACATGAAACATGTACATTGTCCATAAATCATGAGTAAGATAGGGATTTATGTATAATTAATCATTATTAATAACATTATAACTACCATATATTGAATTTAAATAGTCTGTTATTATAAAAATTATATTTTGGTGATGAAAAATCCGGCACACAGTCCATGGTTACCAAAGTTATTCGAAACTCATGATGACATATTCATTTCAAGATTGATTTTTAAGGAAGGTAGAAAATCAATGTTTAAATTTCATAATAAAATTTCATAATATAAATTATAATTATCTTTTAAAAATATCATTGATAGAATAAGATTCATAGGGTAAGAGAAGAATGGAAATAACATTGCTCGGTTTTGAATATCACCTCTCCCTTTTGGTGTTTTCCCTTGGGTTACACCTTAAGGCACCATAACATGTTATTTCAGAAAGAATAACAATTTAAGGATGTTGGGAGAGAGTTGATGTTATACTATTGTATAGTTTTTTCTAATATAATTATTTATAATCAATGTAGAAATTCATAGAGGTCATATCCTTTTATAGGATAAGTGAATGGGTGTATTCAAATAATTAATTTATAATATAAAAAGACTAGATTTTTAACTTTGATGGTGGAGATTGTGTGAAAATTATTTTATTAGGGGATAATTTATGGTGGATCATCCATAGAAAATTCATGTAAAACCTACTTTAAACATTTTTATGTCATTTAATCTTAGATGTTTCACTCTTAGAATTTATGGCATTTACCATGGTATATAATTTTTACACTTATAATTTATATTTAATTAAAAAATTACATACTAAATATTATGAACTATTAATTAAAATTTTTAATTAATTTTTTTCAAACGAATATTCTATGTGTAATAGATACTACATTTATCATTTGCGTAGGAAATGAATAAAACATGATTTTATAAAAAAAATTAATTTAAAGAGGAAATTATTTGTTTAGTTAAAATTTATTAATGGTTTCGATTTTAATGAATTTAGTTGGATTAATATTAACCAAATAAGAGTTATGTTACTTTAAGAGTACTAAATAATCTAATTTTAACAACTAAAACTAAATTAAATGAATAAAAATAGTATTTATTTAAAAACATTACAAAATTTTCAAAAATGTTAACCATGTATTTTCTTATTTTAAAATAGAAATAAAAAATCGATCAGGTTTCTCAATATATAAATTTTTTATAATGATTTTGGTTTATATTTTTTATGTTATAATTAATTATAGATATTGTCATAGAATTTATAGTTTTATTAAAAACTATATTTAACAATATTCTCCTAAAAATAATCTTGTTGAAAAAAATACCAAAAACCCATTTTATATTATTTTGATATTTTTAATTGAAAATTTAGAGTTATTTCTATAAAACCAATTCATTGAAATTAATATTTATTTTTTAAAATGAAAATGAAAATATGAATAAATAGTTATTTTATGGAAAATAAAATTTTATTTTTTAATTATATTATTTATCAACATTTTATAATTAAGGGAAAGTTAATATGTTAGTTTATATATAATAATTTTTAAAAAATGGTGAATTTAATTTATCCGGATAAAATATACTACACATAAAATATAGATATTTGAGAAAGAGCATTCTTTTTTCATATTGAAACGTATTACTTATTTATCCTTAAATTATAATCCATTTTAATTGAGAAACTCTTTTTAATTTACTAGTGGTTTTATTATGGTTTAAATTTTAATAATAATATGTTTCTAAATTTTTTTGACTTAATTTATTTTTTTGTTGTGTGTGATACAATTTACAAAAAAATATTATTAATTTTTAGAAAATATATATTTTAATATCTAAGAGTCACACATTAATTCCAATAAAAAAGTATATCCTCAATATTTTTAATTATTTTTGAAAAAGGAATGAAGCTAAATTATCCAGAATAAAGTCATTATATAATTTATATTTTCATATCAACCTAAATGATGTATAAACTATGATACATGTGATTACCTAAATAAAAGGAATATTTATATATAATCAATTATTTATGATATTTGTAAATATTATTGTTTATATGACTTTCCTTAGAAATAATCATTAGATACTCATATTCAAGATAATATTTCCAACATAATACTAAATCACAAATGGTTAAGATAATATATATCAAATTTATATTAATTAATAATATTTTTATTAAAAATAGATCCTATGATTTATTCTCTTATGACACTTTAATTTCATCAAATGAAACATTCCATTCAAGTATGATATAATGGGATCAATCAATAAATCTTTAAGTTTAACCAAGTATTTGTAGGGCCATTTTCATATTTGGTTCCCTATCATAACTAGTGATATCTATTTCATAAAATTGGATTTAAATACATCATAATCATTTTAAATACTATATGACCATCCAAAGCATAGTCCTCTTTTTTTATGAAAATAGGTTTGGAGTTATGAATAATTTCCTTAAATGTAGTTATTATTGTGTTGAAAAAAATATACCTCATTTAGGCTTATAATAACTAAGTACACCTATATCAAAGCCTAAATCAAATGTTATTATCCTGACACATTTTTCATTGATAGTTAAACCACAAAATTTTTATTTTACCAAAATTTTATCATGGTATCCTATACATGGAGTTATCCCTAGGGAATTCAGTAAATAAATCTCATCTGAATCACCAAAAAATATAAAATAATTTTAAAATTCAAAAAACCCTATTCATATGCCAATTAATTTCCCCTTGGCCTACATTCATGGAATTTTTGTTGAATAAATATATATTTAACTTCATCATTGATACAATGTGAGTTGAACATAGATAAAAATATATTTATTTTACATAATTTCCTTAAGTTAACCTTAAATATAACCAATAAACACACAAATTCCATGAATTTAATATTTAGTGTCATTTAGGATCAACTCAATAAATATATTTTTTAAAAATTACTTGAGAACACTTCTATATTATTGAACCATAATATAATCCCTAATATACTTCTCATAATTTGTAGTCTTATTTACAACATGGGGAATGAGAAGAAAAGAAATGGGTGAGTATAAATGATCATAATGGGAAAAGATATCAATATATCATGAATGGATATATAAAAATTTTAAGAAGTTACATTAGTAGGAGAAATATATCATTAAAAAATTGGTAAAAATAATATATTTCCATAATTCATGATAACATGAAATGTTATATTAATTGAGAAAAAAATACCTTGTAAAATGATTGTGATACATAAAAAAAATCTATAGGGAATAATTAATATCATATAGAAATAAGGAATATCCTTGAAACGATTAATGATATGTATAAAAGACACAAACATAATCATATAAATCTTGTAGACCAATATATCCTCATGTATTTCATGCCCGAACTTTGGAACTATGATACCTTCATCTCCCTCACATAATAAACCATTTATCAAAGGTACCAACTTAATTTCTAAACAAAAATAGTTGTAGAAAAATACACCCAACAAACATTCAAACAAAAAACCTGTGAAAAATGATACTCACATCATGTTCACACAATAAGCATATCAATAAAAATATATATTTATTATACACACAATAAACTTATAATGAATGATATTTCCATCAAATTGAATCAATATTTCATTATATCATGAAATATGAAATTTTATCCAATGATATGAATGCATATATAAGAAACCACCACTTGATCTTACATACATGCATATTACAGTTGAAATCAATCATTCTTCATATCATAAAGAATCTTTGGAATGAAAATAGGGTTTGTAATATTTCAAAAATGTGTGAAAAAAATAGTTAATTGGACCAGTTGATACCAATTCAAAAATCAACCAAATAAATAAATAAATAATATAATTTTTAGTTTTATTCATGTAATATAACATAGTAGGCATTATATGATTTAATGAGGGAAAAGTAAATGAATCCATGTAAATTTTTTATAAAATATTACATTATAATTTTAAAAAGTAATGAAAATGAGAATCAAGTAAAAAAATATTTCAAGATGGAAATATAAAAACCTATTAAAAACACTACATTAAATTAAATGTAATAAATTCAAAGCATGAAAATTAAATAAATTCAGATTAGAAGATAATAATATTACCTTAAAGGGTATCATTTTAAATATTTTGGAAAATCATTATATATAGATATCGACATCGTAAAGAGAGTGATAAATAATTAACTACAAAATATTCATTTAAAACTATAATAAAACAAATAATGGAAAAAAATATGTTTCCTTAATTTGAATGTATAACATTAGATAGAAGAGTGAATATGAAAATGGAAGTCAAAGAGCCTATTTGAGAGATAATGGAAATTGTTTTTAACATTATAAAATTTTATTTCTAAAGTAAATCCATTAATGTTATTCCAAATAAATATGAAATAAATTCAATATAATATCATAATAAAATAAAATAATATCATCTTATAAAAGCATAATAAAATATGATTTATCAGGAATCAAGAATACATAATGATTTAATAAATGCTATACAGAACCTGTGAATCATTCTATTAGAAACTCCATAAAAGGTAAATCTTCACATTAAAATTAAAATTTCATGAATAATTGATATTTGAAATATTTTATATGAGTTATGTAGGATAAATAAAATCTAATTGGAATTAGGATAACGAATCAATACATGCCTCAATGAAAGTAAATTTACCTAAAACACCCTTATGGTTTTATTAACTATCAAATTCAAAATCCATGAATGGTAGAACATGAGATAGATGTAATGACCCGTCCCCTGGGGCCCGAGCCATGAATATCCAATACCACCTTCCATAGGCTAGGGGCTAGTGACTAGCACCAAAAAGGCATATACAAAAAGGGAAGGCGTTTCCTTTAAACCTGTATACACACACGTCCAACCACATCCCACAACACTGAATGGGGAAAACAAGTATACGACTAAAATAAGGCTATGTGAAAGCACAAGTGAAAGTAAGTGGGCCAGAATACAAAGCCAACAAGGAACTAGAAACAATATAGTACAAAAGGAAACTATAATGGATATTCACTGAAAACCCCACCTAATTGCGAGATTAGTGAAGATACTGGAAGCCAAAGTAGTATGTCATGTACTCCCAGTCCAATTATGCCCCACCTAATCCTAGGACACCAATTCCACTGTCATAGCGTCTATCAGTCTCGTCCCCCTAATCACCTATATTGAAACATGGATCGTCTTCACCAAACACAACACATGCGGGAAAAACCCATGCAGGGGTGAGTATAACAATACCCAGTAGGGACCCCGATACCCTTGAATGTCTCTCCATAATCCACAATGGGAAATAACACAAAGAAAAAATAGACTATATGTAAAACCACCAAGAAATACCTCAACCACATAGCACAAATTAAAAGAAATATCTCACACCAGGTATAACATAAGAATAGAGGTAAATATGATTATTCGTAAATCTATATAATCTTATTATATTGAGAGGATCTTATGAAAATACACACAATGTATCTAGGTTCTGAAACATAAAGGATCACTAGGTGATGACCCAGAGAGGATCTCTAGGGGCTAACCAACATTGGATCGCTAGGTGTTGACTGACAAAGGATTTCTAGGTGGTGACCCACTCAGAGCTTCAATAGGTGATGACCCCATCAGAGGGTAGGTAGGTGTTGACCCATATATGATTTCTATGTGCTAACCCATAGAGGATCACTCGGTGCTGGACCACAAGGGATTTCTAGGTGCTGAACCACAGAGGATTGCAAGTTTCTGACCCAAAGATGATCATTATGTGATGACCCACTCAGAGGATCGCTAGGAGCTGACCCACTCAAAAGATCACTAGATACTGACCCAATTAGAGGATCACTATAATATTTTTACTTCATAGCCATCCACAGGATTCCCGCACTTTTCACGCTTGATTCTAGGAGAGACCTCCCCTCAAGCCATCAGTCACACCTCAACTACCAAGAAGGCCCACATAGAGTAACCTTAGAGGATCGTCTCATCGTAAGGGTCCCAACGCAATAGACGGAGCATTGATCAGATGAACGATTAGTAATTTATTAGAAATTTAGTAAAAAGGGATCTATTGGATTCATGTCCGATCCAACCCAAACTTACACCAACATACTCTAAAACATTCTTAGAGTAACTTAGAAGTAAATCCTTATCATAGGGGTCCCTGTGAAATAGATGATGCATCAATCAGATTCTTGGTCAGATAGTTATTGTTTTTTCAGTGTAACAGGGTCGGTCGGGTCCTGGTCCGATCCGACCCGATAGGATTGACCCAACCCAACCTGGTCCAGGGGTCTAGTATTGTTCTAGCCTAGCCTGACCATTGGGACCATGAGTCTGGCCCCTGGTTGGCCCAACCAGAGGGGAGGCCCGGTTCTCCAGCTCGGATGCGGCTCAACAACGTTTGGTTCTCCAGCCAGCAATGCCAGTTGGCACCACCCATTCATCCTGCATGGTTGGTCGAGTGGAAGACCATTTCCTCCAACAAGTGATTGATGAAACCCTTTCTTCTAGCGCACCCTGGCATCCTAGGGTGGGTTTCTCCACCACGCGGAGCTAATGGGTGCACCACCGCCCTCCACCCACGAACACCGTTTGCCTGTGGCTGCCCTCCACCCGCAGCCGCCCTCCACCCTCGGCCATCACCGCGGGCCACTGATGGACACTACCACCCACTGGTGCACCGATAAGATCTTTGACAGGCCACTGGAGTTTCTCCAGTGGTATTTTTCTTGAACCA
Source organism: Viscum album (assembly GCA_963277665.1). NCBI lineage: Eukaryota > Viridiplantae > Streptophyta > Magnoliopsida > Santalales > Viscaceae > Viscum > Viscum album. The sequence continues at coordinate 1,737,396,645 of OY728151.1, forward strand.
CTTGCGCCTATGGGTTCCGTAGGGCGCCACCATCACTACAAAAATCTCAAACTTTCCATGCTATCACCTAGAAATTTATCAACGAAGGACACACACTAAGGAGGGATTCAAGACTTATTCATTCAGAATATACCCTTCATTTTAGAAGTTTTAAAATAGGGAGAGCTCAGGTATTTTTGATCCAACATGTTATTTGTAAATCTTATGTAAAACCTTAAGTGATACACCTACCTGCCTAAATATCTGACCCGCAGATCATCCCATTCATTGCTTGATCTGCGTTTGTTGTTTTAGGATGATGGATGGGTAAGGGGCATAAATCACAAAGAATGCATAAACCCCCTACATAGATTCATTAGATCCGATGGTGATGAAGGATGCGATTCATGCCGTCGTTTGTCAACCATGAGATCCAATCCTCCAAAGTCCGTTGCTTCATTCTTGATTCTTTGTTGCCGAAGGAAACTAGCAGTGGATCATCATACTTAATTGGGGAGAAAGTCTTCCAATGGTTCATAATAGAATCCCCAAATTTTTGAATCCTCAAACATCAACACGCTATATTATTTAAAAGAAAATAATTAGGGTAGTTACGTTTCTCCCATTCATGATACTCATTAAATTATCCATATTTAATGAGACACATTAAATTAGTTATTTAGATAATAGCGTTGCGGTTTCAAATGAGACATTATTGAACCTTCATCAATTCAAGTCGTCATCGTCTCTCCACTGCTCTGTAGCATCACTGTCCACTACTCAATGGAGAGAAAATAAATAAAATATTTCTTTTAAAACTTTTTATTATTTTTCTCAAAATGTCTAAAAAATTGCTTTTCCCCTCGGCCCTTTATGGCTAAAGTTAAGTCATTTCTAGGAGATTCCAAGTCTTCAGAATTAAATAGTGCCCTCATATTTTTAATCCGAGCAGTGGTTAAAAATATAGAAAATCCCACTTGCACATTTACTGAACAAACCTTAAAAAATGTTCAAAAGAAAATTAATTGTCACGTTAGACCTGTGCTGATCGAGGTTAGCCTCTGTCTAAGGGGAACACACCCAAATGAGCTCAATGGTATTCTTGTATTTCCAATCTGAGTTATAAGGATTTGAAAATAAAATAATTTTTACTTAATTATTTTATTTACGACCATAAGATAACTTCCACTGTTGGCCCTCACCGGCCAATGTTAGGATCAGACTAAGGAAAGCATACCGTCACGAGCTTAGTAGTTGTCTCAAATTTTTAATCAGAGTCACCATTTTTGAGTTATAAGAAATTGAAAAATAAAATAATTTTATTTAATAATTTTATTTACGGTTATGACATTTTTGGGTTTTCGCACGGGAGGCATTTGATGACTAAGCATAAGTCATGTCTAGGGTAAACCCACTATCCTGAACACTACAGTGCCCCCAGATTTCTAATCTTGGCACCCGTTTAAGAGTTATTCAAATTTTTCAGGAAAACTGCTCAGAGATGCTATTTAAAACTTAACATTTTTTGACGGACCATTTTGGGCACTCTAGGCCTCAGAATCACATGTCGTCATATTTTTTGGTCTCAAAAAAATTCAATATAATTAAAAAAATTCTGAAATTCCGAGGCATTAAATTATCCCCACCATAGGGATTTACATCCCCAAAAGCTAAAAAAAAGCAAAATCAAACAAGTGGGGGGGTACTAGGAATGAATTTTAGCCTCCGTCTCCCTTGTGACCTCATGGAGATTCACATGCTACCACAGAATGTGCACCAGAGGAATCAACCATCCGTGAAGGAACCACACCCGTCAATCCTCTCTCTCCACCGAGAACTCTACAAATGTCACCCCATCATCAATGTCCAAATCACTCCAATCGATGATGTGCGATGGATCATTCATGTACTTCTCAGCTGAGACATGTGGAATACATTGTGCACCAGATGCATCTATGGGGGAAGAGGTAGGTGGTACGCCACCTTGCCAACTCTGGTGAGGATATGAAAATAGACCGATGAACCTCAAAGATAGCTTTAAACCCTAGACAATTATTTGTAATCCCCTTTGGGGTATGACTTAAAAGACAACATGGTCTCCCTCCTCGAACTCCAAGGGTCCCCGTCTCCTATCGGCATAAGAATTATGTCTTCTCTATGTAGTCCTTATCTTCCCCTAGACGATCTGCACCACTTAAGTGGTAGCCCATACCAACTCTGGACCCATGAGTCATGACTCTCCTTGGACTATCTAGCATAGAGGTGATCTGCATGGAATCCTGTAGAAGGCCTTAAATGGTTCCATGCCAAAAGTGGAGTGATAACTGTTGCTGTACGAAAACTCATCCAGTAGTGGGTGGTCCTCCCAACTGTGCCCAAAATCCGGGACACAAGCACAAATCATGTCCTCCAAGGTATGTATGGTACGCTCCATAAGACCATATTTCTGGGGGTAAAATATGTGCTCAAGCATTCTATAACTTGATGCTTAGCTTTCACTTTCTGACAAATGAGGAATTATGAAACGAACTCTGCTACCACTTGCTTCATCCTTTGAAACCAGTACTGACGTCGGAGGTCCTTGTACATCTTTTCCACACCAGGATGTACCGCGAAGGGTATGTATGTAATTAATTCAACACCTCATCCCATAACATCACTGGTACCATGGTGCGTCCTTTTAAAAGGGTGACGTGATCCCCACCTATCGAAAATTCATTAGGAGACTATCTGAAGGATATCTAAGAATGTCGGGCATCACAGTCATCCCCCACAAGTTGTGCCTCCCTAAATCTCTAATGGAGGGGGGGAGTGAAAGTTATAGGCTGGCGGTAAGATGCTCCATCATCATCTAGGAATGATATCATATTTGCTTCTAACTTTTCGTCATGTCCCTAAGTAGCTGTAAACCATACCTCCTACTGAGCGCATCTGCCACATTTTTTAAACTTTTTAGAAGTATAGAATATCTCAATTTCATATTACCAGAGGAACTCCAACCATTTCCGCTATGTCAACTTCTGAAAAGACTACGGGCACCTTTCCATCCATGTAATTGGCTACGCCATTTTACTGATTTATGTGACCATCGATCCATTAGCAATAGGTACTCGCTCTCCACGACCACTTGGTTAAGGTGCTAGTAATCCACACATAACCTTGACCACTCAGTCTTACTAAGCCCTTCCTCTTCTATTACCATGCCTACACCCCATTTTTTCAAAGCTCTATGAAATCCCTCTGATATACTGATGCTTATATCAGTTCCTTCTCAGGGTTTATAATGATACAGAAGTCCCTCTCCCTAAGGGGAGGTAAACCGAGAGACATATTTTGAAAGGATATTCCCACACTCCACCACTATTGTTGGGAATTGAAAACTCAAAACATTCAATGTCATGAGGGTAAGGCTATCCAACTAATGAGTGATCAACATCACCCTACTATACATGAGTTTATCCCATGCTTCTTGGGTTTCCTTTTTCATCATCCAAGGAAAAATCCATTCTAACACTGCAAATATATCACATAATTTTGCATAAAATAGTCAATCTAAGCAAGAATTATGGATGAATAGTCCATTACCAAACTAACATCGTAAGTCCTCCATGCCTCCACCAATAAGTTCAAACCAAAACTCTTTCCTCAAGGGCCAGATCACACTGTCAGCATAAGTGTTATTATCGAGTCTCCTCCCATAGGTATCTCCAGATGTGAGGATCAATTAAATGGTTTAACTAGAAACTCTAGGTCCTAAGAAATATTTGTGACAAGAAGTAATTATTAGTACCTATTTGTATTAATACGACATCTAGTAATAGACACAGACCGTACCTAGAATCATTCCTAGAGACCTTGGGTCATACTCCTTGACCACATGCAGCTACTCCCTTCCCCTGTCCTCCAACTCCCGTAGCTTAGTGGGGAACACATTGGGGTGATGGTTGTAACATGTTGAAATGTATACCACATCCTAATGATCTTCTAGCTCCTCTTCCACATCTGCTACCCTGAAGATTCATCTGCCCCTATTGATTCCTCTTCCCAAAACATTTTTCACATCCAAGTCTCAGAGATTGATGTCGGTCTCCTACTTTCTCACAACTGAAATTCACTGGACGTATCTGCTCAACCAAAGAATTTTCAACCACAAAGGTTCTCTCTAGCACCCCTAAATTAGTAGGAATGCACATTTGAATAGTGCTAGCTCAGATGTATCTAAACACATCTCTCTCGGAGGTCAGATCCCCAAATCACTGGTTGTATTGTATTAATCAATTACATGGAATGGTCAGTACACCTCGATGAATACTCCGCTACAGACATGTATTCTTACCGAAGCCGTACAAGATCTTGGGAACACATACACCTTGGATTTTTATGTCAAGAGACCCCTTCTATGAGAATGGTTCTCAAGATCTGTCCATAGAAAAGTCACATCATCATAAGATTGGGGTAATATAAACCTTTCATTCACCCGGCTGAGCCATGTAGAATGATCACTTCCAAAACCGACATATGATATAATGGATCCCTGGATAGGTAGAAACTCAGTCACTACCTCGAGGTAGTCCTTAGACGCCTGTGAGTCGGGCTCACCTAGGAAGCTGAAGGATATCTATCACTAAAAATTGTGTAAAGAACTGAGCCTACATGTGTCCTATAATTGTTGCGCCGATAGAAACTGCTGACCAATGAGTAGTGGTATCACTGGAACACTGCCCGAAGGTACCATCTCGGGCAACATTCCTTGTATTGAAGCATCATCACTATGTGGACCATCCTCATGGTCACACATTGGAATCCTGGAAGGATGTCTGCATGGAAAAATCTTGAAAGAGAATTAAGATGAACCACATTCAATAAGTTATACCTGGTGAGCTGACTCAAAAGAGACCAAGAGAAATACATTTTCAAAACACATGAAACTAGTGTTTTCATGTAGAAAGTCAAAAAACAGAATACATGGTCTGGGTGTATGGATACATCGGCCTCCATACCAATATTGGACTCCTTAGACTGAAATATGAACTCAAGACACTTAACACTTTTTCCCCCATTCAAAATAAAGACTCTTAGATATTTTAGTAGAACTGAACCCCATTTGATACCACTTTATTATGAACCATCCCTCAGGGCCCAAGCTGTGACTAACCCTGTCCCACCTTCAATAGGCCAGAGGCTGGTGACTAGCACCAGAAAGGCATATCCCAAAAATGGAATGAATTTCCTTTAAACCTGTATACACACACACATCCAACCACATCTCAACACACTGAAAGAGGAAAAAAAGTATACCACTAAAACAGGGATGAGTTAATGAACAAGTGAAAGTTAGTGGGTCTGAATAAAAACCCAACAAAGAACTATAAATATTAATGTACAAAAGGAAAATCTGATGTCCATATGCAGAAAACCCCACCTGATCACGAGAATAGTAAAGCTACTGGAATCCGATGCAGTATTTCTTGTCCTCTAGGTCTTAATGGGCCCCCACTTGGTCCTAGTACACCAATTTCCCTATCATATCATCCATCAGTCCCATACCTTAGAGAACCTATGTCGAAACATCAATTGTCTACAGACGACACAACACGGGCAGGAAAATCCCATGTATGGGTGGGTATAACAATACTCTATAGGGAACCTGAGACCCCTGAAGGTCTCTCGGTAACCAACAAAGGGAAACACCACAATGAAAAAATGCCCCATAGGTAAAACCACTAAGCAAGACCTCAACCACATAGCACAAAGTAGAAGATGTATCTCACACCATGTATAACTTAAGAACATAAGTGAAGAAGATTTTTCATAAAAATAGATCATCTTATTCCGTTGAGAGGCTCTACTACTAATCCGCCCAAGGTCACTAGGAGTTGACCCATAGAGGATCAGCAGGAGATAACCAACAAATGATCGCTAGGCGATGATGCACAAAGTATCTCTAGGTGCTAACCCACTCATAGGATTGATAGGTTCTGACCCACTCAGATTATTGATAGGTGATGACCCATTCAGAGGATCTCTAGGTGCTGACCAACTTAGAGGATCAGTATAATTTCTTCACGTCATAGCCAACCACTGAATTCTTGCACTTAGTATGCTTGATTATGGAAGTAACTGATCCTCCAGCCATCGTTCATACCTCAACTAACAAGAAGTCCCACATTGAGTTACTTAATAGACCGCCTCGTCGTAAGGGTCCCAACTCAAGAGACGGCGCGTCGATCAGATGCTCGGTCAGTAAGTTATTGGAAATTTAGTAAAAAGGGGTCAGTTAGATTTTAGTACGATCCAACCCGGCTGTATGCCAAATTTCACCAAAACACTCATAGATTAACTTAGAAGGACCTCTTAATGGCAAGGATACCTATGATTTAGATGAAGAGTCAATTAGACGCCCGGTCTGATAATTATTGGTGTTTTAGTAAAACAAGGTTGGTCGGGTCTGGGTCCGATCTGACTAGGTCAGCCCGACTTGGTTCGATTGACCTAACCCAACCTAGTCTGGGGGTCTAGCGTGTATCAGACATGGGTTCGGCCCAGCCAGCCAGTTAGGCCTATGGGTCCGGCCCAGTGGCGGGTTCGACATAGTGGCGGGTCATGCCCGCCGATGCGGGTTCGGCCCGCTGGACCTCGATTCCGGCCTAGTGGTGTGGGTCCGACCCATGGTTGGCCCGACCCTCTAGGTGGGGTGTGACCCTCCTGCAGAAACATGTACCATGAAGAAGGCTAGTTCTCTATCCAATGGAACCAGCAGGAACCACCCGTTCATCCAGCACGGCCGGCCGAGCGGCCGATGTTTCCTCCCACATGCGGTTAATAGACCGCGTGACGCCAGTATACCCGAGTGGCCCAGGGTGGGATGCTCCTTCATGAAGTAATACTAAGTTTTGTGCCTCTCTACCACTATGGCACACTGCTGCCCTCCACCTACAGATGCCCTTACAGGCCACCGGTAACTGGTGCCCTGGTGGGACGTTCGAAGAGCCACTAGAGTTACTCCGGTGGTCTGTTTCTTGAACTGATTTCACCTACAGGTTCCATTGAGCACCACCATCATTGTGACGAACTCAAAATTTACCTACCATCACTTCAAAATCAATCAATGCAGAATGCAGATTGCGGAGGGATTCATGCCTTGTTCGTTCATCCCATGCCCTCTGCATTAGATGTTTTAAAACAGGGAGAGTTTGGGTATTTTAGTTCCAACATGTTATTAATAAATCCCATGAAAAACCCCAAGTGAAACATCCTCCCACAAGAACATATGACCCATAAGTCAACCTATTCATCGGTTGATCTGCGTTCATTGTTTTATCATGAAGAACGTGGAAAGATCATAAATCATACAGAATGTATAAACCCCCTACGTGGATTTGTTGGATCTGCTGATGATAAAGGATGTGATTCAAATCGTCATTTGTCAACCTATGGATCCGATCATACAAAGTCTGATTCTTCATTATATGTTCTTCGTTGGAGAGGGAAACTGCTGGTGGTTCATCATTCTTCGTTGGGGAGGATGTCCGCCAAAAGTTTGTCTAAGAATCCCTACAGTTTTAATTCCCAAAACACCCACATGCTAGATTATTTCATAGAAAATAATTAGCGTAGCGATGTTGCACCCATTAATGATGATCCATAAATGATCCATATTTAATGGTCCACATTAAAGGTGTCATTTAGAAAATAGAATCGTGGTTTCAAATGAGCCATTATTGACCCTTAATTAATGCGCCTCATCGCTGCTTCATTAATGATCCGCATCGTCGTTGTCTACCACACAACAATGAGAAACAAAATAAAATATTTCTTCTAAAATATTTTATTATTTCTCTCAAAAAGGATGAAAAATAACTTTTCTTCTCAGGCCTTTTCAGATAAAGTTATGTCATTTATAGGTGAATCCCGGCGTTTCGAATGCAATAGGGCCCTCAGATTTTCGATCTGAGAAATGGTTAAAAAGATAGAAAACCCCGCCTTTTTATTTATTGAATGTACTTTTAAAAAAGATCAGAAAAAATTTACAATCAACCACGACCCGTGAATGTCGGGTTTAGGCTCTGCCTAAGGGGGACATGCCCTCAATATCTCAATGGTACTCTCAGATTTTCAATCCGAGTTATCGTTTTGGAGTTACAAGGATTTTACAATAATATAATTATTACTTAATTATTTTATTTACAACCAAAAATTTACATCCATTGTTGGTCTACTCCGGCCAATGTTAGGATATGCCTGAGGAACACATACTCTCATGAGATTAAAAGTGGTCTCAAATTTTTAATCTGAGTCATCATTCATGAGTTATAAGCATTTGAAAAATAAAGTAATTTCATTTAATTATTTTATTTACGGTTATTCCATTTTTGGGTTTTCTCACTGGAGGCCTACGCTGACTAAAATTAAGTCTCACCAAGGGTAAATCCACCATACTGAATGCAAAGTTGCTCTCAAATTTATGATCCTATCAATAATTTAAGAGTTATTCCACTTTTTCATGAAAACCTCTCACACGTGCAATATAAAGCATAAAATTTTTCAACGGATCATTCTGGGCACTCTGAACCTCAGAATCATGTGCCATCAAATTTTTCAGTTTCAAATAATTCCACACAGATATATATATATATAAATTATATATAAATTATAGGAATTTACAATATATTTGTAAATAACTTTTATTTGATGATAAATTATGATAAAAAAATATATGTACATTACATATACACCAAATAGAGTAAAAATATATGAATACCAAACATATCTCAATGAATCATAATTTAAAAGACAAAACATTTACCTTTTTTCACGCTTAACTAAAAGTGATCTAACCTCAATTATAAGAAAAACTTAATAGCCTATTTTAGAACCATATTCAAGCAGATAACCTCATATAAACATGATTTATAAATTATTATTACTCATATATTATTTTGTTATATTAGAATTTCAATTTCACTTGTTTATAACATTGATTATTTTGTATGGTACAAGATTATCAAAAGAAATTTTAACTCTAATTTAATGATTAAAAGTTTATAAATATATGGAAAATAAATATATAGTATTAGAGGTTTAATAATTAATTGCAATTTTTTATTTTTAATTCATATATATTTTATTTATGATTCATTAAATTGAATTTAGTTATAAGATTATATTGGAAATTCATAATGAACAAAAATGAAATAAAATAATAATAAGTTAAACATTTTTCTTAACCATTACATTAAAACACCAAATATTATTTTATCATTGATGACTAATAACACTCATATTTATGTTTTCATTAGTAAACCATGAAATAAATTTATATCATTTTTTATGTTGGAAGTCAGACTAACCCAATAGTAATTTTCTATAATTTATGAGTGAATATGGTTAAAAAGTTGATTTTTGTGAGTATTTATTCATTAAATAAGAATGATCAAAATATATAGTTATTAGGGAGGTGTATCATATTTTATTGAATTTGGCTTCATATTAAATGTGAAGACTGAAAAATGAATACATCACTTATGTTGAGGTGATAGTTTGAATGTAAAAAAAAGAAACAAGTTCATTATCCATATATCATGATGAAGATATAGAATGGTTTATAGTGATGATTTTTTAAAAAATTTAAAAATTATACATTATTCTTCTCTATAGACTTTTATAACCAGTCGTGTAAGGGGGTAATGAAAAATACAAAATGTCATTCAAGGTGCTGATAATCAGCTAGTATAAATGAAAACACATACATTTATTGAGATAAATTATAGGGAGTTATAAAATGGTTGTTCCATTAGTATAATAAAAATTAACCTTACCAATAAAATTAATTTGTCATACATTCATTGATTGAATTGACATTATAGGTTTGAAAGAATAGATGAATTAAGAGAGGTTAGTTGAGAACAATAACACACCCTATGGATATTCTCCCATGTGTAACACATTAATTATCCATATAATGATCTTCTGGAAAGACTAATAGTTCTATTATGTGGTGAGATAGATTATGAGACACTATGGTATGGTTTTGGTTGAAATTTATTTTTAGAATGAGTGGGTAATTATTGTTTATTTGAGCACCTTTTATATACGAATGTAATAATTTTTTTTTAAATATTACTATCTAATAAAATTGAAGAATATGTTTAACATGTAAATTGAAGGAAACAAAGATAATAATTGAGTAGGTGTTGTGCTACTGGTTATGATTATTTATTCATTAATACTAACACATTTTTTTAAATCTTTTAAATCTTTTACTCATAGATTTTTTACACGTATAATTTTCATTTTTCACTTTAGAAATTTATTTTTCCCTTCAAAGAAAATAAATAAAATTTTCATTTTTACATTATTTAGACCGAATGATTCAAAATATAAGATTAATTTCATTGAAAAAAACGTTTATGTGTATGAAAATAGGATTATTTTCATTTGATCATGTAATGATTAAAACTCGTATTCAGATTGTGTATTGTTACCATCAAATTTCATATTTTTGGAAAAAATTACCATTGATTTTATATTTATGGATTTTTTTTAATTTAACCAAAATATATTCATGTAACTTTAAAATATGTTCAGAATATAATATAACCTCATGAAAATGAAATTAAAAAACTAAAAATAGTTTTCATTAGAAACATATTGTATAATTTTGAAATTGAAAAAAGTGTTTTCTAAAGGAAATAGCATAATTATTTAAATGAATAATTACACTGCATAAAAACATATTTTATCATGAATAGTTTTAATAATATTTATGTTCTACAAACATTTTTCCATATTCATAAAATCTATGGATTTAGTAAAAATATTATTATTTATTATTGAAATAAAAATAATAAATTTTAGAAAATTGCAACATAGGAATATTTTGACATTAATAATTAGAAAGTGAAGTAAATTTTTTTTAAAAATAAATAAATTTAATTTATTTAATAAATGAAAATATTATATATTAAAAAACATTACCTTGTTAAAAAATATTATTTATAAGTGTTACTAATGTTATTTTATATCAATTTATAATTTAAATATTATAAATATATTATCTAATATATATTTACATTTCAAATTTTGTCCATTGACTTTATTCAGATAAAAAATATATAAAAAATATATAATATTATAAAGATCTATAATTATTACCATTAAATCATATTATTTATTTATCCTCTAAATCAAAGTAATTTTAATTGAGTAATACTGTTTTATTGAATATAAATTTTAATATTCTTTTTAATTTCATAATATTATTCATCTAACATGTCATAGTTAATTTTTCCACAATTTTTCATATATATAGTTCTCTATATCATTAATTGGAAAGAAATATGGCTTATTTCTATTATTGTGTATCCCATGTTAAGGAATTTCAGTCTCCTCCAATATATTTATTTTTTTATCAAAAACTATCTCATCATGGGAAATAATTATAATAAGATGATATTTTATGATATTGTTCTATATAAAAATTGTATTTTATTGATATATTTATCTGAACACAATAATGAGATTAAACAAACAATGGTATGCAATTAAAATATTATTATTTATTGTTTGAGCTATCTCTTAGATTTTGGATTGGTATGTTTGAAAATGAATGAATAATTTAGAAAACTTTTATTGAATAAACATTTTTAATATACATTGCTTGGTTATCAATTAATAAGGAATGAAAAAAAATCATTTCAAAATAATTAATAACTTTTTTTGAATAACTATTTATAAGATGAAAATATTATATTTCCATAATAAATTAAATTGATTAAAATTTGTGGATTATTATATTAAAATATAATTATATTCAATAAAAAGTTTTAACTATCATTCAATTTTTTCATGGAATTGGTTAAAAATAAATCCAATGTTATTTCAAAAATAGTATTTTTCCGAAAATTAGTTTCCATCATATTTTTTTTACATAATTTAAAATGAACTTCTACAACATTTAAAAATTGAATAGTAGATAATGATTTCCATATTTGGAATCAGAAGGGTAAAAGTTAATAAAATGGTGTTTTTAATTTTTGGATAATATAAAAAGTAACCATAGTAATTTTTTATCACCACGATAAGTGTAAAACAACTTGAATAGGGATACAACATTGGGATGAGAATTTAAGATTTATCTATTACCTAATTTTATCGTATTGGATGAGTGGATCCTAACCATGTCCATACAAGGATCTATCATATGGCCACATGGTGCCATATTTTTTGAAATGTGAAATTTATTTTAATTTAAGAAAATAATAAATTTAAAATGTCACTCTCTTAATAGTAATATCTCTAAAATATTTACATAATGGTTAAAAGATGATATGTTTTGTTAAAAATGTTAATAAAAAATAAAAAATTATCTTTTTTATGATAGTATTTTTTCTCTTATTTCTAATTATTTAACAATCACATTAGACACTTATGTAACCTCAACTCAATATTCATTCTATTAATTTAAAAAAAATATTTATATTAAAAATACTAATAGTTAAAAAATTTAAATGAAATATTATGATCCAATATTTTTTTTGAGACATGGAAAAAGGGGATGACTGAATATTCCACTTTTAAATTCCACCATTACGTTGGTTTCTATTAAATAAAATTAAATGAATAGTTCAAAATTAACATAATTAATTTTTATAAATGTTGTTTATTAAATGATGTATATTCATAAAAATGTTATCTTGAAATATGTGTCACGAATATTTTTTATCATATTTACCATGTTTAATTTCTCGAACATGTTTTCCATTTTAGGAAACATTCTAAAAACATTATGATTTAAATAGTTGTTCTCATCGTTAACACAATTGATGGTTAATTAAGTGGTTAATAAAAAAGATATGGTTTAAAATTACAACAAGTGTCAAAATTTTATTATATAATGTTATATAAACACTATAATTTCTATAGTTAAATTTTTGTCAATTTGGAAGTATTTTTCTTTAGATTTACATTATTATATTTTAATCTTTTCAGAAACTCATTTTTTATCCTCTCATCCCATAAAAAGTCACCCATCCTTTATATTCGTTACATCATATATAAAACTATACACAAACCAAAACAAAATATATTTCCTTATAAAAATAACCACACACATTATAATTGTTATTGTCTCCAAAAATGTCTATCCCTAGTGTCTATTATAGTAGATCCAAAGGAGTTCTTTCAAAGAAGAGGTAATCTACTTAACTGGTCACTTTTTTTTCATATTTTTTTAATTCCACTAAATATTTGTTAGTTTGTATAAAATTATATATTTTTTATCATCAATGTATTGAAATGATTATATAATTATGAAACCACCTTTTTCACCCTATTTTACCTCAAATGGGAATTGAAAATATCACCAATGAATACATAAATCTTACTATCTCTATATTGAAATATAATTCATTTTCCATCATTATATTTTATTAATGTTTATAAATATTGGATTAATTTGTAAATTATATATTTATGAAATGGTTACACATCTATATTTATAATCTCACTTCCACCTTATTACCATCAAATCCACTAGAAAATAATAATTTCACTCCTCCATACATGTGGACAACCAAATCCATGAAAAATTGTTATTTTTTCATCATTTATGTTTTACTATGATTGTAATACTAACATATTTAATGAATTTTAAATTATTTATATTTTTTATCCTATTGGAACCACAAATGGGTTGGCTTAAAGCTCGTTTTTCATCGATTTATGGTCCTAGAAATTTTTTTGAGATGTTATTGCACGCACCAAAAATTAATCAATTCAAATCTAGACAACCATTAGTGGGAACTCATTGATCTCATTGAGATGAATAATGAACTAGATAGGTACATCTTCATGGAATCATCATGTTGTGGCTTTATAGTGAAGGACATCAGGAGGGTGTCACTATTTTTAGGATTGAGGATAGACAGGGAAAGTTGAAGTGGTGTAAGGAGGATTTAGCAAAGTATAACTTTCTTTAATGGTGAATCTAGAACTAGTATTTACTAAATGATGATAAAATAAAGAAACATGGAATTATCGTAGTGTCCAGATCCATGTGATGAAGGTACCAAAGTTAGGAGAGTGATAACAACATGTTCATTCAAGGGGAATGGGATCATGTAGTCTAGACTGAGTTCATGGGATTCACAGGAATCTATGGAAAATATGATTAAGGGTCCAAAAATATAGACCACTAGTTTCATGGAGATAGATTCAAGGGAGTGGAAATGAAGGCCAAAACCATAATCCTTTGGTAGGATGCTAGAGAATCTGGAAGGTGTGGAAGAGAACCCAGATTGAAGGCAGCCCATGCATGGAAAGAACAATATCTATTAGGACCAAGACCCTGTTGGTCAACCTAACATACCTCATTAAGAACCAGGATGAATCCCCATCGATCAAACTTATCCTTGGATGTAGGTCCCAAATTTTATTGACTCTACATATTATTCTGGGCCACTAGGTCAGCTAGTAATCTCCCATATCATGTTTTAAACTCAACACAGTTGGATCATTTAGCTCAGTCATCATGAAGGGAGGTGGTGTAGTGTGGTACTAATAGGGGTTGTCACTCAAGAATCCACAAGGTCTTTTTCATCATGGACTCACATCAGGTAGAAGAAATGGTGATGCTCACTAGTCTCCAATTATGAAAGTAGTAAAATATTTTTTTGATAGAAATAAAAATGGATTGCATCACCCTGTACAATTCCCATCATGGATCAACTACCATTCCTTGGTCAATTTAATATATTATTTGAAGGTTCACGGGTACCATTAACAATCAGTTAAATTTACTCCACACATGGAGGGGGGAAACAAGGTAACAGACTTACTAGATTTTAAGGTTGGGCACCAAGATAGGGTTTTTTATCCTCAATAGGATAAATCATATGATTTAGGGGGTGAATCTTGTAGAGGAATATGTAGTTGGTCTTCATTACGTTTGACCCCCTTAATCCCCGTATATATTCTTCCCATGTTGTTTTTTATTTCCTTATGTGGACCCAATTGTTTTGGTGATAATAAAAAATGATGTTAGTAATAGTATATATATTGATTGTATATGATATTATTATTATTATTATTATTATTATTATGAAGATTATGGAACCATGATCAAATTATAAGGACTCGGTCTCATAAACATAAAAATGAATAAAAAACAAAGCAATTATTACACAAAACAATAACCTTAATAAAAAAATGTTAATAAATATGTGATAACATTTCATGTGTAAATCAAAAATGGTGTGATATAAATTAATATGGTTATGTAATAATCATAAACTAAATCTATATTAAATATTAATGAGGTTTGAAAATTTATGATTAAATATGAGACATGAGGAAATGGATTTATGATTCAATCCTAGTTTAGTTTAGTTTTTTTATTCTTTAATTTACATTGAAGAAATTATATGATCCTTATTTTTTAAAAACATTTAATTTTATTTCCCTATGGTTATTTTGGTACAACAAATTTTTTCTTTCATTTTCCTCACTTTATGTTATTATGATACTGAGAAAATGATTTTATAGAAATCCAACTATGTTTTGCTATTAATTTAAAAATACTTTTCCCCCCATAACTATGTATTTTATATAATTTTCTCAAAAATGATTTAATATTATACTAGGATTTTTTAATTTATAATTTACGAGTGATTGAATTTTTATTAAATATTTTAATAGGAATCATCCTTTCATTTTTCAAAAGAGGTTCAATTTTAATTTTCATAATATAGTAAAATAATTTTTTTTGACTTATACAACATGAACATAATTTACAATAATCATTAATACTAAATAATTTAGATCATCCATTACATTTATACATTTTTTTTCAATTAAAATATCTTCCAAAATTTTGTGGAAATTTTTCAATTTTAGATAAGTGATTTGAAAATCAAATTTTATGTTCCTCATGTAATTTTCAATTGATTTTTAAAAATGGGTTTTCATGTATGATAAAATAATTGATGAAATTTATTTTATATTGGTGTTTTGATAAATATATATCATCTTTATTCATTACCTATATAGTTTGTGGTTATGATGATGATATTTTTTTAAAATACATTTATTTTCCATGGTTATGTTATGATGAAATTATGAATTTTTTTTGAAGAAAATTTTCATTTAATTATTTATGATATCCCTCTTGTTATTTGGGTAATGTTTTTTATCTCAAGCGAAAATTATGGTAAAAAATAACATGTACTTGACATAGTATGGAAACAAGTTGATGCGCTTGATTTATAATGGGAAAACTGTAGAGATGATTAATAAACTATTAGAAACAAGTGTAAATTATGGATATAGTTTGATTTTATAGTATTTGTATTTAACCAAATCTTAATAAATGGTTTTTATACCAATAATGGTTCCACAATTTTATCACCCAATAATTTGTTTCATGAATTATTTATAATGAATTTTCACTCTTTTGATTTCTAACTTTTCAAATGATAATTTTTTATACCATCACTCTTGTTTATGATCCATGATATATTTTTTACACAATATATATGTTATGTTCTCTATATCATACCCTTATTCTTATCTTATACTTTCATATGAAATTTGATTAATATCTATCATGTTTTCCCTTACTAATAATCTAATACCACACTTTTTTATGTTTCATTTCCCCTAGTTATGAATAAAGACTTATGTTGTGTATGTCAATTAAGATTAAAATGTGGTATGATTTATATTATAAATGATTAATATATTTCATGAGTTGAGATGATTGTGTACATGGACACGAATGATAGTAAACCCTTAAAGTCCTCAAGTGTGTATTTGTGAAATGTATTTGATATTAATAAAAAAATGAAATATCAATGAATGAAATTCATGGTTCACATTATATTGTATTAGAGGGAGGTTTATTCAATATCTTTAAATTAATATTACAAAACATTGGTGAAAACATTGGGGATAATTCTATAATTATGATAACATCATAATGTTTATGTAATTACAATGGAAAACTATGTTAAACCTATGGTACCATAGATTTAGAAGATGTAATAATGTTTTAGACACTCTATGAATATTATTTCATGACTATATGAGATTTCAAACTTCTTATTACTTCTTGGTGTTTAGAAGTTTATTTTTTTAGTCAATGGATTGAAAAAGATGAAATATTACTACGAAAGAATGTGATGGATAGTGAAATTATTATCAACCAAGAAACCAAATATCTTAAGATCTGTAGTGAAAAATATTCTTTTTATACTTATGAAATATTCTATTTCCATGAATCACGAATGGAATAAAAAAATAAATTGTGGTAACAAGGTACTACTATGTCTATCATAAGGAAACATGCACATTATTTTAGTGGACCTCCTCATCCACTTGTTACTATGTGATGGATAAACTACATTGAGATAATATTTTATATTATCCAATTCATATAATAGTAATATTTTATGAAAAAATTAGTCATTTTATGGATATGTAGATAAATGGTGCAACCATATTATAAACATGACACAATATGGAGAATTTTACTCTATGGAATGGGATTAATTTAATTGGACTTTTTTAGTAAGTACTTCCCTCACATTTTTTTGTATAGTTATTTAGATTGAATTATATAATCTAATTAAATTATTGGACGAATAAATTTGTACTAATGAGGTATAGTTTACACGAAATGTGATGTATTCTTCAAGAATAATCATCATCCATTTAAGAAAAAATGATTTTTGGGGCCCAAAAATAATTCTCTTAAAGGAAATAGTTT
Organism: Viscum album; assembly: GCA_963277665.1. Classification (NCBI taxonomy): domain Eukaryota; kingdom Viridiplantae; phylum Streptophyta; class Magnoliopsida; order Santalales; family Viscaceae; genus Viscum; species Viscum album. Next base: position 1,737,414,388 of record OY728151.1, read on the forward strand.
ATAAGAGTCTATAAAAACAATGAAAAAACATATTTCAATGTGAAATCTATGTTGAAATGGAAATTTTATATTCTAACCATTCACATAGGATTGATAAGTAATGGATGGTTGAGTCTCATTTAAACTCAAATAAATTCCATGGTGGAAACAATTGATGATACACATATTTCAAAAAATCGTTATATGATGGACCTGATTGAGTTTTAGGAATTGATTAATCAACTTGTAGAGAATGATGATATGATATTTATTCATCAACGTGTGTCACCTTGGTGTAAAATAGATGCCTTTTTTATGAATAATTTTGGATCAATTCAACTCTGTAATTATTATCATGAACGTAACAATATCACTTTTAAGAACATGTATCCTCGTCCCATATCAATATTTTTTTATTAATTAGTAGGTTCTCAATATATTTATAAAAGTTACCATCATTATGGATGTCTAAAATTAAGAGTTGATATGGAGGATATGAACATTATATCCTTCCATACGAGGTATTGGGAATATGAATTTATAGTTATTCCAATTATATTTACTAATTCCTTTTATATCTACACGGATTTAAGGAATAATGTATTTAGAGATAACATTGAATATTTTCTTGTAGAATTTATGTAGGATGTAATTTTTCATTAAAATAACCTGTATTTACATGATTATGAAATTAAAATTTTGATCATGATCTTGTGAAAGGAGATGTTGTATGTAAAATTTACCATGGGTGATGTTTTATTTAGTATGTTTCATTATTTTATTATAAAATTTAATGTTAGAATAATTCAATGGAACATTTAATGAAAGAAGTGATTGAAAAATTTACCAAAGAAAACTTGTTTACTATGATGTAGATTTTTCTTGGAATGGATTGAAATTACTGATTCTTTGTGGCTCATTTCTCATGAATAACTAATCTAATCACCATGTTGACTCAAAATGGGGCCATTTTTTCATTCGTAGACGAATGCGAATCTGAATTCAAAAAAAATATAGTCATATTGGTATGTGAGCCACTACTCACATGACCCTATAGTGGAGAAGGGTTTGTGATTTATATCGATGCATCAAAGGGGGGAACCATATTTTTTCTCACGCAAGATAATATGGTGAGTTCATTTTTTACACGAAAAATGTTAATACATTAACAAAATTACTGAAATTATGATTTAAAATAATATATGGTAATTTTTGTGATGATTATACAGATGAATTATATTCATAATGAATAGTATGACTTATATTCATATTAAAAATTCTATAAGTATATTTTCACACTTAAAGTGATGAATATGAATCAGAGAAGTTGGACGGAGTTGATTAAAGATTATGAATGGTCATTTCATTGGGACCCTATGATGGAGAAGAATGTGGATCATGATATGAGTTATAATGAGCATTATATTTTGTATATAATTAGGATTGAACGATATGAAATACATGTGGATTTATAGAATACAGAACATGAAATCCAAGGGAAATTGGATGGATCTTATCTTTATCATTTTAATTTTTCGCCATATATCAATGTAAGGATTAAATAAGTGAGGAAGAAAGAGATGGAGATGAAATATACAGTTATAAAAGTTCCTAAGATCAACCTTTTATTTTATGGAATTGTAAGATTCAGGAAATATGTATGGGTTCCATATATTCCAGATATAATGAAGTAGATGTTTGATGAAGCTCATAGTTTATCAATCACTTTTCATTAAGGAAGTATGAATATATATAGAGATGTGGAGTATTATTTACAGTGATACTACATTAAAATAGTTATATTATAATATTTATCTTGATACATGGTTTTAATGTATATTAAGATAGAGAGGGAGAAGTATAATTCAAAAATTAAAAAAAAATATCGATGTAGGATGGAAAAATTAGAAAAACATAACCATGTATTTAATTATTTGAATTATGAAAACATATAAAGGAATAAAATTCTGTTATAGTGGTATTTCATCACCTTATAGAGTCATAATGACTCATTTAAATCAAATATAAATTATATATTGATTAAACATGTAGGGTATACGATAAGAATTTTCTAAGATTTCTTTTAGTAAAAAAATATATTACCTCTCATTGAGATCTGAGATTTACCTCAATGTTTTTGTGATGTATTTAGAAAGCTTGGGATATAGAGTTAAGAATTATCTCTTATTATAATCATTATAGAGATATAAATTCTTAAATAATCATTCAAAAACATATATTAACTACTAAGGTCTTATTCTATTTATTTGAAAAGTTACTGGTATCAACACCTTCCAGTCGTCATGTTTTCATATGAAAATAATGTTCACTAATTCTTTAGATGCCTCTTTATGAGACTCTCTATGGTAGTAAGAGTACAAATAATCTATGTTTATATGATTTTGGATAAATAAAGATATTGTTACCTAAGTTAGAAGAGTAAATTGAAGTGAAAGTCAAAGTCATTCTGCAACACATAAAATCAACTTAGAGATGACAGAAAAGTTATACTTCCAATCGTTGGTGGGATCTAGAGTTGAATGATGGAGAAATAGAGTTTCTATGAATTTAAGAATTGAATAATATTATGAGATTCATAAATAAATGAAATTTTATCCCTTGGTATATTTTAACCTTTTGGATTCATGATCATGTAGGGATGGTATCCTATTTCTTGGTTCTTCCACAAAACCTCTCTCATGTGTATGATGGGTTCAATGTTTTTCCCACAAGGTAATACATGCCAAATAAATCACATATTCTAAAATTAGTTTTAATACAACTACAAGAAGATTTTTATTATGAATTAAAACAAGTATAAATCATCGATTGTAGATATTATGTTCTTCGAAACAAGACAACTCATGTTGTTAATGTTTCAAGAGGAATAAGAACATAAATATTTTTTGGAACTTGATGTTGTGATGAAACTAATATATCTAAACATTCCAGTATCTATGCAATATAATTGTATGTTTGAATGTCATTTTAGATATGGAAGAATGTAACACTATTAGATTTTATGATATAATATTTTTCTGTAAATAATTTGATTTCCTCAATAGATTACTTTTCAAAAAACAACCAGTTCAAATGAACCGTGATATAATATTGAAATATTATAATATAAATTTTAGTTATTTCGATAATATGGGATTAGAGGTTGTGAATATAGATAACAAATTTATGAAATAATTATTTTTTACACGTGCACAAAATGAAATTATTGGTTATCTACTAACTTTAAAAGTAAATATAATTCAATTTAAAATAAAGGATCATTTATTCTGAATACATTATTTTTATGCGTTCAATGTATTTTATGCTAATAAATTATTTTGATATATATTAATTAAATTGATTTATCTTTCATATAATATTGTTTTTTGCATGGGATGACATTATATCTATTATTATGATTAAAAATGTATATTTATAAAAATTGGTTTTCTTTTTGTTTTGAAAAATTATTTTAAAATATATTTATGACCCATAATGAAATATATTCATAAGAAATGGATTAAATATATATAATTATGATGGTCAAATTTTTTAAATAGAAACCATTTTTTTAAAATTAATATATACCATATTATTTTTTTTCACCTTTGTTAGGGTAAAACAACAAAAATATGATTACAAATTTGTGATACAACTTTAATATTTATCTATCTCATGGGTTTTAACCAATTTTTTTCTTATATTTATACTATGTATTCCCATGTCTCTAGTATATGGAAACATGGTTCTATATATCTTTCAATATTAGCATTACATTAATTTATGAAAACATTAAATAGAAATTTCCATTCTTGTGACTTTAAAATCGGTAATTGTTTAGTTAATGATAAAAAGAGTACTTATTATATAGTAAATGATTATTTGAAATATTATTTGATTAACATATAAATATATTTATAATATTATGTTATTTATTAATCACCTTAAATGCTTATTAAAAACTGATAAAATATTTATCAAATTTATTGAAAACTAAAATAAATGATTTTAAAATTATTTATAAATGTAATTTAGTGGAATAATTGCATTCTATGATTTTTTATATAGATATGAAAAACTAAGGGTTTTAGGAATGTTTATGTTAAAAATAAATATTTTTCTTGGTGCCTTCAAATCAAATTAAATGAATAGTTACAAAATTAAATTAATTATATTTCATTATAAATAATATTTAATTAAATGATTTAAAAATCATAAAAATATTACATATGATAAATTTAATGGAATATGGTTTGAAATATAAAACATGGACCATTAATGAACCATTTTTAAATTATTAGTGAAAATATTAAACCATTATGATTGAAATAAATGTATTCATGGTTAAGGTAAAATTTATTATTGAATGGCTTAATAAAATAGATAATGTTGAAAAGGTGACTAAAAGCTATAAAAATTTAATTTTATGATGTAATTTTAGCATTATAATCTTTTTCTTCCAATTAATTATTATTTTTAATATTTTTTCTTATGAATGGATTTATTATATTTTATCCTTTTATGGAATTCCAAGTGTTTTCTCTCTCTCCATTTAGAAATAACTGCCCACTATTATCTTATAAACTCTACATTGAGCCTACATGAATGAACACATCATGGAAAATTATCTTATAAAAATAAATATCCATTTTATTGACGTTATGACCTCCCTAACTATCCAACCCTATGTTCCATAAGAGGATATCCAAAGGTGATCATTCAAATAGGATTTAATCGACTTAACTGGTCATTTTTTTTACCTCTTCTTTTTCCATCCTATAAATATGTGGTATTTATCATAAAATAAGAATATAATTTTCCTACATATACTTTAATTTGTTTATGATTATTAAACCACGTTTATCCAAAATCTTTTCCATCAAAATTAAATGTGAAATTCATCACTCATGTATAGTTACAACTTACCATCTCCACATACATATATACTTCATTTTCGAGCAATTTTTTTGGAGGGTTACTGTGATACGTCTAATATTAACATATCATATTTATTTAATAATTATAATTTTAGAATTATAATTTAAAATTTACCTTCTTACCTTCCAAACCATTGGAATATGATAATATCACTCTTGTGTACATGTGAACAAGCACATCCACGGAGTAATGTGATTTCTTCATCGATAATATTTTACCTAGATGGTTGTATGGATATATTTACTAAATATATCGTTTATTTATATATAATAATAAATATTTTGGAACTTATAATTATTATTTAAAATAATTTTGTTTCATCCAAAAAAATGGAAACTGTGTTCATGTGTACGTACAACTTACAATCTCCTTGAATGGTGTCATTAATTTATATATCTCTACATTTAATGGATCTCTCTCTCTCTATATAAATATAATAAATATATATTACATAAATATCATTATTAATATTATGTATATTATTTAAATGTAATAAAATTATTTGTATCAGTATTTACAAACTGAATCAAGCATAAAAATGAAGCAGTAATCACCAAGAAAAGTGATTTTAATAACAACATATTAATTAGTAGGTGGTAAGATGTCATAAGTAAATTTTTCTAGGTATTATATAATTTAGAATGTTTCTGAAATAAATGTATAATATTTCTATATTTTTTATAATGGAGGTTATAATAGATATGATAAAATATAATACTTTAGGTAAAGGATTTAATTTTAAAACCTATCTTAATTGGGATTGATTGTGCTTCAATTTCTGTTAGGAAAATTATATAATGAATATCTAATAAAACGATTAAATTTTATTATCCCATGTTTATATTTGGAGAATAAATAGATTCCTTTAATTTTACACATATTAATTACTATAGATATCATTATAATTATTTTATGGAAAACCTAATATTTGTCATAATTCAATTGAAAATACTTTTTCTTTTATGTCCATGTATTCCGTAAAATCATTTCAATTTTTTAAATACTAATATATGATCAATTAAATTAATTTTTAAAATATTTTTACTTTTTATGATAATGTTTAAAAGTAATAATCTAATATAATTTCAAATGATGATTTTTTATTGTATTTATAATAGTGTGAGTTGATTATTTTTCTTATACAAAATGAATAAAATTTCCCATTTTCATGACCAAAACATTATTTGGATAATTATTTAAATGATTCCATAAATAATTTAAAATTATATTTTCCAATAACATTTTTTAAATTTTATAATTTTAATTATGGGATTTAAAAATCAAATTTGTATTTTCCTCAAGAAAATTTCTAATAGTACTTTTGATTGAATTTTCATCTATGATAACATCCTTTGATGTTAATTATTTTAGACTAGTAACATGATAAAATTATATAGTGATTATTAATTATATGGTTGGTTTATGATTATGATGATGAGATTTATGTTAAACCCATTTATTTTTTATTTTCTATTTCAAGATGAAATTATTAGGTTTTTTTGAATCTCGTTTTATTTTCATGGGTAATGATATGATGATAAGAGGAACGTTTTATGATTTGGTGGAACACATAGGTTTAGTTTTAATTTTGTGACTGGTCAACATGGAATAACATCTCCCCCCCAATTAATTTTTTTAATTATATATCACATTATATTATTATGGGGGAAATGTAAATGTGTTAGATATTTTATGTGAAATAGGTCAAGGTTAATGATCCACTATGGGAAATAGGCAAGGATGCATGATCCACTATGAGAAATAGTCAGGGATGCCTGATCCAATATGGGAAATAGGTTATGATTCCTGGTATAATATAACTTTATGGACTCATTTGTGAACCATGATATTTGAGATGGTTTCTATACATATGATGGTACCACACATTTATGACATAAATATAGGGTTTATGATTGATTTACAATCATTATTCAGTCTTATGATTTATGTATTTTGAAATGATAATTCATTATTCCTTGTCTCATATTTATGATATATTATAGATTAGGTATGAAAATTGAATGTTATTTTCTTTATCTGGTACCCTTATGGTGATATTATTCTTTCATTTGATCATCAATTAATATCACCAATGTTTACCCTAACTAAGAATCTCATGTCACCCTTTCATCTTTTTCATCGCCCCAGGTTATGATGAATGGTTTATTTAGGGTATTTATTTTATGAGAAGTATATGGGAAGATCATTATGGGAGATGTTTAAGATATTCCATTATATAATAATATTTTTTTATCTATTATCTATTGAAAATGATCATTTATGGTCATTAGAAAGGTATTTGTTAAATGTATTGAATAATCATTTAAAAATATGTAAAATAAATATTTAAAAAAACATTGTTAACTTCAATAAATATTCATTGCCTAATGGAGGGTGCTACCTTTTAGGGTGTTTTATTTCATCCATGATATCTCCCATTTCTTCACGATCAATAATATTATTTTATTTTATAATCATATGTATTATTCTACTCACTATTTATAGGAAATTCATAACATCTATTATTGATTGACTGTCTCACTCAACAAAATAAATAGAAGAAGTTATTATATATAAAATAATTTTTTTGATATACATTCAACAATAATTTAAATATGGACCAACATTTTCTGGGTGAGATTCAACCTGACCAATCAGGGGGCTCTCCAATGTATAAGTAGGATTCAAATTCAATATTAATATGGACTAGTAGAGAGATTCAATAGAAATATCAGGAATTTAAGGAATTATTTTCCATCCATAATTGGTATAATTACTCTAATTTTAAGAGTACATTCCTTGATTATAATTCGTGTTCATAAAAATTTCAGAGTCATGAAAGTAATCATCTAAAATATAAAATGAATTAGGAATCATTTTCTATGGGACATTGTGACATCCTACCCCTCACCAATTGATTTTGATGGAGGTGGAAAATTATTATAACCAATGTGACATCTCAAATACCCAAATAGATGAAAATAAATACCAAGGGATTCATAAACCATTGGTTTATAATTTTCACATTAAATGTAATGAAACTAAACCAATAACCATAACCAAACAATCATCTACATGATTCATGATAAAAAGTAATACAATTCAAAGTATATCCCTTTGACAACAAAACCAAACTACAACCGTGAACTATATTAGAGTAAAGATAAGAAACTAAAACCAATGAAAACAAAAAATGTTGAATAGTACAACTCAATATATCCCAATAATATCCATGCTCAAACTCCACAAGACCCACCAAAGGTATCATAATGCATCACTAATTAAATTATATATAATTCCATTACCCTTGTATCGATATACAACATATGAAAATTCACTAAAGTGACCAAGTAGGGGGTACGTATAAAACACAATAGGATTTCCCCAAATGAAATCCATACTAACACCAATAAAATAGAACATGATTTCACATTATTATAAACATATTTACACAATTTAAAATTATTTCACATAAAGACCAAAAAAAATTTCAAACCAAATAATTATCCAAACAAATGATTTATTTCAAGGAAAGAATACAAACAATTCGTTAAAACCATGTCTTAATATCTATTCTGTAATACCATTTCAAATTCCACACATCTACACATGTACACATGCATGAAACCATTGACCTCCCTATACTCGTGAGTGGTGATTCATCATTTCACCAATGCTTTACTTGGTGAACCATTTTTATGGGGGTAACTTCATGCCCATATTAATCCCACTTTTGTCATGTGAAACATCACAAACTTATACTTCCCAAATTTACATGAACTCATGAAAAAAATTTATTCCACATAACATTCAAAAAAAATTGAGGAAAACCATTTTACTAAAGTCATCCTTTTAATTAAAAAATACTTCTACCAAATTTCCAAGAATAAAAACCAATCCCAATACTTTGAAACAATATTTTAAAATTATTAATCCAATGTCATATTCCACAAAAAACCAAATTCCACAATTTTTATAATAATCAATAAATAAGGTTTCCATCAAGCTTTGCACATCAATTTGAAAATTATAATATTGATATTAAATATAATTTAAATAAGTCATTCATAAAATATGAAATAGGATTTTATAGTGAGTCCACCTACCTCATTATATAGTTGAAAATGAAGAATGACACAAATTATTCAACAAAGAAGATTGAAACACAAAAAAACATCAATAGATCTTGTTTCCTATCATCCAAACAACTATATATCCACAAGATTGGCACCATAAAACATGAATCTATCATGAATAGATTAGATCAATGAATATGAGATATGGAATAAGAAGAAACTAATGATACCCACCAATAACATTCACTTACCAAGGAATCCAGTCTTCGACACACTGATATTTTCCAACAGATCACTCTCAGATCCAAGGTAATCATATCTATAGAATTTTAATGGACTTTAAATCACGTTAGGGTCATATTAAGGGGGAAATTATTTTATTAGGGTGTATATCAGATTTTATCCAAAAGAATGGATCTAATTTTTTTACTTCTCACGGTTAGGACACATAGTTTAGAAAACCATGCACTAACTATGTGTTATCCACTTTCATCAAACACCTTTCTCATGGTTAGATCCTATGGTTAGACAAAATATAAACCAACCATTCTAGAACCATCTATTTCACATCTCACGGTTTCTCATTGGTAGATTCATAGTTGTCCAAACTATGTACCTAACTGTGTGCCTACCCAGTGTACACTATTTCAGTTACAAGGTTTCATTGAAGGTCATGCACACTTTCTACTAACCATTCTCAAGTATTTCACCTAAAGAAAATCTCCAAAAAAAATCAAAACTCTTCCAAAACACAAAACACATAACCCAATAACATTTTATGAAAAATACTTAAATCAAGGGTTAATTACCTAAAACGTTGGATGAAACATTCTATTAACCATTTTCCTTTCCATTAAAAAAATGTTGAAAACCCCATTTTCCTAAAATACTTCAAGACATTTATCGACTATTTATTTCTCCTATTCCAAAATTTCATCCTAAATCCCAGCATGTTTCCGTAAAACCTACAATAGGTCGATGTTTTTTCCTTGAATGGATTTATCTTTCCTATCAACAATCCACACTGGAACATGAGCAATGTGGCATATATCTCTAGTTTAACATCATCCCATAAAATCACATTGTCATGATCAGGTTGACACACCCCCAATATAGATACATGAAACAAATTATGCACTGAAATGAACCTTGTTGTAAAATACAACAGATATTCCATGTCACTAACCTATTTAACTTTCTAAAAACGGACTATGTATTTTGATTATAACTTAATTTGTACTCAAAAAATTACTATAACCAAGCCTTGGATAGGTCTTCATGAACACATGATCACTCACCACAAACAAAAATTACTATAGATGATGATACCATAAGATTTTTGATGACTCTTAGCCGTATATGTCCACATCCTAATCAACTAAATCTTTACAATTTTCTCTTAAAGAAAGCTAGGTCCAACTAGTTAAGTCTCTCATGTTTCTATCAAACAATGTGGATAACAATAGGGAATCCAATAAAATGGTTTAAAAGGAGCGGTATGTATTTATTATTGATAAATATTATTGTCAGAGAACTCCACTAATGGAAAGTGATCTTCACATTTAACCACTAAAAATAATTATACAATACCTATGAAAGTAAAAAAAAATTTTATCATCTGTTCAGATTGTCTGTCTTTTTGAGTATGACACGATGTGCTCATAATCAACTGAGTCCAAATGGATTGTTTTAATGAATTTGAAAAATGAGATGTAAACCTTAGGTCTCTATCTAATACTATTAAAATATTTTAGACACTAATCATTATAATTTCATGGACATATATTTTAGACAAGTCCTCCGCCATATGATATTAAGGAATATGGATGAAATGGGCTAACATTGAGATCAAATCCAGTATCACCCTTATGGAATCATGTTTCTAAGACAAAAATGGTAGACCATTAACAAAATATATGGCTATATTATTCTATTCCTTAACAGGAATAGGTAATGACTATTATATAACCATTGGTAGATGGTTCTCTTCCTTAACCTACTAAGTAATGAGGAATCTGAAAAAAAATATGCCACCTTTCATTTCATGACAACCCACCAAAATTTTGATTTCAATTCTGTATAAAGTTTCTATACTCCCTAATAACCAAGCCATCTAGAATGGTGGTAAGAATGAATATGTTATTCTTGATAAGCCACAATTTTGAACATAGGATCTCAGAAACACAAATATAGTCCCCTTATAATCTTCTATCACTAAATGGTCCCCCACCATGGTTTTTTACCTCATAGAAACACATTCTGAATCAAATGTCTGTAACTCTTTAACTTTATCAGCAAAATCAAGAGAAGAATATATTGGAAATAACATTTAACCACTACCGCATTCTCCACAAATTAGTTTCATATTAGCTATCACTATCATAAACTACCACTATCCAAAGCCTCTTCTTCTAATTAACTATATTAATTTCCCTATAACACATACACCAAAAAATTTCCTTTACCCAATCTATGTATCAAGTTAAAGTAAAAAATTTATAGATACTCCATACATTTTAATTGTCTCTGATTTAATTCCCTTTATAGGAAAATAGGTTTCAATATCTTATATTTCATAAACCACAAAAAGTTATAAAGAAAAATTTAATGAAACTAATTCTTCAAAGAATGGAATATAATAAATAATTATAAATCATGTATTGGGTAGTTCTTCTCATGAAACCATAACTTCCGTGATCCATAAGAAAAAATATGATATCCCTATATGAAAACACTCCCCATTTCCGATCCTGAGGAATAAAAATACAACACATAGCCCTATCTAGAGTCCAAAAATTTCATGATCAGTGGGGATGTAGATATATATTTTTTCTCTTGAAAATACTTTTGATATTTATAATTCCATTGTAATGGAACAATTTTCCCTATAAAAACTATAATTGGTGATGATAGTCTGGAAAATTTAAAAAAAAATATTGTTAATAACTAGATAAGACAAGTAAAATTTGAATCTTAATGAAATTCTACAGTGGTTTCAAAGAGATCACAATATCTATATTTTCAAGATCCAAAAAAATAAATTTTTTATAGATAACATGAAAAAGGAAACATAAATATTGTATAAAAAAATAAAAATAAAAATTTCTAGAATATAAAATATTACCTGAAAGGATACCCAACACTATCACCAAGTGTTTCTCACGCTCAAACATTGTCCGAAAATATGCCATTATCGCATCCACAAACACCACCAAAAATGAATAAAATTTCCGTTGAAATATTTGATTCATCAATTATATAATAGTAGATAGGGAATTTATAAAACCAAAATGAAAAACCAAAAAATCATATTGGAAATATATACTCCTAAGAGTTGACTTTTGAATATCCTCCAATTGAACCCATAGTTGGTGATATGCCAAATGTATATAATTTTTTAAAGAACCATTGGGCTCCCCAAAATTGATCAAATAGATCATAAATGCATGGAAGAGGATACAAATTATTTATCACAACCTGGTTAATCTTATTATAATCCACACATAGAATAATATTTTCATCAATCTTTTTCACAAAAAATACTAGAGCTTCCCTTAGAGACGTTCTAGGCCAAATAAACAGATTTTTTCTAGATCTTCCAAAATGATAATGAACTACCTTAATTATTTTTGTTCCATCCCATAAGATTGAAGTGAGATAAGACTAGTACCTATTAAGAGACAATTCATAAAATAAAATTCTCTTATGAGTGGAAACTATAACCCCTTGAGATTTTGTGAAATAATTTTTTATCGAATTAATTTAATCTTTTTCATATTTAACATTTCGTACAACACTGGATATTTATTTTGTTAGACAGAAGAATTATGTATATATTGTATTTTACATGACACCATTTCAATTTTGTGCTACAAACAAATCATGCATTAGCTTGTGGTAAATGCAATAAGATGTTTGGATTGTGTTATACACAATACTGAGTCCCTTCGATAGTTTATGCTACACGAAAGGCAGAGTTTTACCAAACTATTGTATACTGTTAATATTATTAATAAAATATTATTATATCTACCACCTAGCCATTATAATGAAAGTTAAAAATAATATTAAATAAATTATGAAAATAATATTTAAACATGTATATAAAATAAATCATTTTGTTATGAATTTTTTAGAAATGAATGTAAAAACTATTTCAATATGAAATAAATTAATTTTTTTGAGAAAACTATTTTTTTCTATGTAAAAACTCAATCATATCCAAATAAATTAATAAAACCAATTTTGATAAATGTTTTCAATAAATTTTATATTTTACATATTCAAATTTTTTTGATACTCTTCCAATTGATTTTATAGGCATAGGATAAGAATAAATCCAATTTTATGAATAAAAAGATGTATATTTCGAAAAGGTAATTTTATTTCATTTTAATGGTGAACCCAATTTAAATATAGTTTTTTAAACATTTATATTTTTTATTTTAAAAAATAATGTTTATTTTTTATGAGGAATATCAAAATTTTCTTTGGGTGATTTATTGGTATTTTTCTGAGAAGAATCATTTTTTTGATGAATAGTGAAAACACTGAATTTTAATTCAAAAATTCATTTTAATATACTATATTTATATAGATAAATTATATTTTATTGTTTTTTTAAATTTTTATTAGATTAAAATTAAATCAATTATCCCATTTTATGCCATTGAAACATATTACACATTGAAATTGGATATAAAAACATATCAATCTTTTAGAATTTTATCTTTAAAACTCGTCGTCACATTTCGTCAGCAAGATAAAATTTAAATTAATTTCAACAATTTATATGATTGGAATTTAGAAAAAATGATTAAATATTTGGAAAAATCACCGATGATAATTTCTAATAAGTCTAACTAATTTTTTCACAAAAATTTTTAGTGAAGTTGATTGAAATTAATTACATAAATTAAGAGAAAAAATAGCATAACAAAAGACTAAACATTAATCTTAAGGATAATGTTGACATAGAAATCGACACAAATAAAATTTTGTGTTAATATGGATACCCTATAAAACCTTTTTTGTAATTATTTTCATTATTGGAGCAACATGACAAGATATAAATGTTGGTGTAATTTCCTTCTCAAAAATTTAAAATAATTGCACTCCTCCTCCACTATAAAAAAGAAATAAACCATACCACTTATTCACACCTCTCAATCCATTTATATCACCAAAAATATACTCCAATAAACTCCAAAAATCCCTACCTTAATCCTCATATAATATAATTCGGAATAAAACAATCAATGTAATCCCTTTTGTGAAAACCAAAATGATTTACCCAAAGAAGAGGTAACATCCTCCATTAGGATCCTTTGTTTTATTTTTATCATCCACCTACTCAAAACCCATTATTAGTTTATTATATAAGAAAATAATTATAATAAATATAATAATATTTATTTATTCTAAGGCATTTACCTACAAAAACACACACTTCAATCTTATTGGTAACGAACGTACCGTTCTTGTGTATGGAGAACTACTACCTTATGTAACATTGTTATTTGTTTCCCTTTACCAGTTCTCATGGATGGAAATTTTGATGGAGAACATGTTTTTATATTATATATATATATAAATTATATTTTTTGATTTATTTATTGTTATATTATTATTATATATATCATACCTCATGCTTTACACTTTTTGAAAATATGATAACATCATTTGTGAACGTGTGGACTACCGCCTCCTCTAATCAATGTGATTCATTCACACTAAACATGGAATTTATTAAGGATGGTTTTAGAGAAATTATATGATATATATTATATAATAATTATAACTTAATTATATTATATTCATATATACATTCATTTAATTTAATTGTTTTCTTTCAATACGATAATAAAACAGAAGTAGTTTTCATGCGTATGTATGGCCTACTGTCTCCATGAATAGGGTCTTCCATTTCATATTTCCATATTTTATATATTATTATAAATAAATATATCATGAATATATTGATATTTACATTATGTTTTAAATTAATTAAATAAGTAAATTATGATCTATGTAAGAGGATCAAGAATAAAAATCCAAAAACATATATGAAAAACAAAGTACATATTACCCAAAACGTAACATTAACATAGAGTGGTTAATAAACCGGTAATAAAAAAGTCATAAAAATTAATATATCTTATTAGATATAAAAATATGGTTATTTTTTATATTTATAATAAAACTATATTTAATTTATAGGAGTTTTTAATGTGTAACAAGAAATTCAAGAGTCAATGTAAGGGTTTTCTCGTCTAACGTTAATTTCTGTGAGACATATGCTTTATTCAACACATATATTTATTGTGTGGTGTATATAAATCCCATGAATTTATTATATAATAATTATAATAAAATTTATATATATTTTCGTAAATGTTTAATGTTATTTATTTCATGGGTTTTATGTTTCAAGATTTTCCAAAATGGAAAATTAATTTTGTCTCAATTTTTCTTCTTTGAGACACATGCCATGTTATACACCTATATTTTACTATTAGGTGTATACACTAAGGTTATAATGTAAAATCATGAATCTCTATATTTTTATGATATATAAACTTTCATTTATTGTTATTATTTCAATTTTATTAGGATTCAATGTTACCAAAGTTGTAACAATTAATCTCTATAATCTCAACATTTATTGAGATTATTTTTTATTATGATTCCAGTAGTGGAATATTATGATCCATATACATTGAACACTCATAATTTTTCTTAAAATATTGTTACTAATCTTATATCCATGTTATGGTATCCTTCAAAACTCTTTGTTACCTAGGATAATTAAGAAAATGTATTTATGATATTCTGATGGAATTTATCCTTTCGGTTAGAAATATTTGTTCTTTCAAAACTGTGTTCTCTTAAAATGGTTTCAAAAAAATGTTTTTCTATTATCCAATGATATTTGAAGGAACATTTTACCCATGGGTTTCTTTATTACAAAAAGGTTTTTAAAATGAATATTCATTACATTTTATAATCAAGGCAATTTTCTAAATTTCGTAAGTAAAAAATGGAATATTTAGTATGTACAGGCTTGCATGCCATCATGAACTTCATTTACATTAAGATTAATGTGTATGATTAATATTTTATTTTTAATGAAAACTATTTCCTAATATTATTGAAATTTATTAATTTTAAATTGGGTTTAAATGAAAAAGTTTTTCAAAAATGTTATATGATTAAAAGTTGTTTTAAATGTTTTCAAGATTCATTTAATATAGATTCTAAATTTTTTCAAGATTATTTTATATATTTTCAAGGAAAAAGGTTTTAAAATTGTTTTTTATTTTCTTTTATAAGTTTTTAATGGGAAATATTTTAATTTTTTAGAATCCTTTATATGTTTTCATGTTTATTTCGAAAGAGATTTTTTTTTTCAAAAGGATTTATGTTTTAAAAAGTATTTCTCAGACAAGAAAGGATATTATCTTAAATAAATGTTACTTAAAATAAAATAAAAAAATTATTTTCCATCTATGATGACATATGTTGGTGTTACTCATGCCTTTATAAGGAAATGATCCAAATATTACATTCAATTAATTATATGAATTATTTTTCTTTTTTGGGCATGATTTTCATGAAACCCATTTCTCTATTACATGTTATATGTCTATAAATCCTATTTCTCTTTGATGGGTTATATGTTTATGATTTTTTTTCTATTTAATGGGTTTTTTTTTTCTGAAACCCATTTTAAATTCATTAGTTATATGCTTATGTGACTCACTACATTTCACATGTTATAATTTTATTAATTGATTATGAAACCTAAAAATTTTTTATAGGTAATGATTTGATTACTTTTTTATGATACCAATTTCATTTCACGGGTTATGATATAATTTGTTATGTTATCCTGGAACACATATCTATGATTTCATTATGAAATGGGTGGGACCTATATCTCCCTAAAATTCATTGGGTAAAGATTTATATCTCACATGATAGTGATGGGAAATAAGTCGATGTACATGATACAATATGGGAAAGAGGATTGTCTTCATCCACTATAGGAAATACGTGTATCTCAATCCCCTATAGGAAATATTTTTGTCCTGATCTAATAAAGGGAATTTTTTCCTCGATCCAGTATGTTGATGGTATTGGTAGTTAACCTTGAATCATGAAATAGTTTTCTATAGTTATAATGGTTACACACAAATATGAAATGAGATTATGGTTCATGATTGATGTATGATGATTTATTACCCCTATGATTTATGTCTTATGAGAAGCCAATATTTATGACATGAATCAATATTATGATATATGATACACAAGGCATGATCTTCTAATGTTATGATAATGTTATAAAACCTTTATGATCTTGTTATGATTTCATATATCCTTTGTTTACCGGTACTTAACAACTAAGATCACTGATTTTTTATGTTTCATTTACCTAGGTTTTGAAAATAGGTTTTTATTAGGAGTAATAAATGAGAAGGTCTTTATGGTAGATATGGAAAATATTTCACCAATTTAGAAGATTATGTTTCCCTGTTTCCATAGACACTAAACTATCATGATCCTTGGGAATATATTTTTGTAATTTGTTGAATATTAATCTAAAATGATGTAATGTCCATGTATATTAAACTCGGATGGATGATAAAACATTTTTGAGATCCCTAGGAATATATCTAAGGATATTTCAAGCGATGTATGTACGAATATTCCTAAGGTTTCAAAAATTTCAAAAATTATTAATGGTTTAGGCTTCATATAGGTACTTTTTCATGATTATGTGGTTTTATTCAATGATATTTTTTTCTCAACCTATTATTTCTATTTTTATTCAATGGAGGGATATAGAACTATGCTGGTTAACATTGAAGGTTTTAGATATGGAAATTATAGGAATTATGACAATAATATACCCAGGTGGAGATCTCCTAAAAAGAATCAAGATGGTTATATGGGTATTGTTTATACTTTTGGAGATAAAGGGTACACACATGACATAGGAAAGTCCATGGATGGTCTTCTAGAATTTTTTACATTAAACATAAGAAGCATTATTAGATTTAATTTTACAAGCCATAATACATGATTCATATTTCATATGATAGGAAAAAGGTATTTAGGAATAAGTTGATGAATGCTGATTAATATTTTATGAATAAATTTTAATGATTGAACTGTATATATTTTGGAATTAAAAGATTCTGATATATGAATCACGAATTATATAAGTTTTTTTTGTATAAGTTTTTTATGTATTTCCAAGAATGTTTTAAAAAAAACATATGACCTCAAAAATTGATTTATTAGAAAGGTTTCATTTAGGGAAGGTAACCATTAAGATGTTTTTGAGAATGAGAAAACAATATTTTATATGGATATAGAGATAATTATATGGATAAAGTTTATTGGATAGTCTCTATGACATATTAACTAATGAAATATTGGTTGAAAATGTGGTCTATGTTATCATGTATGAAGTTTAAAACTATTTGTATTTATGGAATATATCTAGTAATATTTGGAATAAGGAGGCATGCATGATTTCAAAAAGGATTTATAGTAATTTAGGTTATAACCATGTTTCAAAAAATATATGATGAGGGTATTCACACATTTGGAATGTGAAAACAAAGAGTTACTTTATTATATATGGGGGATCAATGTTATGAAGATTTAGTGACCTTCTTTCTAATGATTTGGACTTTTATCTTCTGTAAGAGTTATAAGGTTAATCAATTATTGAATAGTTTAAGTTAAACATCAAATGTAGTTTTGGAGATCAATATATTATCTCCCCATATGAGGATTTATGCATGTTGGATAAATTGTGCTTACCATTTTTTAGGACGCTAATTAAAGACAAAAAGAATGGTTCATTATTCTATTTATGGATCTCAGGATCTAATAATGCTTCAGGAATAAAAAAATAACCTTTATTTCTTAGAATAAGGGATTATGTGGAAATTTATAAAAGTACAAAAAAGGGTGTTATTGTCTAGAAATGTAGTTATATGTTACTTTTGGAACGCATTCTATTTCCAAATTTTTTAAATATGTTATAGTATTAATCATTATGATGTGGATTTATAAGAAATGAGCTTTCAAGTATTAGACAATTAACAACCTTGGAAAAATTTTGGGGCAAAATTCATTTTATGGGGGGTAGTATGGAACACCCTGAGATTTTGTGAAATATTTTTTTTCGAATTAATTTAATATTTTCAATATTTTCACAAAACAATGAATATAGATTTTTTATAAGAATACATTATTTTTGTATCGAGTTATACATGACACCTTGTAAATATTTAACTACATGTGATAGTTTTATTATCTTAACAAACACACAACAAGAGGTTTTTCTTGTGTTACACACAATACCACGCCACTTCAATATTTTTCACTACATGCAAGACTGAGTTTCATTAAAAATAAATATACTATTATCATTATTATTAAAATATTATTATAGCTACTACCTTGAAGTTATAATTAATGTTATTAATATAATTTAATAAATTATTAAAATATGATTTAAACACGTTTATAAAATGAATCCTTTAGATATAAATTAGTTAGAAATTAATGTAAGAAGTATTTGAATATAAAAGAAATTAATTTTCTAATATTTTTTACAATGTACAAACAAAATATAATCTCAATAAATTAAACAAACCAATTTTTATAAATGTTTTCAAAAATATTTATATATTTTATATTAAATAATGATTTTTAATACCCATCTAATAAATTTAATAGTCATATTATATGAAAAATCCACTTCTATGAATAGAAAGACATATATTTTTGAAGGGTAATTTTTTGTCATTTCAATGGAAAAAAAATTTAATGTAATTTTTGACAATTTTATAATTTTTATTTTTTAAAAATAAACTTTATTTTTTCAACTAGAATATAAAAAAATTCTTTTGGGGATTTTTTGGTATTTTTCTTGGAAGTATTATTTATTTATGAATAGTGAATAACACTAAATGTTAATTCAAAACTGCCTTTTCATCTAATTTATTTATATATTAAAATTTTATTTTAATTTGTTTTTAATGTTTAATTAGATAAATTTTAAAAAAATTACCCCAATTTGGGTCATTGTATCTAATTTCACATTTAAATTGGATATAAAACAGTTGAAGCTTTTTGACTTTTTCACCTTTAAAACCCATTGCTACATCCCTTCTGCGAGATTACATTTAAATTAATTTCTCCAATTTATGTGAATGGAATTTTGAAAAATGGAATATATTTTTATAAATAGAATAATTTAAAATTTCTAATATGTACAACATATTTTTCACCAAAATTATAAGTGAGTGTGATTAAAATCAACTACAACGATGAAGAAGAAATTTATCCTAACAAAATACTAAAACATAAACATAAAGCCCAAAATAACCTAAAATATTTTCCCAAATACATTTTATGTTAATATTTAGACCGTATCCTCCATTTTATATTATTTGAGAAATTATTGGATCCACATTACATGGGAAAAACATGGGTGGAATTCTCTTTTAAAAAATTTATGAGAATGCCACTCCTCGTCCACTATAAAAAGAAACTATACCATCAAAATTATACAAACATATCAATCCCTTTTTCACCAAGAAAATATGAAAAAATAATCGTAAAAATACCACACATAATTCTAGTATCCTCTATTTTGGATGAAATTCATCCAAATAATCTCTTTTCTGAAAACCAAAAGCAGTTACCCAATGAAGATGTAACATCCTTCCTCAACCTCCTTTGTTATATTTTCATTATCCACCACCTAAATTATTCTTATTAAACTATTATATAATAAAATATGTATCTAAAATTTAATTATATGTTTTTATAATATTTTTTATACCTAAACTTACACACACATATATCTAATGGGTAACGAACTTACCGTTACTTTGTATGGCGAACCACCACCTCACGAAACGATGTTGTTCATTTTTTACTTTACCATATCTAATGGCATGAAATTATGTTCGAAATTATGTTTTTATATGATATATATGATATTTATGATTTATTTATTCTTTTTTAATTTTTATATAAAATATAATGTCATTCATTTTATTTTGTGTAAATATGATAAATTTGTTTTTGGACGTGTGGACTACCACCTTCTCAAATCGATGCAATTCATTCACAAATTAAATGAAATGTATTAAGTATGGATTTAGTGAAAATATATGATATGTATGAAATAATAATTATACATTAATTACATTATATATATATATATATACATATTTCATTTACTTTCTTTCTTTCAGTATGATAATAAAACAGAAACAACATTCATGTGTACGTATGACCAACCGTCTCCATGAACAGTTTTTTCCATTTCATATTTATATATTCTATATGTTATTATATTTATATATAATGAATATCTATGATTTTTTTATAATTTTTTAAATTCTGTAAATATGTAAAACTGGATACATGTATGAGGATAAAGAATAACAAACCAAAATATTTGGGAAAAACAAAGAAAATATTACCCAAAATGTAACATTAAGATGGAGTTGTTAATAAAATAGTAATAAAAAGCCATAAAAAATAATATATGATATCAGATATAATAATATGTTTAAATTTTATATTTATAATAATCTTATATTTATTATATATGATTTTTCATTGTGTACAAAGAATGTCAAGACTTATGGTAAAGGGTTTCTCGTCTCACTTTTACTTCTGTGAGAATTTTTCTTTATTCACACTTATTTTTGTTGTGTGGTGTATATAAATCCAATGAACTTATTCTATGGTACATATAAATAAACTTAC
Organism: Viscum album; assembly: GCA_963277665.1. Classification (NCBI taxonomy): domain Eukaryota; kingdom Viridiplantae; phylum Streptophyta; class Magnoliopsida; order Santalales; family Viscaceae; genus Viscum; species Viscum album. The sequence continues at coordinate 1,737,436,191 of OY728151.1, forward strand.
AGGTATTTAAATATCCATTTTTTGATCTTTATTTCTTGGGGTTTAATGTTAAAAAGTTATTGAAATTGTAAATTAAAATTGTCTCGATATTCCTTCTTTGAGACACAATCCATGATATTTACCTATATTATTCTATGAGGTATATATTATACTTTTGAAATGTTATATTATTAATCTCCTTATATTAATTATATTTTAATCTTAATTTAATTTTATTATTTCAATTATGTTAGGATTCAAATTTACCAATGTGGTAATGGTTTATTGCAACAATCTCATCATTTATGGAGATTGTTTGTAAATATGCTTCTATTCATGAAATATTATGATCAATATATCAAGAAAACAAATAAATTTTATTAAAATATGGTTATTCATGTTATATCCAATTGATTTTACCATTTTTACACTCTTTGGTACTTCATATAATTAAGAATTGTTTTTATAAAAATACGACATTATTTCTCCTTTCGATTGGAAATATTTGTTATTTTAAAACAGTGTTTTCTAAAAATATTTTAATTTTTTAATATTAATATATTATTTTTAATTGAAATTATTATACATGTATTATATTTTGAAAAAATGTTTTTAAAATGAATCTTCTTGATGTTTTGTGATAGGGGGACTTTTCTAAACATTTAAGGTGTAAAAAGGAATGTTCGACATGTAAGCACTTACCCACTAGCATGACCGTCATTTGCATGAATCTTAAATTTTAGGTTTTAATGTATATTTTTAAAGATAAATTTTTCCTAATATTATATTTTTTTTATTTTGAAGTGGTTTTAATGAAAAAGGGTTTCATAAATATTCAAATTTTAAAAATTGTTTTAAAAGTTTTCTAGATTATTTTTAAATGTTTTTCAAACAATATTTACACTTCCATTATAATTTTTTAAGGGAAAAGGATTTCAAAATGTTTCCAAGATTATTTTATATTTTTTAAAGGAATATTATTTTCAATGTGATTTCTAGACTTCTTTATAATTTAATGTTTTAAAAAGTATTTATCAAAGAAGAAAGGATATTTTACTCATGAAATATTTTTTATAATATATTTCAAAATTATTTTCCATATAAAATTACATAAATTCGTGTTTTTAGCGAATTTATGTGGAAATTATCCAAAGGTTCCATTCATATTCTATCCCTTAATGGTTTATGTTTTTATGGAATCATTTTTGTGAAACTTACTTATCTTTAATGGGTTATATGTTTATGAAGCCTATTTCTATTTCAAGGGTTATATGTTTATGAAACCTATTTCACATTCATGGGTTATATGTTTATGAAAACTATTTTACATTCATGGGTTGTATTCTTATAGATATCTCTACTTTTCGTGGATTTTATTTGATGAAATGATTATGAAACCTATATATTTTCCATAGGTTATGATATGATTACTTTTTTATGATACCCATTTCATTTCATGGGTTATGATATGATTGTTTATTATATTAAGGAACACATATACATTATTTCATTATGATATGGGTGAGACCTATATCTTCCTCCAATGAATTGAGTAAATATTTATATCTCATGAGAATATTATGGGAAACAATTTGGAAGACTTGATACACTATGGGAAACAAGTGTGTCCTAATCCACTATAGGAAACAGTTTTGTCCTGATCCACTATGGAAAATAGGCGTGTCCTAATCCAAAAAGGTGAAAAATATGTTTCTAGATCCACTATTTTGATGGTATTAGTAGTTAACCTGGAAACAATAAATGGTTTTCTATATTTATAATACTGCAACACTTATATGACATGAGATTATTGTTCACCAATGATTTATGATTATTTATCATCTATATTATTAATGTCTTATGGACTTCCAATATTTATGATATGACTCTTATTTATGATATTTCCTATGAAGGGTATGATCATCTAATTTTAATATCATGTTCTCATACCCTTATTCCCATGTTATGCTTATATATCTCCTTTGTTTACCCTTACTAAGAATCTAAGATCACCCCTTTCTTATGTTTCCTTTCCCTTAGTTATAAATAAAATTTTTATGTAGTATTACAAAAGGGGGAGATATTTAAAGGTTATTTTGAAGATCTTTTAACAATTTAGACAATTATGTTTCCATTTTCCAAAGACAATAAACTATTATGGTCCTTATGAATATATTTTTGTAATGTGATGAATATTCATTTAAAATGATGTAATATACATGTAAAATAATCCAAGGTCACAATATTAACCCTAAGAAACTTTTTGAAAAACCAACTTAAAATAATAAAAAACTGCTTGAAAAAAACTATTCATGTTCTCATCAACCAATGAAAAGGTAAAAATTGCCATCTAGTATGAGATAATTGCAACTATTAGGGACAATAATCCCACTACACCAGCCTTTAAATTCTGATATCCTATAGAGAGAAGTTAAATATTGTCATCAATTTTAAAACTAACCCTTTGGGTATAAAAATTGATGTGAGATTTGGAAATTTTCATCAAACACATACCCTTTCATATAAAACCATCTCAAGAATAGTGAAATCCCATATAAATTCATCCATATAAACATATATAAAAAAATTCACAAAACGAATCGATATTCTCATTGGATAAAAAGAGTTTAAATTTTAGAAATAGAAGGAATCTTCTCAGAATGAAATCCTAGAAGATCAATAACACAAGAAGTAATAAATTTATTGGATGTACCCATAATAAATAAATATTGAATAATGGTAGAATTATAAATAATCATACCACTAACCATTAATGGTTCGAACTGTTAATCCACGAACACTTTCTCATCTCTATAAAATTTATTACACATTGTACATTGTACTATATTAACCTATAGAGATTTCACTGATTTAGGAGACATGATTTTACTCAAATCACCCTAGGTACCTCGGTTCTATTGATGAGTATTATTATACTTCCCTCATATGGTTTAAATTATTGAATTCTCTTGGTGGTTCCATACAATATCGCTTCATGTGATCAAATGAACCATAATGAAAACATGAAAACATACTCTTGGGTTTTGGAGGAATATTCACTAATAATATAGTCTAATTTTGAGTCATATCGGTACCTTGGAAATATGTTTACCTATTCCACTTATTCTTAGTATTATAGTTCCCACCATTTCCATATGTATCAACATGCTTCCTCCACCTGTGGTTCTAGATATGTCCCTTTTTTCACCATCACCCTATTTACCATCTCTGTATAATCCTTCATTCAAAGCATTCCAATATTTTAGTGAATTTATAGCCCCATCCTTGATTAATAAATGTGTTTCATCAAGGATTTAATTATAATAAATTTGGGAGAAAATGAACTAAATTCATAAATATAGCTGCATACAGTGTTACTATGAGGTTCTCTTGCTTCAAGATGAAAAATTCCATGTCTTATAAATACTGAATGTATGAGGATAAAATATTTTGTTGAATAATTATTAAATATCCTTCCACGCAATTCCTTTTTCAAATTTATCATGAATTTCTAATTACCACCACTACTGTCAAGATCTTCAAGTATATACATTTTCAACTTGAATTTCAACTATGATGGCATGCCTAGGAAATCAATGATTCAAATCTTCTTATTTAGACACAACTATTATTTTACTAGTTCTGAATCAACCCGAAAGAAGGGTGGTTTAGCTTTCAGGACTAAATGGATAGATCCAATTTCCATGGATGAAGACCTTTTCAAATCAATCCATGGCCATAAAATCTTGGACTATAATCTAAACCAACTATTAGTTCACCTATGGCTCTAGTGAAATCACATTATTAACAGATTCTTCTAGTTGGTCACTAAAACACCTAAAAAGTTCCATTTTCTATAACCATATGTAAAATATATTTAGTCACAATCTCTACAAACTTAAGCCTTATAAATTTCAAAATTTACCACACCACCCATATATATACAATGCACTATAAAATTTAAAACATTTTAATTTCAAAATAATTTTGAAAAATCCACCATACTTTTGAAAATAAAATCATTTTTAAAATACCCCTACCATTCCTTTCCAAATCTCACATTTGGAAATATTTTCAATAATTTTCAAAAAGAAACTCTTTTTTACTAAATGTTAAATCAATAAATGAAATAAATTATACAATCATAATGGGATTTCATTCCAATCAATTAATGTCATTATATTCTCAACATCTAAATTCATGATGATGAGGATTCAATTTCCTAAAGTGTGTTAAAACAATTATGTACCCAACTCCCTTATAATATGAGGTTTTACATATATATGTTATCTAAACCTCTTTATGAGCTACATTTCACATCCCAACAACCTTATATCCTTATACCAATCCACCTCTAGTATTAAACTAGTATGATTTCCAACTCCAAGACCAACCAAAAAATACCATTTGACCCAAATAAAAGAAGCACCGACGTTTCTCTAATATTATTTGTAACATCCTTCCCCTCACCATTGGATTTGGAAAGCAGTGAGGCATTACTAGGCCATATGTGACATCCCAAACACACTAACGGATGACAATAAACTCCAAGGTCTTCATTAAACATTTTGGGATGATTTTATCTTTGAAAGTAAATAAAACAAACTAATAACCATAAAAAAATAGACAACTATATTATTCAAAAGAAGAATTATGAGAATTAAAAGTATATCCCATTTACAAGAAAACCAAACTAAAATCGTCAACCATATTAGTGTTCAAATAATAAACTAAAAAAATCAAAAATCAAATATGTGGAAGACAAGAACTCAAAAGCTCTGAACATGCTCCAGCCCCCAACTCCATAATCCATGAACAAGGTATCATGATGTATCACAAATGAAATTTGAAACATTCCCTATAATTGTGTCTTGATATAAAACATTTGGAAATTTACCAATGTGAAAAATAAGGCGGTGAGTATAAAACACAATATTTTTACCCTGAATGACATCCCCAATCAAACCACTATGATAAAAACTGTTAGAAAATCAATATAAAAAGATTAAAATAATTTAAAAGTTATTTATATAAAATACAAAATAGTTTTTGTAACAAAACTATTTTTTATTCCAAAAAGACATTTTCTATTAAAATTAACCAATAAATTCTATAAAACCACATCTCAATTACATTTTTTTGGAATAAAAATTATAATTTAGCACATGAACATATGAATTAAACCATGGAAATTTATATACTCATCAGTGATGAGTAATCCATCTACCAATCCATCACATGGTGACCCATTTTCATGGTGGTAACTTCACTAAATTATTCATACAAATTTTGAAAATGGAAACTCCATTCTCTTATTCGTTACAATGTGACATTAACACACACTAAACATTAATTCCAAAAGATATGCCAAAACAGTATAGAAAAAATATTTCAAAAAAACTATCATTTTACTAAAAGTAATTTGTAATAAATTTTCCATGTATCATAAATAAACCAAACTTTGTAAATATTCATTTGAAAATTATTATTCCAATTTGACATTCTATATACAACTAAATTCTCAAATTTCAAAAATCATCACTAAATTGGGGTTCCATCCAATATTGTACATCAATTTATCAATTCAAAAATGGAAATTCAATAAATTTGAAATAAATACTTCATGTTATATCTAATAGGAGTCATTTTTGAGGCCTCTAACCTCACAACATTGGTGAAACTGAAAAACTTCAAAAACTCTTCAACAAAATCTGTTGAAACCCTAAAATATCCTTAAATATTATTCTTTATCCAAAAAACTATATCTCAACATGATTTTCGTAAAAAACATGAATCAATCCACGAAGGATTTTATACATGAATCCAAAAAGTGGGAATATAAAGAATATAAGGAAAATCACAAATAATTGGCTCTTACTAAGGAAACATGTCTCCAACTCACCATGATTTTCTAATACGTTACTCTCAGATTGAAGGTAATGGTCTGCATTACCTTGGGAGAGAGATGAAACCGAGTTATGGTTGGATTAAGGGTAAAATGTGTTGATTATGGTGAAAATAAGATTATATATACAAAATCTGAATATGATTTTTAACACATTCTAGTTTGGTTGCCTAATATAAAAAACCATCCACGAAGCGTTTGTTATCCACATCCTCCAAACACCCCGTGCATGGATGTATTAAATAGTTATTCAAACCATGTCCCAAACATGATAAATTCCTCTATTCCAATTTTCATAGTTTCACTTGGGTGTATACATAGTTTGACCAAACTTTTTTCCCTAGCGTGTGCCTATCCCATTCACACTATTTTAGTTGCATGGTTTCATAAAAGGTGTTTCATGGATTCCACTAACTATTCTCAAATCATGGACCACCATAAATCCAATTTTTTTTTTTCCAAACTCATCTAGACCTCCCAACACATTTCCCAATTATTTGTTATATATAATTCATATATAAAGGTTTATTTACCTAAAATTAGGGGGATATATATACACTCATCACATTAAAAATAGTTGATGTTCAATTTTCGATCATCTATAAATACCTAATCTATAATGTGGCATCAGTAATAGTCATCATGAGAAATGACTAAAAATCATGCAGTTGATAATATAAAGTAATGTAATAATTTTATAGCCTATATCAGTTCACATCAGGGATTATTATTAGAGGATTATTACAATGGTCGGAAATACTCATCCTATATATGATTATATGACTAAATGTATTCATGGAATATTTGATATTATTATTAGCTATATATGATGGACCATAGGTAGTGGATTTAGTTTTTTAATTAAAAATGGGATGGTCATTCTCTATACATCCTATGATGTTCGGTTCTAGGAATAAGAATCCATGAATCCATGGATTATCCTCTCAGTACCAATTGTATAGAACATTAATAATAAAAGGATATAATGATGAAAACTATACTCATATAAGATAAGGGATTCGATTATTTTGATACTATAAGTTCAATAACATTATCATTATGTGATTATTACATATTGATTCATGTAAGACCCAATATTGATACTTTCAAATAATTATTCATAAATTAACCCATCTATGTTAAATATAAAATCCTTATGTTGACTTAATTATATAACATAATTTCAACCAATAATCTAATAAAAGAAAATGGTATCATCCCAAAAAATAAATATTTTTTTATAATAATAGATCCCAACTTGGAGTGAGAAGAATTTATTTTAATTGATATCTAGTGGCCTTGTAATATATGGTAGCATAATGGGTTGTGTTTGGGTAACTCAAACATTCGTTGGTCATTCAACTTATTTTTTCATAAATTATTTAAAAATTAATAAGCTAAATCATTTGATGGATATTATGAAAATTGACTTCACATTATAGTAAGTTGGATCTTAGTGGATGTTATAATAAATTAAGGCACACTTATTTGGGGACTGCCTTTATCTAGATAAAAAATAAAATCTTTGACTGTTGAAATGTGATATTCTTTTTGTGGTTATATTCAATTCCTTGAGGATTATAAAAATTATTAGGTATTTATTAACTCTCAAATAAGTGTAGTAATGTGTTCATATCCTCAAAATTTAGTGTATAAAACCAAGGTTGATTCTACAACCTAACAGTAATGGTACCCATGGAATTATGCAAGTCATTGACATTATTTGGAACACCTATGGATTTGTTCTGATTTTTTACATGGAAATTCTTTAGGGAATTTATCTAACTCACTATAAAATGGGGGCCATACATGGGGGTGGGTTATCTTTGGAGACTCTTTATTATTTATACTTGTTTTATTTAATTTGAATTTAACTTATATTAATTAATATTTTTGTTCTTCTGATGGATGATAGTGTATTTCCAATTGAATTTGGGGTTGTGAAATTTTTTATAACAATTATATAGTGTTTTATCATATTTTGTGTGAAGTAAAAAGGTTTTCTAACAAAATAGCTTCAAAATTAGGCACTAATAATCCACTAAATATATTTTATATCAACAGTCACCTTCATCATAATATTAATAATATAGTTATATATCATAACCAAGTTCATCACAGTGTTAGACCCCAGATATTCTACTTTTCCTTCTCATCCACTCTATAATGATTTTTTGATGAATAGTAATTAATTAAAGAAAAATTATGTAATTAAATATATGTATCATAGTAGATATTTCAAAATAACATTTTAATTAATTAATTATATTATTTATAAAATATTTATTATTATTATATAGTGGTATTTTAGAATTATTAATACATTAAAGTATATTTATATGTTGTAAAATTTATTATAATGGTATAAATATAAAATATATTTTTTTATAATGTATACAATGTTTTCAGACAAATCAATACGAATCCAATAGTTTATATACAATTATTGATCAATAAAAATTTATTATATTTAATATTAAAAACAAATCATTGATAAGTAATGATTTTTTACAATTGTAATTATTAAATTACAATTCTAGTATATCGTGTAATGATAGAGAGTTAATAGAAAAAAGTGTTCTTAGAAAAATCCACAATTAGGTGTTACATATGGAGGAAATATATAATTTGTGGGATGATAAGGATCATCGTTAACCACATTGAAATGCGAATGTTTACTTCACGTAGATGTATGTCTGATTGTATATTATGGTGTGATTTTATATCAGCCATGATAGATATTTTATAATTTGATTTAGTTATGTTTCTCACTATAGTGTTGGCATGCCAAAGTATACCAAAACCCTTGAAGGGTATTAAATATATTTCTATATAGTTATATGTTATTATATTATATTTGAAATTTCATAAATATATTGATGATAAAGTGTTGAGTGGATCCTTGTATCTTTATTTGTTATGTTATTATAATTTAAAAAATCTCTCATAAATTTTTAATTGTAGTCAATGTTTTTTATATTATTTCATTGTTATCATTATCTTGTTAGTTTTAGTTATTTTCAATCGAAATATGAATTATAATTTAAATTTATCTAATCATTTTTCCTTGCAAAAAGACCCCATATTGTCTATTTTAATATCTCTTAAGGGAAAAAATTGAAATCAGTGCATTGTGAATTTTTTAAATATATTTTTTCTAACATCATCATATATTTAATTTTCTATAGGGATGTTATTTTAAAATGTTAGGGAAGGTCCAAAATTATTGGTATATTTCATAGTGTCCACCGATAATTTATATGAATAACTATGATTACTATAAATATATAATGGATGCATGTATATAGTAATCAATCAATGAACATTATAAAATATTGGAAAATCCCTATATATTTCATATGAAAGAACATGCTTCCATAATATTTAATGATATAACTATAAATGTTCATATTATATGATTAAGTATATTTTTTCATTATGATACAAGTATAAATATTGTATTTTATGGTTTTCCTTCTATGACTATTTAGGTATTTAGAAAAAATTTGTTGTTATATATTATGGTATTGAAATGTTTTTTAAAAAAAGTCATGGAATGTTGAAATCCTATTATTAATATTTTATCAATAAGAGAAAATGAATAATTCAATAAATTCTTCCATTGATTTTCAAAAATTGTGAATGAGGGTGAGTGATCTTGGAGAAATGAAGGAAAATACATTAATGGTTAATAGAGTTATAACATAAATACCTTTATTATAGAACTGTAATAATTTAAAAATTGATGAGTGAATTATGTAAAATAATACACATTGAGAGAGACTATACGTTAACTCTAAAAAAACTATCTTGTTTTTTGAAAATTTTTAATGAATATGATGACATAAATATTAATAGTATATTTTTTCAAAAAATTATTACATATTCTAGTTCCTCTAATAGATAAGAAGTTTTAATGATGATAGTGAATTGAAAATTACTATGTTAGACAAAGTTGTATACAAATTGACTATGATAAAATTTTCTATAAGAGATATAATGTATTCTAATATTATTAATTGAGGAGATAATATGAATAATATTTTTAACAGGAATTTAAAGAATTTATATTTTATTGTTATGTGTTAAATAAGAAAGAAAACATTAAAACTTACTATCTAAGGATGGAGAATCCAAGAATATATAAGATCTTTAAATGTAATCAAAATATATACCTGGAATTTCATTATAGTATTGATGAATCAGATTCAGGTGATAAATCATGATGTGAGGAGGTATATGGTAATAATTTTTTTATTGATGTATATGGTAACAAATATTTTTCATCTCTTGAGTCATTATTTTCAAGAAAATAGTTTGAATCATTCAGGATGAACTGAAATGAAAGTTTGATACCATTAGTGGATGAGTAAAATAATTCTAGTTATTCTTATGATTATATTTCTATAAATGAATCTATATAAAATAACAATTCTATAAATGATCATTTGTTGATTTACAAGATAATTTAGTCACTATTTTATATTTCTAAATGAAACTAAAAATGGATTAAAATTATTTTGTAAAATAGAAATGTTTTATTTTATTTGAAAACAAAATTCATTGAATGTAAATGGAGAGGCTATAAGAAGATAATTAAATGATAAGAAACACTATTTACCATAAGAATCTAAGAAAAAAAATTAATGTTATGGGGATTTTTGTAATGTGAATGATATGTTAATTGATGAAGTAAAATGTTATTTTAATTATTTAACAAAATTAATTCATTAAATATAATGTTTATATTAGGTTATGATAATGAAAATTGATGTCTAAAATGAATTAAAAGTTTAGTGGATTATTTTATTAGTGGATATTACAAACTATATATATGATCTTAATTTTTAAATATACTGGTAAAGGCGTAACATCTATAAACTAATTTAAATATTCTACTTTAGGTCATTTTACTACTAGTTAATTTTTATTATTTTTTCAATATCATTGTGATATATATTCATTTTTTTCAAAATTATATATTTAATTTTAAAATTTCTAATACGTCTATAATATGGGTATCCAAAAGAACTTATTCAAATATAATCAGAACTGGACTCGTTTATAAACTATATTGAGAGATTTTATTATAGCCTATATGTATGATATAGATAAATTATTTTATGTTTTATTAGAATGAGATTTATTTTGTCATATTATATTATATATATAGGTAATATGTTTATCAATTTTGCTAATATTTTTATTAGAATATAATTAACTATTGTTTTAATTAGTAACTATAAGAAAATATTTTATAAAAAATTATTTTCTTTAATTAATTTTGTGGAATATTTTAGGTTTCTATATGCATGTGGATATTATCAAATGATGATCATCTACTATAAAATTCTTTTTTGGAAAAACATTAGATTAATTTAATGCTTTTATTGTTTTCAATATTTATTTATAACATTTTTATACAATTTTATAGGATGAATAAATCTTCTAGAAATTTTTTTTCCATTAAACATGAAATGTACTATATTAAATTTTAATTACATATGCATGATTCATAAATCAAAAAATTATTATTATTATTTAATGTGATTTATTATATTAGTAATTTTGGATATGAATATTATTTATTTACTTCCATAGGTACTTTTTTTATTTATACATGTAAATTAGATTCAATCTTCACTTTTTTTATTTTACAAGATGTGGTTGAGATGTTTGAGATGTTTTAATATTATAAAAATCTATAAGTCAGAAACTGATGAGTAGCTCATTGAAACGTTATTAATTATATATTTTTATTTAAATCACCATTTCATTTTTTATTTTATTTTTTTAGTTTTTTCTATATATTTTCATTATTAATAAGTTCTCATTTTTAATTATATTATCCACTAAAATTTGTATTATTGATTAAATAAATAAAATTATATTATTCAAGACAATTCACCAATATTCTGGCGTCTTGAAATCAATATTTGGGACCCCATATCAAGAAAAGTATAAGAAGTTATATGTAAATATAATTTTTAGTGACATATAAAATGAAAATATGGAAGACCAATGACTTTGCATAATGGAATTATTAATAGTGTTAGAAAATACCACTAATTATCATATGACACTATCCAATTATGGTAAAATAGAAGGTTATTCTCATAACATTGTTACTTGAATATCATTTTCTATTGTGTTATTCAAAATATAGTTTGTATTGAATCAGGAATACAAAAAGTAATTAGTTCAATGCCTACGATTTGAAATGATGGGATCAACATGAAAATAATGGAGATCGAAAAAATTTCATATAATAAATCAAAAAATGTATTATATTGATATAAAATAATATAATATTCTCAGTGATAGGGGTTATCCCATTAATTATCTTTCTATTAAAATATGTTATTGTAGAAAACATTATACATGTATTTTATATGATAGGATTTAATAATAATATATTTCCAAATGTAACCTAGTGAGTTTTTAAATAGTAATGAAATGAAATATTACACAATTTTTCTCCATAATTTAAAATAATTCAAATACGTAATTTTATATAAAGGAATATATTTTCCAAATCCACTACATTTTTGTTTCGAATATTTAGATGTGTTTAGAATGACATTGAATGAGAACAGTGGTAATAAGTTATGTTTATTATAAAAATTTCAATGTAGAAAAATGAAAAAAATTATACAATACTATTTCAACATGATTTATTCATAATTGATGTTAGGGGTGAAATGGTATATATAGTCATTATTTACTTTAATTAGGCCAATGATATCAATAATTGTGGCATGATGTATTAAATTTTACAATGATTCTCTATTGTGGAATGGTTTGGTGTCTAGAATGGTTGTTGAAGGGGAGTGGATTTTTTATTTTTTTAGGTTAATAATTAGTTGGATTTCATAATCACACCTTGTATTTTTTTCATTTCATCATGATGTTATTATTAATGATGGTATAATGATCACCATTAAACATTAATATAGATTGATATAATTGAATTATAATGTTTTATAATGATGTAATAGGATGGAGGATATAAGAGTTTATTATCACGACGACCTCCAATAAAAGGGAACCATTCATGGGGCAGAAATAAGGGAATAGAGATGGTGACAACTCGAGTCTTGACTGTACTAGGCCTAGAAAAAGAGACTAGCACTTCTGGTATTATAATCATCATATTGGTGGCATTTCCCCTATTAAAACATCCAAAATAGATATATAATAAGGATACACCAAAAAAAGGAGGAACTCCACATATATATATATATATATATATATATATATAATGAAATAACAATTAAGAAGATGAAATTCCATAAAATACAATAAAAACATAACGAAAAAATATATTTACCAAAATTAAATATGTTATCGACCATAATCCCAAATCAATATTCCAAAACATCAGAAGTTTAATATCCATCTTGATATCCATCCTACTCCAGGTGAATTGAAAAGAAGTTTATATATATGTAGGTTGAGCATAATAGGTATACTTCATAGGTCCTCCCAAGATAATGTCTTAAAATATATAAAGAAAGCATGCTAAATCACAATGAACAATACTGAAACATAATCTTCACCTAAACATGTATTCTATGTTCCCAACCGCACCAAGGTTAATGCTCATCAAGAGTTTCATACAAAAGAGAATATAATTTTACAATGAAACATAAAGGGAACCCCTCTCTTACTTCTCCACTAGTTTTCCTATTTACCCTAATATTGTAGGTCATTATCCATCTCTCTCTAAAATTAATCCCATCCAAATACACTTGGTAAAAGCATCACAACATGTACCTTGTGTATAACATCATCAAATCATTCCATCCACATTTCCATATTTAGTAACTAAGTAGTTTTATGTTGCCACCACAATCCCTATTGCATGTATCAAAAATCAAGTATTATACGTTAATCCATTACAACCCCTAACTCAAGTAAGTACCTCAATAAAACACAAACTATATAGGTCATATCTATAATAATCCATTGGATACTGTATCAAAGGACTCATGTATGTGAAATAACAACAGTTAATCACATCACATTACACTAATATAAGGGTAAATTAACCACTAGACATACCAAAACAAGTTACCGCCAAGTGAAGAGAGTAGATCTAGAGGGGGTAGTTAACATTCCATCCTCTCACTAGGATTTTTGGGAAAACACCCTCACAGAGTCCACTGGGTGCTAGTTTCCCAAACCAACATGGGTGGGGAATTGTATGAAATGACATAATATAATATATATAATATATCTCACAACCACTCATTATGCCTAACCATGTAGTATAACATGATATAGATAATGTCCCTTGGACTTATGAATTCCACTTCTAAGACTAGATATCCTAGAAGAACAACAGAATTTAAAAAACCAACATTAATTAATTTATTCCTTTTTATCATTTCTCCCAATAATTAATATCTTATCCATTAATTAACTATTATAATTATTATACTTTACATTAATTATTATATTAAAGTCCATGAACACTAAGAATAATCCAAAATTTGTTCACAGTTTATCATGATCATAATATATTTGGCATTAAAATTCTAATATCAACCAACACTATGACTTGAACATTTATATATTCATTATTAGAAACATTTTTTAATCCAAGTAGTATTGGGAAACCATCAAAAACTACACCATGAGGAAAAATGAAACCAATCAAATCTAACTACCTTAAGCTATTAAGAGTATAATGATAATAATACAAGCAACCCTATTTAGCCATTAAATGGATTCATAAGTGAGTATCCTGGCTCTCAGCATCACATCAACAAGTATAAATTTATTCAAACCATTCTATCATCTTCAGTTCCATCCACACCAACCACATGCATATCTCAACCTGTTACACTATAATAGGAATCAACATAGGCCACATCATCTGGGCCTCCCCACATAATGATTATATCATTCATCCCAAGATCATCCATCCAAGTCTCATATCACATACTGAAATTTCCACCCCATATCACATAATACATTTGACAATCATCCATAGCATGCTTATATCACATAAAATATTGAATATCATATTTGTGGCACATTATAAATGTATTCCCAAACAATAATCACATCCAACAAGACAATCTATGTTATATAAGGAGATTCTAGAATTCACACATGAACAAGATATCATGTCTCGAAAACTGAGGAACTCAACTATCACAAGTGGATGGGAAACTAAATCCATATCAATTATATTTATCACACAATCACTTCATATTCTATATCAAATTAATTGATTCATTAATCACATGTTCTATCTATGAGAAAACTATGGAATCAAGCTATTACAAGAAATAAAATCTAAATATTATCTTAACATTGAAATGATATTCAAAAAACTGTGAGAAGAATAATTTTTAATAAACATGAATTTTTATTTTTCTCAACAAAAATAATAAAAATTCTTTATAGTATTTATCAATTCCTTTAATCACATGGATGATCATTCTTAATTATACATTCACATTGCATCAATTTTATTACCATCAAATTATAAAAAAAATACATTACAAACATGCCACATATTTAATTACATAAAACAATTAGTTATCTATTAATTCCATTTTTATGCTCATTATCAATTTATATTAAAAAACATGCTAATACAAGAATAATAATTTGATAATGAGGAAAAATATAGATATAGAACTAATTAATATTTCAGGAGGGAAACTAATTCCATGATATCAATCACATCAGAAAGCTATCTCTAACCAATTAATCAATAATTTGGTTCAATAATCAATATGTCAATTACATTTTCATTCAATGGTATGAACAATTACCAATTTATGATGGAAAATAAATATTTTTAGAATCTAAGAAACCCCTACCTCAAAATCACTAATATTCATCACATAAGAACATAACAATGTTGTGGATCCCAATCATCACTCTCGTAAGAGGCTACATCCCTACATTAATGATGTGGAAAAACTACACAAATAGTTAACCAAGAAATGATCCATTAGAAACTTGGATATGAACTTCCAATGATAGTTAAGAAGAGGATGAGAATCCATTAATTAATAACTATTGAAGGAATCCCCAAATTCATAATGGGGGGGAGATTTTCTCAATTGGATATCAGGAGATCCATAGGGTTTGAGGAAAACCCATGGAACTGCAGACTTTATAGGTGTACTACACATGAAATTTAAATGACATGAAACCAATTTTCATGTCATGAAATTTTTGTGATTTATATATCAATGGAAAAAACATTTCTTTAATGTATTTACTCCCAAAATATTATACGTCATCTATTACACCATGATCCAACCTCAAAAAATCAATGGACATATTTCAGGCCATGAATGTGCCCTAACCCAAGACCAAAACATCAAATTAACTATGTGAAACATTTACACAACATAAATTACAAATTTTCCCTGATTTTAGTATCCTACACCATCAATAGATTCTATAGGACTCCTCTGAGAACATCAAGGATCAGAAACATTAAAAGGGTTGTATTACATGGATCTGGTCCCATATATTATATACCACTCAAAACATTTTCTTCATCTTCAATCAAATACCAAACCAGAGAGAAAGCATAAAAGGGTAATCCAAATAGCTACTCCATGGTATACCTATCAAGGACCTCATAGTTAGAGGATCTCAACCACCTCACTCATAATATGTAAGTGAAAAAATATGAAATAGAAACAATTATCTTCTATACACTCTCTTGATGGTGATACCTCTCCAATGAAAGTAAACCAATGAAAATAAACAAGAGAAATCCATCTCATAAACTAGAAAGGTCAAAATCCATAGAAAAAACAGTGTTTATTGGAAGAGATAAACATGAAATTGATCAGGATACTGAGTGTGAATCAACAATTCACATTCCCAAGTATTCTATTCCATGCCACCATGCCTCCACAAGACACAAATAAATGTAAAAACGCACCCACACAAAACATTCTCTTCACTATCCTAGATCTCTACATGATTTTACTAGAAGGTCTCATGGTCATAATTATCAATCTCACTCTAGTCGTTGGTATGATATTCATTATAATGATAATGGAAGAGATTTTCCATGTGAAAATAATTGTGTATCTAGCTCTTCTTTAGGGGAATTTTTATCTACTTCACCACTACTCCAGGACAATCCAACACCTCAAGAGGCCCCAAAAAACAAGGAGAGATATTACTCCCATGACCACATTTTTTTCTTCCCCTAAAAATGAGCCACCATCAAGAAAATGGGATCAATAATGGTGTACTATACAGGCCCCTTAAAATTATCTATATAGGATTTATGATGATCCTACACTACCTTCATCCTCTCAAAAATTACATATACCATCAATATCATATTATTAACTAGTTACAGCCTACAAATTGATGCATCTATGACCCCAGTACATCAAAAATAATAGAAAATTCTTCTATACAATTATTCAAACGTTTCAATAAAAATAGTCTAGTTGAAATTATTATTTTATAAAAAAATTTAAAAAATGTTCCTCATCCACTAACATCCAAAATCAAGGACACGATAGAGAAACATGTCTTCAAGAGTCTAGATTGACTGATCATTTTAACTATTTATCATTAGATCAAATGAAGTTCTAGGGAATAAATGAGAACAAAAGGAATGTTAGATACATCTCCAAACCCTGAGGGTGAAATGTGGGTCTTAATTATAGATGATCTTCCCTAGGAATCTATGGAGTCACACCACCTCCTTTAGTTACTTCCTCAAGAAACCTATAATGAGCTCACCTCCCTAATATTTATAATATTGGATGATTTCATTAGACGATTAACTATCACACATAAATAAAAATTGACTCTATGGGGTTAAGGTTAAATGATAACAATGTCCAACAATATGTCATTCCACTTTGATTGGAGGACATATAATGACTAGAGAAAACATTCGAGAACATAGTGATCAACTTCACCATTTAGAAGACCAAACATCACGAAATAAACTCTATAACTATACATATAAACCCAAGACACCAATACTAACATATAAGGGCTCCATAAAACATTTTAATATAGGGATGTAACACCAAAGTTGAGCTATGGAAATCACATTGAACCATCTTTTTCATATTTGATGGAACAAAAATGATTCCCTAGAACAATACATCATTTTTCCATCCTCAAACCAACAATTAGGGGCATTATAAAAAAACCACTTGGTCCCTTCAAACCTCCACCATAGAATCCCCAAACATGGAATCCTCCTATTGCTACCAGAATGACGAATTCACAATCATCTAGTAAGGGAATCATTTTCTTCCAACCTATCCCATATATTGATGCATCATTGAGAGTTATTCCATCACTATCATAGAGTATATATATTCTCATACGACATCACTATATGAATTCCAACTCAATGAATCAGCTACAACATATCCAATCTCTAACTTATATGAAATCATGGTGTCATAATTCTTCAATAATCTAGCACACCTTCACTGATGCATGTTCAATTCAAACCAGTAGAATACAAACCTAAGTCTCATATTGTTAGTAAAAACCAAACAATTTTATTCAGGAGTTAATGTCACCACAAATTCAAAGAAAAAACAACTAATACTAACTCATGATCATGGGTGGCATAGTTACGCCCATGTGAACATAACTGACGGGACCCATAAGAAACAACTGATCTTTGAATCATAAAAATATTTCCTAGTATAGGATGTAATTTTTCATTGGAAACCTCAATCTAAATTTATTATAATTGAAAAAATTACTGGAGAGCTGACCAATTTCTTCATTAAGTACTCCAATGACACTAGAAACTAGTCAGTTTATAAGAATACATGATCCATCCAATTGACGGCTATAAGAGGAGATGAAACTCTATAGAAATCATATATGAACATACTTTTATAGCTTGTAATATTGGGGAAACTCTACACCTTAACCACTTTATTTGGGACTTCCTAAGACACAAAAACCAATATTTTTGAAGGATCCATAGAAAATCCCTGCTGGAACATGTTATGACCCCAAAAATGGACTTCATGCGCCCAAAACTAACACTTTGAAAACATCATGAATATATTCTCATGATGATGAACTCCAAAAATGACACTCAAATGTCCTTCGTAATCCTCCTAAGACATAGAGTGAACAATTATGTTGAAGATGAAAACCCCAATGAACATATCTAGGGACTCTATGAACAATTCGTTAATAAACCCAATAAACATGGTTAAATATTTCCTCATGCTGAATAACATTACAATAAACTCAAAATTCCCATGAAGTCAAATAAAATTATCCTTATAAAAATCATAATCCTTTACCCACATCAGATGAGATCCCTACTACAATTCGATCTTTGAGAACCAAATTGCTCGCTTCAAATGATCAAAAAAATAATCAATACAATGAATAAGATAGATTTTCATCATTTTCACTTTGTTAAAGATATGATAATTGATAAAAAGACACATACTTCAATCACCCATCTTCAAGAATTAAATCAGTTCACCCCAGGGTGACACACTCAGTTGATAAAAAACATGATACAACATATCATCATGTTTAAATACAACTCCTGCTACTCATAAGATACCATACGATATCTATACATTTAGATAAGAGACACTCCTGACTATAGATTGATCTCAATCACTTTCTCCCAATGAGTGGTAATGATAAAACTTCCTCTAGAAAGACGTCATGGTACTCTTACATAGCCCTGGGAAACATAGATGGTTGAACCTCTAATGGGATCAGTGTCATCATGGACCTAAATGAAGAAAAGGATTAAACATACCTCTAACCCATTTGATGGTATCCCTCTCCAAAAACACCGATTCTCCCCATCAATATCCAAGAATACAACCTCCCACTTTAAGATAACTACGATACACATTATATAATGCAACCAATCCATGCTAAGGAAAATTTCATATGGTTGTATCTATAAATTTAAGAAGTCTCCCTAAGAGTGGTGCTTCCCCAACAATATCTAATAGTATCTACATACTTTATAAAATTCATAATGACCTCCATCTTTCTTTGTCAATTCAAAGGGAACTAGATGACTCTCCACCTCATGTCCCAAAGCATGGATAGTGGTAGGTGATATAAAGGATTGTGTCTCTCCTAAATAAAAAAAGAATGTTCCCATGTTTAAAACATTATAGGGGTACCATGAATGAAATCTAGTTCTCATGGGGATTTCAATGCTAAAGTGTGAAGTTAATCATGATATAACACACCACTGTTTCATGTAATAACCCATCCTTTATTATTTTTACATATATAAAGTGTTTGGGTAATGTTTGGGAGAGTTCAGAGGAATTTTGAATACTTTGGGAATTTTATAAGGGTGCATGGGTGGTGCACAGTTAGTGGAACCCATGAAACACCTACAAAAAAACCATGCACAATGAGGTAGGGTGTAAGGTCTTTGTGGATGGTTTAGGTCATGGATTGGCCAAAACATAGGGAAAACAAGTATAAAATGGGAAATGTTGGACAAAGATATTTTGCATGGTTAGAGAATAGTTTGTTTAACCATGCATGAGAAACTTGCGAGGTTCACACATAATGAAGTAGCCATCACATAGTTGGCGCACAATTTACCTAACTATGGAACTAAACATGTAAAGTTAAAAAACGAGATCCCAAAAAAGTGGATCTAGGTCAAGATTTTTTCTTAACCCCACATTTTTTCTCCTAAGTCACTCTAACTCAGTATTTTTCCCTCTCAAAGGTTGGAAAACAATTCCCCATCCATTTGGAGCTGATCTGAAGGATTTTTTTGGTACCTTGAAGCCCGAATATCACGATAAGTCATCATTTGAGTTTATTTTGGTGGTTTCCTTATATATAAATAACTTTTTACCTTGGAAGCATATATATACTTCCATTATGGATTGATTTGTGGGTTTTAGGTAAAATTTTGATTATATTGGACCTTTTTTATAACAAAAGTATAGATATATGGTGGGGTTTTAAAGATCCAACCCGATTTTTATTGTTTTTTTGAGAATCATGTCATTATTCATTTTCACCATAAACCCCATGGTAGGTGGATTCACCCTCAACTACATTATTTTTAATGAGAAGGATTAGTTTCAAATTGTTTTTTAATTATATTTGGATATGAAATTGTTGTGAAAGGCTTGGTAGAACCAACATTAGTGATGGTTTTCCATTTTTTATGAAATTGTGAATTTATGGTAAACGTCTATGGAATGTTCCTTATTTTCGTGATGTTAAAATGTGAATTTTCTGGATATATTTTTTAAATTATTTAATTGTGATGTTTTAAATAAGAGATTGGATTTATTAAAATGGTAGTTCGAATTGTTTTGAAAAAATGTATGTTCTTACTCAAATGGTTGTTTTGGAATTTTTTTTATCACAATGGTTGTGTGTGTTCATATTCATTCAGGATGAATAAGATTAAAGAGTCTCCCCCATCATTAGTGGGATGGATAAGAATCAAGTATCTCCCTGATCAAAATGGTTCATTAAGTGATGACTTAGTGAAAGTATGGCTTACAACTCATGAGTATAGGGAGGACTAGGTTACATGCATGGTTAGTGATACATTGGTTTTTTTGGTGGATTTGGAGCTATTGGAGTTGGTTCCTTAGAACCAACATCTATTCACTTTATAAAAAACATGTATTCATTATTTTTAATATTAATTAACTTCTAATCACAACATGATTTTTTTTCTATGTTGCATAATATGTGATAATGTAATAAGAGTATATGTCGCAATAAAAGGTCATAGCAGTTCCCCACTATGAAGAGATCCCAGAAGTGTTATGATGATATTATTGAATATATGTTATATGGACAGATGATACCATTTGAGGGACATGAATGATACATGCTATTAGGGGTGGAGACTAATGGGACTTTAAGACACATTTTCATTGTCTACAACCTTGGTAATATCCCGTAGGAAATTATGAGAACGAGACATGCTAGTATGAAATACACATTTATAAGTTTCATTGAATGTTCCTATTTACAAATGTGTATATTGGTCCTTATACTTTAAGATTATTAATAATTATTATTAGGAGTCACATAATTTTATGTATTGATGAAATCCATGTTGAAAGATGTTATCGGTGAGGTAGGATACATTGGGTGAATCATGATTAATATTGCATTAGTGAATAATGCAAGAAATGATTTATCCCTTCTATTAATTAATGGATGTTAATACCTCTTGTCATTTTATGGATATGATATAGCCTAAATAAGTTTATTCCTATGGTGTTCTTGTAGGATCAGAATAATGATGTAGATGCTCAATATACAAGAGGTGGGGGGGGGCTGAATTGTATACTTTAAAAATTCCTTTGGAACCTTTAACGTTTGATACAGATAACTATGTTTTCCTTAGACAAGGAATGAATTTTAACAAAGTTAAACTAAGAAAATTCACAACACCTCTAACACTAACATTAGAATTGGAACAAGGTTTACAAAATGATATTATACCTTAAAGAGTGTAGAATCTAAACATATCAAAGTACAAGTGTAAGGAAATATAAAAAGGTTATACTTTCCTTAAAATACAATATGCAGCGGAAAAAAACAAGAAGTAAAACTACAAGTAACAAGATATAAGTCTTTTAACCCAAAGAGAAGGGTATCCAACAACCTTGGATAAAGGTCCCTTGATTTATACTTTCAAGCAAGTCTGTCTTACCCACACCAGGGTAAGCCCTCGATACAAAGATCAGAATCTCTGTCTTGCTATCCTCGCAAGCCCTCAACTTCAAGGTTGTTGGAACCTCTGTCTTCCTCAGCAAGGAATCCCTCGAACTTATATGTAGTCGGCACCTCTGTCTTCCTATCCCCGGAAGTCCTCGAATCTAATCACCAACATTCGGAGTCGCACAAAGAAATCTGAATGAGCGGTTCAGTATGCACAATGCATGAAAAGATTCTCTCTCTAGAAATCACCTTAACAACATGTGGTCTCTAGATCGATCAACCTATTTCCTCTATCACACGTATATATTGATCACTTTCAAATGAGCTCTTATTTATAGGCAAATTTCAAACGGTCGGCTCCCTCCTCCAATGGTCATATTTTCCATGAAATTCGGAGGGACCTGTACATGTGTAACTCAGCCAACGGTTAATTAGAAACAGAATAGATGACACTGTTTAATAACAAACTAAGTATAAATAAATGCACGACATCATTTTGAAATGAAGCATATGTATGTTAAAAAACTAATCAACATTTCAGATTGTAAGTAAATTAACAGTCCGGAGTCTAACCAAAATAAAATTCAGAATGAAAAAATTAAGAAAAGTTCAGATTCTATTTTTATAGGAATTTGGAGTCTGGTTTTACTAGAGATTGGAATCTGAATTTGTAGAGTTCAAATTTAAACCAGTAAAAGTTCGGAGTTGATCTTCTTAATAGTTCGGAGTAGAACTACTTAAGAGTTCAGAGTCAAACTACTTAAGAGTTCGGAATCGAACTACTTATGAGTTCAGAGTCGAACTACTTAAGAGTTCGGAGTCGAGCTTCTAAATAGTTCAGAGTCAAACTACTAAAGAGTTTAGAGTCGAACTACTTAAGAGTTCAGAATTGAACTACTTAAGAGTTTGGAGTCGAACTACATAAGAGTTCGGAGTCAAACTTCTTAATAGTTCGGAGTTGAACTACTTAAGAGTTTGGAGTCGAACTACTTAAGAGTTTGGAATCGATCTACTTAATAGTTCGGAGTCGAACTACTTAAGAGTTCGGTGTCGAACTTATTAATAGTTCGGAGTGGAACTACTTAAGAGTTCTGAGTCGAACTACTTAAGAGTTTGGAATCGAACTACTTAAGAGTTTGGAGTCGAACTACTTAAGAGTTCGGAGTCGAACTACTTAAGAGTTCGGAGTCCAAAATTCAGATCCTTAAAAGAGAATACTCCAAAACTTATCATTGTATGATACCGAGATTTTGGTTACCAATCCGGGTTTTTCAATTAAGAAAAAAAATTTCTATGTATAAGAAACTCTGGGTTAGGATAAATTTCCTTATGGAGGTAAAACAACATTTTCTTAAGTATAAGGTGTTCGTTATTTTCAAAACAAGAAGGAATGGAAAAGTCATAAGGAAAACATTATTGACTCAACAATATCATCCTTTTTGGAAAGCACAAACATCCTTACGAAAAAGAGAAAAATTTCTTTAGGCTTTGAAATTAAAACGTATCTCCCTTTGTTCATGAATGAATGTGAATAAAACTAACTCCCCCTTAGGCATTGAACCTCTAAGGATTGTATTCTAGATTTCCGGAGTGGGGTTTTCATTATTGTGAGAATGAAATGAAGGTCTCCCTCTTAGATAAACTCCACATTACTCCGGGATGGTTCTTTGACTTAGAAATTTTCTTTCTCACTCTTTTGAGTAGTTCTTATCCTTCTCCCCCTTTGTGATTTTCAAAAAGAATTAAAGGGAATGGAAAGAATTAATGTACCTGAAACATTAATTCATAGAAGAAAAAGATACAAACAACCAAATTCTCATTAGGTTTAAAAACACTTTTACAAGAAAGAAAAAAGAAACAAAAGATCAGAGTGGAGTCATTTTTCTTCCTTTTCCATTGGGATCAGCTTTTTTAACAAGGCTTTGAGATTCTTTAGATCTCTTTGATCTTCCTCAGCTTGCTTCTACAATGTTGAGATCCTTTCCCCTTGAAATTTTAAAGCTTCTGCCCGAGCTCTCAAAGCTTCTTCTTTCATCTTGACCAACTAATCTTGCTGAACGACTCTCTTCTCAAGCTCAATCCAGAGATTTCTATCATTTAAAATATTTTGAGCCAAAGAATTTCCTTGTCATTTAGTTCCTTCACTTCATGATTCTGGGAACTCTTCTCAATAACCATCTCATCTTGATGATTATTAATCTTTTTATCTTATGTGTCAAAGGCTTCTTTCACATCATTCTGGAAATTATCAAACACAACCAAATCTTCTTCAACTCTATTAGACCACTTGGTTACCTTGCTGCAAGAATTTCTATGCACATCAAAATCGATAAGAAAACTTTTTTGTTCCGCTTCTATCTTCACACACTTTTCCATTAACATGGATAGTGTCTATGATTTTTGATTTTGGGTTTTCTGAAGCATTTGACATCTGGAGTCAATAGTGGGAAAGATCAGAATGATGTCCACCAACTTTTTCAAAGATTCAAAAATAAAATCATGACTCTCAGATGATGATTCCGAATCAGATACATCTCTTTGATATTGCTCCTCTTCAACTTGCACCAACTTCCTTTTAGAGGTACCACTAACCTCTTTCTTCCTTATAACATCTTTTAATGGTGTCTACATGAGAACTTTCATTCCCTTATCAGCTTTCTGAACAGGTTCTTCATTAAGGGATGCTTCCTTAGATTTAGATACTTGAACGATCTGGTCTTCATCTGGTTTTTTTTTTCTTGACTTTCTCAAGAAAATTATTTTCCTAAGATTCTTCCTCATGAAAAAAACATTTTCTTCTTCTTCCTGCTATTTCTTACTTGCTTCTTCATCTCCCTTCCCTAGAGATACTATATTTTAGGATTCATCATTTTCTTTATATTCCTCTACCTACTTTATCAGGGTGTCCATATCTTTACTTTCCTCTTCTTCTTCTTCTTATTCCTCAACTTCTTCCTCTACTTCCTGAACTTCTTCAACAACTTCTTCTTCGGTCTCTTCAACTACTTCTTTACCCTTGGCCTTTTCTGGAATGACATAGTTCTTGGCTGGAGTTTATGGTAAAGAAGGTTCAACATCAAAAGTTTCTGGAGCTGGAAGCATTCCGGAAGCCAATTGTTTATCTCTCAGCACAGACTGCAGCACTTCAGTTTCAGACAATATCTTTTTCATTTTCTTTTCCTTTGCTTGATTCTCAAGCACTTCAACAGTTCTTTCTTTCAAGGCCTTAGCCTCTGCAGGGTCCAATCCGAATTATGGATCTCCTTCCCTTCTCTTATCATTATCTTCCCTCCACCTGGCTGACACTTCATCTGTATATGTTTTCTGCTTCTTCGGCTTGGGGGGAGCAAATTGAGTTTTCTTTATCCTGAGAATTTCTTTACCCGCAACGGCTTCCTTAACCTTTTTTTCAACCTTTTCTTTTTGGAAGGTTCTAGATTCTATGATTATTTATGAGTTGCTTCATCCTCTTCCACAGAATGAGGGTAAAATTCTCCGGATTCACTGGAAAAACCCATCTTCATCCTCTTGAGGGTATCATCACTGACTAGCATAAGCTTGCAATTCCGAACTTTTTATTTGCAAGCAATATTAAAAGATTCTAAGCACCAAACTATCAAATTAGAGAGGAAGGCTGGAAACATGATAATCTGAGCTCTCAAATTGCCTTCTTTGATGTTCGTGATTGTAACCAAGACACGCCTCATCATATTTGTCTTTCATAAATTTACCAAAAAATCTAAGACATATATATCACTTTTCTTTTGATTTCCTTTATCACATCTTCTTGGAACCAGAAAACCTTGCACCCAAAGCTGAAGAATTCTATTGTTCGGAGTGAGACAAGAAATCTGTATAGTTGAATCATATTTAAGCCCAAGACACTTCAATGCCTTTTCCTTGTTGAATCTTCCTTGCACATCGGGAAGTTTGTGTGAGCAGAATTCAGGTTCTCCTTCATATGACAAACCAACCAAGCTCGTGGCCTTGGTGTAGGAAAGCTTATAAGTCTTGCCGTAAGACTTGAAAGAAAACCACTCTCTGCCATCTTCCATCAGGAAAGAAAGAAACTCGTAGAACTCGGTCAACAAATCAGTATAAACCAGATCCGCTTTATCTGACTTTGCTACGCAGACATCTTCCCATCAATTCAGCTTTATATTCTTGGAAATAAGAGAATCAAGCTTATAGAAGTCTGTATGAACTAACCTTTCTCTAAAGACTAACCACTTAGAGATTGGTTTCGCAGTCAACATATCTTGAGATGTTTCTTCAACAGACATTCGGAGTGAAGAAATCTGAAAGATTCGGATCGGCTTTGCACAGTTCGGAACCGGCCTTAAGAATAGCAGCAGGGCTTCGAGATGCAGAAGCTTGAAAAAACTATGTGGGACGAGAAATAGGGTCCCCTTTATATTGGAGATGAAAGTGACCATTGGTCTTTCAAAAACTATCTAACGGTTAAAAAACTTCTTGAACTGATCTGACGGTTGAGAACAATCCCACAAAAAAACATGAATCTGATCTCAAGAGGTTTTTAAAAGAAAACATTCGGATTTGAAAAAAAACAAGAAACCGAACTTTTAAAAACTTAGGAAAATACCAGCAAGAAAAATATGAGTACGAAACTATAAGTAAGGAAATCACAACTCTCGGATTGGTTAGAAACATTGTTCGTAATTGGTAAAATTCTTCTTGTAGAAAAATAAATTTAAAAACAACTTCACTACGAAAGTTCCAGTACGAAAATATCGTTACGAAAACCCTAGTCCAAAAATCTCCATTCAGGAAGTTCCAGTATGAAAATCTCGTTACGAAAACTCAAGTCCAAAAATATCAATTCTGGAAGTTCTTACTCTGAGAATTTCAATCCTGAAAATTTCAGTTCAGAAATTCCCATTCTGGAAATTTTAGTTTCAGAAATTTCCATTTCAAAAACATTAGTTTCAGAAATTTCCATTCCGGAAACTTCTATTCCGGAAATTATAACTCCGGAAAAAAAAATTAGTTAAAACAATACTTTTGAAAAACAAATGACGAAAAGTAAAATTTAGTAACACTAACAACCAAATGTACCCCCTCTATGAAAATGAGTTTATTACTATTAGTAAAATTGTTCAACAAGAAGATAACGAAGAATTATTACCATACAATTATCACTCCTAACTTCTGTTTAATTTATTCAAATCTATCGGAGGGTAATGATTTTTTGAAAATATCAGCAAGTTGATATTGCGTTATGATAAACAGAAGAATGATATCTCCTTTAAGTGTGTGATCCCTATGAAAGTGATGCCTAATATCTATGTGTTTTGCACGAGAGTGATGTGTAGGGTTCTTACATAGGGAAATGGAACTTGTGTTATCACACGAAATTTGAGTCTTAGAAAAACTCAGGCCATAGTATTTGAGTGTGTGTTGCATCCACAACACTTGAGCACAACAACTTCCAGCTGCTACATATTCATCTTTAGCAGTGGAAAGTGCTACAGAATGTTGCTTCTAGCATGAACAAGAAACTAACGAATCTCCTAAGAAATGACAAGTTCTGGATGTACTTTTTCTATCCATTCTACATCCACCAAAGTCAGCATCTGAAAAAAAAATTTAAAACAAAATCATTCCCAGAAGTATAAAATAATCCTAGATCCATGGTTCCCTTTAGGTAGTGAAAAATTCTTTTCACCTCCTTTATGTGAGATTCCTTAGGATTTGATTGGTATCTTGCACATAAGAATACTGAGAACATTAAGTCAGGTCAACTAGCTGTTAAGTAAAGTAAAATTCCTATCATACCTCTAAAAGATGTTTGATCTACTGGTTTCCCAGCTTCATCAAGATCTAGAGAGTTTGAGGTACCAATGGGAGTACTTATACTCTTAGTGTTGTCATAACCATACTTTTTAAGAAGATCTTTAATATACTTATGTTGTGATATATAGGTTCCTTCTGGTCTTTGTGAAATTTGAAAACCAAGGAAAAAAGTTAACTCACCCAGCATACTCATTTCAAACTCAGATTTCATTAGACTTGAAAAAGAATCAGTTAAAGATTGCTGAGTTGAACAAAATATGATGTCATCAACAAAAATTTGAACAATTAAAACATTTTTATTATCTTTATTTATAAAAAGTGTTGGGTCTTTATTTCCCTTAACATAGTCATTTTGAAGCAAAAATACTGTGAGCCTATCATACCAAGCTCGTGGGGCTTGTTTAAGACCATACAAGGCTTTGGTAAGTCTAAAAACATGATCAGGATGTTTGGTATCTTCAAAGCCAGGAGGTTATTCAACAAAAACATCCTCTTGAACATAACCGTTAAGAAAAGAACAATTCACATCCATTTGAAAAAGTTTGAAATTAAAGAATGCTTCAAAGGCAAGTAAAATATGAATAGATTCAATTCTATCTACTAGAGAATAAGTTTCTTCAGAGTCTATTCCCTCTTGCTGATTATAGCCTTTAGCAACAAGTCTAACTTTATTTATTACTATGACTCCATTTTCATCACATTTGTTCCTGAAGACCAATTTTACTCCAATGATAGAAGTTTCCTTAGGTCTTTCAACTAAGGTTCAGACTTTATTCCTTTCAAATTCATTTAGTTCATCTTGCATGGCTTTGATCCAATCATCATCACCTAAAGCTTCATCAGTGCTTTTTTGTTCTAATTGGGAAAGAAATACTAGATGTTCTACTTAATTTTTCAACGAAATTCTAGTGCTAACAGGTTGATTTACATCACCAATGATGCTATCACTGGGATGATTCTTAAGGAACACCTGATTTGGGTTTTGTAAATCCTGTTCATCAACATAGGGTAGAAAGTATTCTAGGGTAAATGTCTCAAAAGTATCTTCTTGAACATTTTCCTTATAATAAGGATATTCTATTAAAGGTTGATAATCTATTTTTGAAAACACATCTATGGATGTAGGTTGAGACAGTTTAAAAACAAAAGGATCTGACTCATCAAATTTTACATGCACTATTTCTTCAACTGTAAAAGTATTTTTATTGAAAACTCTATAAGCCTTAGAAGTTGTGGAGTAGCCAAAGAAAATTCCTTCATTATATTTTTGTGAAAATTTATGTAGATTATCTTTAGTGTTCAGTATGAATACTTTGCAACCAAAAACCTTGAAGTTGGAATGTATTGGTTTTCTACCGTTCCATAACTCATAAATAGTTTTA
Organism: Viscum album; assembly: GCA_963277665.1. Classification (NCBI taxonomy): domain Eukaryota; kingdom Viridiplantae; phylum Streptophyta; class Magnoliopsida; order Santalales; family Viscaceae; genus Viscum; species Viscum album. Next base: position 1,737,465,960 of record OY728151.1, read on the forward strand.
TTAAGAAAAGGTCTAATCAAATATCGATTTATAGTATAGAAAGCAGTACTTATAGCTTCAGCCCAGAAATGTTTAGATACAGAATATTCACTCAACATGGTTCTAGTTATTTCTTGAAGAATTTTGTTTCTTCTTTCAATTACACCATTTTGTTGAGGAGTTCTAGGTGCAGAAAAATTGTGAGTAATACCTTTTCTACTACAAAAAGTTTCAAAATCAGAATTTTGAAATTCTCCTCTATGATCACTATGAATAGTTTTCAGTTGAAGGTTTTTCCCATTTTTAACTTGGGCTTTAAAACTTTTGAAATAAGAAAAAACATCAGACTTCTTTGCTAGAAAATAAACCCATGTAAATCTAGTGTAATCATAACCTAGAACAAATACATAGTATTTGCCTCCAATGCTTCCGATTTGTGTTGGACCCAAAAGATCCATGTGCACTAACTGTAATGCATCAGTTGTTGAGACTTCACCGATTGATTTAAAACTAGATTTATGTTTCTTTCCATATTGACAAGGATCAAAAACTTTAGAAGAATCAAACCTAAGCTCCGGTAGATCCTTAACTAGTTTCTTCTTAGAGAATTTACATAAGTTCCTAAACTTACAGTGACCTAATCTTCTATGAAATAATCAGGAATGATCTTCCATTGCACTTAGGAATGGTAAATCATGACTCCTAAGGTCTTATAGGTTCAAAGTGTAAACATTATCTTGCCTATTAGCTGAGAGAATAAATTCTTCCTTGGAATTGTGAACTAAGCACTTATCATTCCTAAAATTCACAAGGTAACCTTCATCACATAACTGACTTATGATAATGAGGTTGTGCTTAAGACCCTTAATGAATAAAACATTTGAAATAAAATTTTTACCTAAAATAAAAATATTACCTATACCAACAATGTTTCCTTGAGCATTATCTCTGAAAGTTACCTTTCCTCCTTTCGTTTTGATAATCTTTTCCAAATAGCTTTTGTTACCAATCATGTTCCAGGAATATCCACTATCCATGTACCATGTGTTGTTGTTGGTACTCCCTTTATTTTCCTGAAATCAAGAAAAGAATTATACTTTTGAAATCAAAACTTGTTTGTATCCGAGATTTCCAGATAACAAAATTTTAGGCACCCACATCTTCTTTGAGAAATATGCCTTATGAAAACCTAAAGATTGGGTTTTGTTTAAAGAACAATTCATTACCCAGTGACCACCACATTGACACTTGGTACAAAATGGGGCACTTTGTGGAACAAAGTAATTTTTACTAAAATTTGGTTTTGCATGGGCATAACCAAATCCAGATTTATTTCTTAAAGGTCGTAATTGGGAATACATTTTATCAAAATTTTCCTTACCATGGGTAAAGTTTGATAAACACTTCTTTAAGGAAAAGATTATAGACTTGAGTTTTATAACCAAGTTTTTTTCATCAAAATCATTATATTTAGAACTAGAGTTGGGCTCGAAAATACTTTTTTTAGAAATTACTTTTTCTAACTCTTTAGAAAGTTTGTTCTTCTCAGAACATACTTCCTCAAGATTTTTTGAAATACCTATAAAATTAGCATTTTCCTATCAAGATCTTTAGAAAGATCTGATATTTCTTTCGTAAGAATAGAATTTCTAGAGTTTTCCTTATCATGTTTTTTATTGAGTTTAGAATTCTCAATTCCAAGAAGTTCAACAAAACTAGAAACTTCTTCATAAGTAGGTAGAGTATTTTCTTCATCAGAAGAGGATTCTTCATCAGAAAAGTTATAACACTCTTTATCATTAGAATTTAAACAAACATTGGACAATGATTCAGCATTTCATACCTTATCCATAAAACAATGATTAATAATAGGTAGTCTGGCTATAAGACCAAGATTCTTCTGTCCTGAAGATACATAATCAGAAGATTCATCTAAAGAGTCACCACCACTGGCACTACATGTGTCATTTTCTTTCAAGACTTTCTTAGCTTTGGTTTTGTAGTACTTCTTTCTACTCCTTTCAGAATGCCTTTCTTTCCTTAACTTCTTTTTGAGCAAAGGACAATATGGTCTAATATGTCTAGATCTCTTGCATTCATAACAAGTGACTTCTCCATATTTCATTTCTTTTCTTTAATTTTTCTTATACTTGGACTGGAAATTTTTCTGGCCAGCTATCTTGTTCATCCTTCGAATAAGATTTGCTAACTCATTTTATGAGATTTCAATTTCACTAGAATCTGATTGGATAACCATCTTCTTAGACTTGGATCTGGTTACTCTCTCTGGTGTCTTAGCTTTCATATGATTTGATGTTGTTGTAAAAGCAACGGTACCATTCTCATTCCTCTTTTTGATGTTGTCAGCATCTCTCTTCATTCTTGTCTCATGTTGGAGGAGAGTTCCAAATAACATATCAAGAGAAATTTGAGTGACTTTCCTATTCCCATATATAGCAGTTCTTTTGGATTCCTACTCATTGGGCATAATATAAATTATCTTATCCAAAAGTGCTTCATCATCTAAACCTTTTTATCCCATAGACTGTAAGCTGTTGACTATAGTCATAAATCTCTATTGAACTTTACTGATTGGTTCACCATACGGGAAATTGAATCCACAGTATTCAGATCTAAGCATAGCTCTCCTAGTCTCAATCACTTTAGAAGTTCCAAAGTGTGTAACCTTTAACTTCTTCCAGATACAATTAGCTACTTCACAAGAAGAAATTTGGCTATATATATTTCTAGTCATTGAACAAAGTAAGGTATTGTGTACCTTATAATTGAGTTGATACTCTTTATTTTCCTGGTTAGTGAAAGTTCTAACTTCCTTATCAGGAATTTTATAATCACCAGTAAGAATAATGAATTTATGCACTCCAGTATTGATAAAAAAAGTCTTCATTCGATCTCTCCAGTACTCATAGTCATTAACATCAAAGATTGGTGGTCTTGTAGGATTTAAATTGTCAATAGAACCAATATTGACTCCTTCCATACTTATAAAAACTTTCCAACCAAACTAGTTAATAGAAAATGTTCGTAACCACAAATTTTGGAATGATAATTCAGAATATAAATGTTCAGAATGACAATGTTTGGAATGAAAAAGTTTAGAACGGGAAAAAGTTCGGAACGAAAAATTTCAGAACTGGTAAAAGTTCGGAATGAAAAACTTATATGTGAGTATAAGTATTTCAGAGACCTCCTCTGATACCAATTGTAGGATCATAATAATGACGTAGATGCTCAATATACAAGAGGGAGGGTGAATTGTGTACATTAAAAATTCCTTTGGAACCTTTAAGGTTTGATAGGGATAACTATGTTTTCCTTAGACAAGGAAAGAAGTTTAACAAAGTTAAACTAAGAAAATTCACAACACCTCTAACACCAACTTGAAAATTGGAACAATGTTTACAAAATGAGATTCTACCTTAAAGCGTATATAATCTAAACTTATCAATGTACAAGTGTAAGGAAATATAAGAAAGTTATACTTTCCTTACAATACAATATGCAGCGGAAACAAACAAGTAGTAAATCTACAAGTAACAAGATATAAGTCTTTCAACCCAAAGAGAAGGGTATCCAACAACCTTGGATAAAGGTCCCTTGATTTATACTTTCAAGAAAGTTTGTCTTACCCACACCAGGGTAAGCCCTCGATACGAGGATCAGAATCTCTGTCTTGCTATCCCCGCAAGCCCTCAACTTCAAGGTAGTCGGAACCTCTGTCTTCCTCAGCAAGGAAGCCCTCGAACATCAAGGTAGTCGGCACATCTGTCTTCCTATCCCCGGAAGTCCTTGAAAGTAGTCACCAACATTCGGTGTCGCACAAAGCAATCTGAATGAGTAGTTCAGTATGCACAAGGCATGAAAAGTTTATCTCTCTAGAAATCCACTTAACAGCGTGTGGTTGCTAGATCGATCAACCTCTTTCATCTATCACATGTATGTTTTGAGGTCTTTCAAATGAGCTCTTATTTGTAGTCAAATTTCCAACGGTCGACTCCCTCCTCCAGTAGTCATATTTTCCATGAAATTCGGAGGGACCTGTACACGTGTAACTCAACCAACGGTTAATTAGAAATAGAATAGACGACACCATTTCATAACAAACTAATTATAACTAAATGCACGACATAATTTTGAAATGAAGCATATGTAAGTTAAAAAACTAATAAACATTTTGGTGTGTAAGTAAAATAAGAGTTCGGATTCTAACCAAAATAAAATTTGTAATGAAAAAATTAAGAAAAGTTCGGATTCTGTTTTTATAGGAATTCAGAGTCTGGTTTTACTAGAGATTGGAATATGAATTTGCAGAGTTCAGATTTAAACCAGTAAAAGTTTGGAGTCAAGCTTCTTAATAGTTTGGAGTCAAACTGCTTAAGAGTTCGAAGTCAAACTACTTAAGAGTTCGGAATCGAACTACTTAAGAGTTCGGAGTCGAACTACTTAAGATTTCAGAGTTGAACTTCTTAATAGTTTGGAGTTGAACTACTTAAGAGTTCGGAGTCGAACTACTTAAGACTTCGGAATCGAACTACTTAAGAGTTTGGAGTCGAACTACTTAAGAGTTCAGAGTCTAACTACTTAATAGTTAGGAGTCGAACTACTTAAGAGTTCGGAGTCAAGCTACATAAGAGTTCATAATCGAACTACTTAAGAGTTCGTAGTCGAACCACTTAAGAGTTCGGAATCGAACTACTTAAGAGTTCGGAGTCGAACTACTTAAGAGTTCGGAGTCCAGAATTCGGATCTTTAAAACAGAATACTCCAAAACTTATCATTGTATGATACTGGGATTTTGGTTAATAATTAGGGTTTTTCAATTAAGATTTTTTTTGCTAAGTATAAGAAATTATGGTTTAGGATAAATTTCCTTCTGGAGGTAAAACAACATTTTCTTAATTATAAGGTGTTTGTGATTTTCAAAACAAGAAGGAATGGAAAAGTCATAAGGAAAACCTTATTGACTTAACAGTTCTATAGTAATATTCTACTTACATAAAGAGAAATAATGAGATATTGAGCATATAGTTTGAGGTAACTAGCATGTAACTTGATCGACTAGAGATATTGTAATAAATGGATTATATTACACAGTAATCATCCATATGAGGTGACCTATCATTGCATCATTAAATTATTTCTTTATGGGTGACTTGGTGTTTTTCTAGACACTAACCTTGAGATTTAGGTTGCTTCGACTAATGCCACTAAGAAATATTCCTATAGGGTCACAAACTAAGTGTATCTAGAATCTCAGTTAAATAATATATTACTATTTATTATGTAACCGGTTGAATAAATATTATTTCATTATATTGTTTAATAATTAATCATGTATGCTTGATCTCATTTATTCTATTACTAGTTATTCGAGAGTATATATTGAGAGTGGAATATTTAATAAATATTTATTTAATATTGAGTGAAAATAATATTTATTTATTTATTAGTTAATAATACAGTGATATATATTTAATATGTAAATAGTCATTATTTAAGTCCTCATAAGTATTGTGGAGGAATGGCGGACTTAGTTAAATGGTCTGGTGAGAAATAATAATTTTAAATATTATATGTCTAAATAATATTTAATTATAAGTCACATGTTAAGTTCATGTCAAGATGTAATAAAAACATTATTGTTATTTGAAATGGGGGTTTTCTAGGATAAATAAAATAATATGGGTAACTTGTACAATTATTTTATTTTAACCCTAGAAATATAAATAATTAGTTATGTTATTTTATAAATAGCCAATTTAGTTGTGCATAATGAATATAGAGAAAACCTTTCATTCCTAGAGAGATCCCTTCTTTAATAATTCTACCAAAAAATATAAGAAATACTCCTCCACTGGATCATGGAGAATGCTTTGGAAGTGATTAATGAGGTGATTAATATAGACGATGAATGTGAAAGGATATTCCATGATAGCACCCCGATACTCCTCTAGTGATGTTTGAAAATTCCTATAACACAATTGGATCACCTCTAGAGGAAATATACACTTCGTTTCTATAATACAATTATGATGTAACATAGATCTATTGCCAAATTCCTCCAGAAAGAATGAATTCCTTAGAGGTAATTCTTTATCTAATTAAATTAATAATAAACATTGTGTGTTGATCTTCTATCTCTCTCGATTCCAAAATTATTATCCATTGTCTATTTCATTGAAATGATTATGTGGAACACATCATTCATCATCGTATAGATCTCATATTGACAATCAATTATGGTAAAAAGAAAAGTTGTTCACCACCATTCCTACACTTCCGCTGCACCAAGAATCTACAAGTGGTATCAGAGAAGGAACATAATTTTTCATAATTATTTAAAAACAATTGGTGATTTAAACATTTGAAATCTAGTTTTCAAATTTTCGTTTAATAATTATTTTATTCTAAATTTGAACATCTTTTTCTTAGACCTTAATTTATCATAGATCTAATAGAGACATTGAATTTTATGATTAAGATTAAATCATGGAAGTCATCTATAGATGACAAAATTTCTGGCTAGACAACACCAGACGACACACTCTTTAACTGTAGTTACACTCCATGTAGTCATGTTCATCACATCAATATTGATTCGGAAATCAATTTGAGATTACGTGTTAATTACCATATTAATTAGACCATTAATTCACCACGTGTTTACCAGAATTAAATGGTGTTTGGTCAATTGAACTAAACACTGTGTGGCTCATTGAACATAGTGTGTAGTACCATTTGGTCAGAGATGAGGTGTGTATTCCATACACGGACTACCTGACAGGTGACCTTTTTACATAGAGTCAACACAACATGTGGCTTATTGGACACTCCATGTACTCTAAATTTTCAAAGGTACATTTTACATGATGAGTACCTAGGTGTATACCATGGATAAACAGTGATGGTATACATGCCGTTTAGATCAGATCTATACTCAATATACTTTTACCAAATCACATATATTTAAAATTTATTAATTTTACTATGTAAACCTTGAGACATATACTTGTTTGTGGTCATAATGATCGGACATGTAATGTGATAGGTTTTAATAAACCATAATATTTAAATATTTAATTAATATTTTTTTAATGATTTGATCTTCATATCATGCATGATTCGTATTATATTTTGATACTCTATGTGCATTGACTCATAACACATGACCGAAAAGTCATGTAATTCATGTAATTATATGTGAAGTACACCTTGTGAATGTACGTGATAATTAACATGTGCCATCAGTCACATGAATAAAATAGTATACAAGTATAATACATGTTGGGTAGATTTGGACAGTTATTCACTACGTTTCCACCAAGGTAAATTTATGTACAAAGTTAATTTTAAACAAATTTATTTAATTTTTTTTAAATTATGATGGATGAGAATATCATGAAAATTAATTTAAGGATTAAGATAACAGGACAGATTAATTAAAGATAATAATTAATCGATATTAGCATGATTTATCTTAAATAAAAACGATTATGAATTTAATGTAAGATTTATTAAATGTGTAATTTGTTTCATAAATGAGGATGAAAATGAGAAAGAAAAAACCTTTTGTATGTGATTGGTTTATTTTAATTTATTCATAAATTAAATTGTTGGCATGCGTGCCTTCTCTCCTTTCATTATGAAGGGCCTATGTGCCAATGGTTTCTTTTATATAAACCCCTTCTTGCCCCTAACCTGTGTATGAATAAATGGAATATTTAATAGATGGAACTCCCATTCTAGTGGAGGAGATCCATGTTCAGAGCTGACACTAAACCAATTTAAGGAGATAAAAAGGTGAACAGGTGGAAAGCTATAAAAATGAACCTCAATTGGTTCAAGGTGTCTCTCCCCTAGGTCAACATTTATATTATGAAATTCTAGATAAACTAACCATTAGTATAAGCTCATGATCATTCCATTTATTTTATTTTTTTCGCTTCATGGTAATTTCATTATGGATGTCTTATTGTTATCACATAATTAATGAATTAACGAGCTTGCAAGAGAGAACTATAATTGACCAGATTATGCATAAATATTATCTAAGATATGGTTAATCACTTATCTAATCCCACTTAGTATTAACAAGAATTTGATAATGATAATAGTTTTAAATTTATTCATTAAAGTATAAAATCACTTAATAAAATATTAAGTTAGTATAACCTTCCATTACCCCTATTATAATAGAACCATAGTTTAATGTGCATGGAAATCCAAAGTTGGGGTTCTTTCAATTATCAATAAATTCTAACATGAGGTTTTATGTTGACTTAACCTAGTTAACATTACGGGTTGACAACCAAATTAGGATATGATGTATCTGAGAGTAAAAGGTTGAGGAAATCTAAATTAATGATTTCAGGATTGGGGTGTCCAATCAATGGATCAAGTATATGTGAGTTAATTTAGATGGAATTTGGAATTCCTACCTAAAACCATTCATGCCACTTGACCAAAAAATGTTTCAGTAATTAAAAAAGAAATATGAATCCTTTCCAGTAGAATATCAAATAAAATGGATATTTGGAAGACAATGGTGAGGTATATTTTGTTTTTTTATCAAATTGTGGGAGACTAATAAATATAAAAATTATATATTTTTATAAATTTTTCAGATAAAGTACTAAAATTATGCTAATATTATTTTTTAGAAACAATAATGAAATCACATAAAACATATCATTGTGATCCATACATAATAAAAAAACCATATCATTAGCACTAATTTCTAAGAGTGGAAAATTAACCTACGTTTCATCCTTCATCATGAAAGGAAATTTTATGTTCTGGAAGAACCTCTACCAGTTGCACTTAGAAATGAGACATGTGATAAAGAGATATCTATATTTGAGAAACATATGAATGATTCTACAAATGTTCAGTGCATCAGGATATCATCCATGTCCAATGAAATTTTTATGTAATATAAGGATATGGATGCCTATAGTATGATGCATCACCTTTGGGGTCTCTATCAAGAGAAATAATGACAAGAGAGGTATGGGATCTCCAATTATTTGTTCAATACAATTCTTGGAGACTTTTTCCTAGGTGGGCCTCATGTAGTCAATCATATAAACTACATTGAATTATTGTACAACTTGGGTATTAAATTAAAATTTGAGTTGAGTATAGATCTGATACATTTATCACTGCCCAATTTCTTTTCCAAAGTTATTATTAATTACAATTTTACCAATAGTGATAAGGGTCATTCATAAATTTATTCTTTAATTCTCCAAGTGGATAATGACACAGAGTGTGAAAACCACATAGTCATTTTTGTGACTATGGAAAGGAATGGAAAAGGCATAGGGGCCCAAGACATATAAATATTCTTAATCTCCTAAGAACCATCCAACCAAGAAGAAAAAGATCTAGAGTAAGGGTGAGGAAAATGGGGTAACATTTTTTCATGTGGGATGTTTGGCCACTAGAAGGGGGACTGCACCCATAAGTAATTGTAAGATAAAGATGCCTTCATTATTTCATATAATATTTCAATATCTATACATTGGGTATTAGATACAACATGTGGGGACCACATTTGTATTCAAATGAAATAACCATGTAGATTTCAAAATATTACAATAGGATAGGTGGATCTGATAGCTACCAATAGACAAAGACTAGATGTCCAAGGCATTGGTGAGTACCACCTTTCCCTTCCAACGATATTTTTAAGAGATTTTAATTATGTACCTATAGTTACCCAAAATATAATTTCTATGTTATGTTTAGATATATATTAGTTTATTTTAAACTTTTGAAATAAACGTTTTCCATTTATAAATACAAGTTATGTTATGGTTTGGATCATTTAAATAATTTTATTTATGTATTAAATTATGAAAACCAATTGTTGGAAATCGATAATGAATCATGTTAACAAGACTCATATAACACCCAGCTGTGGCATCACCAGCTTAGTCAATTATATTAGATGGTTTTGAAAAAGATCAATCATGATGGTTATTTAGAATCTTATAATCTAAAACTGCATAATATATGTAATTATTGTTTATAAGTAAAAATGAACAACCCACCATTCGGTGGATAGGGTGAAAGGTCCACATAGCCTCTAGGGTTGGTATATAATGATTTGTGTGGACCATTTGTAGTAGAAGCTAAATTTGGATATTCTTACATCATAAATTTTATTAATTAATTGAGTAGATATGGATATATCTACATTATGAGGTTGAAGTCTGATTCATTTTACAAATTCAAGGAATTCAAGAATGAAGTATAGAATTATCTTAGGAGAAAGATAAAGAATATTTGATCAGATTGATGTGGTGAATATCTTAAAAAAGAGTTCATTGATTTTCTATAGGAGTTTGGGATTATATCACAACACACTTCACCTTGTACACCATAGTGGAATGGAGTTAGTGAAAGGAAGTACCAAACGTTGTTAGACATGGGAAGGTCAATGAAGATTCATTGAAATCATCTATTATCCTTTTGGGGATATGTATTACAATCAAAAACATGCATAGTAAACTGAGTTCAAACTAAATTTGGAAATGGATTTTCCTTTGAGTTATGGAGTTGTATGACACCCATTTTATTATATACACATGTATGGGGGTTGTGAGGGATTTGTTATGGCCTTCTCAGGCAACAAACTAGAACCCCGGGGCATGGGGTGCGTCTTTATAGGGCATCACAAGGAAAAAAGGGATACTACTTATAAAACCCCTTAGTCAAGAAAGTGAATGCAGTCAGACAATAAGTATTTATTGATAGGGATAACATCCTCAAAAAGGATATTATGATAAAAGTTGATTTTGATGAAGTTGATTCCGAAGATATATAAGAGTTGGTACAAGAACAGATCCCATAAATCCATGTGGAAGAAGTAGTTCTTGAAAAAAAAAAGTAATATGTAAAAGTGTAAGAAAGGTAAGGGAACCAGAAGGATATGGTTTCATAGTCACCAAAAATAGTGATTCATTATTGGTTGAAAATGATGAAAATCACTCCTATAAGGAGGAATTATATAGCTCAGAATCTACAAGATGGAAAGAATCCATAAATTATAAAAAAAATTCCATGTATCAGAACCATGTTTGGGTTCTGGTCGATGTACTAGTTGACATAAATCCAATTGGATGAAAATGGGAATTCAGGAGGAAACAATACATGGAAGCTAAAATAAGTTCATATATAGTAATTATAGTGTCTGAAGGGTTTAAAAAAATTCAAGGGATTGACTACAATGAATCCTTTTCACCCATTTCCATGTTTAAATCCATTAGAATTATAATTTCGATAATAGCATACCATGACTATGTGATTTCATATATGGATGTCAAAACATTATTCCTTAATGGGAACCTTTAAGAAGATGTCTATATGACACAACCAAATGGGTTTGTGACTATAGGTGATTCCAAAAGGATATTCAAGTTGAATATATCCATTTATTAATTGAATTAAGTATCTAGTTCAGGGAACATTTAATGTGATGAATCAATACAAAAATTTGGATTCATTAAGAACAAATGTGAGCCATGAGTTTACAAGAGGTTTCGTGGGAATGAATTAGTTATCCTATTAGTATATATTGATGAAATAATACTTATTTTAAATTACATGCTAGTATTATAGTCAGTTAAGGACTAGTTAAACAAGAAATTCTCAATGAAAGAATTAGGTGAAGCAACCTATATTATATGGATCAAGATCATTCCTGATAGATCCAATAGGATTCTTGGAGTAAGGAAAATTAAATTTACCAACCAGATACTAATGAAATTTATTATGTAACAACCCAAGAGGGGATTGGTTCTAGTGTCACATCGATTACATCCATCTATTAAAATGTGTCACTATACACAATAAGAGAAAGATAGATTGAGTAAGATCCCACAAACTTCTACAATAAGATACATCATGTATTCCATGTTATGTACTAGATTTGATGTTTCCTATATATTGTGAATGGTAGGTAGATATCATGAATATCTAGGATAACAACAATGAATTGTTGTTTAGTCTATTATTAAGTATTTGAGAAGAACTGCGTATATTTTACTAGTTTATGGAGGTGATGAGGGGTTGGTAATTTGGGGTTATATTGATACTAGTTTCATACATATCAAAATGATCGAAAGTCACAATAAGGATATATTTTTTTGTCTCAACAGAGGAGCTGTGAGATGGAAGAGTTCAAATTGTCCAATTTTCACTGATTCTACATTAGAGTCTATGCATATAGTGGCTTTTGATGCTACCAAATAATCCATTTAGAATCATAACTTTTTCCATGATCTTGACATGGTACCTATGAGTAATGACACTATCACATTTTAGTGTGGTAATACTATAGTGTTAGCTCTTTCAAAAGATCCAAGGCTAGATCAACAGAAAAAGAATATACTCTAGTAGTATATACTATTTGGGATTTTTATCAAAAGGGTGAAGTTATAGTGATAATATTACCCATAGAAGAGAATGTGGTGTACCCCATGACTAAAGTAATATCTCATAAGAAGCATGATTATGATCTAAAAGGTATCAGACTGATGTTTGTTAGTAGTTGACTCTAGTATAAGTTGGAGTCTGTTAGATTTGGTGCCCTAGAACCAACTTCTATGTACTTTATGATAACAATATATTCATTATTTTGAATATTAATTAAATTATTGTCACATAGTGATTGTTATATTACATGGAATAATATGGGAAAATATCTTAAGAGTGGTTGTCTCACTTAAAGGTCATAGTAGTTCCCCGCTATGATGAGAACCTATTTCTTGAATATCTGTTCTATGTAAAGATGATATCATTTAAGGGAGAAAAATGATAAATGCTATCAAGTGTGGATACTCATAGTACTTTTAGGTACCTTCTCATGGTGCACGCCTTTGGTAATATCCAGTAGGATATTATGATAGTGAGACCCTCTAGTGGGAAATCCACATTTATAAGTTTCATTGGATGTTCCTATCTGTGGATGTGTGAATTGGTCCATAGAAATTAAGATTATTGTTAATTAAAATTATGAGTCACATACATTTACATATTGATGAAATTCAGGATCATAGATGTTCATGGAAAAGTAGGATATGTTGGGTGCATCATGAGTAATATTTCATTAATGAATTATGAGAGAAAGGATTTATACCCACTGTTCATTAACATAATTTAATATCTCAGGCCCTTTGATGGAAATTAATTAGCTAGAATAAATCCATGACCATGGTGTTCTATAATTTTTTTAAGTCCATGAAGTCAAATAAAGAGATATCAAGCATATATATTAATGTAACAAGAATGAATACAACTTGATTTGAGATATTATGATAAATAGATTATATTACACGATAAGTGTATGTATGAGGTGACATGTCATTGCAGCATTAACTTCTTTCTATACGGGTGATGTGGCTTGTTTCTAGAGGCTAACTGTGGACATTAGGTTACTTCACCTAATTCCACTACAATAGATGCCTAGAGGGTGACATACTATGTGTATCTATAATCTCATTTAAATAAAATATTGTTATTTATTATTTAACAGGTTGAATAAATATTATTCACATGTGTGGTTTAATAATTTTTCATTTATGCTTGATTTAATTTAGTCCATCACTAGTTATTTGAGAGCATATATTATTAGTGAAACATTTAATAAATATTTATTTTATACTAAGGGAATATATTGTTTATTTATTTGTTGGAGAATAATGTAGGTATTTTTATTTAATAAATAAATAATCATTATTAAAGGCATGATAAATATTGTGGAGGAATTCCAGAACCAGTTAAATGGTTCAATGAGAAATAATAATATTAAATATTATTTATTTAAATAATATTTAATTTACATTTTCAAGTTAAGAATGTATCAGGAAATAATAATAATATTCTTATTTTTTTACATGGGGTTTTCCTAGGATAAAATAAAATAATTAAGGGCACTTGTTAAATTATTTTATTTTAACCATATAAATATAAATACCCACTTATGTTATTTTATCAACATCATATTCAGTTGTGAACAATAGATTTAGAGAAAACCGCTCATGTCTATAGAGATACCTTCTCTAAGAACACTCCTAAGAACTGTGAGAAATCCTCCTCCACAAGATCAAGGAGAAAACTTTGGAAGCGATTCTCGAGATGATTTAGGCAGATGATGCAAGCTTAATGATTTTTTTGGTATCACCTAGAGACTCCTTCAACAATATATAGAGATTCATATAACACATTTGGATCAGCTATAGAGGTAATATGAACTTGTTTTATACAATGCAATGATGGTACACCAAGGATCTGTTTCTGTATTCATCAATGAAGAAATAATTTCTTAGAGGAAATTTTTATCCAATTATATTAATTATAAACAATATGTGTTGATCTTCTTTCTCTCAGTTCTGGAGTTATTGTCCATTTTCTATTTCTTTGATTTAATTTTTTGTATCATGATGTTAATTATGATATAGATCTTGTATTGATCATCATTTATGGAAAAAGAATGTTTGGGCATCACACTTCCACTACACCCATAACCTGGAGGGTCATAGAGTATGTGGAGCATTGGATTTATGTTGTTGATACTACGTTTTTTAGTTTTTCTTATAATTTTTTACATTTATATTAAATTATTCCTCTATGGTACACTAAATTTATGGTTTTGAATAAATTAAATATTGAGTTGTCTTTCATTATTATCATGCATATTGTAGCTATTTATTAGGTAATGGTATGTTTGTTTAGTTGCATTTATTTTAATGGTAAAATCATCATCCAATTATAAATTATTACCTTGGAATTTATTACCATAATATGGATTCATGGTGATTTAGTATAAGGAAATGTAAGTTACTTCCACTTTCTAAAGACAATGAGGAGGGGTAGGATGTTACATGTTCTATCAAATTGTTCGGTCCTTGCCTAACAATTGATCATCAATTCAGTTGGTCTTGGATTTCAAAATTATTCTGGTCTATTCTATGGGTTGGGATCATATGAAGGAGTAGGATTTTTAGGACTTGAAACGTAGTGAATAAAAAGATGTTCCTGACCTTTTTATGATGAACTTCAGGTTACCAGAGAGTTGGGTACATATGTGTTTTGAAGACACATATAGGATTTGGAATCTCATATCATGGGTTCAGATGATGATATGTGAATGAAATGTATTAGAGGAATGAATTCCCACAAGGGGGTGTATTTAATTTTTTTTAATGATTTATGATTTGATGGAAAATTAATGTTTTTTGAAAAATAATGGAATTTTTTTCGAATGTGATATTTTGAAAAGAAGTGAAACAATAATTTTAAAATGGTATGATTTTCAAAAGAAAGGTGAAATTTCTCGAAAATGGTTGATCATGGACAAATGATTGATTTTGGAAATCATTATTTTGAATGTATGATATCGTAGAATTTTAAATTTTTAACCCTTTAGTTAAAAGAAAGTGGGACTTATGGAATTTGTTATGTTTATAGAAAATGTAACAAGGTCAGTTTTATAGGAACCAACTAGAAGATGATGTTAAAAATATGGATGCACCACAGCCACAGTTGAACTAAGAGATGGTTTAGAGTATTGGATGATCAATTCAGGCTATGGATAGTGGGAAAACTAGGGATGATCCAAGGCATGTGGATCCTTCCATCTAATTCAAAAAGCCGAATCCACCCATGTTTTGGGTTGATTATGAACCGGAAAAGGAAGATGTGTGGATGAATAGGATGAAAAACTATTTTTTATTTCATTATAACTCTAGAAGTGTTGATAGACAAATCAAAAACTAATATACTAGAGGATATTTTATGACAATGGTGGGATGGCTAAATTTGATAAAGACCTTTCCTAGGAGGATTTTGTGAACTGGATGGTTTGTGAAATGGATGTTTTTAGTTTATTTTGAATTCTCATATGAAAAGTAGTTGACCTTGTATATTTAGCTAATAGATGGATTCCCAGGGATCATAAAATTTCAATGATAACACCCTGAAATAACAAGTGGAATTAAATAAGGGATTCATTATTAAATCTGAAAATATGTTGATCCTTGGTACATGCAGTGATGTGGTCGTGGAAAAAATTGTGAACATAGGATTAATTCTGTTGATATGATGATCTGGGTGGGATGAGTTTGAAGAAGGGTAGTAGCATTTTTTATGGGTAATTCACCAAGAACTTCCTTATAGATATCATCAAGAAATATTCACCCCATATCTATAGGTTGATTTATGATATATCATGAATTTTTATTAAATGTGCAGGGAGTGTCAATCAACATAAGATAATCAGGTCACTTTATAAGGCCTCATCCTTAATCATTCATTAATCTTGAGTTAAGTAAATAATTTGAATTTAATTCAAAGAAATGAACTTTTTAGGTATATAGATTTAGATGACTATTACATACCTTGTACATAATAACTTAAATATTACAAAGTAGGTACTACTACTCACTATTTATTTTTCTCTATAAAATAAAATCTTTTAAAAAGAAACATGGTTTCTCTTCACATTTAACCACAATATCTTTTCCATGATCCCATCTCTGACTCTATTATCCATTAAAATCATATTAAAATCATTTCAAAAACTGTTATGATCTTAAAAAATCTCAGAAAGGGATTCATAAGGAGGAAAACTACTAGCTTTGAAAGAACATATAACCTATGAATACTTTATAATAATGTAATACTTTTTACCTTTATGATGTAGTAAATACTCTTCACTGAATATAATATCATTTCCTAACCATTTTTAAGTCAAATATTACCACTATACCATAGAAATAAACATATAACAAATAAAATGAAACTTAGTACATAATCATAGTTAAATGGAATAATCATACGATCAACTTCCACACAAGTCATTCTTACAAAAGAACTAACCATATGACCAACTTCTATACCCAATGAATTGTAGTTATAACATAACCACCAGAACTTGGTTTATCATAGAACTAACCATCTTTGGTTTATCATATAACCACCTATGAAATGTCCAAGTACCATTATATAATCATCACACATAAAAGATTGAAAATATCAAAATTCCCCTCATCAAATTTCATTAGAAATCACAAGAAATCATTTCAAGATATTGACATAGTCAACCCATTTAAAACCATTTTCAATACCAAAATACCAAAAAAAGTAATAAGGTAATTTTTTATTTAAAAAAACATTAAGTCTTATTGAGGAAGATTAATATCAAATAATAGTTACGATATTGGAGAAGTTTTTGTTGTCACACACATTAAAATCAATCCTTTTGTCATTTAGTAAAATGATTTGCATAAATAAGATTACTTTTTAAAACCTTTGAATGAAATTAAATGTCAAGGGGGTTTATTATACAATGTATAAAATAAGGTATGGTATATTATCTATGTATCCTTCAATGAAAGGATATGGAGATGAAGTCTCTTACCTCGTGTCCGAATTGACTCATTCTTTCTTTATATTCCTTAATAACAAACATATGTCAATTTATACTTGATTTAGAACCTTTATCATGTTTATTATTGATTTTATATTACTTATTACCTTTTTATAGAAATTAGTTAATTATTTGAGTTCATATCACATGTTTTGTTGATGTTCGATAAATGAGTCAAAAAAGAACTTATTATGATTACAAATTGTCCATGTGGTCAAAATTTATTTTTCTACAAAATAGTAATCATGATTTAAATATCATATATATCAAGTATATATGTATTTAAAATAGTCCATAATATTTGTAGATAATAAATGAAATGAACCATTCATGAAGACGATAGGTCGTACGTATGCATGAATGCTACTTTTATTTATCTGTCATATTAAAGGAATGAAAAATAAATTATACATAGGTATATTATAATTCTAGTACAATATATATGTTATATATGTCAAATAAGTTCCATAATTCCATCCTTTATACATTCTGTGTATGGAATGAACAAGTCATATAACTTTGAGGGGGTGGTAGTCCACACTTCCTAAAATGAAATTATCGTATTTACCCATTATGGAAATCATATAGGTATGTTATAATAAAAATTAAAGAATAATAGAGATAGTATAAATATAATATATATATATAGTTCCATGGTAATGGCCACCAAGAGAGGTGGTAGGATAAAATTTAACAATCATCCTTTTGTGAGGCAGTAGTTTGTTGTACATAGAAACAATATGTTCTATATCAATTAGGTGGAGGTTTGTGTAATTTTTTGCTAAAACCTTAGCATAAAAACATCCTATTATTTTTAGGACACTGGTTTTTTATAAAATATTGACATAAAAATGGTTAGGGGGTTGGAGAAGGAAATAATAAATGAAAGGAGCTTTAGAGAAGATGTTGCCTCTAAATTGGGTAACTCTTTTTGATTTGAGGAAAAAGGATTTCTTGAATTTCCTTTTTCCCAAGGCAAGGCTCCTAAGAGGAAGAGATGGGTGTTGGGAGATTATTTTAGTATAATTTTGATGAGGAAAGAGGATTTAGAGGTGTGAGTAAGTGGTTATAGGTTGGGGGCTTTTATAATAGGGAGGGTAACTTTATGAAAGGCTTCAAATAATATTTTATTATAAATTTATTTTTTAATTATAAAAGCTTCAATGTGACATAATTGTAGTATAATATGAAGATGGTTCAAAATAATATCGACAAATAGGTTTTATACATGTTTAGGTCTCACATTTAACATTATCTTTTGGCATTAACCCTTATTTAAATAAATTTACCCTTACTATGTCTTCTTGTATTTTTAAACTACATAGTTAATAATATTTACTATAAAATGGAAACAGAAACTCAAGTGGATCATTAATGAAATTTGTAACAATATATAAGTCAGTTCGGCAAATATTATATCATTATGACTATTATATCATTTAATAAAATGGTATTTGTTTTAAAAACTCATTTATGTCAATTTTCACTCTATTTAGTAATTGTTTTTTAACTAATAAAAAATTGAATCATTAGAAATAAAAAAATTAAATCAAATATAAAATGTCATAATCATTCATAAAATTCATGTATGGTATAAAAATTCTCAAATTACATTTCTTTTAATATTTATGATATCCTTTATTTGAATCATTCATTAATAAAGTAATCATTGCATCATCATTATGTCATAAATAAAATTTTTATTTAATGTATAAAAATCATAAATAAAATACAATGATGTAGGATTTTTTTAAAAATTTGAATGAATATTTATAGTCAAATAGATCAGTTATATAACCCTATATTAATTATTTTTGTAAAAAGATACATGATTATGTTATGTTTCTCTTTACTTTAAATTTATTATTATAACATCTCATTATCACACCCAAGTGGCTACAAAATGACAAAAGTTCAGCCTAAAGATAGGTTTTGTTACCCATGACTCATCCAATAATATTATGACATTTTTAGGGTAGTTTATATTATTATAATATTATTTTTACCCTTATTTTCCTAGCTTAACCTTTAACCCTTGAAAATAAATATAATTACAAAAGTTACTATTGATAATGTAAAAAACTAAAAGGTACCAATTTACTTAATTTGGACCATATGATTCCCAATATGGAATCCATTTTTCCAAATTAAGAACACATTATTTTTATTTATTAATTTAAAATTAAATCTCTTTGTCAAAACCAGACAGTGGGTTTTTAAGAGGTAAAAACTATCAAAAGATTGACATGTGTTTATGTCCAATTTTAATGTGAAATTATATACAATGTCCAACATTGGATTATATGATAAAAACATAATAAAATTAAAATTTAAAACCAATTAAAAGGATAACACAACTATAAATAAAATAGATGAAATGGATATTCTGAATTAAAATGCAACATTTTTCACTATTCATTAAAATATGAATTATATCGAAAAATACCAAAAAATTTGACAAACTAAATTTTTATGTCCCACTTATAAAGAAGATGTTTATTAAATCAAATAGAAATTATAAAAATGTCAAAATCTGGATTTAAAAAAAGGTTCTCCATCAAAATTTGGTAAAACTACAGTTGGAAAATAATAGTGCATGTAATGCTTAAAATTTGATTTATTCTCATTTTAAGCCTATATATTTCATTGGATAAATGTGAAAAAATAACATACATGTATAAGAATATTATTATTAGTTCTATTAATTCCCTCTAATACAATTAATAGGAGTTAACTACATTTTAAAATAATAGCAATTTTATTTTATTATTTTTGGTATAACTCAGTGTTGTGTGAATCATAATATTCAGGGAAACTCATTGTTGCATATAGAGTACTCTACTATAGATATCATCCCCATTATGGTAAAAAATCTATCTAATTCATAAATATTAATATATATGAAAAGGCCTTATTTTTTAATTACCTGGTATGTTACATCCTTCACCCCATTTGGAAATTGCGTCCTCAAGGTTTTACAATTTTGGGCTTCGTAACTAAGGATTCACATTACTTCATTGAAATAAAAAATTGGAAAATAGTCAATAAAACATCCAATTTAAAATAATTAAACTAAACTAAAAAGGTCACATGAGATAAAAAATTCTAGGGTCCAATTTTGGAAGACATTTATATGGAAGAAAAACTAACTTTGAAGTTTTTTTGGAGAGTTATATAAAACATTATTAGGAAGAAGTTAATAATCACAAAACCAAATATTTTTGATAGTCTAAATGGTCATTGAATTAATAAGAGCAAAATTAAAACTAAAACGTTTTTGTTTTAAGATAATATTCATAAAGGTGAGGAATTATTCTATAACTTAAAAGAAGAACATAAGGAAATATACACACTTGACAAGAAGAGTTTCATCCATTAATTGAATTCCACCACAAACACAAATTTTTCTCTAAATGAGGAGTACTTAAGATAATTTTTAACGCACGAAGCTCTATAATCAACCTATGAGAACATACATCATCCAAAATAGGATAAAAATCTATTTATTCTACCATTTAACATTATCCAAAACCTAAATAGTTCATAAAAGATCATATAATTCCCCAAAAATGAATAATTTTCTTATTAGAATAAATTTACTTTTTATCTCTAGAATTCAACACTAATACCAAAATTTCAACATAGACAATTCAAAAAATAACTTTCCTTAAAATTACTCAAAATAAACCAAGATAATATTAAAATCCAAAATTTTGAAGGATTTGATCACATGGTATTTCAAGATAAATCTTAACATTTATCTCTAAATAACATCGACCACTCTTAAAGTCTCATAATGAAAAGTGATTAACCTAATCACATATTCTAAAAGAGATGTTGATAATTTTCTTAAAAACTCTAACTCCCCATAATTCCAAAATTAATATCATATAATATTCAAACAAATATAGTTTAACCATTAATATTAAATTATAACGCCATAGTATTCTATTTACCTTAATCATAATATGTTCCCAAAATGGTGAACATTTTCCAAATTAACATTTATCACTTAATCACCAAATCATTTTCCAATACCAAGGATATCCATATGATAAAACATAATTTCACAAAATAAAATTCTTCTTATTCAACAAAACCTTTTAATCTAAAAGAAAATGTATTACTAACCAGGTACATCATGTAGTCCAATGGTAGGCAATGTGCCCTTGTCTCCCTTCGGTTGTGGGTTAGATTCTCACGGACTTGGGAGACACGATGGGTTGTCACACATCCTATGAGTTTTCCTTTTTCTAAAAATATATAATTTATATATAATTCACATAAAGAAATATAATATTAAAAAATAACCATAGCATATTTTAATCACTTGTTTACCTCATGCCTTTATGTTTTCATCCCAAAATGTAATAACCCATAATTACATCAAAATGAAGGATCATATAAACCCAAAAGGTTATTCTTAATTATATATATAAAATATAACATAATTATTAATCAAATAAAATTTTCACATAAAAAACTTAAGGGTTACACTTACTAGGAAATTTCTTCCAACGTAATCCAGACATAAAAAGAGCATTAATACTCATAAATATTTTAGCATCCTACAATATACCATAACTCTTGAATTCCCATATAATCATTCAGTGCCCTTCATGATATTTTAACCATACTTTTAAATATTATTCATTAAATACTTATTTCCTACAACAAAAACATGAATCATGTTCTAAGATTCAATAATGTAAAATCATAATCTAGAAAATAATCCATACCATTCATATGTCATTTTCAGTTTCCTCATCTACAATTGAAATGGAATTAAGTATTAGTAAAAATATATTTGTATAGTCTTATTGATCCCAATCCCATACCAATATCACATGACATCTATTTATATAAACACAATTCTTCTCACATTTTAAACATTAAATTGATAACTCCAAAAGAACATCTCTACCTTTCATGGAGTCAACCGTATACCTCCTTTTATTGATGAAGGTTATTAATTTATGAACTTCATTTCAAAATCTATAGCATATTACTATCCCTTTAAACCATTTTCCTAAGTTTTTATTTCCACATAAATGACACATATGTCTTTGAATATACATACCTTTACAATTATTACATGAACTCTTATAGGGATTCATTTCTTGCATAAATGTTGCCTTAGAAAAATCAACAAGGTTCAATTGGTCAATCACGACTCTAGATAGTTGGTTTAGAATAACTACAATAGTTTCCAATGCAACTCACATTTCATTTGGTTGATTATTCAGAAAACCACCATAGTTTCCTTCACATCCATTGTTACTTTGGCCCCTATAGGATCCAACCATTTTCTAAAACGAAAATGCTCCGTGTGATTATATCATAAAAATCATCATATACAATCATATGATTAAGATAAACACTAAGATATACATATCCATGTTATCTTAAACTCATTTAACATATCTAAATAACTATGAATAATTCCAATAATCTAACCATTGTGGTTATATACCACTTGTCACTTATGATCAAATAACACCCTAACCCCTAAAGTTATCAAAACCGAATTATGATACCAACTATGAGGCCCCGACATTAAACATTACTTAATCTTGAGTTAATTAAAAAATCATAAATTCATTCACATTGAGGATACTTTTAGGTTTATAGATTTAGATAATTATCCCATTACATATAAATAACAACTTAAATATTACAATGTAGACACATTAACTCACAATCTATTTCTCTTCATTAAAAAAAAAATTTAAAAATATGCATGGTTTTGATTTATGTTTAAACATCATAACTTTTCCATGATCCCATCCTTGACTCTATTGTACTTTTAATTTTTTTGATTTTTTTTAAAACAATGGATGAGCATAGAAATATCAATAAGGGTTACATAATAAGGAAAATTCTTATCTTTGAAAAAAACATATAAACTATGAATACTTTATCATAAAGTAATAATTTTCACCTTTAAGAAGATATAAATACTCTTCACTGAATGTAAGCTCATTGCTTACCCATTTTTTATCAAATATTACTATAAAACCATAGAAGGAAACACATGACATATAAAAGGAAACTTGGTTCATAATCATATGTAAATAGAATAACCATATGGTCGACTTCCACATATATCATTATTACAAATGGAATAACCATATGGTCGACTTCCATACCAAATGCATTGGATGTTATAACATAACCACCCATACATGGATTATCAAGGAACCACCCATATTTGGTTTATCACGTATCCACCCATCAAATTTCAATGTACCATTATATAATCATTACATAGAAAATATTTCAAATATGAACATTTCACTCATAAAATTTAATTTGAGATAACAAGAAAACATTTCAAGATATTTAAGTAGTAAATAAACATTGAAAACCATTTTAAATACCAAAATTCCAAAAAATGGAATAATTCATTTTTTTTCATTTAAAAAACATTAATGTTTATTATGTAAGCCAAATATCAAATAATGGTTATGACAATAGGGAATACGTTGATGCCACACACATTAAAAAATTCCTATTTTCATTTATTAAAATGATTCATATAAAAATATTCTTTTTGTAAACCATTGAATGAAATTAAAATTCAAATGGTATTATTATACTACGTATAAAATAAGGTAGTTTATATTATTTAAAAATGCCTCAATGAAAGGACATTAAGATGAATCCCCTTACATGAAGGCCACCATTTATAATTCATTATTTTTATTCATAAATAATAAAAATATGTTAATTTATACTCTATTCAAAACCTTTTTAATTTTTATTATTCATTGTATATTACTTATTACCATGTTATTGAAATTAGGTAATTATTTGAGTTCATATCGGATGTTTTTCTGTTGTTCGATACATGAGTAAAAAATGAACATGTTATGATAAAAAAATTTCCATGTGGTTAAAATTCCATTATCTACATAATAGTGTTCATAAATTAAATATCACACATATATAATATATATTTATGTATAATATTCACTAATATTTGGAGATAATAAATGAAATGCACTATTTAGGGAGACGGTAGGTCGTACGTATGAATTAATGCCAAATTTATTTATTTGTCATATTAAAAGAACGAAAAATAAATGATACATAGGTATATTATAATTATATTAAAATATCTATGTTATATATTTTACATAAGTTCATTAGCTGCATCCTTTATAAATTATATTTATAGTATGAATGAGTTATATCACGTTGAGAGGGTAATAGTCCACACTTCCTTAAATGAAATTATTGTATTTACACACTATGGAAAGAATAAAGCTATGTTATAATAAAATTTAAAGAATAATTGAGATATTATAAATATCATATATATATATATAATTCCATAATAATGGACACCATGAGATGTTGTAAGAGAAAATTGAACCATCACCATTTCGTGAGACCGTAGTTTTCCGTACACAGAAATAGTATTTTCTATATCCAGTAGATAGAGGTGTTTGTAAGTATAGGGAAAAACCATATATTAAAAAAACATATTATATTGAATATACTTTTGTTGTTATAAGAGAATGTAATAATAAGAGGTCAGGGTTTGGATATGGAAAAAATAAATTAAAGGAGCTTGAGAGAAAATGTTACATCTAAATTGGGAAACTCTTTTTGATTTGAGACAAAAGGATTTATTGAATTGCCTTCTTCCCAATTCAATGACTATAAGAGTAAGGGAGGGATGTTGGGAGATTATTTGATAATATTTTGGATGATCCAAAGGGTATGATATTTTTATGTAAGTGGTTATAGGTGGTGGCCTTTGATAAGAGAGAGGAGGGTCACTTTAGGAATGTCTTGAAATAATATTTTGTTATAAATTTATTTTTAAATTATAATTACTAAAAAGTGATATAGTTTGTGTATAATATGAGTTCTGGTCTAAATAATCTCAAATAATAGGTTTTAGACATGTTTGGGTCAAAACTTTAACCATACCTTTTGGCTTTAACCCTTAGTTAAATAAATTTACTCTTACAATGTCTACTTGTATTTTTACACAATATAGTTAATATAGTTAATATAAAATACCAAGAGAACATCAAGTGTATCTTTAATGAAAATTTTGACATTATATAAATCATTTTGATAGATATTATATATTTATGACCATTATATTATTTAACAAAATAGAATTTTATTAAAACACATTTATGTCAATTTTTACACTATTAAGTAATTTATATCTGTTAAAGTAAAAAAAATTATTAATTAAAAAACCACATAAAATAAAATATAAAATTTTATAATAATCCATAAAATTAGTTTATAGTATCAAAATTATTATTTTAAATTTATTTTAATATTTATAATATCATTTATTTGAATCTCTCATTAATAACGTAATCACTGCATTATCATTGTATCATAAATAAATTTATTTTTACAATGTATAAATTTTTTAAATAAAATACCATGATATAGGAAATATTTTTATCTTTATATTGAATAATTATGTTCAAATATATCAATTAAATAAACCTATATTAAAATTATATTAGTAAAAATATACATTGTTTTTTTATATTTCTCTTCACAATAAATTAATTATTATAACATGCCATTATCACACCTAAGTGGCTTCGAAAATCCAAAAGATTATCCTAAGGATTTATTTTCTCCAATGGATCATCCAATAATATTAGGACATGTATTAGGGTATTTTTATATTATTATAATATTATAATTACCCTTATTTACCTAATTTTCCCTTTAACTGTGGTAAATAAAGATATTTACTGAAGTTATAATTCATAATGTACAAAAATAAAAGGTAACTATTTAAATAATTTGGAAATTATGATTCCAAATACAGAATCAATTTTTCTGAATACTAAAAAAATATGTTTTATAAATTAATTTAAAATAAATTTCAGATGTCAAAACCAGAAAGCGTGTTTTAGGTGGTAAAAACTATCAAAATATTGACATGCGTTTATGTAAAATTTAAATGTGAAATTACTTCCAATAACCAAAATTGGATTAAAGGATAAAAAAATAATCTAATTACACTCTAATACAAATTAAATGGATAATGTAACTATATAAATAAATAAGATGAAAAATTAGATTTGAATTAAAATGCCGCATTTTCACTATTCAATAAAATAAGAATTTTATCCGAAAAATACAAAAAATTAAACCAAAATATATTTTTATGTCCCTATTCTAAAGAATATGTTTATTATTTCAAATAGAACTTATAAAAGTTTCAAAAAATATATTTAAAAAAGGGTTCTCTATTAAAAGGTGGTAAAACTACATTTTGAAAATATTAGATTATTGAATGTTTAAATTTGGATTTATTACCATTTTAAGCCTCTAAAATTCATTGGATAAATATAAAAAAATAAAAAAATCTGTAATAATATTATAGTTAGATATATTCATTCCTTCGAATAAAATGTCTAGCTTTTAACTAGAATTTAAAATAATAATAATAATAATTTATTATTTTTTGGTATAACTTAGTGTTATGTGCAATGTAAGATTTCGGAAAACCCGTTGAATAATATCAGGTACACTAGTAGAGATAGAATACACATTAAGAAAAAACTACTATTCAATTCAAAAATATTAATTGATATGAAAATGTATTATTCTAAAATTATCTGGGATGTTACACTCTTCACATATTGAAAATACTTTTACTACACATCTTATTGTGTGTTTTGTTGTGACACTTTTTTGTTGGTATATATGAAAAAATATAAAATCATTATGGTCTATAATTATAAAATGTTAATAATTTAACATACATTTTATATGGAATAGGTTGGGAATGAAGAATCTGTATAATGGTTTAATATCAATTAAAGACTGAAAATGAACTGTGGCTTGTGTTTATCTTGTATGGTGTTATGAATTTAGGGGTGGCTCCAAAGTGGGGTAGTCATGAGTAGGGTAGTGTTTTTTTGTATACCCAAAGGTTGTTCTTGTGTTACTCTCTCTATATATGTATAAATACCAATATATTCTTGTGATTTATATATGCTCCCCACCCACATTGAGTACTATGTTCCAAACACACTCATAGTTACATGGGGGAGGGGGTGTTTTTCCCAACATCTGGTGAGGAGTACTCATGTATGGGTAAAAAATATATTCTGGTCTATCTTCTAGGAAATTTTGGAAATTCATAGTCTATGATGGATGTAGTTCTTTTAGTGAATTGTATGGTGATTGGTATGGCCCAAGTTTCTTCGGGCGATTGGTGATGTGTTATCCTATGTGTCTTCAAGATGAGATGTGTTCTGGTGTCCCATGTGTCTTCGTGATGAGATGTGTTGCACTATCCCAAGTGTCTTAGAGATGAGATGTGAAGTAATGGAATAGGTTTCTGCAAGATGTATGAGATGTTATGTGACATCCTAGGTGTGTGTGGGTTGTATGAGATGTGATATGACAAAAGAGTTTTCTGTGGGTGGGTTGAGATGTGATGTGATGGACCAGGTTTTTGCATGAGGGATGTGATGTGATGTGGTATATGAAAGAGATGGGCATGTGAGTATGTATGGACTTTGTAAAAAGTTTAATACCAATGGGAAGTGGAGTAGGTTACACTATCATTAATGTTCATTAGCTTATATTATATTACTTAGTTTGTGTTATTGTGTGAGTGAGCCTTACAGAGGTTGGGATGGTTAGTATAACTATTTAGGTGTTGTTTGGTTCAGTTGTTTTCTCATTGGGGAATTAGTATGCTTCTTTGAAATTTTAATGAGAGAGTTTTGTTTTCCTACTGATTATATTATTATACTAAACATACATATATAAAACTATTTTCTTTTTTTAAGGATGATTTCACGAGTTTTACCGAAACTTACTACTCGGATCCTTGACAAATATTGTGTTGATACTTTTTCTTTATATTAAGGTATTTACTATGGAGACACTTTTTTTATCAGTTATATTTATAAATTAATGTTTTATGGTTTGGGTTTCTCTTTAACATTATGTCGTTGAGTTTTTTGTGGAAGATTGATTTTATCTACTAATATTGTTTCTTATAAATGGTAATTCCTCCCATATTGTGAGATTTTTACACCCCTGGTGCTAGTAGCCAACCTAGGGCCTACTGGATGCATTACTCTTGGTTCATTATCTCCATTTCTTAATTTCCATCCCCAAAGGGGTATCTTCTAGGAGAGGGAGTGATGATGACAACCATATTACCTTCCGTGTAATGCGTGAATGAATCACATGGCTTCATTAGGCTGTAGTTTTCCGTACACAAGAGAGACATTATCATATTTCCAAAAAATGGACAAAATGAATGTATTTTGGATATAATAATTAAAATAATAATAATAATATAATAAAAATTATATCTATTGAATAAATACACCATTATCTCCAATAGAGAGAGGTGTTTTGGAAAATAGAATGACATCAGTTGAATAGGATGTAGTCCGTCGTACACATGAACAATGATTTTGTATCCCATCTAATAGAAGTGGAAATTTTTGTAGTACATGGAATTAATATAAATACATATCATTATTTAGATTAAAATGAGTTTATTAATTTATCAAGGTTTAATTATAATTTTATATGTTGTAGGATTTAGAAAAACAAAAATGGTGGTTGGTGAATATTAAATCTTCTTTGGGTTTATTCTTAGTTTTTCACAAATATGCTTCCTAGGATTTATTTATATAAAAAATAAGGATTATATGATGAGGTTAGTGATTTTGTGAATTTATTTTGGAATAAAAGGGTTGAGAAAAACTTCTTGAGATGTGTGAATATGTGTGTCGGTTTAGTGCCATTTTATAATTAAGGAGTGATATTTTTGTAAATACCCAATGTATTCACAATTGAAAAGTCACTATTAACTCATATGACTCCATAATAGATCAATTATTTATTTTATGAATTATGTGGCTATGAAACACCACAAACATAGAAAATAAACTCATTTTTTATCATTTTATACTTAGTCTTAAGGATTACTCAATTTACCCTTTTAGTTTTTACCATAGTAAGTTATATACTATTATTTACCAAGGTAATCTATCAATTAAGAATAAAATAAAAATTATATTTATTAGACAATTAAATCTTAATTATTTTAAATATTTAATAATATTTATAAAATAAAAATCATATGTTTATGGGAAAAATTAATTTTAACATAAGTACTACAATGCAGAAAACCCCATTTTAGGCATAGACAAGGTAGTTATTTTTAACTTTTAAAGTAATAAATTTGGTAAAAATTAGAGTTAACCTTTTTAAATAATATATATTATTTATGGTTATAAATAAAAAATCCAATTTTTCTAATTCCATTCAACGTAATGGAAAAATATAATTTAAAATTAATCATGCCGATGTGAAGAGAAAGTAGATTTTTAAAGAAAACATTTATAAAAGTTTGCAAGTATTTTATATTCAATATAAATTTAAAATTGATTCCAAAAACCTAAATTAAATTTAATTTATGTGTGGTTGATATATTTTTTACTTTATAACCAATATAAAATATAATTTAACTTTATAAAAAAGTAAAAGTAAATGGAATTTCTAAATTAAAATTCTGTATTTTTAACAATTCATTAAAAATTGATACTTTTCAAAATAAAAACCGAAACATATACCTTAAACTAATTTTGAAAATGATAAAAATTTGTGTTATTATATCAAATTAATATTCAAAAAGTGTCTATAACAATTTTTTTCAGAAAAATACATGAAATGCTTTATTTTGGGAAAATTGTATTTTTTAAAACATATAATGACTATACTAATTTTTTTTATTATCAATATCTTTGCATTTTTTAATAAAACAATAATTAATATTTATAAATTATTTATCAGTATTCATATTGTAGAGACCCGAAGCTTATCATACATGGACATTACATTACTTTTTCGGAATACTTAGTACATAACAAAAACACACACTAAAGGATCGTAATAGTTTAGTGTCTTTGGAAACTCGGAACGTAATCTTCTAATCGTGGAGAAAGATCTTCAATATCTCCCATAAAGATCTTCCCTTTTTTTTACCTAAAACCTTTATTTATATCCTGGGGAAAAGAAAACATAAAAGGGTGAGCTCAAATGCTCAGTAAGGGTATACAAAAGAAATAAAAATCATATCATATCTTTTTGAAAATCATAACCTGCAAAAGAGATCATAATATCTTAACATGGAACAAATCATAGAAGTGAAAATGAGATCACCATAATCATAACATGAAACTTGAAACTTTGTGGCATGCACACATAATCATGGAAAATCATTTCTTGTTAGTCCTGACTCATTGCCAAGACTATCTTAGTGGACAAAGTCCCTTTCTGAATCGAGTAATCCTCGTTTCAGTCCTGTATCACTGAACCGAAATAACCTTCCGTTCCAGCCATGTCTATCTCATGAGATATAAAATCATTACCCAATGCATTGGAGGGAGATATAGGTCCCACCCATCTTATAATGAATCCTTTCTTATGTGTGCCACATAATCATAAATCATACATCATCGCATAACACATATAACAAAAATGGGATTCTTGAAACATCATGACATCATAAATCATTTCATATATGATAAAGGAATTCATAAACATAATTCCATCACAACATAGTCAAATCAATGTAAAAATATGGATAGAAACAGAACCCTTTATTATCTTATATGGAAAATAATTTTGATAAAACACTTGAATTGAATTCTTGAGGAAAATATCCTTTCTTCTTCAAAATCAATTTCTTTTCTCAAAACATCATGCAATTTTAAAAGAAAGAGATTTTATTGAAAATAGTCATGAAATCTTTTAGAGGAAGCTTCATGAAAATAAGGCTTCATAAAACAGTAGAAATCCGTTCGTGCCGTATAAGTTAAAAAAAAACATTCTTCGTACCTTTGTCGGAAAAGTCAAAAAGTACCTCGTACGGAAAAACGACAAAAGATTCCTTTCATATTCTTTACTAAGAACTCATCTAAGGGTAAAATTGGATTTAAACTATTGCAAGTGGATGGAAACAATATTTCATATTGAGGGAACATGGATGTGGATGATAAAATACACCCCAGTAAATACTTACGAATAAACAATCTCGGATAAAAATGAGATTGTGATATTTCCCTTACCTTAGGTCCGATTAGCTTCGTAAGTGTCCGAACCTCCTGTATAATGATTTAAATCATGTTATTGACTTATTACAGAATCATATTCATTGTTATGATATCATATATGGTTCGCTTATGACATTATATTACCCGTTCTTTTGTAAATTCCATGTTAAAGAAGCGTTTTGGGTAAAATCATTTCATTTATCGTAGGTGTTTTGACTTGTTGTTCTTGACATCATTATTACTTATATCATGATTTACTTACTTCCAGAATATAAAATATGATTTATATATCATATATATTCAGTATATATATATATATATAATAGGTAGATGAAAAACACCGTTCATGGAGACGGTAGTCCGTACGTACGCATGAACGCTGTTTTCCTTTCCTTATTGTCTTGAAATGGAAGTAAGTAGATGACATACATATGTATATATATACATAAATCCAGTAGCTTTATAATGTCATATATTTCATTATTATTATAATCATTCTTAAATGGTTAACATGGAGAATGAATCTCATCGCGTCGTGGAGACGGTATTCCGTTCGTACGCACGAGCGATGATATCATTTCTATAAATATTGAATTGAATTGGAGTGGATTATACAATATATCAGAATCAATATGATGTTGTAATAACTATTTATAGTTATTATTTACACCATTATACCCATCCATGTAAGGTGGTGGTGGAAAATAGATTACACCACGGCGTGGAGACGGTATTCCGTACGTACGCACGCGCGGTGATTTCTTTTTCCGTAGGATGGATAGATGGTGAAATAGGGTTGTTTCATACTTATAATAACATATCAGTATATGAGTGATACTGATGTTATTACTTCATAATGAAACAACCTAAGAAGAATAAGTGGAAGAAGAAATAAAGATGAAAGAATTGGTAACGGTAATTACCTCTTCTTTGAAGTGCCTCTTTGAGACCTCCTCTTAGGGCACTAAAATTGGTCTTTGAAGAAGACCAGAACCTCTAGGATGTTGCTAGGGAAGTGGAGAGGAGAAATTGTCAGGGGTTGGCCGAGCTTGAGTGCTCAAATTGGTGTGAGGAGGAGGGGGAGGAGGTGTCCTTTTATAGGGGAGGAGAGGGGCACCTTAGGAATATCTCAAAATATTATTTTATATTAAAGTCAAAATCTGTTTATAATGGTTCCAAAGGGTCTTATTTCGAAGCTAAAGTGGGGATGGGTCGAAATCCTATCAACCAATAGGATTTAGACAAGTTTAGGGTATTATTTTAACCTTATCAATTAGATTTAACTCTAAGTTAAATAATTTAACTTTTACCGTGTCTTTTTGTTTTCTTTTACTATATGGTTAATAAACATACTATAACATGCCAAACGAACCCCAAATTGTATATTATTAATACATATATCCTTATCTAAGTCATTTGGCCGAACCTTATATTTTTAGGAATAAAATAACAATTAGTAATATAATATTTGATTTAAAAACTATTTTGTGTCAATTTTGACACTATTTGATATATGATTTTTGTGAAAGTCAAAACAGAATTATATGTTCGAACCAAGTTGATTAAATCATCTCTAAGATATCATAGTAACCTAGAAAATTAGTGGAATTCATAAAAAGTCTTAAATTACATTTATTTTGGTATTTATATTATCAATTATGTCAATATTTCATTAACAAGATAATTACTGCATCATCTTTGTGTCATAAATAAATTATATTATTTGATGTCTAAAAATTACAAATAAAATACCATCATGTAGGAAATCTTTTTAGCTTTCTAATGAATATTTATAGTCTAATTTATCTTATGTATAACCCCATATTAAAAATGATTTACTTATTAAACTTTGATTTTAACTATTTTAACCCTTCTTTAAATAAATTAATAATAAATGTCCTAATCTAATTCAAGTGGGCCTAAATGGTCATATTTTATTCCTAAGTTTGTTTTTGGTCGAATTACACTTGTCCAATAGAATTAGGACATGTGTTAGGGTAATATTAATATCATATTTACCCTTAGTTACCCTATTTACTATTAACCGCGGTAAAAAAAAGTAAAAAGTTACTATTCACCAAAAATTATTTTCATCTCATTGAACCACATTTTAGTCCTTGATATTAACCGTGTCTCTTGGATTTTCGAAATTCCATTCATAGAAGCGGTAAAATTAAGTTTTATGCAAAATTCAGTTTTTAACCTACCACTTAGTGGTTTCACTATTCATCAAAAATTGATGTTTTTCAGAACAATGCCAAAATTTCATCCCAAGCTATATTTCATATTCCGAATTCAAAAATGAAGTCTATTTTACCAAATTCATAACATAAAAGTTGCATTAATTAATTTTATAATTAAATCCCGCTGTTAAAACAAATAGCGTGTTTTTAAGAAACAATATCTATCAAAAGATTGACACTTGTTTATGTCTAGTTTAAATGTGAAATTACATCCAATGACCAACATTGTATTAAATTGTAAAAATATATTCTAAATATACTTTAAAACCACTCAAATTAATGATTTATCACTATTAATTATTTTGATTAAAAAAGTTGTTTTTAATTATAATTTAGTAATTTTCACTATTCATCAGAATATGAAAGTTATCCGAAAAGTACCAAAATTTCACCTTAGGCTAAATTCGATACTCCGAATCCAAAAATAAAGTTTATTTTGAAAAATAAGATTTACTGGATTTCAAAAAGTGGTTATTACTATTCATAATATTTTTATAGCATATCGTTGTTTAGTGAAACTCGGTATTGCGTACTACACACGCTATCGAGGAAGGTCGCGATTGCGTGTAATGCAAGACAAGTCAAGGATGTGTGTTGTGCAAGCTCCTTTTGGTGTAGCGTACAACACAAGACATTAATAAAATTAAAAAGAATATTTTTTTATAAAATCTTGGGCTGTTACACATATCATTACTTTTAATTTATTTTTTATATTGATCACATTTAAATAACTATATGAATAATATATTATGGTTTTATTAAAACATAGTGTTGTGTGTAACACATGATAACCTAGTGTTGATTCAAGTGAAAGGTAAACATGGTGTTGCGTGTAAATCATTATTATATTTTTGTTATGTGTAATTACAAAACACAAAAATATTGAATTCATTTTAAAAAAATATTCCACAAAATCTCAGTGTGTGAATATTTTTTTTGTATCCCTATCTGTCTATGTGAACTTCCTACTATAGTGTATAGATCTTGATATATATCAATATTATAAATGTCCCTTCAAGTACACATGTACATTACTTTGATTCCAATCATGGATGAATAAATTTTTTTATATTTCAGGATAAAAATTATTAGTTTCTAGTTAAAAAATGATATATATATATCCGTAAAATAAAAATTGATTTTTAATATTATATACCACTCTTATTTGATTAGTTATCATATTAAACACTTACTCCCTAAATACAATTGTTCTATTGAAATTAACACATAGTTTTATGCCACTGTAAATAATACCATCTTCTGAATTCCATAGCATACATTGTACATATACCATGTATATGTTATTTCATAATAATTATAAAATATATTTTACATTTCTGATGAATAGTTTTTGAACCATTTCATTAGGGTTGTAGGAACACAATAGTTATTGGTATGTACAATGTGTGTATAGATTATGATGGAAATATTCAATGTTTATATTGGATGTAGAAGGAAATGACATAGGTTTTGTTCATGTTTTTTTAATTATTATGTATAATCAACGGGGAATTTTATTGTGGTTTCTCAAAGTATATTCCATTTATGTGTTGTATGTATGGATTTTTCCTATATCTCTACACTCATATAGTGAGTTTATAGATGTTTTGGGACTGATTTTCCTTTTTTTAATTCATATAGATTATATATTATGGACTACCCTAGGGTCCTTTAGGTTATTATTCATAGTGGAAAATAATATTAGGTATAAAGTTTGTCTAAATATATAGAGCTTTGGTAGAAATTTATATAGAACAATCCATAAAATTCTACATAACACTGAATAGGGGGAATTATCTCCATCATGTTTTATAAAAATCTATCAACAATTAGAGAAGAATTTTTTGTTTTGGTGGAACACCTATAGTTTAGTGGGGAATTAAAATTTATCTACTCTTGTATCTATATTTATATATTTTAAAATTGTAGCTTCTATAATGAAGGGATTTTTGGTATGGGATCGAATGTATTTAGGTGATAGGACTATTATAACCCCTTATGTAACCTAAATAAATTCAGGTAAAATATTAATAGTATTGATATTTTTATCTTCACGGGGTAGTCTAGTTTCAATGTTTACTATATCATATATTTAGTCCCTCTCTAAGATCCCCAAGCATAAAAAAAAGTTATTTATTAGAAGGAACATGTAAAATGATATTCTAATTAATTCTCTTTTTTTATGATTGATTAAATTAATGAAAGTGTCAATTAAATATTTATATGGACTACAAAATCTACAATAAATAAATGGTGATATCCTATATAATTATTGGTGAGGATTATTTTCACATAAATTGGGAAAATGATAAAATTGAAATAAATTATTAAATTCTAACAAAAATTGTATACATGCATTGAAGGTATAACTGTTAAAATTTCATCAAAATATTCAATAAACTTTTTATGTCTATAATAATGGGAATAATATTGAAGAGGTGAATAGACTATGCTAAGAATAATATTTTTAATTACTGAATGATTAATTAATCATTTCCCAAAATTTAATATAACATGATTCTATTTATTAATATTTTTTTACGAGAATGTTAACCACGAGTTAAAGAATTATTTAATTATGGTAGAAGTTACAAATGAGTGCGTTCTCACTCCATGTGGGGTACGTATTATGATGGATTTTTTTTTTCTGTGAATGACTATTAAAAAGATATTGAAGAAGTCCATGGTGGTTTTATTAATATATATATATACACTCCGTGGGACTTTTCAATTTTGAGTATATAAGTCTATTTTGTAGAAAATTTTTATTTTTTCATAGTACAATAGTTTTAAAAATTTAAATTGAGTTATATATATATATATTTGAATTATTATCCATGTTTTTATATTCAAATATAATATGTATTATAGATTCTATATGTTCCCTTTATGGATAAGTACTATAGTGATTTATAATATTAGGGTTATATTTGTTCCTTGTATACAAATATTTTGTATAAATATATTTGAAATAATTTCTTGTAATTATATATAACTCTAAATAGGTTAAATCATCTACAAATTCCTTGAAATTTATTGTTAATAATTCATAAAAATATATGGTGATTAGGTGGTTCACCTAAGAAATCTAGCATCGTTATATAAGCATTTAATGTAAATATAAAATAACTAAATATTATAAAAAAAATAAAATTATTAAAAAAATTATTTATCTTAAAAAATAATTTTTTTATTAATTTATAACATCCTTTTTATACCAATTTGAACATATTATAATAATTGAAATAAAGATATTGAAATTTTGGAGTATTCCTTTACATAGAATATGAAGAATTACTTTGTTAGAGACTAATTATACTAAAATTATTTATTTCTGTTGATTTAAAGAGTTTATACGAATTTAACTAATCCAATGAAATATTACAAATTGTATGGATGTTTTTTATTCTTTATGTAATAGTTATAACCTTCTTCAAACATTTTTACCCTTATCATTGTGAAAAAAATTCACATTGTTTCTATTAATAATTACCAAATATATTGATGACATATTTTTAAAATATAGAAATTATGGTTCCAAAAATTAAATCCATATTATCAAAATAAATCCAAATATTTGGTATAAATTAAATTATTAAAAACATTCCCCATGCGAAGAAAAAATGCGTCTCTAAAAAATAACATTTTTTTTGTATGAAGTTATTTTCATTTAAAGTCATACATAATGTTGATTGAAATGAATTTAATAGGATAATTATTTATTAAATGAACTTATGAAATTTTAAAATAAATTAAAATAAAATTATTACTTTTTAAATACTTGAACAAAAAATTATGGTTTCCATAAAATATTTTTTTAACTATTAACATAAAAATTAAACTAATCAAAATATACCAAATAATATATCATAAGTTATTTTTAATATGATTATTTAATAAATAATATCCAATTATTATATACTATTTCATATAATGATAGAAATTATCATTAAATTATCTCAAAAAATCAGTAAACACATTATTTCAAATTGAATTTGAGGAATAACATGTCTTCACTAAAAAATGAATTATTATTTAATAATCATCAATCAATACATGTTCATTATTTTGGAATATTATAATTATATTTCATAATTTATTTACGTATATTAATAACCTCCAATTCAATGGATAATATATAAGTTCCACATAAAATAATAATATTTCTATAGAATATCAAAATTCTCTTAATGTTCCATTTCCACGTTCATCATGCTATAGAGCTTATTATCAAATTAAACTAATTTTTTGGCATTTTTCACATATGATTATACTATTTTGTATTTTACATGAACATTTTTTGGTTGTAACATGTAGGTTATTTCAATATACAAGTTTACTTGTCACACATGGGGTGTATTTATATATGATATGTTTCACCTTGTGTTGTGAGAGGCCTTCTATAATTGATGGTCATGTATTTTAAATTTATTATGGATTCATATAAACAGACATACACAAAAAAAAATACAATGTGAAAATGAGTGGGATCATATTAGAGGATAGTTCCAATGTGCACACATAGTTCCTTCATATAATGAAGGTATGCCTCCTTGGGTGGATAATAATGTGTGATGGCCCATGTTTTATAAAACTATAAATTTGATAAGAAATATGAATTTATGATTTAAAATTATTCTAAAAAGGAAAATTGGTAATTTGACCCTAGAATATGATACCATATAATATTTCATACCACTCCATTGGTCCAAGAGTATGGTGTTTAACCTAGGTAAAGATATTGGTAGATTTCCAAGTCATTCAAATTTTAGTAAAATAATTAATATTTATTATTTCATAAATTAAATATTAAATTATTTGTGTAGGTTAATTTAGACATAATATTGGAACAAATAGTCAGATTGAGATTGTGTCTCTACCTTTGAGTCTAGTACGAGGTGTTTTTCATAGGCGGGGAATAAACATAGTTTGGGAACATGGGCCAGCAGGGGTCCCCCTTTTTCGTCATTTTCTTTCATTTTTCTTTTCTTTATCTTTTATGATTTTCTTTTCTTCTTTATCCTATTCCATCTCATGAATTCCATTTGTGGATAACACTTCACGTGGACGAGAGAGAAAATGGAAGAGGTAGATAGAGAAGGATATATAGAGGAAGAAGTGTACTAATGTGGATCTCACGACACACAAGATCATCATGTAGTGGCTGTGGAGTGCAGAAAATGGAAAATCTTTAGTAGATTCCTCCAAAAGGTAAGTTGTTTTAAAAATTTCACCATAGATCCATATATATTCTCTGTTTTCAATTTTTAATCCCTTAATATTCTATATTAGTACCCCTCATGAATTTATCTATTGTTTTTTGGGGGAACACGGGGGGGGGGGGGTTCATGTTATTTGAGGGTTTTCCATATGGGGAAAAATTATTAACACTGTGTGTGGTTCGGTGAACATTCCATGTGTTCGTCTTATTTAAGTGAGATGATTTTTTTTAGTATCACACAACATGTATTTATCATGCACACAATATACTGTGACACGTCCTTGTATCCATTTACCCGGTTATGCTACCCATGTAAGGGGCACAAGTTGTGTAATGTACACAACCATAACCTATGTGGCAGACACTCCACGTAGATGTACATATCCAAGAAAAATATATGGCCAATCCTTTTGAGGTACATGGGATTTATGGTACATGATGTGTATAAGAACAACATGTCATGTGCTTTGGCATTTACACACCACTTCCTGCTGAAGTAAACACCCAGATGGGGACTTGAGGGTACACAACATATACTAGGGTATAGAGATCGTGTACTCCTCCCATGCTACCCTTCTGATGGGTTTTTCATGTTTTATGACATAGAGTTCAAATTTGACATAATATGAGTCCATTTTGAGTATTTGTTTCACATAGATCATGACAATGAACCCCTTTTTATGATTTGAGGACTTATAATGGGTGCTTTGTGGCTTTTACATAAAATAATAGGTTATTGCCCCAATAATAGAATCCAATTGTCCCGTGAGAGTGGGATAATGATATAATATTGGTCATGAGCCATCTACCCTGAACAATTCCTTTGTAGTGTTTCAGTTGAGGATATATCCATTGTGAGATGTTCCCTTCAGACCCAAGTGGCTATGAGGTTCATTGCTTCCGAGGATCCCCTATTGGATTCCTCTTCTTATGTTTCTCTCTAGATGATATCATATAGGATTCCTCTATCAACTAATTGTTACTAAGGTATCCTTATGTGATTCCTTTTCCAATATTCTAACATGTGGATTCAGTTTTATGATCTCTTTACCTAAATATTGTTTTTAGGATCCCCTGTTTTTTTCCTCTATCATCATACACAGTTTTCTATGATCCCCAGTAGGACACCTTTTATTATATAACGTTTCAGGGATCCTATGTTGGATGCCCCTATTTTACTATGATTATAGTATCCCATTTGGTTTACTCCTTTTTCTTTTTCAGTTAAGGATCTTAAGTTGGATGAATTCACTTTTATGTAGACCTCAATGATCCCAAATAGGATGCCTCTCAATATTGACATGAGGCACCTAATTGGTACCTTGATGTTTAACCAACCCTGAGCTAGTACTTCAGGTGTGATTAGAGATTATAGCGGTAGTCACCATAGAAATAATGAAAAACTTATAATCCCATGTGGTTGTGGTAGTAGTGTTGGTCTTAGGCATTTATCCACCCTCACCCATTTTTTTATTCATTCACATATTTATTTTTGATGCAGTGATGATTAGAAAAGGTGATTCTTGGTTGGTGGATGATGATCCTGACGTGATTCATCTTTATTTCTATTTCAGATTACCATATGTTCTTATTAGGATCCATCTTATTCTTTTTTGGATACCTAGATGTTCATTCCTGTGATTTTTCTTTTGATCTATGTTAGTTTCATTTTTATTTTTATACCCGAATGAACTACCTTAGATCTGGTTATTGAGCATGTAAATATGATTATTAAATTATTTGGATCTCCATATGTTCTTCATGGGATCAATATGTTGATACTATGACTATGATATATAATAATTAAATCCCTTTAAATGGTACTCATTGATGATTACTCCCTCCTGAGTGATGACGATGATTACGCCATCATATGGATGATATGTGATAGGGATGATTTTGATCTCATTGATCAATTACAAGATCATAGTTTTGGAAATTTCACTCCATATCATTAATGGATACTTATATTTGATTACGCTCTCCTATGTGAATGGGTTGAATATGATCTCCCTTGTCAATTACTAGATCATGACGGTGGACATGGTGGTCCTCACCTTTGATGTCACTTATACCTAATGGATGAATATTCACTCCTCATTTGATGCCTAGGATTCCACTATGGTCTGGTGGATGAATCCATGATACATTTTTTTTAATGAGTATAGGTATTGTACTTAAATCTAGAGGGAATTACTTTCTCATATTGGCTATGGGTGGGACCCTTATGGATTATCAGAGTCATAATGTTGTGACCACCAATGTACTAAGACCTAGGGCGTAGACCTTGGACTAGATTAACATGGAATGAGAATAATTTCATCTAACTCAATGAATGTTTATAGTATATATAGACATACTTCTTTGTAATCAATTGTTATAGTGATTGGAGGTGAGTACGGGTGAACCAAGGGTTAGGACGAGTACCCCCTATGGGGAAGTATCTTTCTCAACGACATTTCTAGTGTACGATGAAGAAAGTATATGTTTATTGGGATTACAGACCCATAGTTAAAATAAATTAAACAAGTATTGAGTGGAATGATGTCAATCTCAATTCCTATGCATAGGATGTCTAGGAGATCATGATTTATGGACCCAAGGATGGACTCCTAAGGTTATTATGTTATAACATTAATGCAACTCATGTATAATCATATTTATGTATATATGAATAGGCATGGGACTATATATACATATAAATATGGATATCCATAATAGAACATTCATTGTTGACTTGGATTACGGACCAAGGGTTTGAATGCAGTTTCACACTATTTTTCATAGTTATCATTTTAGTTATGTCTCTGATAAGTTAAGCATATTTCATGAGTTTGAACCTATGAAAGCAGATTTATATGTTCATCATTAGGGTGGCAAAATAATATTATATTCTCACCCCTATACGTTAACTTTTTTGTGTTTTCAGAGCTTATGCCCTCTTTGGAATTTTGGAATAGTTTCGTGGTTGATAGGGATGATGCCCAGTGTTGCATGATTGAGTGGAGCTACTTGTGTGGGTTCCTCAAGTCGGGGTAATACAGTTCGAGAGCATCTAGAGACCGGGTATGTGGTCCGGTTTGGGGTTAGTAGGAGAGCCTTGTACATTAATTTCATTTTTAATTATTTAATTCCACATGTATGAATGTTTTGCCCTTTAGGGACCATTGATGTATGTATGACATAGTTTTTCAGGATTTTATAACATTTTTCATTTTCTATTAGAACATATTAAATTTCAATTTTTTATTGATTCTACACAATTTTTATTAATAATGTGTATGATACATATCTATTTCCACTATTTTCATTCTCTAATATTAGGTCATAGTCTCCCCACTATCACACCGTAAGACCTTTCTGGTATTCATTAGCCTTTAGATGAGAGGGGGTATTCTTGAGGCCTCGTAACGATCTAGCTCAGAGCACTAGTTTAGTGGATTACAGGTCAAGAAATTTCAATGTGGTATCATAGATTTTATTTTCATGGTTGTATTACTATTAGAGATATGGTAGACATGAGTATTAGGAATGTTTCATAACCTATGATTGATATCAGACTGGTGTGTTGGGCACACTTGTTCAAGTAGGAAGTTCTAGATTTCAAGGTTATGGGATTGTTGATTTTATTTGTGTTGTTATAGTTTTATTTGACTTTTCATTCAGTGACACACATTTTTTGGATATATGATGATTTATTATGGATTTCTAGCTCTTTTCCTATTGAAAATAGGCCAAGTAGAGATTTTTTCTCTTGGACAGAAAAAGATAGAGGCATCTATGACATCATATTTTCTATATAGGATTCACATTATATTTAGCTAGTAGTGTGTGATTATACTAATTATATGGAACAATTTTTTAAAGTATCAACAAAACATAAGTTTGTTTATGGTATAGGTTTTTGGTTTCATTATAATAAATTTAGAATACTAAAATATATATTTCCTTCTAACGACATGAAATTTGGATCTACGTTAAGGGGTTTAGTGGTGAGGTTGATGAGTCATTCCTCTTATACGATTGGTGGAACGACCCTT
Source organism: Viscum album (assembly GCA_963277665.1). Classification (NCBI taxonomy): domain Eukaryota; kingdom Viridiplantae; phylum Streptophyta; class Magnoliopsida; order Santalales; family Viscaceae; genus Viscum; species Viscum album. Next base: position 1,737,508,985 of record OY728151.1, read on the forward strand.
GTAGGTCAGTAGGGAACATGATTCCAATGTGTTATACGCCTTTAAGGTGTTAATTCTCTTTTTCTATTTTCTAATGTGTGAGTAAAAATCTATATCGGGTTTTACTGCATACATTGGAAGGAAATTGTAATTATTTTACAATTTTTGTGATTATATTATCAGATATCTGAATAAGATACTGATAGGTAAATGAATTTTTCTCATGATATTTACCTTGGGGGGGGGGGGTATTACCATATAGTGATGATTAGTTAGAGTTAGTTTAGTATCTCTTATGTGTTGGTATCGTGACCTCCAGGGAGAAGTTCTTAATGAGGATGATCAATGTGGATCATGCCCTTGCAGTTTGTGTTTTTGGTTTTTACCCACATTGGTCATTGTGATCTTTACATTGATTATAGAGGTTTTATATTTTTAGAATGTTGGTTATACCTTGTGACCATGTTGTGAGACTTGATCTATTGGGATTTGTGGTTGAACTAGAGGTCCTTAGATTAAACTCATACTCTTATAGGACGAATGTCATTTTTTTTCTAGGGAATAATGTGTATGAGGTGGGACCACATTTATAAATTTTTTTTGATTGTGAGACTATTTGTATGCTTAGTTTGAGATCAATGTATGGAAGGTGCTCGAGTATTGAGATATAGTACTATTTATTCCTTCAGTTTTTATATAAACCTAGGGTGCTCTAGTATCAAGACTGGCTTCGATGGACATGCTTGTTTGGGTGCCTAGCCTAGTTGACTAGTGTTTACACTATTTCTATTGTAGACTTAACACAACTAGATGATCATGACTATAATGATGATGGGTGATGGACTATCATAGAAATAAATTGCCGCATAGGTTAGGTGACCAATTGTGTGGAGGAGTTCCAAGGGAGAATATGGACTAATGAGAATGACATGTCATATAACATGGTCTTCTTAGAAATAATTTGGATGACTCATGGGTGCATGAGTCTAGTGATGAAGGTACACTACTGTTACGGGAAATTTTGTTTAATCATAAATTGGTGAGTGTCTTGGTTCAATCTATAGACTATGTGTTCAATACATTATGTGGGCATGGTTTCCCCAGGGTTGTGGTTGAAATAACCAATATACTTTCCTCGAATAAGTGACATAGAGAATAAATCAAGTACTGTGTGATGGTTGACTAGTGGCTAGACCTGGACATGCAATTTTGGGAGACATGGTGCTAGGTGTTAGTTAATCAAAATTGTAGAATTGTTGGATATGAATGTGGATCATGAGATCTATAAGCGCCTTTTTGTTGAATCTTAGTTCAATCCTAGTTAGAGTTGATCATGATCTATCTTGACTTCTTCTTGAGTATGATGAGGGAGCATCAATGGTGTGTTGATCTTTAATTCTTTTAATTTGTCTCTAGGAATGATAAGGAAACCTATTTAGGCTTCTCTTAACGAGCAGTGTAAGGTAATACATATGGTGGTGAGTGAAAAATTGGCCATTTAGGGGTGTTGATCCTTGTTTATCGTATAAAATCAACATTTTGGGTGAGTCGTTGGGCTCATAGTTTTGTTTTGACAAGATGATAATGTTATTCTTGTGGTGGGGAGTACCATATTATCCACAGTTAATGCCTATTATGCTAAAGAAATGTATTGGAACTATTATAGTAGTCATTGGATAGTCAATATATCTTTATTTTGAAAATGATCATGTTGAGATAATAGATTCTTGTCATACCACAAATCGTTTTTGGGATGAGAAGGTTTAAGGTGAAGATATAGTAATGACTCATGTTTTTTCGAACTGTAAATTTGAGAAGAAATTTAAATTCTTTCATTATAATAGTTATAATGTGTAATATAGTCTTTTTTCACCTAGAATATGATATTGGATAATTTTTCTAAAAAATATATTGGACATGAAATAGGGTTTTTTCCGTATCACAAAAGATTGGTAGATTTCAGAGACATTAGAATTTTAGCAGAATAATTAATAATTAATATTTAATATATTAAATATTAATTTATTCGCACAGGGTACTTCTTAAATAATTTTTTGAAGTAGTTTTGGATTCATATTTTTAATCCCCTATTATTTCTCGAATAGGTATTTTTCCCTAGGTGGGGTACATACTCAGGTTGCGTAGTGGGGCTGGTCGAGGCCCCACTTTTTTATAATTTTATTTTATTTTATTTTATTATTTTTTCTTCTTCCTTATCCTCTTCCTTCTCATGAACAACCTATATGGAATCCCCTTTGTGTATCTAAGAGATAAAATGGGATAGGGAGATTAATAAGGAGAGGTATAGGAAGAAGAGTACTATCGTGGATCTTGGAATGTTCCAGATCATCATGAGGTGGTGGTGGAGCATTCAAACAGCCCAATCATTAGAGGATTCATGCCATATGTAGGCTTTTTTATGTTTTCCTCAAAGATACCCATATTTTTTTCAATTTTTTAATCCCCTATTATGATTTCTTAGGACCCCTCAGCGGTTGATGTGTTGTTTTTGGAGGATAAATTGGTGTTTGGTTTATTTGATGGTTTTTTGTTTAGGAAAAACCTCTCTACACAGTGTGTGGTTTAGGGAACACATTGTGTGTTCTTCCAATTTAGAGATGATGATTCTTTTGGATGTAAATTCCATGTATGGGTCATACATGTGGAGTAGTGTGACTTAATTGTGTAGTCGAGTACCCGACTAGGATTCCTGGGTTAGGGGAACATGTAGTGTAAGGTACATGGCCAGAGCCTATGTGGATCAGACCACATGTAGATGTTCACGACCCGGTGATATACATGGATAAGATATGATAGGTACATGAGAAGGTACCCTATATAGGGTACACACCATGTACATGACCAACACTCCATGTACATGGGCATTCACACGCCATGTACGACTAGAGTACATGCCTAGGTGGGGACTTCAGGGTACATGTCGTATACTCCTCCCTTTCCACCTTTCTGAGGGGTTTTTCCAGTTTTATACCGCATAGTTCAAACTGGACATTTTATGAGTCCATTATAAGTTGTTTTTTTTCATAGATCACAATGGAAAAACACTTTGTGTGATTTGAGGACTCTTAATCACTATTTTCTGGCTTTTACATAAACTAATAGGTTATTCCCCTAGTATTCAAATATAGTTGTCTCCTAGGAGTGATTCCTTGATATGAGATAGGACATGATCTATTATTACGTATATTTTCACTTTAAGATGTATCCCTAGTGAAATGATACCATATGGGCCAGGATTTTGTGATGTTGGTTGCTACCAAGAATCCCCTCTAGGATTACTTAGCTTACATTTCTCTCTAAAGGATCATGCGTAGGATGACTCTATCTTCTTACCATTACCATGGGTCCCATATGAGATTCTTTTTCTTAAATTCTGACCTATGGAGTCCCTTATAGGATCCATCTACTTATATATCATTCAAAGGACTCCATGCAGGATTACACTTCCATAATACTCTGTGTTTGAGGGTCCCCTATGGGACACCATTTCCATTATACTGTTCTGAGGATCCTATAGAGGATTCCTCTATTTTATTACCATTTGAGGATCCCAAGTAGGATTCCTCCTATTACCCTTTCATCTAAGGATCCTGATTATGATGCCTTCACTTATATTTAAAACTCAAAGATCCCAAGTAGGATGCATTTGAGTGTTCAATTGAGCTAATGAGTGTGTGACCTGATGTTTGACTGGCACTAAGCTAGTACATTGGGTTTAGGTAGATATTGTAGTGTGTGTCCCTAGAGAACATATGATAGACTTTTAATCCCATGAAAGAGTGATAATATTGTGTGGTTTAGTCATTTAGACACTCCAACTTGTTTGTTTATTCTATCACATATTTATTATCGACGCAGTGATGATTACCATAGGTGATTCCTGCTTTGTGGTTGTAGAGCCTGATGCGATGTGTCCTTCCTTCTCTTTGGGATTTCCAGAAATTCTTCGTAGGATCCATCTTATTTGTTTTGGGATTCCTAAATGTGATGTAATGGGGTCTAGCTTCTAAGATACAGTATTTTAGTATCTATACATATTCCAAGAGATACTACATGGGATCTGGATATCGAGGATGTATATGTGATTATTACATTATTTGTATTTTCAAAGGTGCTTCCTATGACCTGAAAATTGAGCCTTTGTCTATGATATATGTGCATGGGGTCCCTATAACACCCCATGTTTTTATGAACCTTTTCTTCAATTAATTAATTTTTTTAATGTATGGTGATTCAGGCTAAAATATTTCATACTTTTGATATATTCTACACAAATTTAATCTTGAGCAACAAGAAACCCTGACTTGGTTTGCATTACAAAAAACACTATGTTTCTATGAAACAACACATTATTATTATAATTATTTAAACAATATATTTATAATATAGCCATTATACATATTAATATAAATAATAATAATGAATTTTGAATTGTTGTTTATAATGTTTTCATATAAATATAATATATTCATCATTAAATATAATATATTCATCATTAAATATATTATTTTTGGTAATGTCTTTATAGGTTTAAAAATAATATTTTCTTAAATGAACAGCTTTTTATGTCCTTCTATGAAGTATAATAAAATAAATTTTATGCACTATTAAAAATTTAATTTAATAATATAAAATAAATTTCTTAATTAATAATTTAAAAATTAGCTTAAGTTTATTTTTTTTGATTTTTATAAGAAACATCATTTTTAGAGGAATAGTGAAAAATGATGAAATTTAGTTCCAACCAACATTTTCCTATAATTTATTTATATAATTAAATTACATTTAAGTTGGTTTTAAAGTCACAATAGATAAATTACATATATATTAATATAATTTAGGAAATTTTACTCATCTTTATATTGATTTTAGATATAAATGATTAAAGAGCTTTTGAAAATTCTCACATTAAAAACCCACTCCATCACTATGTCTGCGGGATTAGCATTAAACTTTTTTTTACCGCTTCTATGATTTTAATTTTCAAAAATGGACATAAATTATTCTATTAAGTAAAATAATTATATAAAATTAATAAAAACATAATTATTGTCCCAAAATATTAGTTAAAGTTATTAAAATTAGTTACAATGATTAAGGTAAAATTATGCATCACAAGGTACTAAAACTTAAACATAAGAGAAAAAATATCCTAGAAACACCCTAAACACCCATTTTATGTCCATATTTCGGCCATAAAACTTATATTGATGATGGTTTTGGTTTTTCATGACTCTTTTGGGAACAATCTTTGGTAAACCTAACTTGTCTTAAAAAATTCCAAGTGTGTCCCCTCCCTCCCTTATAAAAGGACACCATCTACCCCCTTCTTCACACCTCTAAAAACACATTGGAAATAACAATATCTAACCAATTAACTTCCACAAAATTCTAGCTTCCTCATTTAATACTCCATTTGGGATAAAAACCAAAAAATTAATCCCTTTGGTGAAAACCAAAATGAGATACCCAAAAAAGAGGCACCATCATTCCCCATACATTTTCACATTATTTTCATCCTCCACAAGCTCAATTATTATTATTTCATGCATACATAATAACATAATTATCCGAAATATACTAATATTTTTTTATATTATGTTTTTTACCCACACTTATACACACTTCCATCAAATGTGTAACAAACTTACCATTCTTGTGCATAGAGAACTACCACCTCACGAAACAATGTTCTTCCTTTTTGCGTTACCAACTATCATGGTTGGTAATTATGATGTACCATATATTTTTACATGATATATATAATATTTATGATTTATTTATTCTTATGTATTTTTTTTATAAATCAAACTTTTATGCATTCCATATTGTGGATATACGATAACTTTATTTGGGGATGTGTGGTTTACAGCCTCCGCAAAACGATATGATTCTCTGGCACATTACATGGAATGTATTAAGGATGGTTTTAGATAAAATATATTATATATGTGACATAATAATTATAATTTAACTATATTATATATATATATATATATATTTCATTTACATTCTTTCTTTCAATACGATAAGAATATAGAAACAACATTCATGAGTACGTATGGACTACCGTCTCCATGAACAGTCTATATCATCTAATATTTTTTTTACCTTTTATAGGATATTATAAATACATATATAATGAATATATATGTTATTTATATATAGTTTTAAATTCTATAAAATAGGACATCCTAATTTAATTAAGAGCACCAAGAATAATGAGTCAAGACATTTATGAAAAACAAGGCGGTTATCACCTAAAACGTAATTTTAACATGGAGTTATTAATAAATGGGTAACATAATGTATTAAGTAAATAATATATGTTATTATATATATTAAAATGTTTCTTATATATTGTATAATGGTTTTATAATTATTATACAACATGTTTTTATGAGTAAGACATGGGTCAAGACATAAGGTAAAGGGATTTTCATTCTCACTCTTATTTCTTCGAGACTTATACCTTATTCACCACTCATTTATTTTGTGTGGTGTATATACTGACCATGAATTTATTTTATGATGTTTATAACCTAGTTAATTTTTATTAAATATCAAATTCTTTATCTCCATTTTTTGGGTTTATGTTTTTAAAATTACCAAATATGTATGGCAATTTTGTCTCAATTTTCTTTAATTGTGACCAATTTTTTTAATGCACCTATATTATTTTATGTGGTGTATATAATTCAATTTGAAATTTTATATCATGAATATAATTATTTTAATGATACTATATGCTTCATTTTATTTAATTTTCTTACATTCGGGGCCTGATTAAAAGTTACAAAGTGGTAAGAGTTTTTTGAAACATCTCATTGTTTATTTGGATTGTTTATGTTTATTCTTTTCTTAAATAAATATTATGATCCGTTACTCTAGAAAAATCAGGAATTTTCCTCTCCTAGTTTTATTAAGGAATTATTATAGTATTATTACCATTTTCACTATTTTATTGTTAATATAATAATGAAAAAGTTGTTAAGAAAATATGACCTTATTTATATTTTTAGTTGGAAATCTGTTTTACTGAAAAAACAATTATTTCAAAAAAAAAATACATTTTTTAAAAAAATGTTCTTTTAATCTCATTTTAATTGAATAAAGATTCTAAAAATGTTTTATGGTTTTCAAAGGTTCCTTTATACGTTTAAAATTCTATTTTCAAATAAAAATGTTTTCAAAAATATTTTATTGTTTAAAAACCCACATTCAGAGAAGAAATGATATTTTCCTGAAGAAATGTTTTCAAAAGATATTTGAAAAATATTTACATTCTAGGATTACATCCTTTGGTGTTACTCATTCCTTTCTAGCGATATGATCCAATGGTTAAATTACTATTCATTATTATAGTGGTTTATGTTTTGATGGCATGATATTTATTATCCTTGCTTATTTTCATTGGTTATGCTTTGATGAAATGATTATTAATCCTATAACTTTTCCACATGTTAGGGTATTATTACATTTTTATGATTCCCATTTTATTCCATGTTTTATGGTATTATTGTTTATTATCTTATGAAATATGTATGTATGATTTCATTATGAGATGGGTGTGACCTATATCTCCCTCTAAAGCATTGGGTGAAGATTTATATCTCATGATATATAAATCGATTGAATGGGGAGTGAACATGGTTCAGTAATGGACTTTTCCACTAATATTGTTTTGGGAGTGAACCTTGAATACTAATATGGTCATGGGAGGGAACCATTACTACCATGATGGCACGGGGAGTGAATCCATACTAATAATTTAATCCTGGAAGTGATTCATTGACTAATATGGAAATCATTTTTATTTTCTTATGTGTCCCCAAAATTCCACGTCTCATTCCTATATTTTTATTTAATGGTTCATGTTCTTTAATTTTTTAAGATTCATGTCTTCTGAACATCCAATCTAATTACATGATTATTGTTTATGATATTTTGTATTTGGGATATGATCTTCAATTTTTGTGATCATGTTCTCGTACCCTTAGGCTCATGATTATGTTTACATATCTCCCTTATTTACCCTTACTGAGAATATTAGCTCAAGCCTTTTTATTTTCCCTTTCCCCCAGGTTAAGAAGATATGTATTACATTTTATGTATCTAAGATGGGTGCTAGTCAGGAAGAACCTATTGGGAGATAATGTTGCTCACTTATGTACCTGTGTTTGGGTTTCAATGTTTCTAAAGGCACATTACTAATATGGTCTTTAGGATTCTATTTAAATAATTTATTAAGTATTTTACCAAAGTGTTGTAATCTTAATTTATGAAAATCACGGGTCACTATAGTCCTTATAATTGATACTTTTGGATGTTTAAACTCACTCAAATTATGAGTATCATTCTACATTCCTCTAGTTGACATGTGATAGGGATGATTATTCTATCCTGAGTTATAGAGATGATTATACTCTCCCTAATCAATTAATGGATCATGATTTTGGACATGGAATTCCATGCTGTTGATATATACTCATGGGTTATTATTCTCTCTTGAGTGAGAGGGATGATTAGGATCTCCCTGGTCGATTACTATATCATGGTGGTTGACATGGAGCTTCTCACCATTGATGATAATTGTACTCAATAGATGATTAAAAACTCCGCGAGTGATGTGTAGTATTTATCCTAAGGTCGGGTGGATGCACCAGTGATACTCTTTTTATGAATGGGTGTCAAGAATGTTCTTGTATCTTGGTGAAATTCCTTTCTCATATTTCCTAACAGTGATCACATTAGGGGTTATCTGAGAGGTAATGTCATGATCATATATAGACAAGGACATAGGTCTCAAAAATTAGACTAGATTTAAATGGAAGGAGCACCATGTCATCTTACTCGGTGAAAATTTGTAGGATTTCCATACATACTTCAATAGAATCCCTAATTATTGTGATTATAGGTGAATATAGGTGAACCTAGGGTTAGGACCAATATCTTCCTATAGTGATGTAGCTTTCTCATTTAAATTTTTAGAGATTGATGAATGAGGTATATTTATATTGGAATTACCAATCTAGAGATTGACTTGATAATGCAAGGCTTGAGTGGCATGACAACAAGATCAATTTCCTTGAACAGGATATCCATGCCATTGGGATTTATGGACCCTATGATTGAGTACTAAAGGTTTTATCTTATTTTATACACCGTACTAAGACATATTCAAATTTATGTCTATATGTACATGTATTGGTATATACATATATACACATATAAATATGGATATCCAAAACTAATGTCACAACACCCTCTGTCCAATGATTTCTCAATGAGGGAAGATAGATAATGACCCCTAAGTCCCTCCTCCAGTAGTCCCTAAGTTTTCAACTAGCATAAATGGTATAAAAAATAGTATGGTGGAATTACCCACTATAAAAGAAACAAGATTAGTAGACAAGATGATTCATCCAAAAAAAACTCCAAGAAAAAACTTAAAGAGAAAACCACACAATCCTATAATAATAATATAAAGGAAACATATTAAATAAATGTCTCTAAATTAAATACCCAGATGTAAAACTAAACTGCAAAAGAGAAACTATTCCAAGGTCCGAGATAGTAACAACCAATACAGTCTATGTAACCCTCATGGAAACTTGAAAAATAGTCTGGTATAAATAGGTTTATAATACAATTAAATACATAGGAAAACCAAAGTATCTCTTTTACATGTGACAAAATCATACTAATGCACCTGTGAGGAAAAAAGAACCAAACATCACCTAGAAATATATACTAACCAAACCCAATATCACGGAGGAACTCTCACCAAACAATGAAAACCAATTAATATAATACAATTGGAATCACATTGATAATTGAACCCACACAGATTCCCCACTATTATGCTTCTCTCACACCCCAACTACATACATCCTCATGCTCACATATCTCATGTATACCACACAACTCTACAAGAAGGGTCACAAAACACCTCTCCCGGAAACACTTGGCCTAATTGCACCACAATCATGGACAAAATACATCATTATCGAAAACAAAAGGTCTATCACCCCAAAGCACAGCCATGTATTTCCCAAAAAAATCTGGGACATCACATCTCTCTCACAAAAACCTGGCATATCACAACCACCATCTTATACACTAACAAACCTCTATACATCACTTCCTGTGAAATACCAACCTTTCCTAGAAGAGGGTGTGGAAAAGAGTGGGTACCCAACCATCCGTAATCCTCATTGGGTATCTGAAAAAACACTCATTATGTGATGATGAAAGTTTCAATATATAGTGATCGACATGGGTGGGGTGTATATAGAAATCAAAATAATATATAAATATATATTTTTTGTATCAAACATTCAAGCCCAACCTATGTGTTCAAAAGCATACTGACAAAATCACAACACCGTCACCTTTGATTCCACCTCTAAATGCATAACATCACACAAAAATCCATAAAACCCATTCCACATTTCCAAAAAATCCCATTTAATCAGCCCATTATTTTCATTTTTTTATCATCAACCATGTTTAATCACATAAACCACCATTTGATTGTCCACTAAAATTTTTCATCCTATTTACCAAACTATCCCAATCCATTTAAAATATTATCAAACAATTATTTATTTATTCGATCACTACTTAGGAATATTGCACAACACAACCACATTGCACAAAAACGTCAACATACCCTCACTTTTCTATATCAAAAAGAAGACAAATCAAAACACATCCCCAACAACCTAAAATCATAGAAAAACAAGCCACATCCTCGCATCCCCAAAAGAACAGCCAAACAAACCACCTCCTCGATTCCCCAAAAGAATGGCCAAAAAAAACCAACAACCCCACATGACCCAACCACACATCACTGTACAAAAATCATGGACACACATCAAAAACATCAAGATCAGTTTACATATTTACAAGGGGATTTTATCACATTCCATTTTATTTTAGGTTTGTTATCACACAAGCAATAATCATTGGGAAAACATTTTTTAAACTAAATATAAGTGGTTAATAAATTTCCATTTAATGGTGATATCACAAAAACTACAACAATAAAAAAAGATAAGAAATCACAACACATATATCCAGGAAAAAAAATCCCCCAATAGACACAATTTTCAGCGGGGAATCAAACCCATACAATCAAAATATCGCAATCATATCAAGGCTATAAAAGCATCTGAAACAAACCCTTTTCCATTCAATTTAAAATTTATAAATTTATTATCTTTAATTAAACCATAAAAAATAACCCATAGGTAAAAAAAATAAAACCACTCCCACCTGATATACAATAAAGAGAAATTAAGGAAACCCTACCTCAAAGAAGAATTTTCACCTCACTATGCACTATATGGTGAAGAAGAAGGCCTGAAACCCACAACTACACCACATGAACTGTGGAGAAACCTACACCATAGAAATGGATAATAAAAACAGAATCCAAAACACACTCAAAACTAAAACAACATTACCTCAAAAAATCCCCGGGAGAAGAATTGAAGAAAAAATAACCATGAATGAAGAAGAACCTAACACAGATCAACCAAAAATTTCCAAAGAACAAACAACATGACCAATAGATAAAAGAGGGAGGATGAGGGAATGAAGAACTCTTCAGGGTGCCTAGGGTTCCACCAAAATGAGGTAAAGAATAATCCATGTCTGGATGATTGAAAATTTGGCTGAAAAGAACCATTAAAACTAAATAATGTCGAGGGTTTACATGATGTGTAATTCCTTTTCACATTGGGTAATATTTAGGGTTTGGTTTATCTGAAAAACAAGTCACCTTTTTACTATTTTACCCCAAAATAATATTGGTCACGAACCCTCTCTCGACTAGCTGTGAAATCAACTTTCACATTTTGAAATACACTTACACGGTGTGTATTTCCTACAGTAGCTCTACTGAACCTCCAACTCCCACAAAAAATCCCAGAACCTCCCACAAACACCTCCAACAAAAGAAATATAAAATTAATGGACCTTGAATGAATGTAAAATTACATCAGATAACTATCCAATGATTCTCACCCTCGAAAATGAAGAACCAATCCCTAAGGAAAAATGGGGTCTGAAAAACCACCCAGCAAGATACTTATCAATGATCTCGTTAAACCTCAAATGTTACCACCAACTAGAAACTCCAACCCAAATGACCATAAAACAGACCTCACAACCACATAACCAAAACAAAAATCTACCTACTCTCAAACAAAAACACTACGAAAAAATCACTTCACAACCATCTCAACCTCCTCGTATCCCAAACCAGTAACCACTACCACCAAGGAACCACATAATCCAAAACACATGAATCAAGAAATTCTATCTTCCATGTTAAGATACTATCCGCACTAAGCGGAACTAACTCACCCACACGAGTTTAATGATATCATAGTTAATGTGTCTTGATTAAGAATCTGGTCATGACTTTGAATATTTCAGTATATTATTAAATATCACACCACACACATCAGGAAACATGGAAAATACCTCATGTCATAAAACAAGGTTCAAACATCAAATAACAATGAAAAAAAGAAAAAACTAAAAGCAACTCCAAGTATTAGGAAAAAATCTGTGTCTATCACTCCTAATTACTCTCCAACAGGCCACCATGCCTCCACAACACACAAAACAAGGAAATGGTATGTCAATGTAGTGCATTCTCCTGACAATCCACGATCTCTATTAGCCACTCCACAAGCTTTGTGTCATCCCCAATATCCAACTCTCCCCAGTCAATAACATGGGATTCATCATGAAGATACTAATGGATCTGAGAGAAGTGGAAGATGTCTTGGATCCTCTCCAATAACGGTGGTAAATCCAACCGATATGCCACCTCACCATCTCACCCCACACTACAAAGGTCCCAACAAAACTGGGATAAATTTAACTCCCTTTTTCAATCATTATATGTCCACATTGAGGGGAAACCTTCAAAAACACGTAGATCAAAATATCAAAATCCAAGTGCCTCCTCTTGTAATCGATATAAGACTTTTTTTGGCCCAACACTGCATTCATCATATCAAGAACAAGATAAACTTTTTCTGTTGTGCTCTGCACCAAATTGGGACAAAGAATGGTTGTCTCCCCAACCTTTATCTAACACAATGGTGAACGAAAATATCTCCCATAAAAATACTCAATCAGGGACATTCCAATGGAAGAGTTATATCTATTATTATTAGAAACCTCTACCAAGGGAAGGTTTCAGACCCAAGATCCCCCAAAATCCTAGATGTACAAAAAAACATATCCTCCATCATTTGGATAGTCTATTCCATATTCCCATTTTTCTATTTGTGGAAAGAAGTGTGGTGGAGTCACTAGGTTCCGAAAGCATGCTACAATCCCATCCAGACCCGTGAGGTAAACCTTTCATCCCAATCTATGAAAAATGACCTTAGAACTCCATGAAAATACAACACCTCATCGACATAACTCTTCATCAAAGCATCCACTCAACCTAACTCCTTGATCGCAAATAAGTGGGATGATTTTATTAATTTATCCACGATCACCCAAATATCATCACAACCACCCAAACATATGGGTAACAATGTGATTAAATCCATAGATATTTCATCCCATTTCAACTCATGAACATCAAAAGGATGCAACAAAACACTAGGAACACAATTCTTGACCTTTCCCTGTGGTAAATCCAAGTACATCACCATAAACTCCACCACTACATGTCTCATCCTGGGCCGCCATAACTACATCCTCAAGACATGGTACATATTTGGAACTCATGGGTATATCACCAAAGGTGAGTTATGAAACTCATGAAAGAATCCTTCATGAATTCCTTCTGAAACAAACAACCTCCCAGAAAACACCATCTGGTTCTGCCCATCCTCTTACCATCCTTCAAGAGCATCACCATGGCCAACATGATCATAAATCAGGTCTGCCTATGAGTTTCCCCACTTAGACTCCTCCACCTATTTCATCAGATAATATTCTACCTTCATATGATAGAAATATCTTCTACCAATATCCACACTTGAATCTAAGTGAAAGGATTTAAACACTACCATTTCTCTACATGTATCCCCATACTCCCAAACAAAACCCTTACACAACTTCCGGCTCAATGATTCAGCCAAAAAAATTCCACTTTCCTAATGTATAGGAGATATCAAAATCATAATCCTGAAGAAACTCCATTCACCATCACTACCGCAAGTTTAGATCACACTGATAAAAGACATACGTCAAGCTCTTGTGATCCGTGAAAACAAAAAAGCGCTCCCCAATTAGGTAATGTCGCCACAAATTCTGTGTAAACACAACTATTCCTGCTCTTGATCATGGGTGGCATAATTATTATCCTGGGGATCTAACTGACTAGACCCATATGAGATCCCCTCCCATTTCTGCATCAACACACATCCCTAGGCCAGACCGAAAGCATCACAAAACACCTCAAACATCACTCTTTCCTCAGGTAACCAGAGCACTAGAGCACTAACCATATTCCCCTTAAGGTAATTGAATGCCACCTGGAACTGATCAATCCACACAAAATCTTGGTCTTTAAAAGTAAAATATGTCAATGGGGATGAAAATTGAGATAAAACAGGTACAAACCTCTTATAACAGAATATGAGAACAAGAAAATTGTGAACCTATTCCACATTCTCATGTGCTTCCCAAGAAACAACTACATAATCATTCAATGGATCTACATAAACACCCTATTCAGTCAACACATTCCCAAGGAAATTCACCTATTGTGTCCAAAACACACACATAGACAACATTGCATAGACATGGAGGTGTCAAAGAACATGAAATACAGTCCTGAGATGCATGGCTTGCTCCTCCTCTGACATCGATTAGATCAATATATCATAAACGAATATGCTGACGGACTAGTCCAGGAACTCATAGAACAAGGAGTTTATATGCCCCATGAACACAGTTGTTGTGTTCGTAACACCGAATGGAATGAATACAAGCTTTAAGTGCCTATACCAAAATCTAAAGGAAGTATTCAGGATATCACCCTCAATTTGAGATATCTAGGCTAAAAATAGATCATAAAAAACTTACTTGACCCTTTTAGATGGTTAAAAAGGTAGTCTAACCATGAAATAGTTTAACAGTTATTAACTGTCACCAGATTAAACCTATGGTCATCTATACATAGCCTCAAACTACCATCTTCCTTATTAGTGAATAACACTAGGGCACCCCACGGTAACACATAAGTCTAGATGAAAACCTTCTTCATCAGATCATCTATATGAATCCTCAAATCCCACAACTCAGAAGGTTCTATTTGATAAAGAGCCATAGAAATTATAAAAGCACTAGGATGGAAGTCTATCTTGAACTAAGCATCATTTCGAGGGGGTATAATCTCAACCTTCATATGAACAACCTCCAGGAACTCCCCAATAACCGTGAGAACTTCTACGATCCCAACATCCACTGATTCCATCGAAAAATCATCCAATAAGGAATGAATGAGCACAAAATGTTGACTTCCCACCTGACAAATCCGCTCACCAATAAAAAGAACACATTGGTCCTCCACATTCGAAAACATGACTCTCCTCTAAAAGAATTCAATAAAATTGTACATAGAATACAACAAGTTTATTCCGAGGATAACATGGTATGGATTCATATGTAGCAATAAAATATCACCACATGATTGATGTATCCCCATCATCAGTCTACACCCCCATAAAATATCAAACATACTAGTCGGGCCTCTAACTGAAGTAGTCAACATCAGGGGTATGGGAATCCTCTCAACGTCTAGTCCCAGATCATGGGATTCAGTGGGTGAATAAAATAAGTTCTAAAATACTGAATCAAGTAAGTAAAAAATAAGAGTACTAAACAAAATTATCATATATTTGATGATTTCTGGACCCTATGGAACTGTTTCTTCCACTGTGTACAACTGACCATGCCCATCTCTTATACCTCTCTACTAATGACCACCTCCACGTGCAACCTCATGTCACAATACCTGAATACAAGGAACCTCCTGAGGGCTAGCCTCTACCTACTCTATCTCCCCTTAGTGGAGTAAAAACTCGGTTCCCCTGATGCTGAATTGTAATCACTAGAAACGACTACTGAGGATGGCACTGAACCTGTCCCCTACACCAAAATTATCATAGGAAAACACTGGGTAGTAGTTATGGTGATGTTCAAGAACCCTAATACAAAAACACAGGGGAAAAAAGATCATAGGAAAAGAACATAAACAACTAGCACCAGATGGATGGAAAGGAAGATACTGAGGCCGACTCCATTCTGCTCGAATCCATGAAGATCCTTGCACCTGAGACCTTCCACTATCAATACTACTCCTTGAGTAACATTTCTAGTTCACCATTCATATTAAACCGCCTCATGATTTCATTCTCTTGATTACATCAACCTTCTTCTAAATCTCTAGATACATAAAAAACATAAAAGGTGTAACTACATACAGGATAGAAGGATGGAGTGCCTATTCAAGACATCTCGCATGAGAATCCTCATCTCGAAAGAGATCTCAAGAGAAAAGAAAAAGGTAACTATACCAAATTTCCAACTCCCACACTGACATGCCCCCCTAATGAAGAGAAAGAAACTACTAACTCTTTACTACCTTCATGGTCGATGAAAGGAACTCTACCCATAACTTCTTCTATAAGTCAACCCAAAAAACATATTTCTTCTTCGAATCTCCCAGGAATAGCATCAACCACTGATGCACACCTCCCCACATCTGGCTGACTATAAAAGTGACCCACTACTCCCTCGAGGGATAGATCAAACTGTAATAAATCTCTATGTACTCCATACATATCTATATCTCCAAATCTGAACCACTATCATCGTACATCCAATAATACTACCACTAGAAATTACACAACTTCATCTTCCACTGATCATCTTCCTCAACCCGATCAACCCTATGATGATCAATCGAATCAGCCTGTTTAATCTCAACTGTCTAATCCACACACGAATGATGAACCAGATCCATAACTAAAGGTAAAAATAATAATTAAATTATCCCGAAACTGTGAAATTTTATTAAGATTAATTATAATTAATTTTATTTATTTCATTCAGTTAACACTCAAAAAACAACCCAATTAACATAATTACAGAAGTCTTTATGATTCATGTACCTATCCTAGGTATCTACCCTGCAAGAAGGTCCATCTCACCTGGCTGTTCAATAAACACAGATATTGTGCATTGGATCACTGGGGGCCCTAAAATCCCATGTCCTAGCTAGTCTCCCTAGACTATTTCATGCACCAAGGTGAACTGACATTATTTCCATACCACTCCATAAAATGTTCACTGTGTCTAACTCCAAACTCCATCATATCTCTCAGACACATATTTGATACCACTATCTCATGACCCCTCCCTCCAAAGATGTTGTGATGTGGGGAGAATGATAATGCCCCCCCGAGTCCCACCTCCAGTAGGTCCCAGGTTGGATACTAGAATCGAGGGTACAGAATATCACAGTATTAGAGGAAATATTGTCTATAAAATAAATGATATTTGAAGGTAATATGAATCATCCATAAACAACTCAAATAAAAAACATTAAATGAAACCAAAACCATCAAAAAAATGCATAAATAAATGAAATAGATACAATAAATGTCTCCAAATAAAATACCGAAAAGTAAAACTATGCAGCGAAATAGAAATTATCCCATGGTTGAATCTTGTAACGCCCAATAGAGTCCACATAATCTCCATGGAAGCCTAAAAATAGTTTTATATAGGTACGGTGAGAATACATGTGTACTTAGTAGGAAAACCAACGTCTGTCATGTACATGCAAAAGAAGAATACTAATGAACTTCTGAGAAAACAACATAACCAAACATCTCCTAAATAGGTATAATAACCAAACCCAATATCACTTCATCACACTCACCAAATAATGTAAACCATGTAATATAATATAATAGAAATTATAAGGATAAGGGTACCCTAAACCATTTTAAAAATATTATGCAAATATCACACCCCAATGTTGTATATCCTGTTTCTCCCATCACTTTTGTATAAAACATCTCCCCTAAAGAATGGTCATAATACACCTTTCTCACAAACACCTGGGCTTTCTACCCCACAAGCATGGCCACAACACATCTCACCCAAAAACACCATGGATACCACCCCACTAGCAATGTCACATCTCTCCCAAAAAAACATGGGCCGTCACATATCACCTAAAGACACCTGGTGTATCACAACCACCATCTAATTCACTAACAAACCTCTGGCCATCACAGCCTGTGAAATACCTACCTCTCCTAGAAAAAAGAGCGGGAAAAAGCAGGTACACATCCATCTGTACTCCTCCCCAAGTGTTGGAAAGAAACACCCCTCGCATGAGGATGTGGGTGTCAACACATAGTGTTCAATGGGGGTGGGTTCTTATATAAATCACTAGAATATAAAAGTATATAAATGTAATATCAAACACTAAATCCCAACCTATGGGTTCACAGACCTACTTTCCAACTCACAACACTGTCACCTTTTCTTCCACCTCTAAATGCATAACATCACACAAAATCCACAAACACCCTTCCACATTTACTACCTATTCCATTTAGTCATCCCATTTTTTTCATTATTTAGAATAAACCATATTTAATCACACAACCCATTATTTAATTATCCATTATCAATTTCCATCCCATTAACCAAAATAACCCAATCCATTTCAAACATTATCAAAAAAATTATTTATTTATTCCATTACTACTTGGGAATATAGCACGATAAAAATACATTTCTAAAATAGATCAATATACCATGACTTCTCCATTCCAAAAGAACAGAAAACAATCAACCTCCTCACTGCCCCAAAGGAACAACCAAACAAACCACCTACTCATTGCCCCAAAATCACGACCTAGAAAACCATCATCCCCAAATTCTCCAACCACACATATTTATCCAAAAATCATGAACCCAAATCACAATACATCATTATCATTTTATAGATATACAAGGGGGATTTTATCACATTCCACTTTATTTTAGGGGCATTATCATGCAATACATAATCCTAGGGAAACAATTTCATTTTCCAAATATAAGTGGTTAATCAAATTCCATTTTTGGGGGATATCACAACAATCACAACAAGAGAAGAAATCACAACACATATATCTACCACAAAAAAATCCCCCAACGACCACCATTTTTAGTGGGGCATCTGGATCGTACAAACACAATATCAAAATCATATTATGGTTTTAAAAGCATGTGAAACAACCCCTTTTCCCTTAAATTTAAAATTAACCAATTCTTTATCTCTAATTAATCTATCAAAATCACAAACCATAGGTAAAAAAATACAACCCCTCCCACAAGATACACAATAATGAGAAATGACAGAAACCCTACCTCAAAGAAGCTTTACTGACTAGCTTCACATTTCAGGGAAAAGAAGAATTACCAAAAACCACAACCACACCATAAGATCCACAGATCAACCTACACTAAAACCAAATATCCTCAAAACAAAACCTAAGACACACCCCAAAACCTAATAACTCTTCCACAGTGAATCTCGTATAGAATAAAGGAAGAAAAAATAACTATGAAAGAAGAATAAACTACATAATATCAACCACAGATTTCCAACAAACAACCATTAGGACCAACCGAATGATGAAAGAGGAAGAGGGCATGATGAAATATTTGGTTCTCCTAGGGTTCACCCAAAATGAGATAAGGAATAATCCATAGCTGAATGAATGAAAATTCTAATGGAAATAACATTTAAAACTATACAACATCAGGGGTTTACATGATGTGTAATCACCTTTCATGTCATGTAATCCTTGGGGATCAGTTTCATTGAATTTTTTTTCCTTTTAAATATTTAACCCAATAAATATACACATCATGAAATTTCCTTGGAAAAGCCATGAAACCAACATTGACATCGTGTAATACACATACACAGTGTGTATTTTCTGCAGTATCTCTATTTCACCTCCAAATCCCATGAAAATTCCCAGATCCTCCCTTGAACATTGCCAACAACTGAAACCAGAAAAGTAACAGACCATGAAGGAATAAAAATTTACAACATCATTTTATCAGTTGATAAAGACTATGAACCCATGGATTCATTATGGCTTCACTCTATTTTTTAACATATATTATTAGTTGTTTCTTAGCTAGGTTTATCATATTTCATGAGCATACACTTATGACAGTACATTTACATTTTCATCGAGTAGAGCATCTTTTGTGGGTTCTAATGATCAAGATAATATTGTTTGAATGTGTCTAGAGATATGGTATGTAGTTTACATTATGTTTAGCAATAGGGACCTGTAATTTTATTTCAGTTTTCTTTATGTTCTTAAATATGTCTATATGGTCCGCTTAGTGGGGGACCAATGTTTCATGTGTGACATAGTTTTTTTTTGGATTTTATAAAATTTATAATTTTTATGTAAAAAAATGATCAATTTTAATTTATTTACTGCTTTTACACTCTACTTATATCTAATGTTTCAGATAATTAAATATATTTATTGTTTTCATTCTCTCATATGATGGAATAGTCTCCCCACAATCACATCCTAGGCCCTCACTGCAAGTTGGATGACTATGGCATACGAGGATGCATGTTTGAGGCCTTGTATTGAACCGGTTTAGAGAACCTAAATAGTGGCATATGGGTAAGAATTTTACCAATGGGTACTTATAGAAAAATAAATATATACATGTGTGTGTGTGTGTGTTGTTTATGGGAACTTCCTGCTATAGTGGATGTGTTTTGATAGACATCATCATTGAAAAGGTTTGTTTTGGTGTTCAGGTATATAACATGGATTGAAAATAAGAATCAATGAAATTTTGGATAATCCATGATAAAAAATGTTATTAAGTAAATAGAAAATGATATATATTTACCTAGTAAAAAGAAATTGATAATTAACATTATAGACGACTCTTATTTGACAATATATAATGTTAATTGAATATTCTCTACCTACATTCATTCGCTGACATTACACACATAGTTAACACACTAGATAATCATGTATTATTAGGGTTCTATAGCTTAAAATTTATATCGAACTTTTATATTTTATATCCAAATAATTTTTGAACTTATATTACATCACTTATCTATAGTTAGTGATCAATATAATAATGGTTTAAGGAACTAATGAATGGGTTGTAAATCCAAGTCTTGTATGAATTATTATATAATTTTTTTTATTAGTGGATGACTAAGGAATGTATGTTATGGATTTTTGAGGTTCTTTTATTTATATATAAAATCCCAAGGTCTTTATATTCTAGATTCTATGCATGTATTTTATAGATAAATTGTATGATTTTTATTTTCCCATGTTTCTATACTTATATAGTGTGTTGTGTCAAAATTGTTTGACTTATTTATCATGTTTAATATATATATAGTTTATTTATTTATAGACTATCAGGGTTCCATTTAAAGATAAGTAAAATAGTAAATAATAGGTGTATGTGTAAATTATCTCCACACAAACAATTCCCTGTTAGAAAATTCTATCGAATAGTCCATGATATTCTATATAATATTGAATATGAAAAATCATCCCTAAATTGATGGAAATTTGTCTATGAATATTCCCCAATATCTATCAATTAATATTCTGTGAAAAAATCACATATGATAGACTGTTAAGATACCCAGGGTATTATTGGTTCAAAGCATTCCATTTCATAGATATAGACCCATATTAAGAGTATTATGTATCAAAATTATATGTTAATAAGTAAGAAAAAGAAGGATTTTACGTTTGAAAATATTCTATTTTTGTTTTATTTAACAAATGACATGTTTACTAAAATATTTAAAACATAAAAAAACAACATTATTAAATATACTATTTTATCCTATATAACTATTACGGATGATTTTGTTCTTGTAAATAATTTAAATGATTTGATTTGAGTCAATACAACTATTTATGAAGAACATATATACCGACCTTCATTTTATTATTTCTATAAATTCATAAAAATATTATTCTAATGTATGGAATCACTAATAAAGAGGAGAATAAGATATAGTTGATGAATCTATGATAATAATATTATTTTAAAGTGTTTAATGTTAAATTAATCCTTCCACATAATGGAATATAATAAGATTATGCATATTAATATTGTTTATACTAACATATTATCCCATTGTTTTTCATCAAGAGGGAGGAAATTAAAATTGTATAATTTATACACAACCCCTAAATAATTTTTTTGATGGTACACCTTAGTTGATAGATGCAACAATATGGGATGCACATCAATGAGAACTATTAGCTACTAATTTTATTATAGATTACTAGTAATATCACCCTACCTATCATGTGGTGATATTTACCCTTAGAATTACAATTATTAAGTTGAAAATTTTTATCTCATATTTATTATTATTATAAAATTAAAGAGTCTTATGGAATTTATACACTTTTTTAATTGATAGATATGGTCATTTTTATTGATGTGGTAGTTACAACATAAAAGGATTAAGGATTTTTCATAGAGGGTTATCAAAAATTGTTATCTAATTAACTTTACCCAAATAAACTATGAAAAGTTGATTCACAACATACTATATATATTAAACCTAATATTATTTATTTGGTGGGATATTCTTCTCAAATTATTGGATTATTATATTTTTATCTACATATTTATATGGAAGATGTGTCTAATTCCAAAAAGATTAAGGATTTATTGAAGGAACCATTCGTTACAAAAGTGGTGGTTCTACATATCACAGTATTAAATTATGATAGAAGCAAGGTAATGATAGTTAAGAATAGTTTCTATTTGAACATGGGAGATGTTTCAAACTCTATTGGTGACAGATGATTCAAGAAATAATAGATTTAGGATATATTATAGTAAGTTAAGAATTTTCTTCTCCCTCTTGTAGTGTTTAGGGATCCATATTCAATGAATAGAGTGTGATCATGTAAAAATCATTAAACCTATTTTTCAATATGTGTTAAGGAAATGATATATTTGTGGATGATACATTCACCTAAAGTGGTTATTTAATTAAATTACTTTCATTAGTGTTAACCCCCAATGCCAATAGAGTATGAACACACATCCATAATATAGTATGCTATATTATATTTATTTTCATAAGATCAAGGTTATGATATAAGTGATAAGGACTGACTTAGTAGTTTGCAATAAATATACCTGATTACAGATCTTTGGTATAACATCATCATTATCCCTTGGGAAGAGTCCTTCTAGTAGGTTTTTTAATTACTAATGTCTGGGAAAGGAGTTCTATAGTGAGATTTAATTTATTGGTATCATATTATATATTTAAATATATTTTTTATTAATTTATAACATAACAATAGTATATTCTCTTATCATGAGGGGAATTTATCATACACTAGTATAGAAATTTAAATTCCAATCATTTGTCATCGTGTGTGATTAGGGTCATGATTGAATGATCTCCTGTAAAATATATATACTGGTTTAAAATATATTTAATAAAATAGATTATGATGCTTTACTCCATTGGTAAGGAATCATTTTTTATGTTTTTAGGGTATATTTTGTTTTCCTATATAATATAAGGATGATATTTAAATAGAGATATTGCTTACTTATCTCTAGGTTTGAAATTTAAAATAGGATGTAATAATGTAATATATAATAGAACTAATATTTAAACATGTGGTCATAGATTCAAATCATTTCATACATATTATTACATTGGCTTGGGTAGTCTTATTATAATTACCATGGAGGTCGATGGAAATTAAAATCTATGAGTAGATTATTGAAACCTAAATAATTTTACTATTAAGATATTATACCGTAATTTTAAACATGTTCATTGTATCATGATAATATCTATTTGTTATATCAAGTATTTTTACATTTTTGTAACTTATGTGTTGTCATGGATTAGTCTCAGGAGGTTCTGAAATGGTGTGTGGCCATAGAAGTGAGATTTATCAATATATGATTAACAAAAACATAGTGGTGTACATTGTGGAATCCATGGCCAATATTTTGTTACACAAGTTCTTTTTTAACTTGTTGTGATGATTTTTTCCTATGGTAGTACACATGATAATTGCAATGGGGAATAGGTAAATCATGTGCATTATATGTCTCATGTGTTGAGAATAATGACTTATTAAGGGGATAGGGATATATTATGATCTATATTGGTTATAATGTACAAAATCTATTAACATGTTCATTCCTTTTTGGAGTTCACTATATTAATTATATATTTTTTATAACCTTAGGAATGAAATGGTTTCTCGAGTTCAATGTCACAATTATTTCCATTCCTAGAAAACCACTCTCTTATATTGTGAATTGGGTTTTTATATTTTCATCATTGTAGGTATTTAAATCAGATATGGGATTAATACTTATGGGAAGAATTAATAAAAATATAATTTTAATCAAAATTTGATCTATATGAATTTTGGGTTTAGTGGTGTACAATTCAAAAACAATTTTTACATTCCTACATATGAAGAAACATGGGTTGAATTTATTGATTGTGTTTTCTTTATTGAGATTTTTAATATGTATAGTTACAGATTTTGATATTTTGCTACATTTTGGGTGAAATGTGGTCATCTTACTATCATTATACATGATTAAATTATTTAATAATATACCACATGGATTCTTTACTTCTATGCATAGAAAGTAATTTCATGTTCGTTGTTAATATTTACACACTACTAGACTCACTGAGGATAAATATCACTTGTTTGGGAAATTTTTGATCAATTGATTCATGAAATTAATTAAAAGTTCATTTTAATAGGTGATAGGATGATGTAATAGTGGATCACATATGGTTAAATGGTTATATACCTAACAAGGAAATTTACTATAAAGAGTAGGATAGTGACATTATTTTTTAGTAGGAGGAAATAATGATAATTTTTTTAACCATTACATAGGATGTGAAGTGGGTGATTATTTATAGTATGAACATTAAGAGAAACCTTAATTGTGTGGATCTGGAAATGGGAAAGAAGATATCGAAAAATATACTTACCATTTCAGTAAATATTTATGGTTCATTACCATTTCATGATAATTTATTTTTGGGTCAGACATTGAGATATTTATATAAAACATAGGTAAACATAACATCAACAATGGTTGATAGGTAGGTTGTAACAATAACATGTAGATTTACGTTAAGAGTTAATTCTCATAGTATTCTGTTCCAACATGTTTTTGAGAACATGATTTTATCAAGGTAGTATTTGAAAATATATTTTTAACTTCCATCCCTAGAATCCGTGATTTGTTTCCTTACTTTATTACAGTGGAATGACTAAAAAGATTCTAGTCCTGAAGGAATGATCGGTTTTTCAATTTTGGAAAATTATATTACCTACATGATACAAATATTTCACTAGTAAATAGAAAATAAAACCCGATACAAAATAAAATTAATTGAATAGGATCCTTGAGGGATAATTTAATGATTTATTTTTCATATCCTCGGGAAAGGTAACAAAATAAGGGTGAGATCAAGGGGTCGATAAGGGTATGTACAAAGGAATAAATAATGAATCAATAACAATAATCATCATGTTAAGGTAAATAACTGATAAAACAGTGAATATAAATATCTTGATATGGCATAATAAATATGAAAAGGTAAATAAGGAGAACACATTCCATTTAATCAATAAATTGAGAATGAAATGGATCCATAGATAATTTAAAATTAAAAATATCATGGATAATAAAAATAATAAATTAAATCTAAATTATTAAATTCCATAATTTTTTGATTCCATATTTCCTTGGCACATGGAGCCTTTCCAGTCCATACCTTTAACATGATGGTTTAGCATATCAGGTAGAATCCCATTTGATTTGGCCAAATGATTCATCTCATGAGACTACTTATGCATTAACAGGATTATGTTAAACGACCCCCCAACCCATGTCATACCAATCCAAATCATTCGTTGTATATATATATATATATATATTCAATAATCAAATTAATTTATAAACAATGTGCCCTATAAAATATCTATATTGAGTACCCGATAAAGATTTATTAAAGAGGAGCATGAATGTCATTTAAGGGTTATTTTTCAAACCTTAAAAGAGAATAAATTGTATGGGAAATTCAGAAAGTGTGATTATTGATTGCAACAAATTTCTTTCCATGGTCACATTGTTTCTAAAGATGGAATAACTGTTGATCCTTTAAAAACAAAAGTTGTTGAATAATGGACAAGAACCAAAACTGTAATCGAGATTCATAGTTTTCTTGTTTGGCTGGCGATTACCGAAGGTTTGTTAAAAATTTTGCACGGTTGTCCAGCCCATTGACTAAGCTAACTCGGATGGGTTTTAACTTTATCTGGAAAAAATAATGTGACGATTGTTTTTAAAAATTGAAAATAATATTGGTGAATGCTCTAGTTTTGGAACTACATTCCAGGAATGTTGAGTTTGTTATCTACAGTGATGCTTTATTTAAAGGATTTGGTTGTGTCCTAATGCAGAATGATCAGGTAATTTCTTATGCTTCACGTCAGTTGAAAACTCATGAGATAAATTACCCAACACATGATTTGGAATTATTTGTTGTTTTTTTCTCTTTAAAAATTTGGAGGCATCATTTTTATGGTGTAAAGTGTGAAATGTATACTAATCACAAAATTTAAAAGTATATATTCACTATGAAATAATTGAACAAGAGACAGAGGAGATGGATAGAATTAATAAAGGATTATGATTTCAAGATTCACTACCATCCAGGAGAATCAAATAAAGTGGCTGATGATTTGAGTTGAAAAAGTAATGATTCATTAACCATGTTACATTTGGAACGTGATAATTTGGTTAAGGATTTGATGAATTTTGTCTTGGAAGTTTTTGGTGTATAAATTCTTCTATTTTGTTTCAGGTATCAGTGAAATCTTCTCTATCAAATAGAATTAATCAAGAACAAAAGAAAGATAGTGAGTTGTAGAAAAAGGTAGAGCTGGTTCAGAAGGGTATGTTACCTAAATTCAACATTGATAATGATTGTGTTTTGATATTTGGGAAGAGATTGTGTGTTCCTTGTGATTCACAGTAGAAGAGAGAGTTGTTATGTGAAGATCATAGTTCTCCATTTTTAGTTCATCCATGAAGTACTAAGATGTATAGAAATCATTGGGAGTATTACTGGTGGGATGGAATGAAAAGAGATGTTTCTAATTTTACTGTGAAGCGTTTGACTTGTTAACAGGTTAAATCAGAGCGGCAGTTACTGAAAGGGATGCTCATCCACTACCAGTTCCAGATTGTAAATGAGAGAATATATCCATGGACTTCGTTGTGGGATTACTGAAGACACCTCGAGGAAATAATGCAATCTGAGTTATTGTTGATCGCTTGACTAAATCTGCTCATTTCCTTGCTATACGAGAGAATTTTTCTCAAGATCAACTTTCTCGATTGCCTCTTAAAGAGATAGTCAGGTTACATGGAGTTCCCCTCTCCATTGTATCTAATCATGATCTCAGGTTCACTTGTAACTTTTGGAAAGGCCTTTAGAAGTCATTGGGTGCGGAATTAAATTTTAGTACAACTTTTCATCCTCAATCAGATGGGCAGTCAAAACTAACAATTCAAACTTTGGAGGATATTCTATGTGCTTGTTCGATGGATTATCAGGGAAGTTGGGACTATCATATTTCATTGGTTGATTTTTTCTTATAATAACAGTTTGTATTCCAGCATACACATGGCACCATTTGAGGCATTATATGGGATGTGGTGTCAAATTCCAGCTTTTGGGGATGATGTGGGTGAAAGGAAGTTGATGGGACCAGAGTTGGTAGAAGAGTTGGCATAAAAATTTCAGCTGATACAGAAACACATAAGAAAAGCTCATAGCAGGCAGAAAAGATATACAAACAACAGGAGGAAGGATCTCTCTTTTGAAGTGGGTGATCATGTCTTCCTCAAGGTTTCACCATGGAAAAGTGTGATGCGATTTGGTAAGAAAGGAAAGCTGAGTCGAAGGTTCATTAGACCATATGAAATTCTGGAGAGGGTTGGATCAGTTTCATACCGAGTGGATTTACCTCCGAATTTATCTCAGATACAGAATTTTTTTCATGTTTTAATGATAAGTAAGTACATACCAGATCCATCTCATGTTTTGAGTTTATAGGTAGTTCAGCTGGAAGAGAATATATCTTTTGAGGCACATCCAGTCCAGATTCTTGAAAACAGGGAGAAAGTGTTGTAGAATAAGGCGATTCATCATGTAAAGGTTTTGTGAAAAAACCACATGATTGAAGAAGCAACATGGGAATCTGAAAATGCTATGAGGGATAATACCCCCATTTATATGATAACTGAATAAAATTGCGAGGATGAAATTTCCTAAAGGGGGGAAGGATGTAACATCCCATGTAATTAAAGAATAATATATTTTCATATCCATGTCTATTTATGAATTTTATAGTTTTTTAGAGGCTTAAAATGAGAATAAATAACATCTTAAGCATAGAATACTCTAATATTTTTAAAAGATTATTTTCCCGCCTTTTGATGGAAAACCATTTTTAAATCTTACTTTTGAAAATTTTATAAGCTCTATTTTTTAAAATAAATTTATTCTTTAGAATTGGGACATTGAAATTTATTTTGGATAAATTTCTGACAATGTTCATTTTTTAATGAATAGTGAAAAATACTGCATTTTACTTCAAAACTACTTTTTCATCTAATTTAATTATATGGTTAGATTATCTTTTTAATTGATTTTAATGTTTAATTATAATATATTTTTACCATTTAATCCAATTTTGGTCATTATAATTAATTTCAATTTGAAATTGGACATAAAAAATCGTCAATCTTTTGATAGATATTGTTTCATAAAAACATGCTATTTGTTTTGACAACAAAAATTATTTTTAAATTAACTACTGAAATTTCTGTGTTTGGAATTTGGTAAAATATATTCCATATTTGGAATCATAATGTACATATTATGTAATTAGGACTCTTGTTTTTTGACATTATGAATAGTAACAACAGTAATTATCTTTAATTATCGTGATTAATTAGTAATCGGGTAGTTAAGGGTAATAAAATAATATCATAATAATATAAAACGACCCCAAAATGTGTCCTAATAATATTGGTTTTTTCATGGCCGACCATTGAAATCCTTGGGCCAACTTAGGGACCCACTGGAGTCGATTTTTTGTGATAGTGACATTTTATCATATTATTTTTAATGAAAGGGAAATATAATAAAAGTTTGTAATACCTAAGTAAAATATTTTAATTTTTTTTATAAATGATATATTTGACTATAAATATTAATTTGAAATCTAAAAGTATTTCCTAAATCATGGTATTTTACTTAGAATTTTTAGACATTAAATAAATAAATTTATTTATGACACAATGATGATACAGATATTACCTCATTAATGAAAGATTTAAATATATGATATTACATGTGTTAAAATAATTTTTTTTGAAACTTTTGATGTTATAAACGAATTTTATAGATACTTATGACATTTAAAATATATGATAATTCTTTTATTTCGAAGCAATAATGCTTTTATGCCTTTATCAAAAGTCAACTACCAAATAGAGTCAAAATTGGCCTAAATGAGTTTTAAAAAAAAAATTTATTTTATTAAATGGTATTATAGTCTAAAAATTATATTATTCTACCACGTGGCATATAATATATTACCAATATCATTATTAATACAATTATGAGACTATTGGCATTTTAAAGTAATTATTATGACCTTATAATTAGAAAATAAAAAAAAGATGTGGTAAAAATTATTAATTTTAACTAAGGGTTACAATGAAAATATAATGTGGATTCTATGACCTAAACTTGTCTAAATCCTATTATTTGAGTGTATTTCTACCCCTTATCCTCTTATCCTATAAATTTATCATTTTTTCACCATTCTAATTTGAAAAACATTTTATAATAAATTAATATTTCATGAATTTCCAAGAGTGACCCTCCTCACTCTAATAAAAGCCCTCACATATACCCCCTTAATCACACCTCTCAAGCCCATTGGCTCATCCAAAATCTTCTCAAATAAGCCTCACTTTTGGCATAATTCTTCTCAAGAGAGCCTTTTTATAAGGCCCCAGCCTTAAACCTTACTTAAAATTGAATTAAATGAATAATTCACATTGAGGATCTTTTCAGGTTTAGAGTTTTAGAGAGTTAGGACATAACTATTACATCTCAACAGATTACAAAGTAGACACTTCTACTAAGTCTCAATAAAATAAAAACTCTTAAAAAGAAAGATGTCTAGATTCCATGTTTTTGATAGCATGAAACTCCCTTGATCCCATCCTTGACCTTATTCCACTTTAAGTCCTGTGAAAAACATTTCGAAAAACTTGGGGTGAGCATAAAAAGCTCAGTAAGGGATACAAAAAGAATGAAAACTGTTAGTTTTTCAAACATCAAGTAGACAATGTATACTATATCAAAGTAATACCTTTACCTTCATGAAGTAGTAAAAAAAATCTTCACTGAATAAAGTATCATTACTTACCTTTTTGTAACCAAAGGATTACCACAAAACCCATATAAAGAACACATAGAATATATAAAGGTAACTTGGGACATAAACATACTTAAGTGGAATAACCATACGGTTGACTTCCACACATATCACTTAATGGAATAGCCATACGGCCAATTTCCATACATACTTAATGGAATAGCCATACGACCAACTTCCATACCCAATGCATTGGAGGTTATAACGTAACCACCCGTCTTGGTATTCACGGCACCACCCATCATATGGTTTATAACGTAACCACCCATTAAAATGTCTAAGTACCAATATAAAATCATAAAACATAAAACCAATATAAAGGAATGACAACATTTCCACATTTCAATCACAATATATCATAAATATATTGACATAATAGAATCCTTTTTCAAAACCATTTTCAATACCAAAATACATAAAAGAGTATATGGTATTTATTTTATTCTAAAAACATTACGGCTTGTTGAGAAAGCCAAAGATCAAATAATACTCGCGGCGGCGGAAAAAGGTCGTTGTCACCGCGTACGTTAAAAAAACATTCCTTTTTGTCGTTTAGTAAAACGCTTCGTAGAAAAATATTCCTTTTGTATAAAAGTAAATGTAAAAGGAGATTATACACTGTATAAAAGAATGTTGTGTATAAAACGAAATATGCCTCAATGAAAGGAGATTGAGACGAAGTCCCATACCTTGGGTCCGACTTGACTCGATCGTTCTTTAACGTCCTGAATAATAAACTTGAGTTAATTTATACTTGATTAAGAACCTTTTTAAAGTTCATTATTCTTTTTATATCACTTATTTCCATGTTATAAACATTATGCAACCATTTAAGTTAATAATGTTTGTTTTGTCAATATTTGGTTCTTAAGTCGAAAGTTGACTTCTTACAATTACGTGTTGTTCATGTGGTCCAAAGTTCTTTATATCCAGAATGAAATTCCCGATTTGGATATAATATGTATCATATATATCCAGCATATACATGTATTAATAATATTACATAATCATTTAGAGGTAAGAAATGAAATGCACCGTTCATGGAGACGGTAAGCCGTACGTACGCATGAACGCTACTTTCATTTCTTTGTCATATTAGTGGAATTAAAACTAAATGAGAGGTATGTATATTTTAATTCCAGAATTATATTCATCATCTAGATATATCATTAATTATATATATACATTATATACATGTAATTTTAATAGTACATTACATTTGTGGATAAAATATGAAATGCACCGTTCATGGAGACGGTAAGCCGTACGTACGCATGAACGCTACTTTCATTTCTATCTCATACTTTAATGGAACGAAATAATAATGATATAGAGGTATATTATAATTCCAGTATAACATCATATATAATAACTTTAAATCCATCCTTTACACGTCCCACATATGGCATTAACGAATCACATCACTTTTAGGGGGCGGTAGTCCACACTTCCTTAAATGAAGATATCGTGTTTACCCATAATGGAAACCATAAAGGTATGCCAAAAATGAAAAATACAGAAGCTTAAAGAAAACATAAACATATTATATATCATATATAAAAATAGTGACATCATAATGGCCACCCTTGAAGGTGTTAAATGAGTATTGAACAATCATCGTTTCGGGAGGCAGAATTTCGCCATCCACGGAAACCGTATGTTCTTTAACCATTTGATGTAGTTGTGTGAGAGTGTAGCTCACATAAATATTATAACAACATCCTAGTATATTTAATATACTGGTTTTGTTACAAAAGAAGTAAATAAAAAGAGTTTAGAGGGTTGGAGAAGAAAAATAAAACAAATGAACAAGAGAGAATGAATTACCTTTAAAAGTGTAACTCTATTTTGATTTGAGCCTAAAGGCTTCCTTTGAAAGGATTATGCCCAAAGGGAATCCTGTAGGATGAGGAGAGGGATGTGGAGAGAGTAATTGGTCAGGGTTTGTCCGAGCCAAAGGCTTGAGGAGTGTGTGAAATGGGGTAGAGGTGGGGGCCTTTTATAAGAGGAGAGGAGGGGCACTTTTGGAAAGTAAAGAAATATTACTTTATTTGAAAATGTGTTTCGGTTTTAAAAGGTCCCACATTGGTAGAATTCGTGGATAAGGTGATAAGGGTTTGAAATCAACTCATCCAATTGGTTTTGGCCATGTGTAGTTCATAGAGTTTACATTATCTTTCCATTTTATTTAAATCGTCAAATAATGATGTCATCGCTGCATCATTATTATGTCATTAATAATTTAATTTATTTAATGTCTAAAAAATTAAAAAAAAATACTATGATGTAGGAAATCGTTTTAGCTTTCCAATGACTATTTATAATCAAAATTTGTACTTGTAGAACCCCACTCAAAAATTATTTTAGTAAAACAATTTATGTTAGTGTCATTTTCACTTTAACATTAAATAAAAATATATTAATGTCATTTTCCAACTAAAGTGGCTCCATGGGGTCCCCAAGTTGTCCCATGGCTTGTCTTGGTCGGCCATGACTCACCCAATAGGTGTAGGACAAGTTTCATGGTGTTTTCACATTCTTATAATACCATTTTTACCTTAAACTACACTAATTACCTCTAATCGCGATTAAGAACTTAATAAGTTACTATTCACCAAAAAATTATTATAATATCATTGAACCACATTTTACTTCTTAATGACAACCATGTATGTTGGATTTTCAAAATTCAATTCACATTTGTGGTAAACTTTCATTTAACTGAAAAATCAGTTTTCTTGATTACCACTTAGTGGTTTCACTATTCATCAAAAATTGATGTTTTTCAGAAAATTACCAAAAAATCACCCTAAGCTATATTTGATATTCCGAATTCAAAAATGAAGTCCATTTTAAAAAATTCAAAACATATAAGTCAAATTAATTAATTTAATAATTAATTCCCGATGTCATTACAAATAGCGTGTTTTTGTGAAACAATAAGTATCAAAAGATTGACACCAGTTTAAGTCTGATTTCAAAGTGAAATTGATTCCAATGACAACCATTGGATTAACTGGTAAAAATATTTTCTAATTTCACTTTAAAACCAATTAAAATAATAATCTAATAATATAAATAATTTAGATTAAAAAGAGGTTTTGAATTAAAATACAACATTTTACACTATTCATAAAAAAATGATCTTTATCAAAAAGGTACCAAAAATTTACACAAAGTAAATTTTGATGTACCAATTATAAAGAAGGATTTTATTTTGTCCAAAATAATGTATAAGAGTGATAAAAACTATATTTAATGACGGTTCACCATTAAAAGGTGATAAGTGAACCTTTAGTGAAAATTAGAGTATATATGCCCTAAAATTGAACTCTTTCCGTATTTTAAGCCTTTATCTTTTATTGGGTAAATGTATAAACATTTAAAAACATATATAATCATATTTTAGTTATTTCAATCCATTCCCGCCAGTACAACGGCTACTTGTTAACTAACATTTAAAATAATATTATTTTATTACTAGTGTGCTACGTAAGTTTCAAAGAAACTCATCGTTGCGTATCGGGTACGCTATCGAACATAGAAACCCCTTTAAAATAAAATTAATATTTAATTCGTAAATATTAATAAATATGAAAATTCTTTATTCTTTATTTACCTGGGATGTTACATCCTTCCCCCCTTTTGGGAATTGCGTCCTCGCAATTTTATTCACTTATCAAAATAAGTGGGGGTATTTATCCCTCATAGCATTTTCAGATTCCCACGTTGCCTCTTAAATCACATGGGTTTTCCACAAAACCTTTACCTGATGAATCACCTTATTCCGTAACACTTGCTCCCTGTGGTCAAGAATCTGGACCAGTTGTTCCTCATAAGATGGGTTCTCTTCCAGCTAAACTACCTCTGGGCTCAAAACATGAGATGGATCTGGCATATACTTTCTCAACATCGAAACGTGAAAAACATTGTTTACCTGAGATAAACTCGGAGGTAAAGCCACCCGGTATGCAACTGATCCAACTCTCTCCAGAATTTCATATGGTCCAATAAACCTTGGACTCAGATTTCCTTTCTTACCAAATCTCATCACACTTTTCCAAGGAGAAACCTTGAGAAAAACATGATCACCTACCTCGAAAGATAGATCCTTCCTCTGGTTATCCACATAACTCTTCTTCCTGCTCTGAGCTGTTCTCATGTGCTTCTGAATCAGCTGAAATTTTTCTGCCAAATCTTCTACCAATTCTCGTCCCATAAACTTCCTTTCACCAACTTCATCCCAGAAAGCTGGAGTTCGACACCGCTTCCCATATAATGCCTAAAATGGTGCCATCTGTATACTGGAATGAAAACTGTTATTATAAAAAAACTCAACCAAAGAAAGATGTTGGTCCCAACTTCCCTAATAATCCATCAAACAAGATCGTAGCATATCCTCCAATGTCTGAATTTTTCGTTCTGACTGCCCATCTGATTGAGGATGAAAAGCTGTAGTAAAATTTAATTCAGTACCCAACGACTTCTGAAGGCATTTCCAAAAGTTAGAAGTAAACCTGGGATCATGATCCGATACAATGGAGAGAGGAACTCCATGTAACCTAACAATCTCTTTAAGATACAGACGGGAATGTTGATCAAGAGATAAAGTATCTCGTATAGAAAGGAAATGAGCAGATTTGGTCAAGCGATCAACAATAACCCAGATTGCATTATTACCTCGAGATTTCCTCGGTAATCCCACAACAAAGTCCATGGATATGTTTTCCCATTTCCACTCTGGCACTGGTAAAGGCTGAAGCATCCCTTTCGGTAACTGCTGCTCTGCTTTAACCTGTTGACATGTCAAACACTTCACAATAAAATTAGCAATGTCTCTTTTCATTCCATCCCACCAGTAATACTCCCGTAGACCTCTGTACATCTTAGTACTGCCAGGATGAAAAAACAACTCATTCTTCAACTGTGAATCACAAGGCACACATAACCTCTTCCCAAACCTCAAAACACAAACACAAACTTATCCAAGAACTCATGGAAAATTTTATTCATAAGGTCTATGAATACAGTAGGTGCATTGGTTAACCCAAAAGGCATAACTACAAATTCATAATGGCCATATCTAGTACGGAACGTAGTCTTCGGAACGTCTGCTTCTTTTACTTTCAACTGATGGTACCCCAACCTCAAGTCAATCTTCGAAAAATACTGAGCTCCCTGGAGCTGATACCACTTCATTCGATGGCCCAAAATCTGCTGAAGTTGTTGCAAAGGATTTCACCACCCCTTTTTGCTTGTAGTCTGGCTGCATTCCCCTAGTTGATTTCTTCGTTGGACACTCGTTTGCATAATGACCCATTTCATTACACTTAAAACATCTTACCATTGGCTTTTCATTTCCTGCTTGATCATCTTCCTTACAGTTACAAGCAATATGACCAGACTTACCACACCGAAAGCACTTACCAGACTTGGATAAACATTCTCCAGGATGCATTTTACCACACTTCTCACAGGATGGATATTTGGTTTTCTTACCTCCTTGCTTCATTGATGAATTCTTCCCCTTTTCCTACCAACTAGATCTCTTATTCTGTTGTTTTTCATAGAACACCTGATCATCGACAAACTCCATTTCCACCTTCTCCGTACATCAAACAAGTTTTTCATAACTTTTGAACTCACGAGAAGCTAAATCCCTTCGATACTTTGGCTTTATCCCTGAGTAAAAACGGTTTATTTTACTATCAAGATCTCGTATGATGTTTGGAGCATACCTTGCCAATCGAGTGAACTTTTCTTCATAAGTAGCCACTGAATCATCCTCCTGCCTCAATTCTAGGAATTTTTTTTCCATCCTAAGACGAAAAACCTTAGGAAAATATTTCTCAAGAAACATACCTTTGAATTCGTCCCAGTGAAGATCCTCAATCTCATCACTATCCCTTATATTTTTCATCATCGACCACCACTGATCAGCTTCACCTTCAAAACGGTAAACAACAAGACTAACCTTTTGATGTTCTGAACACCCCATGACATCAAAAATCTTCTCCAGTGCTTTAATCCACCCTTCAGCTTGCACAGGGTCAGATGATCCTCTAAATGATGGGGGATGTTGCCTCATGAAATGTTCCACCACTGACATGTTCCTCTGCGGTTGATCTAGCTGATCTCGTGCATGGATACCACCACCATTTATAGCCTGAGTCAACTGTGCCATCACTGCAACAAACTGTTCAGTTCCGATTCCGACCATCTCAAGTTGCTGATTTGGAAGGTTATCTTCCTCCTGATGTCGTCCCAACATAGCTTCTTTGTTTCCTCTGCGGAAAACCATTCTGAACACAGAAATATCTTAGGCGAAGCAACATGGTAATC
The DNA here is from genome assembly GCA_963277665.1 of Viscum album. NCBI lineage: Eukaryota > Viridiplantae > Streptophyta > Magnoliopsida > Santalales > Viscaceae > Viscum > Viscum album. The sequence goes on from OY728151.1 coordinate 1,737,545,965, forward strand.
CGTAAATGCTATATCATTTCAATCATATTATAATTTAACACTTTTCTAACTCCTAAAGTTGTCAAAACCGTCCTTTGATACCAACTATAATGCCCCAACCTTAAACCTTACTTAAAATTGAATTAAATGAATAATTCACATTGAGGATCTTTTCAGGTTTAGAGTTTTAGAGAGTTAGTGCATAACTATTACATCTCAACAGATTACAAAGTAGACACTTCTACTAAGTCTCCATAAAATAAAAACTCTTAAAAAGAAAGATGTCTAGATTCTAGGTTTTAGATAGCATGAAATTCCCTTGATCCCATCCTTGACCTTATTCCACTTTAAGTCCTGTGAAAAAAATTTCGAAAAACTTGGGGTGAGCATAAAAAGCTCAGTAAGGGATACAAAAAGAATGAAAACTGTTAGTTTTTCAAACATCAAGTAAACCATGTATACTATATCAAAGTAATACCTTCACCTTCATGAAGTAGTAAAAAAAAGTCTTCACTGAATAAAGTATCATTACTTACCTTTTTGTAACCAAAGTATTACCATAAAACCCATATAAAGAACACATAGAATATATAAAGGTAACTTGGGACATAAACATACTTAAGTGGAATAACCATACGGTTGACTTCCACACATATCACTTAATGGAATAGCCATACGGCCAATTTCCATACATACTTAATGGAATAGACATACGGCCGACTTCCATACCCAATGCATTGGAGGTTATAACGTAACCACCCGTCCTGGTATTCACGACACCACCCGTCATATGGTTTATAACGTAACCACTCGTTAAAATGTCCAAGTACCAATATAAAATCATAAAACATAAAACCAATATAAAGGAATGATAACATTTCCACATTTCAATCACAATATATCATAAATATATTGACATTATAGAATCATTTTTCAAAACCATTTTCAATACCAAAATACATAAAAGAGTATATGGTATTTATTTTATTCTAAAAACATTACGGCTTGTTGAGAAAGCCAAAGATCAAATAATACTCTCGGTGGCGGAAAAAGGTCGTTGTCACCGCGTACGTTAAAAAAACATTCCTTTTTGTCGTTTAGTAAAACGCTTCGTAGAAAAAGATTCCTTTTCTATAAAAGTAAAAGTCAAAGGAGTTTATAAACCGTATAAAACGAAATATGCCTCAATGAAAGGAGATTGAGACGAAGTCCCTTACCTTGGGTCCGACTTGACTCGATCGTTCTTTAACGTCCTGAATAATAAACTTGAGTTAATTAATACTTGATTAAGAACCTTTTTAAAGTTCATTATTCTTTTTATATCACTTATTTCCATGTTATAAACATTATGTAACCATTTAAGTTAATAATGTTTGTTTTGTCAATATTTGGTTCTTAAGTCGAAAGTTGACTTCTTACAATTACGTGTGGTTCATGTGGTCAAAAGTTCTTTATATCCAGAATGAAATTCCTGATTTGGATATAATATGTATCATATATATCCAGCATATACTTGTATTTATAATATTACATAATCATTTATAGGTAAGAAATGAAATGCACCGTTCATGGAGACGGTAAGCCGTACGTACGCATGAACGCTACTTTCATTTCTTTGTCATATTAGTGGAATTAAAACTAAATGAGAGGTATGTATATTTTAATTCCATAATTATATACATCATTTAGATATATCATTAATTATATATATACATTATATACATGTAATTTTAATAGTACATTACATTTGGTGATAAGAAATGAAATGCACCGTTCATGGAGACGGTAAGCCGTACGTACGCATGAACGCTACTTTCATTTCTATCTCATACTTTAATGCAACTAAATAATAATGATATAGAGGTATATTATAATTCCAGTATAACATCATATATAATAACTTTAAATCCATACTTTACACGTCCCACATATGGCATTAACGAATCACATCAATTTTAGGGGGCGGTAGTCCGCACTTCCTTAAATGAAGATATCGTGTTTACCCATAATGGAAACCATAAAGGTATGCCAAAAATGAAAAATACAGAAGCTTAAAGAAAACATAAAAATATTATATATCATATATAAAAATAGTGACATCATAATGGCCACCCTTGAAGGTGTTAAATTAGTATTGAACAATCATCGTTTCGGGAGGCAAAATTTCGCCATCCACGGAAACCGTATGTTCTTTAACCATTTGATGTAGTTGTGTGAGAGTGTAGCTCAAATAAATATTATAACAACATCCTAGTATATTGAAGATACTGGTGTTGTTACAAAAGAAGTAAATAAAAAGAGTTTAGAGGGTTGGAGAATAAAAATAATACAAATGAACAAGAGAGAATGAATTACCTTTAAAAGTGTAACTCCCTTTTGATTTGAGCCTAAAGGATTCCTTTGAAAGGATTATGCCCAAAATGAATCCTCTAGGATGAGGAGAGGGATGTGGAGAGAGTAATTGGGCAGGGTTTGGCCGAGCCAAAGGCTTGAGGAGTGTGTGAAATGGGGTAGAGGTGGGGGCCTTTTATAAGAGGAGAAGAGGGGCACTTTTGGAAAGTAAAGAAATATTACTTTATTTGAAAATGTGTTTCGGTTTTAAAAGGTCCCAAATTGGTAGAATTCGTGGATAAGGTGATAAGGGTTCGAAATCCACTCATCCAATTGGTTTTGGCCATGTGTAGTTTATAGATTTTACATTATCTTTCTATTTTATTTAAATCGTCAAATAATGATGTCATCGCTGCATCATTATTATGTCATAAATAATTTAATTTAATTAATGTCTAAAAAATTATAAAAAAATACTATGATGTAGGAAATCTTTTTATCTTTCCAATGACTATTTATAATCAAAATGTGGACATGTATAACCCCACTCAAAAATTAATTTAGTAAAACAATTTATGTTAGTGTCATTTTCACTTTAACATTAAAAAAATATATATTAATGTCATTTTCCAACTAAAGTGGCTCCATGGGGTCCCCAAGTTTTCCCATGGCTTGTCTTGGTCTTCCATGACTCACCCAATAGGTGTAGGACAAGTGTCATGGTGTTTTCACTTTCTTATAATACCATTTTTATCTTAAACTACACTAATTACCTCTAATCGCGATTAAGAACTTAATAAGTTACTATTCACCAAAAAATTATTATAATCTCATTGAACCACATTTTACTTCTTAATGAAAACCATGTATGTCGGATTTTCAAAATTCAATACACATTTGTGGTAAACTTTCATTTAACTGAAAAATCAGTTTGCTTGATTACCACTTAGTGGTTTCACTATTCATCAAAAATTGTAGTTTTTCAGAAAATTACCAAAAATTCACCCTAAGCTATATTTGATATCCCGAATTCAAAAATGAAGTCAATTTTACAAAATTAAAAACATATAAGTCAAATTAATTAATTTAATAATTAATTCCCGCTGTCATGACAAATAGCGTGTTTTTGTGAAACAATAAGTATCAAAAGATTGACACCAGTTTAAGTCTCATTTCAAAGTGAAATTGATTCCAATGACCACCATTGGATTTACTGGTAAAAATATTTTCTAATTTCACTTTAAAACCAATAAAAATAATAATCTAATCATATAAATAATTTAGATTAAAAAGAGGTTTTGAATTAAAATACAACATTTTACACTATTCATAAAAAAATGAACTTTATCAGAAAGGTACCAAAAATTTACACAAAGTAAATTTTGATGTCCCAATTATAAAGAAGGATTTTATTTTGTCCAAAATAATGTATAAGAGTGATCAAAACTATATTTAATGACGGTTCACCATTAAAAGGTGATAAGTGAACCTTTAGTGAAAATTAGAGTATATATGCCCTAAAATTGAACTCTTTCTGTATTTTAAGCCTTTATCTTTTATTGGGTAAATGTATAAACATTTAAAAACATATATAATCATATTTTAGTTATTTCTATCCATTCCCACCAGTACAACGGCTACTTGTTAACTAACATTTAAAATAATATTATTTTATTACTAGTGTGCTACGTAAGTTTCAAAGAAACTCATCGTTGCGTATCGGGTACGCTATCAAACATAGAAACCCCTTTAAAATAAAATTAATATTTAATTCGTAAATATTAATAAATATGAAAATTATTTATTCTTTATTTACCTGGGATGTTACACTTTTCCTCAAATCAAAAGATGTTACCCGATTTAGAGGTAACGCCTTCTCTCAAAATCCATTGATGTATTTTCCTTCCTCACTCCACCTAACATTATTATTATTTTATTAAAGAACAAAACCAGTATCCCCAATATAAAAGGATTTTTTATGATATTTAATTTTTTTACACTTACACACAACTCCATCTAATAGTTAATGAACATACTGTTTCTGTGGGTGGCGAATCACTGCCATACGAAACAATGATTTGTCAATCTTATTTTAAAACCTTTCATGGGAGCCATTATGATGTCACCGTATTTATATGTGATATATATGGTATTTATGATTTCTATATGACTCTGAATGTTATTTTTAAATCACATAATTATGCTTTTTATGTTGTGGAACTGCAATAATTTAATCTGAGGAAGTGTGAACTACCGCCCCTCAAGTGATGTGACTCATTCATGCCATACATGGAACGTATAAATAATGGAATAAATGAAATTATGTGACCTATATAACATATATATTATACTGGAATTATTTTATATGTATTTATCGTTTAGTTTTAATTCCTTTAATATGATAATGAAATTAAAGTAGCGTTCATGCATACATACGGCCTACCGTCTCCATGAACGGTGCATTTCATTTTTTATCTCAAAATGTTATGGAATAGTATAAAATGAATATATAATGGATATATATGATATTTAATTCATTAATACCATTATGGAGATGATTTAATTATAACTACATGGGCAATTCTTGTCAAATTAGTTCAATTTTGACTCATGTACCGAACATCAAAAAAACATATGATATGAACTCACATATTTAACTATTTATTATAACATGATAATATGTGATACAAAATGAATAATATACTTTAAATGGAGTATTTAATAAATTATAAATTGACCAATGTTTATTATTCAGGAATATAATGAACGAACGAGAATAAGTCGGACTTGAGGTAAGGGACTTCATCTCAATCTCCTTTCGTTGAGGCATACTTAAATTTATATACGACCTTCTTTTATTAGCTGTATAATAAAAACTTTTGACTTTTAATTTCATTCAAGAGGAATATTTTTACATGAAGTGTTTTACTAGATGAAAAAAGAAATTTTTTTGTCTTACGTATGCGGCGACAATGAATTCTCTACAGCCGTGACCATTATTTGAGTTTCAGCTTCCTCTACAATCCGTAACGTTTTTTTAAACGAAAAATAAATACCATGTTTTAATTTTCTTTTATTTTGGTATTGAAAATGGTTTTGATAATGTTTTTATTATATCAATGTGTTGTATTGATATCTTTTGATTGAAATGTGGAAATGTTATGTTTCCTTTATGCATGTTTTATGTGATACGATTATGTTATGGTTCTTGGGAATTGTTATGAAGTCGGGTGGTTCCTTGTTAAAATAAGGGCGGGTGAGACCGATATAGCTCTATAATTAATTGGGTAACATGAAAGATTTAATCACTAAGGTTTCTCCGAAGAGATTTAGGGAATATACTATGATGGGTATTCCAAATGTACCCATGAGGGTTACTCCCTACATAAGAATGTTATGAATGCCTTAAGTTAACTTTATGTATTATGATTTCTATGAGTTATTCCTAAATCATATGATTTCATGAGGTATGTTAATGTCCTAATGTTTTATGATTAACGTATGATTTCATTGATTCTTGTGTATATAAGGACTAATTTTTTCTTTCTATATTTTTTATATCCCTTACTGAGATTTTTATGCTCATCCCATGTTTTTGAAATGTTTTTTCATATGTCAAGGGAAAGTTACATGATGCGATGATAGTGTCGAGGAAGTGTCAAGAAATAATCCAGGTTTTATATTAAAAAAGTTTACATTGATGGAAAAAATGAATATTGTCTTTGATGTAACCAACTTGTTTAAATGTGTAATGTAATGCATGATTTACGATCTAATTCCCTAAAACTCTAAACATGAAAAGATCCTCAATGTGTATTCTTTTAATAACTCATGATTAAGTAATGTTTAAGGTTGGGGCCTTATATCCTAACATTTTTCTAAGATTTAGATTTGTGTCATACACATAATTATGTAATATTGTGAGCATGTATAAATAAAAACATGGTCATTTATTTTATTGATAACATGAAATTAGATGATGACATAAATATATGGACATGTAACCAGGTCCACACATAACCATATAGAAATGAAACCTAGTTCTATATATAATATTTTTAACATGTAATATGGATCATATATAGCATTTCATACATGTAATAATGTTCATAAATAACATATTTACTCATTAGATATCCATATTTTGCCAATAAATTTGACATAGATATAGTTCCCACCCATTATATAATCTAGAAATTTGTGTTCCAAAATATCATAAACATACACCATATTATAAACCATAAAATGAAATTGGTACCGCAACCACTTCAAAAAAGATGAACCAATGGAAATGAAAAAGGATTCATAATCTATTTATCATTTCATCATAGAATAACCCATTGAAAATGAGGAAGTTTTCATAATCTTGTATAATGGTATTTAGAATGGAAGATTAATGGGTTTAATTAATGTATTTTCATCATTATCACAAACCATTTAGAAAAATATTATGAATGGTATCCATGAATCATATCCCTCTGGTAAAGAATAAGTAAAATAAAAGGATGTAATCAAAGGGAGAATGTAATTTTGAAATATCACTTAGAACATTTCATGAGGAAAATATCTTTTCCATATTTAAAATCACTTTTCACAACAAAAATCATATTCAAAATCATTTCCATTGAAACTTTCCTAGGATACATATAATGGAATATTGTAAAATAATTTATAACATTCATTGAGGAAAATATAATTTACAATATGAAAAACACTTTTTTAAAGGCATAAAATATTTTCAAAATACATTTAAGGCAGAAATCACTTTGAAAATTATAATGTGATATTAAATACAATTTGTGGTCAAGACGATAGGAAATGTAGTACATTTTAAAACAAATAATCCTTTCACATATTCAATAAAATCTCAATGGAACATATTTTCAAAATTACATAAAGATTCCATTCTATTATTTAAAAAAATAGGTTTTTAAAAATAACATTACAAAATCCTAGAGTAGCATTAGAAAATTTTTAAATAATTTTTTTAAACCATTGAAATCGAAGAAAAAAAATGATTTTGACAGAATATAGAAATAATTTTTGTTTTATTTAATAAAATTAATTTAAAAAACATTAGTAAATAAAGAGAAGGAAATAAATGTTAAATTCTTATTCTCAAAAAATAACTATAATATAATAAAATAAATGATTATATTTTGTTGTGGATCATAATATTTCCTCATTATATTAATAAACATAAAAAATCCTGATAAACGGTGAGAATGTATTGCAAAACACTTACAACTTTGGTTACTTTGAATTATAATCCCCATGAATGAATGAAATTAAATGAAACATAACAAAAAATGAAAAAAATAAATTCATGATATTACATGTAAAATAATGTGTATATATACCTTATAAATGATTATATGTTTATAGTATAACTTATATCCCAAAGAAGACAAATTGAGACAAAAATCCATTTACACATTGGTAACATTGAAATCATAAACCCCATAAAAATGAGATCCTAGAATGGATGTGTAAATAAAAATAATTTTCACAATAATCATAATGAAATTGATTCATATTAATCATATACATCACAATCAATAGGCCCTTGTTGAATATGGAATTTGTCTCATGGATTATAAACGTGAGACAAAAATCTCTTACATTATGTCTCAAATTCAATCACACACATTACAAAATCCTGTATAATAATTATAAGTTTTTTATAAATTAATTAAAACCAATAATTATATACATATAACCCTATATATTATTTAATTATGATATTTTATTAACCATTTATTAAATATTCGATGTTAAAATCACATTTCCAGGAATAAGTGCTTTATTTTCCCTATATCTATGGATATGATACTTTTTGGTCCTCTAACATTGATCATGGTTACATAATATACATAATATTAACCCATGAACAAAATATCATATATTTTATGTATATATTTGTTTATTTGAATACACAAAATTTAGATATAGAAAATTAAATGCAACATTGAAGGAGATGATAGACCACACGTGCACATGAAAGATGTCACCATTTTCTTGATGGATGAAATAAATGAAGTGTAAATAATATAGTATAATTACAAAAAAATTATATTATATATATAACATATTTTTATTCAAATATATCTTTATTTCCTTCCATGTATAACATATGTGAAAAATGAATCACATCACTTCATGAGGCGGTAGTCTGTCGTACACAAAAACGACACTATAATTTCCCAAAAAGAATGGAATGTAAGAATTTGTAAGTGATATAATAATTAAATAAGTATAATTATATTAAAAATAACATATTAATACATTTAATCTATACATATAACCATCCAATTAGAACAATATTGTAAAACACATCACATCAGTTCACAAGGTGGTAGCCTGCAGTATACATGAGTTACATTATTGTTTACCAAATAGTTAATAGGTAATAATGAATATGTGTTATTATAAATAAATAGGAATAATAATATCATATGTTTCAAATATAATAATGAAATCAATTTATATATTCAATCGTTAAATGTGGTAATGGAAAACGAATGACATCAGTTCATGTTGTCATCCACCGTGCACATGAATGATGATATTATATTGCATTTGATGGGCATAGAGATAGATATAGGTTATTAAATTAAAAAGTTAAATTATAAATATATAAGAGATTATGGAGGTGTAATTTTATCATATTTTTAAAACATTTGGAGGATTTATAAGAAGAAGTAAAACAAATATTCTTTGTTTAAAACATTACCTCTTATTTGGAAAACCTCACTATGATTAGAATAAATCCATTCTAGATGGTATTTTTGGGCTAAAAAGGAATCTAATATGTTAAGAGTAATTAAGGAATTAATTATAATAGTTCATGTCTGAACCAAAATTTTTTGGATTTGTGATAGAAGAAGAGAGTGAGTGACCTTTTATAAGATAAGAGAGTGGCATGCTTGTAAATTTTTAAAAGAAAATGGTGTACCCTTTTATTTATCATTTTCCAATTCTCAAAATAGTCAATTCTCAAACCAGAAAGTTAAAATGTTGATATATGTCTTAATATAGTGTTTTTTAAAAAACTATAGGTAATTTTACTCTATATATCATTTTAGCCCCTCAGTAATCCCAATTTATCCTTAGCCTTGATAATTAATTTTTTTTTGTTTTTACATTTTAGTACGGTAAAAAATTAATATTAAGTTATTAGATGATATAAATTATAATAATTACCAATTTAAAATTCATTTTAAAAAATACCTTTCCAATATGTGTAATAAGTTATTTTAAAAATATTCCTCGAGAAGTGAAGAAAAAAACTTTACCAAAGAGAAACGATTCATTTGTTTCAAAAAATACCAAAATTAAATATAAAATAGATACCAATTACCTAAAATGGATTAACAGATATATTATTGAAATAATTTTACATAAAAAATAGTTTAAAACAAAATTAACCTTGTACAATAATTGTATTAAAGGGAAGTTTTCAATCTAAACCAGTATTTCACCATTTATTGAAAAATTATCCTTTTCCTAAAAATCTAAAAAAACCCTAATACAAATTTTTTGTGTATATTTGAAAAAATAATTTTGTTATGTGAAATAAATTTTCTAAATGTTTTAATAATTAGTTTAATTATTTTCTCACAAATTCAATAAAATAATTTTTTTGATAATATTATTTTCAATACATATAAAGTCATTAATGAAAAATAAGTACTTTTTATCAAAAAAATATATATTAAACCATTAAATTTAATGTTTAAAATTTGGTTATTTTTATTTTGGATTCCATATTATATGGATTTCTAATAGTGGTTGTTTTTAAATAACTATATTAATAGTTTTCCATTATTGTTAAAACTCGATGATGTGTGTAATAAAAATGATCGAAGTAATTAAATCAATTTAAAAACTATCTATTTACTAATATCTCAAATTGTTACATCATACCCCCTTAATATTAATTCATACCTCAATATTATATCACTTCAGTAAAAAATGAGGATAATTATATAATATTATATCTTTAGGTCCCCCCATAGCATCCTCAAACTGTTGGTTTCACTGTAAAATGTTAACTTGGTGAGTGGTATTGTTTCAATGAACTTTCTCTACGGGATATAGAATCTCCACCGGCTATTCCACCTATGAAATATCACGATCATATGGAATGACATATATGTTTAGAACATATTATGGATCTGGTATGTACTTCCTCATGAGAGATACATGGAATACATGATGAACATGAGAGAGTTTTGGTGGTACCATAGAAAGATAAGATAGCATCCCAAAATGATCAATAGATTCAAAGGGACCAATATATCTATTGATCAACATTACTTAATAATGTATGCATAATATTATCCTTTTATTTTTCATAGATATACATAATCAACATCTCTTACCCAATAAAATGAGTATTCATGAAAATTTTTCCATCCATGGGGAACAAGAATCATCATCAGATCCATAAGTCATTACATCAAATTATAAATATTTACCAAAGATGAGGTTGGTAGTGAAGGTAATCCAATAAAATAAAAACATCATACTATTAAATTACATTAATATTTAAGCATATTTAACCTCTAAAATATATGTGAACAAAATTTAATCACAAATATTGGAATTATTTGACCTCATAACAATCGATGAACATCTTATAAATAACTTCAATCACCCATAAAGTCTCATACCAAAATGAATATACCTGAATCACTTCCAAAAATAAATATTAAAACTATATATTATTATAAAATATAATTTACCTTTTATTCCATATATAAGCTCTAATCATAGAAAAAAAATTCCATTGGAAATCCCAGTACATCATGGTACTAATAGATGATAACTAATTGATTTAGAATAAAAAAATATAATTTCATTATTCCATAATCTATATAGGGATGGATAAGAATATAAAATTTTACTAAATGATTCATAAATATATTTTCATAGAGATAAATTATACAAAATACAACTTGATATTCCATACTATAGGGTTCACCAACTATGATGATTCACTTCAATTATATTGATTGAGAAAAATTCCCTTTTCCTTTGTCTTTTGGGGTTTTCAAGGCTTATCTTGCTCGTAAACCCTTGGATTATGGAATTTATTTTCACAATGCCTAAACTCTCTATTTTTGAAACACTAGAGTGTGGGTGGTGGATTATTTTGAGCCCTATCTGTAATAGTTTTATTAACTAGCCTCTTTAGAACACTTCATCATTATTTGGATCAATGTCGAGGATTACCACAATTAAAACATGTTATTGTTAAATCCAATAACTCACCTACGTGATCATTCCCACTATTTTGGTGGGTATGTTATTGAAACATTTTCTTCCCCCTATGTGACATAACAGTTGAACTTCAATGGAGCCCCATATTTCATTTAGAATCATGAAATATTATAGGGTTTACAGCTTCTATTTAAACTTTAAATGAGCATAAAATGATTTCATAATTGAATACAATGTCCATAATGGTTAATTCCCATTATAGATATTGGTTTATTCCCTTTATGAGTTAGTTGTCCTTATATTTAGGATAAATGATAACACCCAAGTTTTACCTCACAAGAGATTCAATGTTTTAATCATATTTAATTAGAGATTCATAATCCATATTCAAATCCTATAATAATCCCTCATCCATTTTGTACAAATAATATAAGGATAATATTTATTTTAATATATCCTCTTTAACTCATCCCACTTAATGGAGTTAATTTCATCCCTTTGATGTGTATTATTATAAATATTTCATCAGTGAACTTCCTCACCATCCAAATGGTTGATAGTAAAAAAAAAATTCATGATTTGAAAATTTTAGAATGGAAAATTTATATTTATTAGTATTGATCCATTTTTTAGAAAATAATGATTCAGTTAAACCACTAAATAATGAGGGGTGATACCTTGTGAAGGAATTAATATAACATTGTTCCCTACATTTATTTTTTGGAGGTTTAATATGTTTCATCGATTTAGAAATTTGTATGAGCATGGAAATATGATTTTTCATTACATATCCCATAACAATTATTTCTCAATTGTACAATATTTATTTTTTCTATCAGAATCAACATTTACAAGTTTGCTTTAGGTTCTATAAATTGACTAAAAAATTCAAGCATAGTGTAAGATACAATAATCATTGGGGGGAAAACATAATAATTAAAAAATAACTTATAGTATGTCTAAATAATGACACATTATTTTTCATATATGACACCTTATGATTAACAATGTTCATTCAAGTAATTATTTAAATCCTTGACGATGGTTCATAAAGAGTTTTTGAACTGAAAAATTATATCCACAGAGATTATCAAACCAAGTGTGAAACAAGGACTATTGGTATTCACTATGTGATGATAGAGTCTAGATAAATCCACCCCTTTCATATTTATTACACCTAGGTACCTAAATTTCGTGTCCACATCCACTTTTAATATTTTGAAAGGGATGTAATTTCATAGAGACCATTTGCGCTTTCCTTTACCAAAATTACATGACATTTTACTATAAACTGACTCACCCTTATATGTATCCTTAAATAGATCCATATAATTTTCCTTAGAGATATACCTAGTCATATCCCTAGACATATCCTTTGGAATATCCCCAGGCATCTCACAATGCTTTCTCAACCCAGTTTCCAATGGTTTGTTAATGCTTTCCTCTAATACCAACTATAAAGACCCCAAATTTTCATATATATATAAATATATATATATCAATTCTTAAGAAAATAATATTTATTAAATTTCACAAATAAAAACCCAAGGACTGTAATGGTTTAGTTCCATTAGAGGATTTAAACAAAATCTTCTTATTTAGTGAAATATATTTAACATCTCCCGTAGTGATCTTCCCCTTTTATACCCTTCCAAAAATACCCTACCTAAAATATTTCATTATAAATATTTGAGGTAAACATAAAAATATTTGATCTCAAATGATTAGTAATGGTAATAATTTGATATAAGTTGAAATAACATGTGAATATGGGCATGAGAACGTGATCATAACATATGAAAACTATAATATTAATATCAATTATCAAAATTCGATGTCATGGAACAATGATTGGAATTTCATAAGAAATGAACTAAAATTTAATCAAATAATGTGATCCATCATAAAATAACATTGGAATAAGAAAAATATTTGTGTTATACACCTAATATTTCAATATTGTTAACAAGTAAAAATAGAAATAGGTTTACACATTTCATTAGGTACATGAAATAAGGCCCCTTCATAAACTTATGGACATGCACCTTGGTCCACACATAAAATTATGGACACTAAATTCAAGTTCAAACATAAAATTGAGAATTTTTAATATGGATGATACAAAATTTTTTGAACATATAATCATTTCAAATTAAAAAATTATTAACATGTAATTGGGTTCATGCATAACATATTTACCCATGATTTAACCATCATTACCCAATGTTTTGGATGAAGATAATGGAATCACAAATCATATAATCTTTATATCAGAGTGCCAACAGATCATATAAAATTTATCACATCATAACTCATGAAATGAATTTTATTTCATAAACATTTCATCATTGAAAAACATATAAAAATGAAACATTTTTCACATTCATTTATAATTTAATCATATAATAACCTGTGGATAAATAATTAGTTTTCATAATCAATTTATCTTGCTATAAACTAGGGATGCGAAATGGATTTCATAAATATATTGTCATCATATTCAAAAAAATAGTCATTTAAGGATTAATGATGGTATATTTGGATCATATCCATAGTAAATAAAAAGTAACATAAAAGGATATCCCCATAGATGGAAAATTATATTAGAAGGTCACTTGCAGTATTTCATGAGGAAAATATTTATTTAACATTTCAAAGAAATTTTCAAAACATTAAAAATATTCAATATACCTTTCATGGAAATTAAACATAGGAATATATAAAGGATGATTTTATAAATCCATTAAAACATTTCATGAGAAAAATATATTTTCAAATTTTAAAAACACTTTTTTAAAAATTCAATAGAAATATAATTTTATTTAAAAATATACATTGAAAAATATAATGAAATATTTAAAATATCGATTGGTCATGATGACATAAAAACTAGTACACATTAAAAAAGATATTCCTTTTACATTATAGATAAATGAAAACTAGGGAATGTTTTGAAAAATACAAGAATATTTATATTAATAAATTTTCTAAAAAGTCAAAATGGGTAAAAATTTATTTAATATATCCCTGTGGAAATTTAATGAATTTTTGACAACATTTTTAGAATACATTGTTATGGGGAAAAGGGGGTTTTATACAACGATAGAAATAAATTTAATTTTCAATAAAACATATATTTATAATAATGAGTATATAATGAGTGTAAAATGATTGAAAAACATTTATTCTCCAGAAATACCATATTATAATAATGTTAATGTGTTTATTTATAGATTTATAAAAATATTTCATCATTAAAATCATAAAAGTACACACTCTTGATAAACGTTGAGAATGTACCATAAATCCCTTTCCCCTTTTTTAACTTTTAATCATAATCTACAAGAAATAATAAAATTAAATTAAAATTAAAATTTCATGAGAATAAATAAATTCATGATTTTAAATTCCAATGGGGGTTTATATACACCTCATAAATTAATATAAGTTCATAACATAATTTATGTCCCGATGAATACAAATTGAGACAAAAATACATTACCACATTGTTAATGTTGATACCATAAACCCCATGAAAGAGATATCAAAAAATGGATATGTAAATCCAAATAATTGTCTGGATAGGAACAATAAAATTCATTCATGGGTGTTATATAAACCATATATGAAAATCACATGGTGAATATAGAATTTATAACACTGAATATAAAAGTGAGACAAAGATCTCTCACCATAAGTCTCAAATTCCTTCTTAAAATTTTGAAACTATTTTATAATAAATATAATTTTATTATAAATCAATAATATAACCATAACTATGTATATAATATCATATATTATTTAATTATGTAATCTTATTACCCATTTATTAATAATTCCATGTTAAATCGCCATTCTTGTAAATAACTACTCTCCTTTTCTCGTTTATTATTATTATTTTTGTTCCACTAAATTTGATCATAGATACTTAATATATATAATTATAATCATGAAAAAAATATCATATATATACACTATTTATTTATCTAACATAATATATGAATGTTGTAGATAAAAAATAAAATACACCATCCATGGAGACTGTAGGTCAAACGTATGCGTAAACACTGTTCCTATTTTCTATATGGATGAAATGAAACAGAGGTAAATAATATATTATTATTACAGAATAATTGATATTTCGTATATAAAACATATTTATAATTAATACTATTCCTTTTACCTTCTATGTAAATTGCATGTGAAAAAAACACATCACTTCGTGAGGCGGTAGTCCACTATACACATGAATGATGTTATCTTATCCATAACTTAATGGAATGTTAGAAGGTACATGTGATATAATAAAAATAGAATTATAAATATTATAAAATTTTCATAGGTATTAATTTAATCTATCTGTGTTACAATTCATGTAAAACAAAGTTAAAAAACACATCCCTTCAATTCATAAGGCAGTAGTCCTCCAAATACATGAGCGATGTTGTTGTTTTCCAACAAGATTTGAGTAAAGAGTTTTGATATTGAATTATAATTAAGGAGGTTTAATAATATCATAAATATCATATATAGGAATTTAATAAGTCATTATATCCATTCGCGAGAGGTAGTGACAGAATATGAATAACATCAGTTCATGAGGTGGTGGTCCGTTGTACACTGACAAGATTATTTGATAACCCATTGATTCAATTAGTGATTTATATAGGATCTGAAATTCATATAATAACATATCATTATACATTATATATGGGTTTTAGTGTTTTATCATAGTCTAAAAACATTTTAAGTGTTATAACAAGAAGTAAAAAAATTCATAGTTAAAAAACATTACCTCTTCTTTAGAAAAACAATTTTGTTTAGCCAAAAGATTAACTTGATAGAATTTAAAATCTCAAAAAGAACATTATGATGTGTGTATAAAAGTAAATAATATATTTGGGTAGGTTTTGGATGAACCAAAGGACATTCTAATTGTGAAAAACTTTGATGGAGGGAGACAATTATGAATAAGAAATTGGCACATTTTAATTTTTTTAAATAAAAGAGTTATACTCATGAATTTCACATGTAAAAGGATCCAAATTGCTTCAATATATAACATTATAGTTTATAATGTTGATATATAACCAAATAATTTGGTTTGGACTATTTTTTAATTTAGTTTACCACCTATCCTTTTAATTTAACCCCTAGTAACACTACAGGAAATATAGGCATTTGCGACGGGGATCCGTCGCAAATCGCCCGTTGCGGAAAACGCCATCGCAACAAATTTTTTTTGCGATGGGCCCGTCGCAAAAACACTTATTTGCGACGGGAAAAGGGCCCGTCGCAAATAGATTTCTGGTTTTTTTAAAAATCTTATTTGCGACGGGCCCGTCGCAAATAAGTTTTTATGACGGGCCTTTTCCCGTCACAAATAGTTCCTTCGAAGCAACTATTTGCGACGAGAATCTATTCCCGTCGCAAATAATAATAAAAAATTTAAAAAAATTTAAAAATTATTTATTAAAATATAAATCAATAAACCTATTTATATTGATATAAATATAATATTTATTTTTAAAATATGTTTTAGAAAGGATGAATAAAAATCAATTATGAATGTATTAGATGTTTAGTAAATGTGGGTTATAAAATATTTTACAAAATATTTTTAATTAATAATTACATAATTTTTATCAATTAATAGTCATTTAATAACTCTTTGAATATAAAAAAAATTAAAAAATTAATGAAAGATGGAAAATAAGAAGAAAATGAAACCCAAACTTCAAACGGCCATAACTTTTGATCCGGGACTCCGTTTGAGCTCTACAGCATATCAAATCGAACCTTGCGACGAGCTCTACAGCCCTATGGACCGGTGCAACCTGTCCAAGGTTTTTTCGAGGCCCAAAAAGGCCCCGAAGGCCTCCAAAACTGAGTTTTTAGTCGGGGCACCCCGGTTTTTCACCGTTCAAACAGCTATAACTTCTAATCCCGATGTCCGATAAACCTCTACCATATATCATGTCGAAGATCTTTTAATGTTCTTCGATTTGACTGATTGTGGAGCTGAAACGGACTCTTGGATTAGAAGTTATGGTCCTTTTAACATTCAAATGGCTATAACTTCCGATCCGGATGTCCGTTTGGCCTGTACCGCATATCATATCGAAGATCGTTTCATGTTCTTCGATTTGACTGGTTGTGGAGTTGAAACAGACTTACGGATTAAAAGTTATCGTCATTTTAACATTCTCAGAGGATTTTCACCCCCTCATTTCTATGTATTCATTCATAACTATACATATATATATATGTGTGTGTGTGTGTGTGTGTGTGTGTGTGTGTATTGTATATATGTATGTATTTATTTATAAATACACATAAAAACACATATTTTATAAATTTATTTAAAACTAAGCTTATAAATATATATTAATTAATATACAAATAAATATACGAATAAAAACTTATAACTACATATATATATATATCTATATGTATATATATATACAAATAGAATAAATATATATTAATATACAAATAAATATATATTAATATACGAATAAATATATATTAATATACGAATAAATATATATTAATATACGAATAAATATATATATTAATATATGAATAAATATATCTATATATATATATATATATTTATTCATTCATATAACCAAATATATTTATATTAATATAAATCTATATTAATATATGGCTAAATATAAATATATATATATAACTATAATTATTCCTAATTATGACTAATTATTATTAATTATTCCTATTTATTATTAATTATTTCTAATTATTATTAATTACTCCTAATTACCATTAACTATGAACAATGAATACTAATAATTTAAATTTATTAAATAACAAAACAATCTAAACATAATTAAATTACAACTAATTAAAAAAAATTAAAACTAATAAAAAATTACAAATAAATATTAACTTAAAAATATCATAAATACCATCAAAATTGATCTGAGGTTGATCTTCGATAATTGTTGAAGACTTCAATATCAAATCTGCAAAAAAAATTAAACTTAAGAAACTGTGAACTCTAAAATTAGAGAAGTTGGGAGTGAATGGAAAAAAACGGCTGGGTGTATTTATAAGTTAGATTATTTGCGACTAGACTATTTGCGACGGGTTTCCCATCACAAATAATACTATTTGCAACGGGACCCGTCGCAAATACTTTAGCCCGCATTTATTACGGTCAACAGTTAAATAGTTATTTGCGACGGGACCCGTCGCAAATAATAACCTGCCGACATACTATTTGCGACGGGGGTATATTCCCGTCGCAAATAGTTTCTACCGCCGCCAGTTATTTGCGACGGGGGTATATTCCTGTCGCAAATAATTTTTACCACCGCCGGTTATTTGCGACGGGTGGTAACCACCCGTCGCAAATAATTTTCCCGCGTTTTGGCGCGCAATGCGCGCCAACCTTTTTGTGACGGGTGGGATTTCCCCGTCGCAAATAAGTAGTTATTTGCGACGGGAAAATCCTCTCGTCGCAAATAAGTTTTTAACGGGACTATTTGTGACGGGATTTATTCCCGTCGCAAATAACCCGTCGCAAAAAGCCCTTTTTCCCGTAGTGTAAACCCGTTTTTATCTTAACTGCGATAATTTACTTATAGTATTTTTAATATTCATTATAATAAAACATTTAATAAAATTTATATTATAATATAAATAAATTTGATTACAAATATGTAAATTTTCTTTCCAAATTACATTAATAGAAGTTGAAATTTTATAATTTAAAAATAATCCCACATAAGAGATGAAAATTTTATTTCAAAAAGAGAAATGTTTGAGAAGATAAAAGAAATTATATCAAATTTCAACATGGAATTGATTATAATGAATCAAATTGGATTAATAGATATTTATATTAACAAATTTTACTTTTAACACCATTATAAAAAAAATTTATCTTATACATTTTTGAAATGAAAATTATATTTTCAGCCAAAAACTAAATTTTTTCATTTTTAATTGAAATTTCAATATTTTCATAATATTAATAAATTTAAACTAAATATTATTTTTAAATTTATAATTCCAAATTATAGTATATTATGTTAAAAAATCCTTTAAAATTTCGAAAAAATTTACTATTTATTTACAAATGAAATAAATATTATTCTTGAAAATAATATTTTATAAATATAGTAATACATTACCAAAAATTAACTACTTCTTTTATCAATACAATTTATATATGTAAAACAATTATACATATTATTTTAAATGTGGCTATTCATATTCATTCTAAAAAAATAGTGACTAAGAAATAATGGGTGTGCTTAAATAGTATTATAAATTGTTTATTAGGGTTCGTTAAATCTGTGTGTTACATATAGCACAATCTATCGATGAAATTAAACATATTTAAAAAAACCATAACATATCAATGTGTTACAATAATTAAGTACTTTAAATATTTCAAACAAATATGTCTGGGATTAATTGGTGCTATCTGCTTTTTTATTCATGATTCTCTTGATCGTACATTCCAATGGATTGACAAAATTTATCATTTCATCAGATAGGACCGATATTCTCATACAAGGTTAAAAATACTAATTTTGTACCTAAATTCTACTGGTGTAGCTTAGTGTGTGACGAGTTTGGGGAACATGATAGTGTTAAGGTAGAAAAGTGGACTTATAATTTTTATTACACATTGATAACCACCATATTTTCAAGGATAGAATGCCTAATAGAGGGGATAATGTTACCCCATTATATTTTGAAATTGAATAATCTTTTTAAAATATTATATTATAAGGGGTTTTGGGTTGGACATAATAGGTTTTGTATGTCCCCAAGGTCAGAGAAGTGGTATTTATTTCTATAGGCCTCACTACTCCTTTGTGGAGACCATAGTGGAAATTTTAGTTCTTGTTGTAAGATTACATCTTTTCTCTAGGTGCATACTTTTTTAAATCATGGTATAAATGGCTTGGGAGTCTCTTGGGTTCATGTAGAGAGAAGAAAATTTAAGAGAGTTTCAGATTGTTTAAAAGTAAAATGGGATGAAAAGTGAACTCGTGAGTGGTTACACATCATGTAATGGGATTTCATGTCATGTAATTGTTTAGGGGTTTTAATAAAATATTTCTATGGAGACCGATATTTTGGAAAAAACCATCAAAAAATTACAGAACATGTAACTGAATTACACGTCATGTAAATGCCCGAATAGCTATTTTAAAGTGGATGTGTGGATAAAGTTTCCAATTGTATTGGGCTATATCTCTCCTCCTTCTAACCTAGGATCTCTTATATGTTTTTGGTTCTTTCTGGAAGTATTTTTGGATTTTTTGAAATTTGTTATTCAAAATTTGAAGACCAGATCAAAGAACTTCATTCCTCCTAATATGTAGATCTTATCCTGATGATTTCTCATTCATCCTCCATTATTCTCTCATTATTTAAGTGATAAGTTATCTCTTTTTCTTCTATATCTAGATATATATTTGGTGAATCTATATCTAGACTTGTAGATCTATATCTAGACTAGGGAGGTATTGATTTTATTAGTCTTGATATTATTTGTGATCTAGAGCTCGTTCAACATCATTATGATGCTCCATTCAGGGGATTTTTATTGGGAAAACATTTTTAAACAAATCAAGGTTGGGGGTCTAATGTTTAAATGCCATAGTCATGTTTTTGATTATATGAATGAAAGTTGTATAATTTTTAGAGTTGTTCAGTAATTGAAAAATCTAATTTAATTAATTAATTTGTTACATTAATTGATTAAGATAACTTTGAAATTATGAGTTTTAGGGATCATTGAGTAATATAATTAATCAGAGAGTAAATTATGAGATTTTGCGATTAGTGACTTGATAATTAATTTTGGAAATTATTTATTTTGTAATTATGATTCGTGAACTAAGTAATTAAATATAGAATTAATTAGGGGTTACAGATATTAATAATTGGGATAATTAGTTGGGGAATTAATTATGGAATATTAATATCGCGATTTGAGATAATTAATTGGGGAATAAATTATTGGATATTGGTACCACGAATTGAATAATTAATTGTTTAATCAATTGTTGGATGTTAATATTGTGAAAAGATTAATTAGTGGTAATATTAATTAATAGACTTGGATTAATTAATTTATGAATTATTTATTGGATGTTGTGATGGATAATTGTGATAAAATGATTCTTGTGATTAATCTTGGTTGATGTGATAATTTGAAAACATTTGAAGTTGGGATGAGGAATGACATGTCTGTATAGTTTATAAGTGGGGTGTCGGACACGACGATCTACACTAGTCATATACATACATCGTTGTTAAATGGGGTGCTAGAAATGAAAATCTATGCCTATGATAGATCTATCTGTATGGTTGGGAATTAGGATGTTAGACATGATGATATACACAAATGAGATACGTGCATAGTTGAGAATTGGGGTGATAGACATTACATTTTATGCCTGTGATGTATATGCATGATGAGAAGTGGTGTGCTAGAAATGGTGTTCTATGCCCATGGTATATATATAAGATTGATATATGGGGAGCTAGACATGGAGTTCTATACCTAAAACACCAGCACTCGAATAAGGTTCCAAGTGTCCATAATAGTGAGATTTAAATGAAAGTGATAATGAAATCCCATTTTCTTATATGAATAGTGAGTTGAATATGTAACATGGTTCAGATCTAGTGTGGGACGGAGATGGTATTGAGGTATTGGGATCCTCATAAAGCCGATGGCCTATATTTTTTTAGTAAATATTAATAGATATTGTGTTAACTCTTTACTTATGAATTTTAATTTCTTATTTATACAACTGTATACACTTTTTGTTGTTTAGTTCTATTTTAGACACCGTTGGTGGTGGATTAATGAGTTTTACTCACAGCCCACTCATGATTCTTGATTAGTACCCAATTAGACATCATGTTTATGGTTAAATATTCATCTGCTATTATTTATTTACTAATTTTTTTTCTTATTACTCATATAAAAGATTTTATAGTCTCTTCGTGATAAATTTATTACACTCTCACTAAAATTTGATAGCCTTTTCCGTTTGGAGAGGCACACTTGAGGTCTTGTGACCTACCAGCTCAGGGAACCAGTATGTGGAACCCAGGATGGGACGTTACAAAGTGGTATCAGTTGTAAAATTTTATTTATAATTATATTTTAAAACAATTTGGGAAAGTTATATACGATACTAGGAAGAGACAAGGCTTGGTTAGGAGATCATTCATGGGAGTTTCAAACCCATGTATTGGGGATACCCCATGTACTCTAGGTGGGATTGTTGTCATTCATGTTTTCTGTTATAGTTGAATATTATTTCTCCTTGGGTGGAACACTTATTTTTTGATTTGATTATTTTTATCGGTAATTGTTTATAATTGACTCATGGTTATTATGAAACAAGATTTGAGTCTACACAAATCATTCTAGACAGTCACGATTATTATGACATGCATTGTTTTAGGCATGCATAGGAAAATGGGTTATAAGTAAGTTGTTGAACATGACTGTTTTTCCTTTCTTGTGTAAATTGGAAATGAATGTGGAGCCTCACATAAAACTGGGGAAGCAATTATAAAATGATGAAATATTGGGAATAAATGGGTGTATAAGGAGAAAATTGATATAAGAATGTGATTACCATTGTTATCCAGTGCCTTGGTGTAGGGTGGTTAAGGGTAGTAGTTGTGCCTCAGTTTTGACTATGTGGATGGATTTTGGGGAATATACTAGTTGTTTATTATTGTGTTTCCCTCTTATGAACATATTTTTATCTTTGTGAATTGTGTCCTAAGGTGTGTTTTTGGATTTATAGAGTTATTCCTCCATGATGATTCTTATTGAGGGGAAGAATATAGGACATGGTAGGTAATGATCCTCTATTGGTGGAACCTGAGGCATCGATAGTGCCAGGTGAGGAAGCAGGGGAGAATTTCCACGAGAACATCACTCGCTTCACACAATTTATGGAAAGAGACCTAAGGTGGGTTGTGAAGATAATTTTTGAGTTAATATGAGAGTTCTAGTTACAATAATCACTGATTTTTATAAGATAGGGTGGACCTGAGGGAGCTGAGTTCTGGGATGATTCCATCAAGATGATACTTGGCCGTCTAAAAAAATTCTAAGAGGAGGGTCAATCTGGTTTCTTATATGCTATAGGGATCAGCGGAGCACTGGTTAGACATTCATACGTGGAATGGACAAGATGATGGTTTGATATGGAAGGGATTTGTAGGGAAGTTCATGGAGCACTTCTTTCTAGAGAGACTAAGGTAGGAAATAGTTTTTGAGTTCATCAGTTGACTCTGGGGAGCATGTCTGTGATGGACTATGTGGGACACTTTATGTATTGGGAGATCTTTTCTCTAGAATTGTCAGGGGATGATATAGCTATGGCGAGACGTTTCCAAGAGGTACTTAAGTGTATTATTATGTCCCAGGATAACCTCTTTCGATTAAAGATGTTTTCTGAGTTAGTGGATTAGGTTCCCATTGATGAAGAGAACCTAAGAGAGGATTCCAGTATAGGACATGTGGTCGTTGCTAGAGAGTTAGGAAGTGTGACTTATGAGAGGAGGAAGCGCCATTATGAGAAATTTATCCAATGTAGTGGGAAGCCGAGTTTTCCATCAGGGGGTCGGGTACTCAGGATCTTACTAAAGTTCTTTACCAGCAATGTGATAATATTGGACACTTATAGAAACATTATCCCTTACCACCATTGGAGTGTTTATCTTCTAGTAATATGGGTCTTGTAAAAAGGTTCTACTAGAACCCATTGAAGATGGTTTGTGATAGAGGATCAAGACAGAACCAGGGTATAGGGAGGGGATCTTCTTCATCATATTAGTCTAGAAGCTAGAGTTCTATTTGATAAGGCGGTAGAGGCAGTGAACATGGTGCTTCTAGGAAAGAGCACTCATATCAGTAGAGTGGTTAAAATCAGGGGAGTTAGATACAATAATAGGGAATAGTGGAAGGACAGCTACATTTAGTGTAGCAAACTCTTGTGGATATCAAGGTTGGTCCATTGGTAGTGAGAGGTACTTTTCATTTGGATTATATATTAGAGTGTTACTTATTTTATTCAAGTGCCTCTCATTCCTTTATATCTAAAAACATGTTAATGGTTTAAGCCTTGTGGTGGTGTTTATTAGTGGTTAATGATGATAGATACACCATTGGGAGTACGGTGTAGGGTTTGTGAAAAGGATGTTCTCTCAAGATCCATGAGAATCATTTTCTTAAGGATCTCTATATTCTTGATTTGATAGGAATCACCCAAATTAGTGTTATGGACTGGATAATCGTATACCGAGCCCACATAGACTGTTATAGCAGGAGAGTTATATTTACATTTCTTAAGGGTGACTCATAAATTCATCAGAGAGAGTGGGATATCTTGGAAAGCTGAGAAGGGCCCATCACTCACCAAATAGGAGAGAAAAAAACCTAGTTTTCAAATATTTTTCTAGATTATGGGGATGTAAAGCAAGATATATTACCACTATTGGTGGAGTAGTTATATAATGTTTTTCCCGATGACATATTAGGGATTCCATCTGAGAGATATGTGGAATTAAATATTGATATCATGTTGGGGTCTGATCTAGTATCTATTCCATCATTAATAATGCAACCAATAATGCTTCAAGAGCTCAAGGATCAGCTTGAGGAGTTGGTGGGAAAATGATTTATCAGACTGATTACATCACCTTGGGGATCACCTAGGTAGTTTGAATATAAGGAATACATGAGTTTGAGTTTATGTGTTGATTACCAGTAGCTGAATGAGATGACTATAAAGAACCGGTATCCTCTTCTATGCATCAATGATCTTTTTGACCAGTTGAGAGGATCTAGTGTGTTCTAAATGACCAAATTGAAATCGGGGTATCATGAGGTGAGAGTTCAAACTTATTATATACTAATGACTACATTCAGAAGTAGGTGTGACCTATATGAGTTTGTCATAACGCCTTTTGTGTTGAAAAAGGAACCAATAGTGTTTATAGGCTTGATGAACAAAATCTTCCATTTTTACCTAGATTAGTGTTTGGTGGTGTTTGTGGATGATAACTTCGAGTAATCTAAGACTAATGAAAATAATTCCCAATATATTGACATCATCTTCAGTCCACTAAGATAGAATCATCTATATTCCAATCTATAAAAGTGCTAGTTTTGGATCGACAAATAACACTTCCTTTGTTACATCATCTTAGAGGAAGGTGTGTCAGTAGAACTGAAGAAGGGTCATGAAGTTTTTTCTTGGTATTTTGAGAATAATGTATTCGATATCTATATTTTTTTTGGGTTAGAAAGATATTACAGGAGGTTCATCCATGTCTTTTCCCATTTGGTAGTGCGGCTTTTGAGCTTGACCAATATGGGATAATGTTTCAACGGTTAGAAACATTTGAGAAGGACTTATAGAAGCTGAAGGAGCATTTTACATCGGCCCCTATCTTAATCCAACCTAAGCTAAGTGAGTAATATACAATGTATTGTGATGCTCCGGGTATCAGACTCATAGTTGTGTTTATTCAAGAGGATTGATTTATGGTGTATTGGTCTCAGCAGTTGAAGACACGTGAATGGAACTACCCTACGCATGATCTCGAGTTGGAATCAGTGGTTTATGATTTAAAGAGTTAGTGAAATTACCTTTTAGGTGAGAATTTTATGTTTATTTACCAATCACAAGAGATTGAGATGCATCTTTTAGTAGAGATATTTAAATCTTTAATAATGTAGATGGGTTGAGTATATACAATTGTTTGAATTTTAACTACATTATATGCTAAGGAAGGTAAACAGTCTGGTTAACTATATGAATAGGAAAACTCAAATTCAGTAAGTTCATGAATCAGTTTCTAAGTAGAAGATGATAACCTTGTTGGATGAGAAGTATATTGTGGTTCCAACAAGTTAGGAGTATATGACTCTCATTTCAGTTTGATTGGAGATGACACTTTTGAGATGGATCCGAGACATGTTTTATGAGGATCTAGAGTACTTGGCCTTGAGGGAATGCATTGAAGGTAGGTAGAAACATTAATAATAGTTTATACATTAGGATGATATCATCTACATGAAAAATCGATTTTTTGGGCCTACGAGAATGTGAGAGGAGCTCATGCGGTAATTTCATGACGTGAAGTTGGTGGTACATCTAGGTGTGACCAAAATTTACTATGAACTAAAATGATAGTTTTGGTGTCAAATCACGAAAACGTAGATAGCATGGTTGATGGCATGATGTTACACTAGTCACTAGTTGAATCCATAGAATCAACGACCTAGAGGTTTTCTATTACTGTAGCCCATTACAGAATAGAAGTGGGATGACATGACAATGGATTTAATGGTAGGTCTTCTGAATATTGTTAGGAAGAATTTTGATATCTAGGTTATTGTGGATTGAATAATAAAGGAAACACATTTCATTCCAACAAAGGAAACCTTCTAAGTAGATAAGATAAGCGTTTTTTATGTTTTGGATATATTCATTCTGCATGGAGTTCTATAGACTGTTATTTCAAATCATGTCTCACAATTGACGTCTCACTTCTAGATGGTTTTACAGAAGGCTCTCAGTACATAGGTCTTATTTAGAATAATATTCCACCTATAGAAAGATTGGCAGTTGGAGCATACGATACAAGTTCATGAGGATATGCTTTGGGAATCTGTGATCGACTTCGGCGGGTTTTGGGAGATGCAGCTAATTTTGGTTTAATTTTACTATAAAAATAGTTATCAAGAATCTATTAAAATGGAACCATATGTGTCTCTTTATGGAAGATCATACAAATAACCATTATACTAGATTGAGGTAGGTGAGTTAGAATTATTGGGATCGAGTCTTGTGTAGGAGACATCAGAGTTGGCACAATTGATTTTAAAATGTATGTATATGGATAAGAGTAGGCAGAAGTCATATATTGATTGATGGAGACAACTCCTAGAGTTTACAAAGCATTATAATATATTCCTTCGTGTGTCACCTAGGTTTTTTCACCATAGGATATCGAGTTAGGGAAAGTTGTAACCCATGTTTGTTGAACCTTTAGAGATTGTAGAGAGAATTAGACTTGTGGTGTACCGATTGGCTCCACCATAAAAATATATAGTTTTTCATGTTGTTTTACATGTGTCATAACTATGTTGGTATCAACCCAAACATTCTCATGTGATCAATGTGGATTATGTTAAGATTGATATATATGCATCCATTGAGGATCATTTAATCCATATGTTGGTTCACAGTGAGAAAGTGTTGTGGGGGAAGACTATGACAATAATTCGTGTATTTTGGAAACATGGACTGGTTCTTGAGGAAACATGGGAGCGAGAAGTAGATATGAGGGCTCAATGGACCGATATTTTTGGCCATAAATTATGGATATTCTTTGAAGTGATGCTAGAGGACAAGGTATTATAAGATAGAGATATTATAAGATCTTGCCTTTTTTCAGGTATATCTCTCATTGAGTTTTGAATACGGGTATAAATGGGTTGAGTGTTTCATGGGTTCTTAGAGATAGAAGAAACATTAAGAGAGGTTCAGTTTGTTTAAACAGAAAATGGGATGAAAAATAAACTAAAGATCCGTCACACGTCATGTAAGGGGAATACTATTCGTGTAATTTTTGAGGGGGTTTAATAAAATAATTTCGAGCCAACAAATTTTTCAATGAAAACCATTAAATATAATTACAAAATGAGTAACATAATTACACATCATGTAAATTCCTTACATGTAGTTTTAATGTGAATGTGTGGCTTAATTTAATATTTTTTTCATCTACATATATCCTTCATCGACCATAGGGCCTCTTTTGTGTTTTTGGAGGTTTCTAGATAGATTAAAAGGACTTAAGACCTCTTTTTGACATGATTTGAAGCCCGGATTGAAGATCTTCATCCCTCATGTTAAGTGGATCTTATCCTGATGTCTTCCTATTTATCCTCGAGTCTTCTACCATTTTTTGGTGATAATTTATCTCCTGTTTTGATAGAACTAGATCTGGATTATATAAATCTTTATTTTGTTAATATTAATTTATGTTACAGATCTAGAGCCCATTCAATATCATTATACTGCTAAATTTGGGCGTTCTTTGTTGGGAAATAATACGCTAACAAATCGCGGTATGTGGTGTAATATCTAAATACCATAGTTGTGATATTGATAACATATATGAAATTTGTAGAATTGTAAGAGTTGTTCAGCAATTGAAATACTTAAATTAATTGATTAATGTGGTAAATTAATTAATTAAGATAATTGAGAAGTTGTGAGATTTAGGGATCATTGAATGAGATAATTAATTGGAGAATTAGTTACGAGATTTTGGATTTAGTGATTTGATAATTAATAATTGAAATTAATAATGATGGAATTTTGATGGTTTAAATGAGTAATTAATTGTGTAATTAGTTATAGGTTATGGATAGTTTGAATTGTGATAATAAATTAGGTATTTAATTATGGGATATTGATGTTGTGTTTTCAAAAAATTAATTGGGGAATTAATTAAGGGATATTGATTCCATGAAATGAATAATTAATTGGAGAATTAATTATTTGATGTTGATATTGTGAAAAGATTAATTAATTTTAGAATAAATTAATGGACTTGGATTAATTAATTTATGAATTAATTAATGGATTTGGTGGTGGGTAATTGTGATAATAAGATTAATGTGATTAATCATGGTTTACGTGATAATGTGAAAACATGTGAAGTTGTGATAGTTAATGACATATCTACACACTTGACAAGTTGGGTGTTAGACACAATGATATATTCCAGTGATATACATTCATAGTTGTCAAATGGGGTGGTAAACATGAAGATATATGCTAGCGATAGATCTATCTGTATAGTTGAGAATTGGGTTGTAATAACTAATGATATACACTAATGAGATATGAAAATTGTTGAGAACTTGGGTGATAGACATGACATTTTATGGCTATTATGTATATACATGATGATAATTTGGGTGCTATACAAGACACTATATGCCCATGGTATATTTTCAGGATTGATAAATGGGGAGATTGACATGGCGTTCTATACCCAAAACATCATCATAGGACTAAAGTTCTATGTAGATGTGATGGTGAGATTGAAATGAAATGTATAATGATATACAATTTTCTTATATGAATATTTAATTGAATATGTTACATGGTTCAGACCCAGCACAAGCCGGAGCAGGTATTGAGGTATCAGTGTCCTCAGAAACTCGGTGGTCTATGTGTTTTAATAAATATTAATTGACAATGATATAATTGTTTGATTATTCATTATAATTACTTATTTATAAAAATTCATACACTTATTATGGGAT
Organism: Viscum album; assembly: GCA_963277665.1. Lineage (NCBI taxonomy): Eukaryota > Viridiplantae > Streptophyta > Magnoliopsida > Santalales > Viscaceae > Viscum > Viscum album. The sequence continues at coordinate 1,737,575,876 of OY728151.1, forward strand.
AGAACTATTTTAGACACTTTTAGTGGTGGGATACTGAGACGTACTCACACTCTAATTGGGATGCCTCATCGGTACCCAATTAGACTTTGTGTTTTCTGGAATGGATAAGGGAAAAGGACCTAAGAGAGATTGATGAGTTAGGAATGTATCTTGGATGAGGGAACCAAACATGGTTCATGATTATCCCGGGATTCCACGATGTCTTTATTTTTAGTTTTAATTTTTAGACACTTGACACGTAATATAGCATGTCTTGTTTTCTAAATTAGTTAGATATTGTTTATCCAGAATTACTGATCTTGAGATATTGGTATTTTTTTGGTTAAATATTTTTCTTTTATTTATTATTTATTTCCTACTAGTGTATTTCTTTGATAAAAGAGTGTATAGCCTTCCCATGATCGACTTATCAGACCCTCACTTCTAGTCAGAAACCTCTAATGTATAGGGATGCACGTTTGTGGTCATGGGACCAATCGTCTCAGGGCACTACTATACGGTACCAAGGTCAGGACGTTTTTCATGACCCTCATTTTTCAAGATGATAAAAGAGAGATAATGATCCCTGAGTCCCACCTCTACTACTCCTCGGGATGGAGAACAACACCAAGGGTATATAATCTCACAAAATGGGAGGAATATACAATTTTAATGAGAACAATATTAGGAGAAAATATGATTCTTCCCAAAACAACCCCATCCACTGTTGATAGAAAAAAAATCCAACCCATATGCATGTTTTAAAATAAAATTGTTACAAAATAAAAAGAGAAACCCAAATTAATTTATCAAAAGTGAATCTAAAATAGTGAATCAACATTTTCCCCAACATCCAAGCTAGTAACACCGATCACTGTCCAAATAGTCCTCCTATAAACCTGAAAATAGTTTTATATAAATAGGGTTAGAATACAAGTATACTCAGTAGGAAATCAATGTCTCTCAAGCACAAGTGGAAGAAGAATACTAATTACCATGTGAGAAAACAAAAAAAATCAAATAGCACCTAATGAGGTATAATATCCATCCCAACCTCACGAAGGCACACTCACCAAGTAACACAAGTCATGTAACATAATATAATACACACAACAATTATAGGGTACCCTACACCACTGTCCCACTGAGTAGCCACTGTCACACCCTATATGAAAACATCCTGGAACCCCCACCTCTTCCAAACATACCAAACCAGATCCCTCTTGCAGACACATGTGCCTTTAACCACATCACATCCAACCCATACACACCTAGGCTTCACAGCCGCATCGGATCCCTCCCATAGACACATGGGCCTCACAAACACATCACATATTGACTATAGACAACTGCCACTCACATCCACATCACATCCCACCCGCATACACCTGATCTTCACAACCGCATCACATCCGACCCACAGACACCTAGGACAGAGTCCAAACCTCATCCTGAAGAATCCTGGGAAAGAACAACACAACTCATCCCAAAGACATATGGGAATGTACAACTCTCCCACACACTCATGGGGAACAAAAACACCAACCTAAATAAAAAATCATGGGATATCACTTCCTGGAAGAGGGAGTAGGGAATATAGGGTGTACAACCATCCATCCCCCCCATCATGATGTTTGGAAAACACACCCTCCCTCATGGTGATGGGGGTGTTCAGAAAATAGTGCTCAACCAGGGTGGGTTGAATATAGAAATCACAATGAAATACAAGGAATATAAAAATATAATATCAAGAACTTAGCCCAACTTATAATTTCTAAACAACTCCTACTTCTACACAAATCTATTAATATCAGTAATAGTCACACTGAATGTTGATAAATGAAATCCACTTCCCAAATATCATTCAATGGACAACTATTCATCTGAAAATTATTAATCATTTATCTATTATTCCATCCCTCCTAGAGAAACTACTACGAAAAATAGGAAACCAGCAACATAGAAAAAAGTTCAACACCAATATAGTCACTTCATAAGGTGAAGAGTCGATTAGTTTAACACACTTTTTATTTCTTCTTCATTAACACCCTTTCATGAGATAACATATATCGATCCCAAAATGTGGGGTGATACTTTATGCATTCCAATCATGGAGAAACCCCAGGTGATATACCTATAAAAAGTAACTCCATCCTTCTTGATAGTCATCCCTCAAAATTAATCCTCCAAACTAAAGAAAACCCCAAAATTATAGCTGCACCCAGCAACACATCTCACCATAACAATGCTCAGTATCCCTACGTCCAAACCACAATACAGAAAAAAAATATAGTAACCCAAACTACAATAACCCGATTACATCTCCACTACAAAACCATTCCTCACCCATCACAGCCCCACTGCACAACCACATTTTTCCACTCCCCACCACAAAACTCAAACCAAACCATGCATCATATCCATAACACAATATGTTCAGTTTTAATAAGGGGGATGTTATTTAAATTCTAATTTTTTAAATTGAGGGTGTGATCACAGAAGCTATAGGATCATGGGGGATCGATTTTAATTAACCTACTATACACGATTATTATTTTTCATAAATAATCATCCGGCCACGAGAATACACCATTCATTCCATAGATCATTCCCTGCACAATCAAAGACACCCAATGGACATGATTTCCAATAGTAATATTTCCCTTACAATTCACTTCATTGATCCAAACATCATCAAACAAAGTAATATAAACATGTGTCACTTTTACCCAGACCCTCTTTATTGGTTTCAAGTTGATTCAATCATCTTTATTAAATTTGGAATCAACTATATTCACAATGGAATCAATTGTACACCTACCTCGCATGATAAAAAAATAAGTGATATGAATGAAAAGCTACCTCAAAAAACATACAATTAGCACTTCCTTATTGTTCTAAGATAGGGGTGCACATGCTAAAGGAAAAGACTCTAGGGAAAACACGATCAAATGGATACATCACAACCGCATGACTCATTGGAGAAGAAAGGTTCCGAGGATTTTTGGTATCAAGGGTAAAGGGAGGAATGCAATGAAGAAAGGAAATCATGCTCAGAAAGGCCAGATCCTAAATAATCAGGAAAAAAGTTTTTAAATGCTATTAAAGTCAAATCTTGACCCAGACCATGTGGTTTGGAAGTCAAGATATATTTCAGTTTTTTTGAAGATAGATATGACTTGAAATGTTACCAATACCATTAAATATGGTATTAAATTAATTTTACATCAACGAAAATGTTAATGGGTATAAATTGGAAAAAATATATAATTTTTAAAATTTTGAAAAAACTATCTGAAACGACTCACCATTAGGTGAGTCACCGGTGTGAATCACTAGTGAAAGTCACTGGTGGGACTCACTGTTCGGTGAGCTACCGGTGTGAGTCACCAGTTTGGATCACCGTTCGATGAGCTAATATTAGCGACTCACATTCGTGAGTCACCATCGCGGCCTACTATTAGTGACTCACTGTTCATGAATCGCCGGTTGAAAATTGGAAAAATTGTCAAACTATAAAAATGATCATCCATGACCTCCCTCAACACCTCAAACACTAGATTTTCACAAATTAATTTTCCTATGAGGTATGGTCCATTACATCAGACAGCTGTCAACCTATTATCATACTCGAGAATCCAAGACTAGGCATAGAATAGAAAGGGGTCTGAATGACCACCTCAAGAGATACCTCTCAAGGATCATGCCAAACCAAAAACACCATGACTGATTAAACACATCAATTTCTAAAGATAAACGACCCTGTTTTGTTTGAAAGATGGACTGAAAAACGTCACATCCTAGAACTCCTCCTCCATGATCTGCTAAACCAAACAACCAAACAACACACCACACACAAAAAACAAACACACTTTCCAAACACATGAATCGAGAGATTCAATCCTATCTATAAAGATACCATCTTCTCTGGGTGGCACTAACTCACCTACACAGGTTTAATCAAATCAAAATTAAGGGGTCTCTATTAGAAATTAGGTCCTCCCCTTTCCACATGTTTTGAATTTATCACAAATAATTGAACAAGGAAAAAACTCATATCATAAAAAACAAGGTTCAAACATCACATAAAAAGAAGAAAAGAACTTGGTAAAACTCAAAAAAACTCCTTGTACAAGGAACGTATCTACACTTCCCACTAACATGTAATTTATTCCAGGCCACCATGCCTCCATAACAGCTGAAACAAATGAATGTTCCACCAACAAAACACCTCATCCTGATAATCTTGGATCTCTAATGGCCACTACATGTATATTATGTAATCTTTGATATATAACACTCCCAATTCAATGACATGTGAGTCATATTGATGATAACAATGAAGTTGGGAGATGTAGAAGACATCATGGATCCTATCCAACTATTATGGCAATGCCAACCGGTTTCCCACCTCACCAAATCTCTCCAATACCTCGAAGGGTCTGAAAAACCTTGGAGAAAGCTTAGTCCCTTTGCCGAACCTCTGATGACCACATCAATGGGAAACCTTCAAGAACACATTGTCCACAACCTTCAACTCCAAGGGCCTCCTCTATTGAATGGTATGAAATTTATTCTAGTCATTTTCTACTTTCATCCTCTCACGAATAGGATAAACATTTTCAATTGTGCACCGCACCACCTTAGGACAAAAAATATTTGTTTCCCCAACCTCACTCCAACACAATGGTGAATGAAACTATCTTATATACAAGGCTTCAAACAGATTCATTACAATGGAATATTGATAGATATTATTGTAAGAGAACTCTGTCATGGGAATGTTTCTCACCCATGTTCTTCCAATGTCAAAGACACATGCTCACAACATATCCTCCAGCATCTGGATAGTATACTCTGTCAAACCATCTTTTTAAGGGTGGAAGGCAGTGCTGAGACATATCTGGGTTCTAAAAGCATGATGAAATCCCCTATAGTCTCAGGAAGTAAAATTCAAATATCAATCCGAGACAATGGATCTCAGAACTCCATGCTGATACACAACCTCACCCACATGTCTCTTTTTCAACCTATACAAATTCAAATATCCATCCGAGACAATGGATCTCAGAACTCCAAGCTGATACACAACCTCACCCACATGCCTCTTTTCCAACCTATGCACTTTTCCTGACTCCTTAGTTGTTAAGAAGTGAGATGATATTTGTTGACCTATCCAGTAATACCCAGATAGAATTATTTCATGAATATTCTTATTAAAGATGATAAATGAGAGAAAATGACCCCTCGAGTCTTGCCTTCAAAAGGCCCCGGGGTGGCGACCATCACCATGGTTATATAGTCTCACAAAATGGGAGGCATTTCCCTTTTATAATAAAATAAGTTTGGCCAATATGATGTTTCTTCTGAAAACTACCCCAACCACTATTGATAAAAGGATAGCAGAATCCATCCAACATTCATTATTCAAAATCAAACTATCAAAAACACGAAAAACCCATGAAAAGTACCAAATTTAAGATAAATTAGCGACTCAACAACTATCCCAAATTTCAAGCTTGTGATGCCTATCAAAATCCACATTGGCCTCCGGGAAACCTGAAAACCATTTTATATACATAGGGTGAGCATTCAAGTATAATAAATAGGAAGAAAAATCTCTCATGTACATGTGGAAGATGCCTAATAATTCCCCTATGAGAAAATAATAGAAATCCAATAGCACCTAATAAGGAATACAATCCATCCAAGCTCACAAAGGAAAAATCACCAAGTAACGAAAGTCATGTAAAATAATATAATAAGAAAATCTATGATAGGGTACCCACACAATATTCCCACTAATTTGCTACTCTAAAACCCCAACAGATTATGTCATGTTGCTCCCACCAATTCCGAACATACAAAATCACATCCTACCCATAGACACCTGAGGCTCACAACCACATCACATACCAGTTTCAAACAACTGGGCCTCACAACCACATCATATCCTACCCGCAGACACTAAGGCCTCATAATCGCATCACATCCCGCCTGCAGACACCTAGGCCTCACAACCACATCACATCTCTCCCACATACACATGGTCCTAAAAAATGTATCACATCGTTCATGTAGACACCTAGGCGATAAACCAAACCTCATCCTGAAGAAACCTTAGAAAGAATAACACAAATCATTTCAAAGACACCAGGGAAATTAAAACATTCCCACACACACATCATCCTGACAAATGACAACCTGCCCAAAGAATCTTGGGCAATCACTACCAATAATAGGGAGCATGGAACAGTTGGTGGACAGTCATCCATCCTCCATCAGGATGTTTGGTAAACACACTGTTCCTTATGATGATGGGGATGTTTGGAACATAGTGCTCAACTAGAGTGGGGTGTATATTGAAATCAAAAGAAAATAGATGGTTTATATAAATATTGTAACAACCCGAGATTTTATAAGATACATTCTTTTTAATTTCATTCATATATTCTGTTGTACGATACACCAAGATTACCTTGTGCTATACGCAACACCGAATTAGCTTGTAGTATATGCAACACTATTCTTGGATCGTGTTACACACAATTTCATGTTTGTTTGATAGAAGTTATTCTACGCAACATTAAGTGTGTATATACATATATATATATTCAATGTATAAATAAAATATGGTTGGATTCTGTTATACGCAACACCAAAGGAGTTGTGCACTACACGCAACCCTAACTTGTCTTGCATTACACACAATCGCGACCTTCCTCGATAGCGTGTGTAGTACGCAATACCGAGTTTCACTAAACAACGATATGCTATTAAAATATTATTAAAACTAGCCGTTATGAATAGTAATAACCAATTTTTGAAATTTTGTAAATTTTATTTTTAAAAATGGACTTCATTTTTGGATTCTGAATATCGAAATTAGCCTATGGTGAAATTTTGGTATTTTTCTGAAAACTTTCAATTTTTGATGAATAGTGAAACCACTAGGTGGTAGTTAAAAAAACTGAATTTTTCATAAAACATAATTTTACCGCTTCTGTGAGTGGAATTTCGAAAATACGAGAGACACAGTTGATTTCATTAAGTAAAATGTCGTTCAATGAGATAAAAATAATTTTTTGGTGAATAGTAACTTTTTAATTTTTTTTACCACGATTAAAAGTAAATAGGGTAATTAAGGGTACAAATGATATTATTATTACCCTAAAACACGTCCTAATTCTATTGGACAAGTGTAATTCGACAAAAAACAACATTATGAAAAAAATATGACCATTTAGGCCCACTTGGATTAGATTAGGACATTTATTATTAATTTATTTAAAGAAGGGTTAAAATAGTTAAAATCAAAGTTTAATAAGTAAATAATTTTTAATATGGGGTAATACATAAGATCAATTCGACTATAAATATTCATTAGAAAGATAAAACGATTTCATACATAATAGTATTTTATTTGTAATTTTTAGACATTAAATAATATAATTTATTTTTGACACAATGATGATGCAATAATTATCTTATTAATGAAATATTGACATAATTGATGTTATAAACACCAAAATAATTGTAATTTGAGACTTTTTATGAATTCCACTAATTTTCTAGATTAATATGACATGTTAGTATTGATTTAATTAACTTTTTTCGAGCTAATCATTCTGTTATTATTTTCACAAAAATTAATTACTAAATAGTGTCAAAATTGACATAAAATATTTTTTAAAACAAATATTATATTAGTAATTGTCATTTTTTTCCTAAAAATCTATGGTTCGGCCAAATGACTTAGATAAGGTTATATATATTAATAATAAACAACTTGGGGTTCGTTTATCTGCTTATAGTAATTTTAGTAACCTTATAGTATAAGAACACAAGAAGACACGGTAAAAGTAAAATTATTTAACTTAATGTTAAATCTAAATGATAAGGTTAAAATAGGAACATAAACTTGTATAAATTCTATTGGATGAGATTATATCGACCCATCCCCACCTTATATTCTAAATAAATCAATTTCGAGCTATTTAAAACCGAACTTGACTTTATAATAAAATAATATTTTTAGTTTTTCCAAAGGAGCCCCTCTCCTCCCTTATAAAAGGGCACCTCCTCCCTCTCCTCCTCACACCAATTTGAGCATTCAAGCTCGGCCAACCCCTGAAAAAATATCTTCTCAACTTCCCTAGTATCATCCTAGAGGTCCTGGTTCTCTTAAAAGACCATCCTTAGTTCTTTAAGTGGAGGTTAAGTGAAGGCGCATCAAAAAGAGGTAATATCCATTACTGGTCTTTTTCAATTTCTTTCTTCTTCAACTTCTTCTTATTTAGTTGTTTCATGATGAAGTAATAACATAAGTATTTATTATATACTTATATGTTATTATAAATATGAAACAACTCTAATTAACCTTCTATCCATCCTACGGAAAAAGGAAATCACCGCGCGTGCGTACGTACAAAATATCGTCTCCACGCCGTGGTGTAATCTATTTTCCACCACCACCTTAATTGGATGGTTATAATGGTGTAATGAGTAACTATATATGATTATTATAATGTTATATTGATATTTAAATAGTATACATAAACTTAAACACAATTCCACGACCATGGGAACGATATCATCGCTCATGCGTACGTACGGACTACCGTCTCCACGATGCGATGAGATTCATTATCCATGTTAACCATTCCAGAATGATTATAAAGTATATATAATGAATAATAATTAAATATATGAAATGGTAAATCTACTGGATTTATGTATATATATATGTCATCTACTTACTTTCATTCAAGAAAATAAGGAAAGGAAAACAGCGTTCATGCGTACGTACGGACTACCGTCTCCATGAACGGTGTGTTTCATTTCATTTATCTATCTATTATATATATATATAATGAATATATATGATATATAAATCATATTTTATATTCTGGAAGTAAGTAAATCATGATATAAGTAATAATAATGTCAAGAACAACAAGTCCAAACAACTACGATAAATGAAATGATTTTACCCAAAACGCTTCTTTAAAATGGAATTTACAAAAGAACGGGTAATATAAAGTCGTAAGTGAACCATATATGATATCATAACAATGAATATGATTCTTTAATATGTTAATGACATTATTTAAATCATTATACAGAATGTTTGGATACATACAAAGCATATCAGACATAAGGTAAGGGAAATATCCCAATCTCATTTTTATCAAAGACTGTTTATACATTGAAATTTACTAGGGTGTATTTTATCATCCACATCCATGTTTTCTCAATATTTAATATTATTTCCATCCACCTAAAATTTTTTAAATCCTATTTTACCCTTTGGTGAGTTTTTAGTAAAAGATATGAAAGGAATCTTTTGTCGTTTTTCGTATGAGGTACTTTTTTGACTTTTCTGACAAAAGTACGAGAAGAATGTTTTTTTAACTTATATGGCATGAATGGATTTTTGAAACATTATTTCCAAGAAGCTTACTTTACAAGTTTTCAAGTTTATTTTTAATCAACTTCTTTTAGTTTAAAATTTTATGACATGTTAAGAAAGGAAAAAAATTTTGAAGTAGAAAGGTTATTTTCCTCAAGAATGGAGTTCAAGTGTTTTATCAAAATTATTTTCCATATAAGATAATAAAGGGATCTGTTTTGATCCCTATTATTACATTGATTTGATTATGTTGTGATGGAATTATTTTTATGAATTCCTTTATCTTATATGAATTGTTTTATGATGTCATGTTGTTTAAGAATCCCATTTTTATTACATGGATTATGAAATGATGTATGATTTATGATTTTGTGGCACACATAAGAATGGTATCATTATGAGATGGGTGGGACCTATATCTCCCTCCAATGCATTGGGTAAAGATTTTATATCTCATGAGATAGACATGGCTGGAACGATAGGGTATACCGGTTCAGTGAAACTGGACTGAAACGAGGGTGACTCAGTTCAGAAAGGGACTTTGTCCACTAAGATAGTCTTGGAAATGAGTCTTGACTAATAAGAAATGATTCTTTATGATTATGTGTGTATGCCACAAAGTTTCATGTTTTAAATTATGATTATTGGGGTTTCATCGCACTACTACGATTTATCCCATGTTATGATATTATGATCTCTTTTGCAGGTTAAGATTTCCAAAATGTTATGTTCTTATGAATATGATGTGATTGATTTTTCTTTTGTTTACCCTTACTGAGAATTTGAGCTCACCCTTTTATGTTTTCTTTTACCCAGGATATAAAGAAAGGTTTTAGGTAAGAAAAAAAGGGAAGATCTTTATGGGAGATGTTGAAGATCTTTCACCATGATTAGAAGATTATGTTCCGAGTTTCCAAAGACACTAAACTATTATGGTCCTTGTGTGTGTGTTTTTCTTATGTAATAAGTATTCCGCAAAAGTAATGTAATGTCCTTGTATGTTAAGATTCGGTTCTCTACAGTTGGTATCAGAGGAAAGGTTTAGTCAACCTTTGGAAACTAGGATGCGAAAACGTTAGTAAGATCCCTAGAGATATTTCTAAGGTATGTCTAGGGATGTCCCTAAGGATAAGTATACGTATAGGATATAGTCCTAGAACTATGGTAATGATATTAGATTAAACCAAAGATGTTAGATATTGAAGTTACTCCCCCTTTATTATGATTTTTGCCTCTCACACTATTCTTTTTGGGTTTTAGAAAATGGCTAGAAATAAGATGATTCACGATAATGGAGGATATGATGGACAATGGAAGGATATTCCTCATGAGCAACCAAATGAAATGGGATTTGGAAGTCCAAACATCATTATTATGCTGAATCAGCAATCTCATAATATTATCAATAAAGTAAAATTTGGTAAGTTTCCTGACTCGGATAATAAGAGAAAGATGGAGTTTCATGATGATCACAGAGGAAAGAAAGTTCAATTTCCCTCATGTAAATCATGTGGGAAGAGGCATCAGGGAGATTGTTTCCAAGGAACTGGAAGCTTATTTGGGTGTGGAAAAGAAGGACACAAAGCCAGTAAGTGCAAAGGAAAAGGTTCAGTTAAGACCATGGACAATGATAATGGTATTGCTACGACATCAAAAATGGTTAAATGTTTTAAATGTGGAATGTACGGGCATTATGCAAACCAATTCCCTAAGGGAAGGTCTCATGAAGAGAATCAGTATGGTCATATGGGTAGTATTTATGTTGTTGATGATGAAGAGACTACAAATGATATGTGAGATGAAAGAATTGTTGAAGCTCGGTCCATGGTTTAAGAAGGTAGTGGAATAATTACATGTTTATCAAGTGTAATATTGTATAAGTAATCTCATGGTACTATGGAATAAAGAGACATCTAAGGATTGTTACACTGTTGTCTTTCCTTAATCTTTGAAAGTGTATGATTAATGTTACCAGTAACCATGAAAGGTTATTTAGATATTTTTTTGGAAATAAAATGATATGATCATAATTAAGGGATAAGAAGATAATGAGATGTTTGATTGTATTCATGAGCTCATGACTGATATAAGGACTAAGTGATATTATGTTTTGAGTATATTGAATTTTGAGGATTTTGGTATGTGGAAAGTGTTAACTTTTAACTGCATTCATGTTTTCACTAAGGTTCAATGGGTAATCAATTTTCAAGAGAATACATGATTAAGGTATTCACATGATTGGAATGTGACCAACAAGATATATGGGGGATAAATGATGGTATTCACATGCTTGGTTGATGACATTTCAAGTAATCGTTTTCTTTATACTATGAGCTTAGACCGAAGTATTTTAGATAAGCCTAAATATTTGAATGGATTAAGTTGGACATATGCTAATTATTTTTTAAGGACAGAACTTTTTTTGATATTACTGATGGGATTTTATATTAATGTAGTTTTAGAAAAAGGACAACCTGCAGGATGGGCGACAACCCATCGCATCGGACAAGGCCGTGGGAATCGAACCCAAAACCGAAGTGCGACTGGCATTTTTTGCCTACCACTGGCCTACAGGAAGTCCCTATTTAGTAGAAACTAGTTTTATTATATTAAGCAATATAAGTCCATTTTAGGAACTATATAAGATTAATCTCACTATAGACGGACTTATGTATTTTTTTGACAACTTTTATAACCTTATGATTGAGACAGATGGAATGACCCATCATTTTATCACATGATCTGCTAACACATCACGAATGACCAATTCAACTTCATTTCGTTAAGAGATGAAGTGGAAATTGTCCAAAGAATGACAAACGGTGAGACGATACCAAAATCACGAAAGTATTTCTTCTAATTCCAATTTCATCAACTTTAGGGAAATGATCTTGAAAAACCAAAAATGTTTTCCTACTGCCCTTATATCTGATTAATCAGATGGTACCTTAGATCACCACAAATCAATAGATTTGTGATTGTTGGCTTTTTCATAGCCATGTTCTCTACCACTCTCCATCAGAACATGATGGTTAGATTTCTCTTCCATGTCCATATTTTCTCCTATATGGAAACCCAGTGATGAGTTCATTTGGGTAACCGTTATATTTCATACTTTAGTTTTTAAAGTTCATTTTTGGTATTTCATTTTACGATGTGGGTTTTTATGAATAGTAAATGATTTATAACCCCGATGAATTTCGAGGGCGAAATTCATTTTAAGGGGGGTAGAATGTAACAACCCGAGATTGTATAAGATACATTATTTTTAATTTCATTCATATCATCTATTGTACGATACACCAAGATTACCTTGTGCTATATGCAACACCGTATTAGCGTGCAGTATACGCAACACTATTCTTGGATCGTGTTACACACAATTTCAAGTTCGTTTGATAGAAGTTATTCTATGTAACATTGAGTGTATATATACATATATATATATATATTCAATGTATAAATAAAATATAGTTGGATTATGTTATATGCAACAACAAAGGAGTTGTGCACTACACGCAACGTTGACTTGTCTTTCATTACACGCAATTGCGACCTTCCTCGATAGCATGTGTAGTACGCAATACTGAGTTTCACTAAACAACCATATGCTACTAAAATATTATTAAAACTAGCCGTTATGAATAGTAAAAACCAATTTTTGAAATTTTTTAAATTTTATTTTTCAAAATGGACTTCATTTTGGATTCGGAATATCGAAATTAGCCTAGGGTGAAATTTTGGTATTATTCTGAAAACTTTCAATTTTTGATGAATAGTGAAACCACTTGGTGGTAGTTAAAAAAACTTAATTTTTCATAAAACATAAATTTACCGCTTCTGTGAGTATAATTTAGAAAATACGAGAGACACGGTTGATGTCAGTAAGTAAAATGTGGTTCAATGAGATGAAAATAATTTTTTGGTAAATAGTAACTTTTTACTTTTTTTTACCACGGTTAAAAGTAAATAGGGTAATTAAGGGTGTAAATGATATTAATATTACCCTAAAACATATCCTAATTCTATTGAAAAAGTGTAATTCGACCAAAAACAACCTTAGGAATAAAATATGACCATTTATCCCCACTTGGATTAGATTAGGACATTTATTATTAATTTATTTAAAGAAGGGTTAAAATAGTTAAAATCAAAGTTTAATAAGTAAATCATTTTTAATATGGGGTTATACATAAGATAAATTCGACTATACATATTAATTAGAAATCTAAAAATATTTCCTACATAATGGTATTTTACTTTTAATTTTTAGACATTAAATAATTTAATTTATTTATGACACAAAGATGATGCAGTAATTATCTTATTAATGAAATATTGACATAATTGATGTTATAAACACCAAAATAAATGTAATTTGAGACTTTTTATGAATTCCACTAATTTTATAGATTAATATGACATGTTAGTATTGATTTAATTAGCTTTTTTGGAACTAATAATTGTGTTATTATTTTCACAAAAATTAATTACTAAATAGTTTTAAAATTGACATAAAATAGTTTTTAAAACAAATATTATATTAGTAATTGTTATTTTATTCCTAAATATCTTAGGATCGGCCAAATGACTTAGATAATGGTATATATATTAATAATAAACAACTTGGGGTTCGTTTGGCTGCTTATAGTAAGTTTATTAGCCTTATTGTATAAGAACACATGAAGACACGGTAAAAGTAAAATTATTTAACTTAATGTTAAATCTAAATGATAAGGTTAAAATAGGAACTTAAACTTGTCTAAATTCTATTGTATGAGAGGATTTCTACCCATACCCACGTTATCTTCGAAATAAATCAATTTGGAGCTATTTAAATCCGAACTTGACTTTATAATAAAATAATATTTTTAGTTTTTCCAAAGGAGCCCCTCTCCTCCCTTATAAAAGGGCACCTCCTCCCTCTCCTCCTCACCCCAATTTGAGCATTCAAGCTCGGCCAAACCCTGCAAAAATCTCTTCTACACTTCCCTAGTATCATCATAGAGGTACTATTCTTCTTCAAAGACCATCCTTAGTTCTTTAAGTGGAGGTTATGTGAAGGCGTGTCAAAAAGAGGTAATATCCATTACCGATATTTTTCAATTTCTTTCTTATTCATCTTCTTCTTATTTAGTTGTTTCATGATAAAGTAATAACATCAGTATTTCTTATATACTGATATGTTATTATAAATATGAAACAACTCTATTTAACCTTCTATTCATCCTACGGAAAAAGGAAATCACCACGCGTGCGTACGTACAGAATACCGTCTCCACGCCTTGGTGTAATCTATTTTCCACAACCACCTTAATTGGATGGGTATAATGGTGTAATGAGGAACTATTTATGATTATTATAAAGTGATATTTATACTGAAATAGTATACATACACTTCAACACAATTCCACGACTATGGGAACGATATCATCGCTCGTGCGTACGTACGGACTACCATCTCCACGATGCGATGAGATTCATTATCCATGTTAAACATTCCAGAATGATTATAAAGTATATATAATGAATAATAATGAAATATATGACATGGTAAATATACTGGATTTATGTATATATATATGTCATATACTTACTTCCATTCAAGACAATAAGGAAAGGAAAACAGCGTTCGTGCGTACGTACGGACTACCGTCTCCATGAACGGTGTGTTTCATTTCATTTATCTATCTATTATATATATATATACTGAATATATATGATATATAAATAATATTTTATATTCTGGAAGTAAGTAAATCATGATATAAGTAATAATAATGTCAAGAACAACAAGTCCAAACACCTAAGATAAATGAAACGATTTTACCCAAAACGCTTCTTTAACATGGAATTTACAAAAGAACGGGTAATATAAAGTCATAAGTGAACCATATATGATATCATAACAATGAATATGATTCTGTAATAAGTTAATGACATTATTTAAATCATTATACAGGAGGTTCGGATACGTACAAAGCATATCGGACATAAGGTAAGGGAAATATCACAATCTCATTTTTATCAGAGATTTTTTATACTTTGAAATTTACTGGGGTGTATTTTATCATCCACATACATGTTTTCTCAATATGTAATGTTATTTCCATCCACCTACAATTTTTTAAATCCTATTTTACACTTCGGTGAGTTTTTAGTAAAATATATGAAAGGAATCTTTTGTCGTCGTATGAGGTACTTTTTTGACTTTTCTGACAAAAGTACGAGAAGAATGTTTTTTTATCTTATACGGCATGAATTGATTTTTCAAACATTATTTCCAAGAAGCTTCCTTTAAAAGTTTTCAATTTTATTTTTAATCAACTTCTTTTAGTTTAAAATTGTATAACATGTTAAGAAAGGAAAAAAAATTTGAAGTAGAAAGGTTATTTTCCTCAAGAATGGAGTTCAAGTGTTTTATCAAAATTATTTTCCATCTAAGATAATAAAGGGTTCTGTTTTTATCCCTATTATTACGTTGATTTGATTATGTTGTGATGGAATTATTTTTATGAATTCCTTTATCTTATATGAATTGTTTTATGATGTCATGTTGTTTAAGAATCCAATTTTTATTACATGGATTATGAAATGATGTATGATTTATGATTTTGTGGAACACATAAGAATTGTATCATTATGAGATGGTTGGGACCTATATCTCCCTCCAATGCATTGGGTAAAGATTTTATATCTCATGAGATAGACATGGCTGGAATGGTAGGTTATACCGGTTCAGTGAAACAGGACTGAAACGAGGGTGACTCGGTTCAGAAAGGGACTTTGTCCACTAAGAGAGTCTTGGAAATGAGTATTGACTAATAAGAATTGATTCTCTATGATTATGTGTGTATTCCACAAAGTTTCATGTTTTAAAATATGATTATTGGGATTTCATTTCACTACTATGATTTATCCCATGTTATGATATTATGATCTCTTTTGCAAGTTAAGATTTCCAAAATGTTATGTTCTTATGAATATGATGTGATTGATTTTTCTTTTGTTTACCCTTACTGAGCATTTGAGCTCACCCTTTTATGTTTTCTTTTCCCCAGGATATAAATAAAGGTTTTAGGTAAGAAAAAAATGTGAAGATCTTTATGGGAGATATTGAAGATCTTTCACCATGATTAGAAGATTACGTTCCGAGTTTCCAAAGACACTAAACTATTACAGTCCTTGTGTGTGTGTTTTTGTTATGTAATAAGTATTCCGAAAAAGTAATGTAATGTCCTTGTATGTTAAGCTTCGGGTCTCTACAAATATAGTATCAAGCACTTGGCCCAACCTATAGTTTCTCAACAATTATTACTTCTACATGCATCTATTAATATCATCAATAGTCACTTTAGAAGTTGATAAATGAAAGCCACTTCACAAAGCTCCTTCGCATAACACCCATTCATCTCATCATTATTATGCAATTATTTGTTATTTAATCCATTCCAAAGAAACTACTAAGAACAATAGCCAATAAGAAACTAAAAAAATGGTCAACACCACTGTAGTCATTTAAGAAGTTGAATATCCAGATTGTTTAACACACATCATATTTCCACTCCGTTAACACCCACTCATGATATAACATATACCGATACTGAAACACATGGTGAAGATTTATACATGACACTCATGGATAAACCTCAGGTGATATACCTGTATTAATTTACACAATCCTTCTTCAATGTCATCCCTCCCAATCCATCCTCCAAACTGAAGAAAACCCCCAACTCACAGCTGCTCCCAGCAATACATCTCACCACAACCATCCTCAGAAGACCCATTGCACAACCAAATCTCACCAAACACATCCAGAAACAAAAACTAGCATAACCTAATTGTTACCCAACTACATAACCATGACACACCCATCACAACCCAATTGTTCAACCACATTCATCCACTTCCCCGCTCACAAAACACTCACACCAAAACACAAATAACATCCATTACAAAATCAGTTCGCTATTATAATGAGGGATATTATTCAAATTATACTTTTTAAATCGAAGGTGTTATCACATAAGCCATATGATATTGGTGCATTTATGTTAATTTATTTAGTATATATGATTATCAGTTTTCATAAAAAATTATCCAACCAAGAGAAAAAATCATTCATTCAAAAGATCATCCCATGTAAAAATAAAGACCTTCAATGGACATGATTTTCAGTAGGCATATAGCCCATACACTTCACATCATTGATAAAAACATCAAAAAATAAACGAAATACAAACATACATCAGTTTTACCTGGACCATGTTTATTATTTTTAATCCAATTAAATTATCTTTATTAAATTTGGATTCAACTGTATTCATAAAGGAAACAATATTACAGACACACCACATGTAACATAAATAAGATAGACTATGTAAAACCAACCATGAAGAAAAGACGATCAACCGTTTCTTATTACACCGTGAAATGGGGTGTGCATGCAGTAGGAAAAGAATCCAAGGAAAATGTGATCCAAAGACAACAACATTACTCGATGAATTATAGGGGAAGAAAAGTTCTCAAGAAGTATGGTATGAATAATAAAGGGAAAATGCATGTAATAAAGGATAATAGCTTTAGAAAGTCTATATCCAAAATCAGAGGGATTTTTTTTTTAAAATCCATTAAAGGAAGATCCTAAAAAACACCATGTGGTTCGAAATTCAATGGATGAATCAGGTTTCTAGAATATAGATAGATTTGAAATTGGTCCAAAAATAATTATATATATAATTAAATTCAATTTACATCAAATAAATTGTTATAGGGGATAAACTGGAAAAATGGGGAATTTTAGAAATTTTGAAAAACTATTGGAAATGAGTCACCATTATATGAGTCACTAGTATGAGTCACTAGTGAAATTCACTTTTGTGACTCACCGGTGCATGTCCTCGGTGTGACACGCTAGTGTGAGTCCCTAATGTGACACACCGTTTGGTGAGCTACCAGTGCGAGTCACTAGTGTGAGTCACAGGTATGAGTCACCAGTGTGACTCAACATTTAGAGAGATACCATTAGCGACTCCCCATCATGAGTCACCATTGATACCTACTATTAGTGATTCACTATTCCTGAATCACTGGTGGAAAACTACAAAAACTAGAAAACACTTGAAATGAGCCACTGTGACCTCCCTCAACAACTCAAAAATGGTATTTCCACAATTTAATGGATCCGAGAGGTCTGATCCATTATAGGGTTACAAAAGTTATCTTGTTACTATGGGTTTATTTTCGATCGGTAGCACTCATAGTGGAATTCGGTGTGAAAACATTAGTTTTATCGGTGTGTATACTGTTTTGGAATACCAGGACTCCCCTTTTAGGAATGGGAAATAACCCCATGTTCATAGTGGTGGTTATGGTGTTCTTTAGGCGTGGAAAAGTCAGTTTGTGAATTCTTGTTGGAGACACTGAGTGGGTTCTAACTTCATGGTAATAGTGTTCATTTTACATAAGGTGGCTCTTCAGTGAAAAACAAGTGTAGAAAAATCAACTAGGGGAGATTTGTGGTGAGGCAAGTTGATCTGCAACCATTCCCAATGAGGTAGGAAAACATGGTGATATAGAACATTCAATGTATTATTTATTGGTGAATTGGGTACATATTGATAGTGAATTCCCCCTAAATCATGGTGGATTCCCATTGTGTTTATGAAAGTTCACCCTTGTGTACGTTATTAAAAAACCTGTAAGAGAACACACCACACTGTGTTCCATGGAATTTCACAACAAGGGTCATTTTAATTAAATAAAAAAATCATAACTAATTTTGGGGGGAAATTATCCACAATGATGGTGACATATTTTTTTTATTTTTGGGTGTATTATTAAATATTTTATTTCATTATTTTATCCTTAGAAAAATATATTTCTATCTTATATCACTTGGGTACGTGAATAAGTTTATCTCCGTAGGATTTTTGGGTGATCCAACTCCTTGGAATCTCTTATATTGGATTCTATTTGAAAAAGAAAACAGAGGTAGTTGGATTCTGTCAATATCTACAACACTCTCATACATTAAGGTATATGTATATAATGATATCCACTTATTTATGATGAATTATTATAGTCAAAATCTCATTAATATATTTCTTTTATTTATGTAAATAAAAAATAATTATTTATTAATATAAAATCATTTTTATATATTGTGTTCCATTTATATATTGAATGTTTTGTGACTTTTCCTTTCACAATTTATAATATCTAATGAAGTAGAGGGTTATATTGGGTTGTCATGACTTAGGGTGAATTCATGATGCATATATAAGTGAATATTCTTATTATGACTTGGTTGTTTTAATATCTTGGGAATATAGAATATTAATTAGAAATGTGATGACTAGGAATAGAGGAATTTCATTCATCTCACATGATTAGGTATTTTTAGGGAGTTTCTTATTGGTGGGGGATGCATGACCAAATATTATTTCATTAAATGGTTTCTCGGATACTAGGTAAAATATTTCATATAAATAATGGAATTGTATTGGGAAAATTGATTTTTATTTGAGTTGTCATTATTATTCTATTTTCTATCATTATAGTAACAAGGTTCTCTCGAGTTTTACGGGTTTCACCAAATGATAGTGGCTTTTGAAACATTCCCAATAAAATGGGTTGGGGTTAGTATATTATATTTTTGATTATTAAAAATGGGGTAAGTGAGTTCCAATTAATTAGTTCTAATTGAGGTAAAATCATCAATTTCGAATAAATAATCATTTTATGATGATGAATTTCAAATATTTGTAAGGAATTTGAATATATAGTTATATAAAATGTCCAAAAAATATTTTGAGGCCTTTTGGGCCTCTTTTGGACTCAGAAAACATTACATTGGGTTCACCCCTATCACTAGTGAGTAGAGATCATTATCAGCAATCTCCACTGAGAGGATTATCAACTGAATAAAAAATATCACTTAATGATCATCTACAAATGATACATTCCCTCCATGCGAGAGTTTTTTATAGCACACTTTTTATGGTTATCCAAATGTATCATTAGCCAACATAACCCAAATTTTCTTGAAGTTCATCCTTCAGCAATCTCAAGAATCCCTCAACACAAATCAGATCCTTGGTGATTCAAATGTTGATTAATGGGATACAAACGACCTCTAAAATCAAGGTTCTAAGGATCAAAAATCCCGCTTCATCCTTCATTTTTTGATCCACACAAATTATAATTTCGGTATCACGTCGTAGAGGATGCCTCTCATATTTATCTTTAATTTCATTTTTCACACACCATCTCCACTTTTGAATTTATGATACATCCTATAATACATTATTATTAGGAAAGGAAACATATGAATTACCAACAAGTACAACAACATTGCATCCATTATCCCAAATACTCTCCACCACACTTACTTGCCTTTTACTTACCAGTTACATGGTACTTCCAAGTGCATAAAGGGCCTCAAATACTTTTTGTCTATTTTTAAGAACACTCATAATAGAATCTTCTTTATTACTTGATCCATGAGTTCACATGAAAATGTAAGGTTAGAATAGATACCCACCCTTGTCACACCTTAACCATTTATTAGTGCCTATCAACATTGGTGCATAGGAAATCATCACATAACTAACACTTTGATCAAGCCCTCCAAGGACCAGGGAATCAAATTAAATAGCACCATACTTCCTTGAAGACTATTGTCTAGGATCCCTTTCCCCAATACAGATAGTGTGCTAGAAGGCTGGCCCAATATCAAGAGGACTGTCTGCAACCTGGTTAATTGGAGAATGGATATTTTCTGTCTCGACTAACAATTCAATCAAGACTTCCCATATTTGTTAGAGTCTCTTTTTCCCATGAAGATGTTCATTCAATTTTTAGGATTTTCTTTACCTAACCAAACAACATTCTCTTAATTAAAATTTTCATATATCTCGTGCTGTCTCAATATCCTCATTTATGATATTTTGATCACCGTTTATAATCCCTATCTTCTGGATTTTGTTTTCTCCATGTAATTGTCAACGTGTTATTTTTAATATGTTTTCTGAAAAAATTTAAAAATGGTAGGTTAATTTTTTTAAAAAAAACTCTTTAAAGGTGAAATCCTCACTATTGCCTTTAGGTTAAGCCCAAAGGTGGTAGAGGTGATTTCGTCGTCTACCTAAAACAATTGTTTTCTATTTCAATTATTCTTTTTTATATATTTAAAATTTAAAATTTTTATTATTATTTTGTTATGTTTATATATATATATATAAATAAAACAAATAATTTCTGCATAATTTATCTCTTATTGAAGTACGTGATTTTTCTAGAATATCAAATATAAAGTATAAGACCAATATATATAAAAATTAAAACATGTACTTAACATATAAGAAGTAGTAAAAAGTAGAAATAATTTATTAAAAAATGTTGATGAAAAATAATTTATAATCTTTCTTATCCACCAAATAGAAACATAGAAATGTTTCAAGTATGTGACCTTTCTAACCAATAATATATAAATTTGATGACCAATATAAATAAATATTAAAAAATGGATTAAAAATATATGATTTAATCGAAAATAAATAATTTCATAAAAAATTTGATTAAAAATAACATATAAGCTTTCTAATCCACCAACTTGAAACTTAAAAATGATTAAAGTACGTGACATTGAAAGCCTATAAAATATAAAATATATGACCAATATATATTAAAATTAAAACATGGATTAAAAATATAATTAATAGTTGAAAATAAAAAGAATTTTGTAAATAATGTTGATGAAAAATAATTTATAAACATTAAAAGCCTCCAAATTGGAACATAAAAATGCTTCATGTATGTGTATTTGAAGGCCCATAAAATATAAACTATAAGACAAATATAAATGAAAATTAACATATGGATTAAACTTATATAAAATAGTCGAAAAAAATTCATAAAAAATGTCAAAGAAAAACAAGTTATAAGTTTTCAATTCCACTAACATAAAACATAAAAATGTTTCAAGAATTTGAATTTGAAAACCATTAAAATATAAACTATAAGTCAAAAATAAATGAAAATTAAAACATGTATTAAAAATATAATATATAGTCAAAACAAATAAATTTCAAAAAAAATTGATGAAAAATAATTTATAATCTTTCAAAGCCACCAACTTGAAACATAAAAATGTTTTAGGTCTATGACTTTTCTAGCCTATAAAATATAAAATATAAGGCCAATATAAGTGAAAATTATAACATATATGAAATATATAAGAAATGGTAAAAAATAAAATTAATTTCTTAAAATATTTTGATGAAAAATAATTTATAAGCTTTCTATTCCACCAACATGAATGTTGAAAATGTTTCAAGTATATGACTTTTAATGCCTATAAAATATAAATTATAATAACAATATATATGAAAACTAAGAAAAGGATTAAACATATAAAAAATAGTCAGCGTTTTAATTTTTATTTATATTGGTATTATAGTTTGTATTTTATATGCGTTCAACGTCAAGTTGGTGCATTTGGATCCTCCTCGGCATTCCTTCTTTTCACTCTGACTTCTAAGTAACTTTTATTGAATTACATTGATTTTCATTTATTTATTTTATTTATGAAACTATTTATTTTCATAAACTTTTGAGATGTTTATTATGTCTTTTAGATTTTATATACATTAATTTTATATTTCATATTTTATAAGTTTTAAAGTTATCTACTTGAAATTTAATAATTATTCGTATGTTTCAAGTTGTCAAATTTGAAAGCTGTTAAATATAAATTGTGAATAAAATATTAATGAAAAGTAAAACAATTCATAATAATATAATAAGGGATGATATTAATAATAGTATATTTATTTCAATATAAAGAAAAAATATAAATGAACATGTACAATCAATGTTTATGTCTATGGAGAGGATATTCCACCCAACAAGGTGGTCTACAAATATGATGACCGCTTCAAGTTCACTGTGGAGTCTGATGACCTGGAAAGGGCTGATCCTCATACATTGGAACATCAATTATTGTATCCTCTCCCTGTGTTTAGGCGGGAGGAGTTTTCTAATACTTGTTTTACTACACACCTTATCCTTCTCCTACTAGGGTGGAAGAAGATCCTTCCATCATTGTAGTGGGGAACCAAGCCTATGATGGAGTTATACCCCAAAGCTGTAATGGATCTAGTCCTCAAGGATGTGAAGGATTTGGAAACCAAGGCTGCAATGGATCTAGACCCCAAGATGGAGAGAACTGTGGATATCCTATCAGGAAAGAAGAATCACATGCCACCTGAGGCACATCCTAAATTGGATGAGGCTAGAATTCTAGAGGTCTAAACTATGCCTCTAGAATAGGTGAGGCCTCAGGTGATGCACGACACTTTCTACATTGCCATAGTCATGGCTCCCCAGCACCAACAACTTCTATAAGATGATCCTCTAGGACAAAACATTATATCTTCGGGATGGATTCTCGAAGATGCACTAAAAAAGAACATGATAAGATGAACACAACTTCAGCACTTCTGCATGGACGACTACCCGACTAAAGACCCCATCCTACTCTTCATCACTCATGTGAAAAAGATCCTCTGAGGGAATTCCCTATAAAGAGATTCAAAATTAATTAGAAAATAGTTCAATAAATTAAATAATGGAAATTTATTGACTTACAATCTAATGAATCTCCATGCCGTGTTGGGTAAGATATAGTATAGACATAACTCTATACCATGTATCATACTCAACCTAATCTGGTGGAAATAATCGATTCGTAGGTACACATTGGATACAAAACTCTGCAATCCTGTACCAGTAGTCGAGAAACTGAGCATGTACTCGGTGCTAGTCCTCATCCTGCCTCCCTATCAGCTTCACCTCATAAAGATTCTCTATCCGTCTCAGCAATAATGGAATTAGATAAGTACAGAAAAACTAGCGAATGAATCTATGAGGCTATTTCCACTAAATAACAAGGAAGTGAATGAGGGGAACTATCGCCATAGAATCCTAAATCCCAACAGTGATGTATGGTGGAAAATGGTCCATAATAGTCTATTATGGAATCCATGAAATCTAAAATGACATGTGAACATTGTCAAAAAAATATCCTTATTAAAATCCAAAATTGATACTATTAATAAATTTTTTATACTGTGATATATTTTATATACATACCTATTTGGGTAAGAGACAATCCAACTGGAGCTGATATATGCCCAAATGGTGTCTCAAAACTGCGTGGAAATTTTTTCTTTGACAACACATGTAAAATACAATAGTGATAGTGAAAAATAATGAGAAATTAATGTCAATAAATTCTAGTAGCATCGTAAACTAACACAAATGAGTGATCATACTAGTGTCCATGCGGAGCATCATGAAACACCTCTATCTTGATTGGCAGACCATCAAGCTTAGGGTGGAATGCAGGGATGTGCTCCCATGTGCAAATATAAAGAAGGTTAAAACATCCCCCAAGACCTATTCAGTACTTATGGGATATCCTGCATAATACTCTTTATGTGTATGCCAGGAATGATGATTCCCAACAGTATGACCCAGACCAATCAATGTCCTCTAGTAGGGGTAGATACATCATGTACATGTGCATCTCCAAGTGATCAGTACACATGGTCCCTCTAATGAGCCGTAATATAAATGCATGGGAATAACACATGATAGTATGCTCATCATCATCCTCATGTAAATGTGGAATCTAAATCACTAACCAAGGCATAGATATTGATGCTCCATATGTATCCCTACAGTCAGACAAAATGTCGATGCCTAACAATCACTGAGAATGTTTGGGACAAGATGAATGAGGGGGTCCAATAACAGCTCTCCCCTGGATAAAAATACTAAGAAGCACTGCCACTTAATAGTGGGTGATGGTCATCTCCCCCCTTAGGTAGGTGGAATCTGTGTGTCTCTGGTCTCCACATCTATACGAGGGAAGAAAATAGGTGATGGTCGACAAATGGAAAATATGATAAGGCAATGCTGTAGAATCCAGTATGGAACATCTATGGTCTAATGGCATGTGGAGGCACCCTATGATGAAAATGGTTCTCTTGATGCACCCTGGTTGATGGATCCTCACCACCATCTAACATGACCAGAGAAATATGTCTATCCTAAGGAGTTAGTAGAATGGTATCATCCATCTGTACAAAAAAATGCAACGAGTCATAAGTATAAAATATAAATATAACATTATGGTCAGTAGAATGTTATGAATTATAGAATCCCATACATGACATGTTTATTCACATTGTTTTATGATGTTATTTTTACCAAAAGAAAGGGGCATGCCGTCATGTTTTTCAAAGCCTATTACTAACCTGTTGTTATGATATGATTTTAACTATAAAAGGGTGATTTTTAAGATATGGTTTTATATATTTATATGTATAAATAATTTGTCTTTTTTATTTAGACTTTATTAGAAAATGGGGTTCTTTTTAATTTATGTATGGCTCTTCACATGATGGTGTGTTTCATGATTATTTTCTCACATGTAAAGGTCATTCTATAACACTAACTGAACATCAAGAAAGAATTTTTTAGAAATGAACCATGACATAGGAGGAATAGTGACAATAATAATGGTGATGATGTAAAATCACTCCATCACCAATGTCATTGTAACTATTACTCATGCATCGTTTTTCATTTCCCTCAAATTCTTTCATGAAGTTCAGTTAGTGTTAGAGAATCAACTATACTAACCTCTATTGTTGGTTGTGTACTATAACAAGATCCTTTATCATTTTGTATAACCTCCCCATAGTAGTAGAGATAGGTAAAACCTAACTGTATATATCGAAAACGTTTTCTTATAATGATTTTGATTATGTAGCTAATATTGAAAAAGATAGTTGATCATATAAAGTTAATTATACTAAAATTTTATGACATCTTCTTGTACAGTAATATATGATACTATTATTTTGTTATATAAATAATTATTAGAATATCAGTCACATAATTTTATTTGAAAACCGAGGTAAAGGGAAGATGTTTTTGGGTTTATAGTTCATATTTTAGGTTTTAGTATTTAGTGATTAGGGTTTCAGATATTGTGGTTTTTTTCTAGGTTTTCGTATGTTTTGTAAGGATTTAGGGTTTGCGTTTATGATTTTAGGGTTATTTTTTGGGTTTTAAGGATTAGGGTTTATAATTTTGATATTATAATATAGGGAAGATGATTCTAGGTTTAGTGTTTATCTTTTGGGTCTTTGGAGTTTAGAAAATTGAGGTAAAAAAGAAGAGATAACAACATATAATTTACAATATGAGAATCTCACAATGAAGACAATACAACATTGTGGCTGAGAGTGTGAAATTGACCAAATAGTGTTAGGGTATCATTACCGGTTATGACCTTATTGATGACATATGGTGCATATCAAACTCTTACCTTGTTCATGAGGCAATTCCATCTCATTCTGCATCTTGATGGCCATCGGTCTCCCATGGGGATGCAACCAATTGATGTTAGGTATCACAATTGGATATCCTTCAGTCATTGATAAATAAAAAAACTCCCCAATAGGCATCCATGGTGTAGCATAATAGTTAGCAATGTTGTCCATCTGATACACTAGATGAACATATGCATCCCATGATATGTTCATATAGGCACATGCAATGATGGTGTGTGTTCATAGAAACCCTAAGGCATGAATGTTTCTACATTGATATTGCCTCATTTTTAGTAATACCACCATTTTTTCACCGATGCTATTTGTAAAGGGGTATGAATACTCTTGAACATTAAATCGAGATTTTTATTTTTTAGAAGCCCTTTAAAGACACCATTGATTCACTCCACAATGTTTTTGGTCATGTGTTCGTACCTCTTCCCCCGGTCACATGCCAATGACTGTTTTTATTTTCGATTCTGCATATATAATCATTAAATTATTGATTAGACTGGTATATTTGTTTGCAATTTTCTTCAAACCATCATTGATCTGATTCATATGATACACCGAATACATTATATTTCACATAAATTTATTTTATCTTTGCGTAGAAATAGTAAAAAATAACAAAGACAATGTGTACCAAGCCTCATGATTTCCTTATTCTGTGGTTCATTGTGGAATGTTTTATGAAAGTTTCTAGAAATGTGTCTAATGAAGAACCGATGATGTGCATTTGGGTATCTCCATATATCAAGAACTGTATTTATATACTCATTAATTTACCTATGCCGATCAGATATCAAACAAACACCCCGAATGGTGATGAAATGGTTGCTGATACATGCAAAACACCGACTCCATGATTTATATTTTTCATTCTCTACAATAGAAAAGGAATGTGGAAGAGGTGAACAGTTTCCATCTTGGGTTTCTGTAATAAAAAATACACCCTTGTATTTTCTATACAGGAACGTTCCATTAATCTTAATGAACTATTTGCTGAAAATAAATGAAGATATATAGGGGATAAATTCCAAGAATAATCAATGGAATTGAACATGATATAGATCAAGTTGGTTATTATGAGACACATGTTCATTTATATCAATATGGAAGACAACTTGGTTATGATTCCTCAGTATGTCTAGCAATTGCAGCAACACCCGATATGAGTCATCCAAATCACCATATACCTTCACAATTTCCTTCAGTTATGCCACCCATGCCTTATAATATGAAATCTTATAACAAAACATCTGGTGTATCTTATTTTTCACAAGGGATATTAGAACCTCTTGTAATGTCCTAATCATCTCAACAATAATGTATGACATGAATTCTGCATCTAATTAGGTATGATCTTAGGCCAGGCTTTGCTGAATGCATGTATGAGCTGCCTCAATCCTCAAGATTCTTCAACCTCCAAATGTGATGTCTGGATTAACCCTAAATAAAAATCTATAATCATCCACATACTTCTCACACTGTATGATATATTTACTTCGACCAGATTCCAGAACTATATATATGCACTGCCTCTCAATATGAAATCTCTTTAGCATGGTTTTAATGCATCTTTTTTTGGAAAATACCTTCCAACATATAAGGGGTTTTCCATCTCACTAAACCATTATGGCACAACTCCATGAAACTAAATTTTAAGCGTGAGAACATTATTATCAAATTCAGAAACACATATCATAACTTCTTACCACAATGCAAAGAGTGGTGGACAATTTATTATAGGTTGAGGATTCTTTACAACTAATGCATTTCTCTAAACGTCCTACCTAACATCCACCGGTCCATCCTAATCAGCACTGTTGTCACCATCTATTCCATAATTATAAAAATCGTCATTGGATGTCATATTGACATTTATATCCAAAATATCATCTTGGATGTCCTCTTCTTCATTATAGGGAATATGCTAAATTTTGAGGGGTGTACTATCTTTAACCACTCTTGTAAGTCTGCAGCTTCATACAACTGAAAGTTGTTGTCATATAATAGAAACATAAACATATAACTACATCATGGTACCATCTGACTGTTGATAAAATAAATATATTTCATGGACCCACCATGCATCAAAAACCAATGAACAAGCTATATTCCATAGTATTGTCGAGAATTGAAAATTCCTATAGATTGTAGAATTGATCTTGTGATCATGTCCTAGATTTATGGAACCATGAATTCTATCTTGATGGTCACTTAGGGATAAACAATCAATTTTACTAACCACTGTTATTAGTTATGTACTTTAAGAAGCTCCTTGCTCCGATTGAATAACCTCCCCATAGTAGTAAACATAGACAAATATGACTCCAACATCATAAATTATTCTATGATCAAAATTATGATAGTGTAAAAATATTAATAATGATGTTTGACTATATAATATATATTATAATGTAATTTAAGGACACCTTTTTTACCCTAAAATATTCGAGTAATGTTTCATTATATAAAAGTTTATTAGAATATAAGTCAAAGAATCTTTCGGAAACCAAGGTAAAAAGAAGTGGAAACATCAAATTAGTTTATTTATCATTGATAAAATGGTAGTCATGATCAAATAATGTGAAATTAATAAGAAAAAATACATTAAATAACACATGAATTCTTTATATAAAATAATAAATTTATTGAAATGTTTTAATAAAATGTTGTTCGGACGAGATGAGTCATACTTCAGATATGAGATAAAATCCAACTTATTTTTAATTGGAAGCTTAATAACATCTTAGAATGATATTTACTTCACTTATTAAATTTAAAAATATTTCCGACATCTAATGACATATCTTAGATTTCATCTTAGATTTCCTTAGAAGGCCAAAAACATTTTAATTTTCAAAAGTGAAGTGCATATCCTTCTAAGATGTTATTAAGATGCCATTTAAAAATAAGCTAGATTTTACCTCATGTACGAATTGAGACTCATATTATCCAAACCACATTCTATTGAAAAATTTCAATGAATTTATTGTATGTTATAAAGCATTCATGTGTTATTTAATGTGTTTGTTTTTCTTTATTTCACATTATATATTCAGGAGTATCGTTAGATAATTATTATATAAATTAATTTTTCTAATCCTATGGTATTCATTAACTAATCTATAATTAATCATTTCTAATAATAAATATTTTTTCTAATCTATATAATCTTTATGATATTAAAATTTTAAAACATTTTCTCATATGCTAAACTATGATACAATTGTTTCATTGGATTGTTCTTACAAAGTTAAGTATTCATTAATCATTAGTTAATCATTAATAAGTTAATTATTAGTTAATACTTAGTTAATACTTATTTAATCACTCTATAATAGAGAATATCATACACACAAAATAACACATGAATGTTTTACAACATACAAGAAATACCAACATTTTCCAACAAAACATGGTTTGGATGATATGAGGATAATTTTAGAAGTGAGGTAAACACAACTAATTTTTATTTAATAGAATATTAAAGTATTCAATAAGTATGTACTTAACTTATTATGTACATATATTTATATTATTTAATTAATCTACTAAAAAAATAAATTGGATTTTACCTCCCATTTGAAGTCGTGCTCATCTCATCCAATCCATGTTTAATTGAAAAATACCAAGGTGTTTCTTGTATGTTGAAAAAAATTCATGGGTAAATTAATATGTTTGTTATTCACCATTTCATTTTATATAATCATAATTTTCATTTTAAAAATGATAAGTATTATTAGGTAATCATTACATGTATTCATCTATTAATCCTAAGATATTTAGTGAATAATTTATAATAAATCATTACTAAAAACCTATTTTTTCTAAACTATACAATATTTAAGATACTAAAATTTTAGAACATATTTCTATATCCTATTAAAGGATATTAAGGTTTTGTAGTATCTAATAAATCATTATTTAGTCATTATTTAATCATTATTAAGTTATACATTAATTAGTTATTATTTAATAATTAATCATATGATATTCATTAGTTAATTATAATTAAGTAATCATATGTATTCATTTTTAATCCTAATTCACTATTAATTAATCAACAATTAATCATTTCTTATAATAATTATTATCCAAAAATAGTATATAAATTATTAAACAACTTAGTAAATAACATCTTTAAAATTGACTAAACGAATTCAATTACTAATAATAACATTAATTCTTTAATGCATTTGTCATTGTAGATTTCATTCTATATCGACATAGTTATCATATTATCATTGATAAATACACTGCTTTTATTTTTATTTTCTTAGGTATTTTAGTAGTTTACAAAGACAATACGAATCATCTGAATCATATCCCCCGATTGTGTCAAACCTGGAGTGTTGCAATTCCTACTTTCATGCAACAGTTCTCGTTTGAGTATAGCTCAAATTTGTGTTTTTTGGTTTTACCCTTAGGTACATCTATGCCAGAGTCGCATCTACTTGTTTGTATCCATACAGAGATTTAATTTCTTAGATAACCACTTAATCTTTACGCTACCAAAATTTCACAATACATAATCCTAAGTTATTCTATACTTAATAGGTACTTAATCTCTACTTAATATATACATAATTATTACTACTAATAAATATTTTACCAAACTATATATAACTAATTAAACAACTTAATAATCAAAATATTTATAACTAACTAAACTATAGAAAAAATTAAATACCTTGAACTAAAAATAATTAAATTAAATAGAAAAAACATTAAATTAAATTAAAAAATACATATAAATGTTTCTTTGCATAAAATCGAGCATTATTTTAAACCACCAACTCCACTACATGGAAAAAGGAGTTTTTTAGAGATAGAAGAAGAAGATTGAGGAGAGATGAGGGAAAATTTAAGTGAAGAGAAGGGGGTGTTCCCATTTATTGGGAGATGAGGGAAAGGTGGAATCACTGATGCCACATTTCTCCTCTGCATGAGGCCAAATACAGAATCGACGGTTCCACATTTCACCTCACCCAAAGGGAAACGGTAGAATCACGCCTGCCGCTTTTTCCATGCCATAGATCTGAGGCAAAGGCAGCACGAGTGAGGGAAGAAGACATTGATGATGACTCCTTTAAGGATTTTTTTTTAAAAAAATTAACCTATGCTTTTTCTTTTTTTTTAAATCAAACATATTAAAAAACTCAATTGTTGATCCTAACATGTTGTTAAATTATGGAGCTGATATGCATTACAGCATGAATAGTGCTAACGCCACCATCATCATTTCCACCTAATAGAAACTTCAATATCGTGTTCATCACAATGATTGAAATCTTGTCCTCAAGTAGCAGTTCCATAATGGGTGAAAACACCTCCCTCCATTTCTTCACCATTGAGGACTTCTGTCCCATGCTATCACATCCCTCAATTGTTCAAATAACCTTAGAAACCTCATCTTAACGTAAGACAAGATCAGTGCCTGCTTATTCTACACTATCCATTCCCACTCAACCATCTCCAAAAAAAGCTTCCACCACCGTAACAAATTTTACTTTTTCTTGTCACCCGCTTCACAACCCTCCTTTACATTCTCTTTACTTCACACATATCCAAATTTTGGGTCTTGTAAAAAAAATTTCCAAATTGCATCTTGGGCTGATTCTGGGAGTGTGATGGGTGAGGATTTAGCTTTCGGGGTCACAGAGTGTGAATGGTGGTTTTTCCTCATTGGGTGAGGATGGGGGATGGAATAGAAGGAGAAGAAAATAGATTTCAGAATCCGTGAGATCTGAGGGGTTTTCCATAAGAGATGGAGGTGAAACATCATTTTAATGATCAATTCAAATTTTAAATGAACTGACTTATTCTCCCTTAATAATATTTAAG
This sequence comes from Viscum album, assembly GCA_963277665.1. Classification (NCBI taxonomy): domain Eukaryota; kingdom Viridiplantae; phylum Streptophyta; class Magnoliopsida; order Santalales; family Viscaceae; genus Viscum; species Viscum album. Next base: position 1,737,608,531 of record OY728151.1, read on the forward strand.
GGAACCAATTTTCTTCAATAGAAAATGGTCATGAGTTAAAATCCTGATTTTTTTTCTTCTAGGTTCTCTATATTATTATCGTGTCCCCCTTTAATAATGATATAATCATGACCCAAATATAATTAAATAATGTTTTTAAAATATATTATTTAGGATCAGTATGGTAATAATACATCTCGCCAAAAAAATTATGTGTATCATGAAAAAGGTATCCTTTTGTCATCAAAATAATCTACTCATATTTTTCCTCTCATAATTTTTGAGGTTGACACCATCTACTTTGGGAATTTATTCCCATATTTCATTTTATAAAATAGAAAAAATCTCAAAATCAAAATATTTGAAATGAACAGCCTATCCACAATGACACGAAATGAGATATCTCTATGTCAAAAAATATTTAATAGATTTATTATATTTATTAGATTTATTAGATTTATTATAGATTTATTATATTTATTATATATTTATTAGATTTATTAGATTTATTAGATTATTAGATTCATTAGATTCATTAGATTCATTATATTTGTTATATTTATTTTATTTAATATTTTTATTATATATATTTATTTTATAACTAATATTTATAAATACCTTTTAATATATATATATATATATATTTATATTATAATTATTAAATATATTTGTGTTTCCAATGAATTTGGTCAATAAATATATTGATCATGCCTGCATATATGTTAGGTATCATTTTGAAGGTTCCTTTGTACATTACACCCTTCAGATTATTCATGTTTTCCATTTATAGATCGTTTTTTATTATTTATAATTTACTAGTAATATGATTAATCCATTTACCCATATATACAATTATGTTATAAAAAATACATATAAATTGAGTTATGAGGGAAATATTATAAGGCCCCAGCCTTAAACCATACTTAATCTTGAGTTATTACAAGATTACACATTGAGGATCTTTTCGGGTTTAGAGTTTTAGAGAATTAGATCATAAAACTTTCATTACATTCCACATATAAACAAAGTGGTTACATAAATATAGTATTCTTCTTTCCCATCAATGGAAACATATTTAAAATAAAACATGGATTCTTTCTTGACACTTCCTTGACACTATCATCATATCATGTACCTTTCCCTTGACCTGTGAAAAACATTTAAAAAAACTTTGGATGATCATAAAAAGCTCAGTAAGGGATATACAAATATGGAAAGGAAACATGGGTACATATATACATAATAATGAAATCATACTTTACCCAAAAAACATAAGCACTTTAACATACCTCATCAAATCATGAATAAATCATAGAAATCATAAGACATAAAGGTAACTTGATGGATTCATAACATTATTATGTAGGGAGTAACCCTCTTGGTTTCGTTTGGAATACCCATCACAATATATTCCTTAAATCTCTTCGGAGAAACCTTAACGTTTCAATCCTTCACGTTACCCAATGCATTGGAGAGCTATATCGGGCTCACCCTCCCTTAGTTTATCACAGAACCACCCGTCTTCATAATAATTCCCAAGAACCTCAACATAATCGAATCACATAAAACATGCATGAAGGAAACATAACATTTCCACCTTTCAATCACAAGATATCAATACAACACATTGATATAAAAACATTATGAAAACCATTTTCAATACCGAAATAAATGAAAAGTAAAACATGGTATTTATTTTTCTTTAAAAAAAAGGTAGGGCTTGTAGAGGAAGCCGAAACTCAAATAATGGTCACGACGGCGGAGAAGTCGTTGTCGCCGCATACGTATGACAAAAACATTCTCTTTTGTCATTTAGTAAACGATTTGTATAAAAAATATTCCTTTTGAATAAACATAAAATTCAAAGGGGTTTATACACCGTATAAAAGAAGGTTGTGTATAAAACAAAATTTCCCTCAATGAAAGGAGATTGAGACGAAGTCCCATACCTCGGGTACGACTTGACTCGCTCGTTCTTTAATGTCCTGAATAATAAACTTGAGTTAATTTCTACTTTCTTAAGAACCTTTTTCAAGTTCATTATTCCTTTTATATCACTTATTTCCATGTCATGAACACTATGTAATTATTTAAGTTAATAACGGTCGTTTTAACGATCATTGGTACTTGAGTCAAAAATAAACCCTTTATAATTACATGTTGTTCATGTATCCATTATATCCAGAATTATAATCAAGATGTATATATCATATATATCCAGTATATACATGCATTTATAATATTACATAATCATTTAGAGGTAAGAAATGAAATGCACCGTTCATGGAGACGGTAAGCCGTACGTACGCCTGAACGCTACTTTCATTTCTATTTCATATTTTATAGAATGGAATCATAATGATATAAAGGTATATTATAATTCCAGTATAATATCATATATAATATCATAGTTCCATACTTTATACGTCCCACATATGGTATTTAACGAATCAAATCACTTTGAGGGGGCGGTAGTCCGCACTTCCTTAAATGAAGATATCGCGTTTACCCATAATGGAAACCATAAAGGTATGCCCAAAATGGAAAATATAGAAGCTTAAAGAAAACATAAACATATTATATATCATATATAAATATAGTGACATCTTAATGGCCACCTTTGAAGGTGTTAAAAGAATGTTGAACAATCATCGTTTCGGGAGGCATAAATTCACCATCCACGGAAACAGTATGTCCTTTAACCATTAGATATAGGTGTGTGTAAGTGTTGCTAGAATCCTTCTTATAACATAATCCTAGTATTTTGAATATACTGGAGTTGTTACAAAAGAAATGAATAAAAAGAGTTTATGGGGTTGGAGAAGAAAAATAAAACAAAAGCACTCAAGTGAAGACATTACCTTAAAATCGGGAAACTCCCTTTGGTTTGAGCTCAAAGGATTATTTGAGAAGAGTTCTGCCCAATGTGAGGCTTCAAGGAGTAAGAGAGGGATGTGGAGAGACAAAATGGGCAGGGGTTGGGCGAGCCAAAGGCTTTGGGAGTGTGGGAACGGAGGTATAGGTGGGGGCCTTTTATAAGAGGAGAGGAGGGGCACTTTTGGAAATTAAAGAAATGTTACTTTATTTGAAAATGATTTTCGGATTCAAAAGGTCCCACATTGATTTAATTCGAGGGTAAGGTGATAAGGTTTCTAAATTCACCCATCCAATAGGTTTTGTACATGTGTAGGTCATAGATTTCACATTATCATTTTATTTTATTTAAATCCTTTATTAATGAGGAAATCACTGCATCATCATGATGTCATAAATAATTTAATATATTTAATGTCTAAAAATTATAAAACAAATATCATGACGTAGGAAATATTTTTATATTTCTAATTAATATTTATATTCAAAATTATCATTTATGTAGACAAAATTAAAAATATTTCACTTAGGTGATAAATTCTTTGTCACATTTAACATTCTTTAAAAATAAAAAGATAAAAAGTCCCTTTCTCACAAAAGTGATTCCATGGGGCCCCCAAGTTTGGAAAAAGGCATTCCATGGTCGCCCATGAGATAACCAGTAGACTTAAGACACATGTTGTGGTCTTTTTGTATTATTATGATATCATTTTATTATCCTTAACTACCTGATTACTCATTAATCAAGATAATTAAAGATAATTACTGTCGTTACTATTCATAATGTCCAAAAAAAGAGTCTTCCTTACATAATTTGGAACTTCTGATTCAAAATATGTAATCCAATTTACCAAATTCCGAACACCGAAATTGCAATAATTTATTTGAAAATAATTCCCATTTTCAAAACAAATAGCGGTTTTTTTGAAACAATGTCTATGAAAAGATTGGCATTAGTTTATGCCCAATTCCAAAGTGAAATTAATCCTAATGACCACCATTGGATTAAATGGTAAAAATATATTCTAATTTAGATCTAAAACCAATTCAAATGATAATATAATCATATAAATAATGTATATTAAAAAGCAGTTTTGATGTAAAATACAGTATTTTTCACAATTCAAAAAAAAACGAACATTGTCAGAAAAATACCAAAAATTCACACAAAGTAAATTTTGATGTCCCAATCATAAAGAATATGTTTATTTTGACAAACATAGCTTATAAAATTATCAAAATATATATTTAAAAATGGTTTGCCATCAAAAGGTAGTAAGACAATCCTTTAAAAAAAATATTAGTGTATTCCATGCTTAAGATTGGATTTATTTTCATTTTAAGCCTCTAAAACACTATCTAATTCCTTAATAGACATAGATAAAAATATCTATTATTCATTACTTACTTGGGATGTTACATCCTTCCCCCATTTAGAAAATTGCAACCCCGCAATTTATTTACTTATCGAATAAATGGGGGTAATTATCCCACATTGCATTTTCAGATTCCCATGTTGCCTCTTCCATCATGTGGTTTTTCCACAAAACCTTTACCTGATTAATCACCTTATTTCGTAGCACATGCTCCCTGTGGTCAAGAATCTAGACCGGTTGTTCCTCATAAGATAGGTTCTCTTCCAACTGAACTACCTCTGGACTCAAAACATGAGATGGATCTGGCATATACTTTCTCAACATCGAAACGTGAAAAACATTGTGTACCTAAGACAAAATCGGAGGTAAAGCCACTCGGTATGCAACTGATCCAACTCTCTCCAAAATTTCATATGGTCCAATGAACCTTGGACTCAGCTTTCCTTTCATACCAAATCTCATCACACTTTTCCATGGTGAGACTTTCAGAAAAACATGATCACCTACCTCAAAAGATAGATCCTTCCTCCTATTGTCTGCATAACTCTTTTGCCTACTCTGAGCTGTTCTCATGTGTTTCTGAATCAGCTGAACTTTTTCTTCCATCTCTTCTACCAATTCTGGTCCCATCAACTTCCTTTCACCCACTTCATCCCAGAAAGTTGGAGTTCGACACCACTTCCCATATAACGCCTCAAATGGTGCCATTTGTATACTGGAATGAAAACTGTTCTTATATGAAAATTCAACCAAAGAATGATGTTGGTCCCAACTTCCCTGATAATCCATCGAACAAGATCGTAGCATATCCTACAAGATCTGAATTTTTCGTTCTGACTGCCCATCAGATTGAGGATGAAATGCTGTACTAAAATTTAATTCAGTACCCAACGACTTCTGAAGGCCTTTCCAAAAGTTAGAAGTGAACCTGGGATCACGATCAGATACAATGGAGTGGGGAACTCCATGTAACCTGACTATCTATTTAAGATACAAATAAGAAAGTTGATCTAGGGAAAAAGTATCTCTTATTACAAGGAAATGAGCAGATTTAGTCAAGCGATCAACAATAACCCATATTGCATTATTACCTCGAGATGTCTTCGGTAATCCCACAACAAAGTCCATGGATTTATTCTCCCATTTCCACTCTGGCACTGGTAAAGGCTGAAGCATCCCTTTCGGTAACTGTCGCTCCGCTTTAACCTATTGACATGTCAAACACTTCACAGTAAAATCAGCAATATCTCTTTTCATTCCATCCCACCAGTAATACTCCTGCAGATCTATGTACATCTTAGTACTGCCAGGGTGAACTGAAAACGAATAACTATGAGCTTCACATAACAACTCTCTCTCTTCAACTATGAATCACAAGGCACACACAATCTCTTCCCAAATCTCAAAATGCAATAATTATCAATGTTGAATTCAGGAAACTTACAATTCTGATCCAACTCTAACTTTTTCTGCAACTCACTATCTTGCTTCTGTGCTTGCTTGATTCTGTCTGATAGAGATGATGTCACTGATACCTGAAACAAAACAGAAGAACTTCATGCACCAACAACTTCTATGCCAAATTCCATCAAATCCTTAACCAAAGGATCACGTTCCAAACACAACATTGCTAATGAAGCATTACTTTTTCGACTCAAAGCATCAGCCACTTTATTTTCTTTTCCCTAATGGTAATGAATTGTACAATCATAATCCTTGATTAATTATATCCATCTCCTCTGTCTCATGTTTGACTCTTTCTGATTGAATATATACTTTAAACTTTTGTGATCAGTATATATTTCACACTTTACTCCATACAAATGATGCCTCCAAATTTTTAAAGTGAAAACAACAACAGATAATTCCAAATCATGTGTAGGGTAATTTAACTCATGAGTTTTCAACTGTCGTGAAGTATAAGCAATTACCAGATCATTTTGCATTCAGACGCAACCAAGTCCTTTCAATAAAGTATCACTGTAGATAACAAACTCACCATTCCTGGAAGGTAGTGCCAAAACTGGAGCATTCACCAATCTTCTTTTCAATTCCTGAAAACAATCTTCACATTCTTTTGTCCAAATAAACCTAACACCCTTCCAAGTTAACTTAGTCATTGAACTAGATAACTGTGAAAAATTTCTAACAAACCTTCGATAATAGCCTACCAAACCAAGGAAGCTATGAATCTCAGTTACATTTGTGGGTCTTGGCCAGTCTTCCACAACTTGTGTTTTTGCAGGATTAACAGTAATCCCATCTTTAGAAACAATGTGTCCAAGGAAATAAATTTGTTGCAACCAAAACTCACACTTTCTGAATTTTCCATACAGTTTCTTTTCTTTTATGGTTTGCAAGATAACCCTTAAATGTATTTCATGCTCCTCTTTACTTTTATAAAACACCAAAATATCATGAATGAAAACCACCACAAACTTATCCAAGAACTCATGGAAAATTCTATTCATTAAGTCCATGAATACAGAAGGTGCATTGGTTAGCCAAAAAGGCATTACTACAAATTCATAATGGCCATATCTTGTATGGAACGCGGTCTTCGGAACATCTTCTTCCTTTACCTTCAGCTGATGGTACCCCAATCTCATGTCAATATTTGAAAAATACTGAGCTCCCTGGAGCTGATCAAACAAATCATCGATATGAGGCAAATGATATTTGTTCTTAACAGTGATGTTATTCAAGGCTCTATAATCAATGAAAAGTCTCATTGAACCATCTTTCTTTATAACAAATAAAAAAGGAGCACCCCATGGTGATGTTTTAGGTCGAATGAAACCTTTCTCTAATAAATCTTGCAATTTATCCTTCAACTCTAAAAGATCAATTTGAGCCTTTCGATAAGGGGTATTTGAAATTGGCTTAGCATCAGGAACTAAGTCAACAGTAAACTCAACTTCTTGATCTGGTATTATTCCAGGAAACTCATCAGGAAAAACATCAGGATACTCATTTACCACTAGCACATCATTAATCTGAACAGTTCCCTTATTTTCAACAATGTGTGCAAGGTAACATTCATTTCCATATTTTACAAGTTTCTTGGCCTCTTGATAACTTATCAATAGTAAGGGTTCATTCTTGTACACAAACTGAAAGTCTTTCTGAAAAGAAACTTCTTTAGCTCTACAGTCAATCTTAGCATGGTAAATAGAGAGCCAATCCATACCCAGGATAACATCAAACTCTACTAGAGGTAGAAAAATAAGGTTTGCAAGTAGGTTCTTTCCACAGATAAGGATAGGAAGATTCCTATAAATTATTTTTTCCTCAACATTTCCCCCAGGTGTTTTTACCAAAAGTTCATGAGTCATTTCTTGAGATGGTATTCCCATTTTACTAGAAAAGGTTTCAGAGATTAAAGAATGTGTGGAACCCGAATCAAACAACACACTGGCATAATCTATAAAAACAAACAATGTACCTGATACAACTTCATTTAATGGCCCAACATCTGCTGAAGTAGTTGCAAAGGATTTCACCACCCCTTTCTGCTTGTAGTCTAACTGCTTCCCATCACTCAATCTCTTTGTAGGACACTCGTTTGCATAGTGACCCATCTCATTGCACTTAAAACATTTCACTAACTTTAAATCAAATTTGGTCTTACTGTCACCTTGATCTTTTTCAGTGCAATCACAAGCCTTATGTCCCATCTTACCACATCGGTAGCACTTTACAGAATTCAGAAGACATTCCCCGGCATGCCTTTTTCCACATTTATCACAAACTGGAATCTTAGATTTCTTACCATTAGACATTTTTGAATAATTCTTACCTTTCTCCTACCACCTTGGTCTCTTCTTCTGCTGGTTGTTATAGAATACATGATCATTGGAAAACTCCATTTCCACCTTCTTAGCACATCGAACAAGCTTTTCATAACATTTAAACTCATGATAAGCTAATGCCCTTTGATATTTTGGCTGTAATCCTGAGTAAAAATGATTGATTTTACTATCAAGGTCTCGGATAAAATTTGGAGCATACCTTGCCAATCGAGTGAACCTTTATTCATAGGTAGCCACTGAGTCTTACTCTTTACTCAATTCCAAGAATTGTTTTTCCATCCTAAGTCGAACAGCCTTAGGAAAATAATTTTCAACAAACATACCTTCGAATTCATCCCAGTCGAGAGCATCAATCTCATCAGCGTCCTTGATATTTTCAACCATCGACCACCACTGGTCTGCTTCACCCTCCAAACGGTAAATAGCAAGACTAACCTTTTGATTTTCTGAACACCCCATGACATCGAAAATCTTCTCCAATGTTTTAATCCACCCTTCAGCTAGCACAGGGTCATATGATCCTCTAAATGATGGGGGGTGTTGCCTCATGAAATGTTCCACCACTAACATGTTCCTCTACGGTTGATCTGGATGATCTCGTGCATGGATACCACCACCATTTATCGCTTGAGTCAACTGCGCCATTACTGCAACAAACTGTTCAGTTCCAATTCCGACCATCTCAGGATGCTGATTCGGAAGGTTATTTCCTTCTGCATTCCTTCTTAGCACTGCTTCCCTGTTTCCTCTACGGAAAACCATTCTGAACAAACATGTCTTAGATGAAGCAACATGGTAATCTTCAAATACTATATCACTTCAATTTGACCATAAAAAATATTTTTGGATAATAATTTAATAGAATTCTAACTCCTAATGATATCTAAACCGACCTCTGATACCAACTATAAGGCCCCAGCCTTAAAACATACTTATTCTTGAGTTATTACAAGATTACACATTGAGGATCTTTTCGGGTTTAGAGTTTTATAGAATTAGATCATAAAACATGCATTACATTCCACATATAAATAAAGTGGTTACATAAAGATAATATTCTTCTTTCCCATCAATGGAAACATATTTAAAATAAAACATGGATTCTTTCTTGACACTTACTTGACACTATCATCATATCATGTACCTTTCCCTTGACCTATGAAAAACATTTTAAAAAACATGTGATGAGTATAAAAAGCTCAGTAAGGGATATAAAGGTATGGAAAGGAAACATGGGTACATATATACATAAGAATGAAATCATAGTTTACCCATAAAACATAAGCACTTTAACATACCTCATCAAATCATGAATAAATCATAGAAATCATAAGACATAAAGGTAACTTGAGGCATTCATAACATTCTTACGTAGGGAGTAACCCTCTTGGTTACGTTTGTAATACCCATAACAGTATATTCCCTAAATCTCTTCGGAGAAACCTTAACGTTTCACTCCTTCACGTTACCCAATGAATTGGAGAGCTATATCGGGCTCACCCGCCCTTAGTTTATCACGTAACCACCCGTCTTCATAATAATGCCCAAGAACCTCAACATAATCGTATCACATAAAACATGCATGGAGGAAACATAACATTTCCACCTTTCAATCACAAGATATCAATACAACACATTGATATAAAAACATTACGAAAACCATTTTCAATACCAAAATAAATGAAAAGAAAAACATGGTATTTATTTTTCTTTAAAAAATGGTAGGGCTTGTAGAGGAAGCCGAAACTCAAATAATGGTGACGGCGGCGGAGAAGTCGTTGTCACCGCATACGTATGACAAAAACATTCTCTTTTGTCATTTAGTAAACGCTTTATATAAAAAAGATTCCATTTGAATAAACGTAAAAGTCAAAGGGGTTTATACACCGTATAAAAGAAGGTTGCGTATAAAAAAAATATGCCTCAATGAAAGGAGATTGAGACGAAGTCCCATACCTCGGGTCCGACATGACTCGATCGTTATTTAATGACCTGAATAATAAACTTGAGTTAATTTCTACTTGCTTAATAACCTTTTTCAAGTTCATTATTCCTTTTATATCACTTATTTACATGTCATGAACACTATGTACTTATTTAAGTTAATAAGAGCCGTTTTAACGATCATTGGTACTTGAGTCAAAAATAAACCCTTTATAATTACAAGTTGTTCATGTATCCATTATATCCAGAATTATAATAATGATGTATATATCATATATATCCAGTATATACATGCATTTATAATATTACATAATCATTTATAGGTATGAAATAAAATGCACCGTTCATGGAGACGGTAAGTCGTACGTACGCCTGAACGCTACTTTCATTTATATTTCGTATTTTATAGAATGGAATCAAAATGATATAAAGTTATATTATAATTCCATTATAATATCATATATAATATCATAGTTCCATCCTTTATACGTCCCACATATGGTATTTAACGAATCAAATCACGTTGAGGGGGCGGTAGTCCGCACTTCCTTAAATGAAGATATCACGTTTACCCATAATGGAAACCATAAAGTTATGCCAAAAATGAAAAATATAGAAGCTTAAGGAAAACATAAACATATTATATATCATATATAAATATAGTGACATCTTAATGGCCACCTTTTAAGGTGTTAAAATAATGTTGAACAATCATCGTTTCGGGAGGCATAAATTTACCATCCACGGAAACAGTATGTCCTTTAACCATTAGATGTAGGTGTGTGTAAGTGTAGCTAGAATCATTATTATAACAACATCCTAGTATATTTAAGATACTGGAGTTTTTACAAAATAAATGAATAAAAAGAGTTTTGGGGGTTGGAGAAGCAAAATAAAACCAAAGGACTCAAGTGATGACATTACCTTAAAATCGGGTAAACTCCCTCTGGTTTGAGCTCAAAGGCTTACTTGGGAAGACTTATGCCCAAAGTGAGGCTTCAAGGAGTAATAGATGGATTTTTAGAGACAAAATGGGTAGGGGTTGGCCAAGCCAAAGGCTTTGGGAGTGTGGGTAAGGAGGTAGAGGTGGGGGCCTTTTATAAGAGGAGAGTAGGGCCACTCTTGGAAAATAAAGAAATGTTACTTTATTTGAAAATGATTTTCGGATTCAAAAGGTCCCAAATTGATATAATTCTAGGGTAGGGTGATAAGGGTTCGAAATACACCCATCCAATAGGTTTTGGAAATGTGTAGGTCATATATTTCACATTATCATTTCATTTTATTTAAATCCTTTATTAATGAGGTAATCGCTGCATCATCATGATGTCATCAATAATTTAATACATTTAATGTATAAAAATTATAAAAAAAATATCATGATGTAGGAAATCTTTGTATCTTTCTAATGAGTATTTATAGTCCAAATGATAATTTATGTAGACAAAATTAAAAATATTTTTACTTAGGTGATACATTCTTTGTCACATTTAACATTCTTTAAAAATAAAAAGATAAAAAGTCACTTTCTCACAAAAGTGATTACATGGGCCCCCCATGTTTGGAACAAGGCATTCCATGGTCGGCCATGAGACAACCAGTAGCCTTAGGAAACATGTTGTGGTCTTTTCTTATTATTATGATATCATTTTATTATCCTTAACTACCTGATTACTCATTAATCAAGATAATTAAAGATAATTACCATCATTATTATTCATAATGTCCAAAAAAAAGAGTCTTGATTAAAAAATTTGGACCTTATGATTCCAAATATGTAATACATTTTACCAAATTCCAAACACATAAATTTCAATAATTGATTTAAAAATAATTCCCGTTGTCAAAACAAATAGCGGGTTTTTTTGAAACAATATTTATGAAAAGTTTGGCTTTAGTTTATGCCGAATTCCAAATTGAAATTAATCATAATGACCAACATTGTATTAAATGGTAAAAATATATTCTAATTTAACTTTAAAACCAATTAAAAAGATAATCTAATCATATAAATATAGTAGATTAAAATGCATTTTTGATGTAAAATACAGTATTTTTCACAATTCATAAAAAAATGAACATTGTCAGAAAAATACGAAAAATTCACAAAAAGTAAATTTTGATGTCCAAATCATAAAGAATAAGTTTATTTTTACATAAATAGCTTATAAAATTGTCAAAAGATATATTTAAAAATGGATTGCCATCAAAAGGCAGTAAAACAATCCTTTAAAAAAATATTAGTGTATTCCATGCTTAAGATTGGATTTATTTTCATTTTAAGCCTCTAAAAAACTGTCTAATTAATTAATAGACATAGATAAAAATATATATTATTCATTACTTACTTTGGATGTTACAAATATATCTTTTTTAGCCCTAACATTCCAAAGCTACATGAGACACTTTCTAGACACCGTAGTCAAATAACCATAACAACACGTGTAATGAAACCTTCCACCTGCAATCACTCTATTATGAATCCCTTCAAAGGAAAAAATGATATAATTCAAGTGATTATGAAATAATATTTTATTATGAGCATAATTTTATATCTAAATACATAAATTATTTTTTTATGTAAAATTTAACAATCTATATTAATAAATTATTAACTATTGATATTCATTGTTATGAAGTGTTCATGGAATTTTGGTTGATGCATCCATAAAAGTTACCAAACCTATATTTTCGTTATGAAATTCTCTTTAAATGGTTCTAGAATATTTTGGTACTATATTTTTTTAAACTCATGAATGAGTTTTTAAAAGGTAATAATTCTCTTGTGACTGATAATGATATTATCATCACTTGGATTCTAGATGTTAATGATATGAGTTATGTTAAGGATTTCAGAATGACAACACCCTGTAATGTCATCAATAATGTCTTTTTGAATATTTTAGAAAATATACTATGGGAAATAATACCACATATTAGTTTAGTAGCATAAGAATTTTATTATTTTTACATGAGAAATGATTTACTTAGAAGTATTGGGAAAGAAACATATTTTCTTCTAGTGATGAGTGGAATAAAGAAATTAATTTTGTGAATGGAATGTCACTTGAGAAATTATTTATTATGTAATGGGTTCATGCTTATATATCTTATTAGGCGTATTTATTGAGTATGTAACCAATATTAATTCATGTAAAAGACATATACATTTTTATTAGGGTGTACAACCAATTTATTTGGTGTGATCCATGGATCATTAGGATAATGCAGTGTTTGTAATATACTAGAACAGGAGTGTTTCATGGATGTGAGTGTGGTCACTGACTATGAAACATATATGTTGGGACTCTTGTGACAAATATGTTTTAGTAATACATCAAGGCATGAATGCATTTGTGAATTGACCTTACCTGGTAGGGAGAAAAATCCAATCATCTGATGGATGAATAGTTTCCTTGAGCTATTGAGGAGCAGAATGCTTTTAGTACTGCTCAGCTATAATGTGAGATGTTTTAGGTTGTACCAATACTTGTGTAGGAACATTCTGAGATGACCACTCAATGATAATCTTCTAATACAATAAAACCAATGTATCCATAAGATACTTTGGAATATTCGATGTCGGTGCAGGATGAGGTGGAATATTTGAAAACATGTGAATTGGGATTCCATGTTTTCAAATTTGTATTGGTTGTGAACATTGAGATTCAACATGATTTCAATTCAGAATAACCTGATTAGGTAAATTCTAGATATTTTAATTTTTTGGTAATGGAAGAGCCACATATGTGAGTTCCTCCCACTCCACAGGCTGGGTGAGGAAAATATAATAACACTACTCTTCTTCCATGTTGCATTCATGTTTTTCATCCCGATCCACTTGAGTGTTTTCTTTCAATTTCTCAACATGTGCCATCTTGATGTCCAAATAAGCATGACTTCTATACCTCCTTGTTTTGTGGATGATATTGATCTATTAAAGCATAGATAAAACTATTTATATAGATGAGTAGTTTAGTGAAGAACATCCCCTCACCTTTTAACCAAACATCAAGAGAAGTTCTCACAAGGGGTCAAGTTTATCTCATGATGTGGCTATTTTGAAAAGATTTTCCTATACAAATGAAGTGAGAAGATGATGAAGGGAGTAATAAACTAACTATAAGTTCATTTGTAGTGAAATGAGTTTCATATATATCCATATATTTTTATTATACTACCCATAAAAAATATATGGAATCAAGAGGCATCATAATGAAAGAAGAATTACTGTGTTCCCAAAACTATTTATATGCGTGAAGTGATGAAAGTTATTTCCATCATTATAAAAAATAAATTAATTGAATGAAACATTTATTATATGTATTCTATGTGATAGTAATTAGTTGAGACTTTTGAAAAATACTTAGATGATATGGATTATTTCTGTTAAATTGAGGTAAGCAATGATATTTTGGATTTCATGGTCATTAGATTAGGCCTAAACTAATAATTCTAGTTGAGAATGATCTAAAACTCTCCACTATCCAATAAAATAATATTATTAATGACATATATATGTTCATATGGGTGCATTTGAGGAAAAATAACTTGATAAAAACTTTGAGGAAATGGTCCACAAATGTGGAATAATTTTGTATATTAAGGGAACGAAGATGAATTTTAATGAATGAAGGTAGATTAAGTAGATAAGAGAGTAAAGATAATTGATAGATCATCTTGATTCTCCCACCGAAACTAAAAGGACAAAACTCCCACTATATAAATATTTCTCATTTCCACTACTATCCCCCCATGTCCTTTATAAAAACTCTCCCCTCCTCCAATCACATGGACTGACATTACTAATAACTCTCCAAGATGGCCTAACATCCCCCTCCCCCAAAGCACTATTATGTCCCCTTTTACAATGTTCTTACCATGTAAAGCTTGTGGCATTCCTATTTCCCAACTATGGCCAATTTTCCATCACTAGATCCAACATGAAATATTTTCAAGTCATTAAGACCAATAAAATCACACTTAATGAGTGTGGTGAAAAAATATTCCCATATAGCTTCTTACTCTATATTATCCTTCCTTTTGGTTAGTCTTGGATTCATTGATGAATTATTCTGTTTATATTTCTACTACTTCTAATCTTATGCCTTCACCAAGTGTTGGATGTCCAAATCAATGTAATATTTTTTTTTCTAGGATAACATTCCCTAATTCAATTTGGTACATCACATGTGGATTCCTAGAAAAATTCAATTTTCTTCTTTCCTCTTCTCTATTTTTTATCACCCATAAGATCTCTTAGCTGAATTTTTCTTTGTAGTTTCTCTGCCTGAAATCCAAGAGGGGTTTTCCACTTCACATGTTGAATTTACAAAACAATATCCTATGAAAATATTCCAAGATTGCCCATTTATTTTTGAACAACATGATAACCTATCTAGTGTTGTCAATTCCAATTGCATAATGAAATTTGGAAATAGAGATTCACCTTCACTACATTTTATTGTTCGTAGAAAATAGGAATACACTACAATTCCTTTATAATATTATATTTCAACACATGAACATCAAGAGATCTCCCATATGATCCTCCCTGCCCCCCCTACTCTATAGACCCACTTAAGAGATATAATGTCGTGATTCATAACTCTCAGGATGAATTACATAAGTTCTTGAAATTGCATTTGGGTGTTCTTACATTCAAAACAACATCTCTTCTTGTTTTTTCTAGTTCCTAGATTCCCTTGAATCGAGAAATGGTTTGTAATATCCTTGAGAAACCAGTATTCGGTCACACACAGTGCCATCCGAATTCGCTATTCAAGTCACCTTCCTCACATGTTCTTCCGTAGACTTGATTTCTTTTGAAAAAGTGCCAAAATCTTTACAAATGAAGGATTTCCTTTTGTTTCCCCACTACAACCTCATCTCAAAGTAGTGAATTCCCATGACTAGGAATTTATAGGAAAATACATATTTTTCTTTCTATATTCTTCCCAATTCAATTATTTGTGCCTTAAGAAAATGCATTGACAGAGAAGTTGAGGTTTCTTCCACTCTATCAGTTGGGCATCATATTGTTGTAGAAATATTGTAGGAAACTCACCTTGAACACTTCCAACATAATTTATTTGAATTATAACATTATACCACAACACCATATTTCTTCCCATCCACTCTGAGTGCACCTCACCCATCCTCACTGCCAATTATGGTCTCATCTCCCCTTGTGATGACTTATTCTATAGGAAACTCACCATGAGAGTCTCTTCGAGAGTTATTCTTACTCCATCATTTCTTTCATAAACAAATTTATTGTTGATGTTAGTATGAATAATGTTACTTCAAGGCTTCCTGTGAACTACTCCCACCATTCAAGCTACAATTGTAGCCTTATATCCATCATCATGGGGTTGATCTCCCTCCCTCAAATTTATCGGTATGATGAGAAAAAATGAGATTAAACATGTGGAAAAAGAATATAGAAGTGTAATACTTGTGTGTATTAATATAATGAACTAAATTTATAGAGGATGGATGGATAATTAGGTAAGAGAGATGGAGAGGACACCTAGGAGATCTCTAGGATTATCGCACTCAAACAAAAAGGATGAAATTCCCATAGTAGAAATATTTCTCACTCCCCCCTTCACCCCCTTCACGAACTTTATAAAAAATCTCACATACTCCCATCTTGATGGGAATAATTTTTTAACAACAAACCCTTGGAAGTACTATTCCTAACCCTTGTAGAATGTGCTACCGAGATGTAGATAGTAGTGGCTAGATTTTGGTGTTCCTGTTTCCAAACAATGACCATGTATCTATCATAACTTGGGGAGTTTCCATTCAAATATTTTATGTTTTTTAGTTAATAGAAACTATGTTAAATGAATATTTTGTTGATTTAATCATGTCTAAAATATATTAAATTGAAAATGATGCATGGTGAATACTTTGGAATTACATCATGAGAAGTATCCAAATACAACACAACATTTAAGAAATGGGATGATACAATGGTTGTTTGGTTTGATTCATGTTCTTATTAGTCTATAGTATTGGAGAAAAGTCATGGACTTATTTATCATGCATATTTTTATCTTGATTAAATACTAAAAAATATTCGTTTAATAGTGCTCAATATGGCCTTTATCAGCACTTGATAATCACCAACTACTAGAGAGAGATTAAAATACCTAGTTTTTTATCAGTGATAAAGAAGAACTGAAAAAGGAGACCTTTTTCAGTTATTTTATTTCATTTTGATATAGGGGTACTTTATCAGTTATTATAAGAGTGCTGATAAAGGGGGACTTTATCGGTGCTTATAAGAGCTCTTCTAAGTGGCCTCTTTATCAATGCTTTTAAATGTGCGGATAAAGGGGAATACTACAGTGTGCTCTCATAGAACACTACCGAACCAGTGAAATGTAATGTAATAGAATAATTCAACAAGATAATCACTACGAGATATAAAAAAATCACATACCAATGTAGAATTTAATTGAAATGAAATTTACAATAAAAATACAAGAAAAAATTATATATTATAGACATTTCAACCTTCAGTTTATAGAAATACATAAGTACAAATTTTTATATATGTTCAAAAATATCAATGTTCCTTTATCTTTTGATCTTGACCCCAAATAGTTCTATTTCTAAAAAAACAATTCATGCTCAAGAAAAATAACTCACAATTATACGAAAAAAATTATTATGTTAGTAATAATATAAAAAAAATAAATTAATAGAAAGTGTTACCTTTAAACTAATCATTGTGTCATAATAGGAAAATTGCATCTCAAATTGAGTTATGATTGATTTTGAAACATCAAACCATTTCTTATTCATATTAATCATTTATCTCTATGAAATTTTTTGACTACTTATAATATAATGCTCCATGGGTGCAGCCTAGTTGTTGCATCCTATGGTGGTATTTGAGAGGTATTGGTTTCGAGCCTCTCCAAGCAAATTTAGGTTGGTTTTTGTTTGTTTATTCACCCTACCCTGACCTATGTAGTATAAACAAGTATAAGATAAAAATAATATGGAAATAAATTAAGTATTATCAGATGTAATTTTGATAAAACAATATAGGATCTTTTTCTTGGTTTTGGTGATGTGATGTATATTTTAAAATTAAAAAACACTTATATATTGAAAAGACGTGCCTGTAGTCATACCCGTGACACTATACATTATATTTAGGAGAGATATATTACTACATGTAAAAATGACTTATGGGTCATTTTTATAATGTATTAAAACAATATGAATGTGTTTTCTCTATTTTCTGTACGTTACATGCTTTTTTTATTAAAATGAAATTCTAAAGTGAAAACATGCACTTTGACTCATATCGGTCACATCATGTGTTGTTTTGATGAGATACCAATTCCTATATGTTATATATTACATTTGAATTATTTTACTATATTATCAAGACAATACATGCTCATTTTCTTGGGATTTAGTGACTGACACTTTTTGAAGAAAATGATGATTTTAAACTAATAACAAACACATTGAGTCATTATGGGAATATCATATAACTAATTAATGTTTGGATTATTCATACACATAAAAATGTTTTATAGATCATTTTTATAAAGTATCAAAATAGTCCAAATGTGTTGGGTATGTTTTGAGTTGGTCGGTTATCCATTTCACTAAAATTGATGTTAATTTTTAATAAATAGAAGCACTTAGAGTCATACCGATCTCACTGTGTTTCGGATTATGGTGTGTATGATTCATAAATATCATAAATTACTTATGCATTATTTTCCTAATGTATCAAATAAATATGAATTTTTTTCTCAATTTTGAGTACATCACTTTCCCTTTTAACTAAAATGTCATTAAAATGGAAACACACACTTTGACTCATACCGATGAAATCATGTATCGGTTTGACATTAGAAAAAATAATAAACATCAAAACTGAATTATTAATTTTTTCCATAAATTATCAATAAAATCCTAGAATGTTTTCTCGATATTTATTGTTTGACACTTTTTGATTTAAATATAAATTCTATACAGATAATTGATACATTGAGTCATATCATGCCCACTGTGCGTTAGATTGAGGTGAGGTTGATTCCTATACATTAAAAATAACATATGGATCATTTTACTAATTTATAAAAACAATAAAAATGCATTTAGTCAGTTTTCAATAGGGAAGACATCCTTTACACTAAAATTGATTTCATTTTTAAATAAAAAAGACACACTGGGAGACATATCTGTTACATAGTGCATCAGATTTTGGGGTGAATGATTCCAAAACATCCCAAATGACGTATGTATAATTTTCCTAAAGGATAAAAATAATAAGAATGTTTTTTATTTGTTTTGAGTACGTAACTTTTCTTTTTTTACTAAAATGTCAATTTAAACTGGAAACATTAACTTTGACTCATACAGATCACATCGTGTATTGGATTAATGTGATATTGATTCCTAAATGTAAAAATGACTTATGAATAATTTAACTAATTTATAATTAAAATTATATTCTGTTCTCCTAGTTTTCAGTGAGTGACAATTTTTTAATAAAAATGTTGATTTTAAACTAATAACAAAAAATTCATGTCATACAAGGCATATCATGTATCAAATTGAGATGTGACGAATTAATATAGATCCAAAATTACTTATTTATAATTTCTAAAAAGTATAAAAATAATATGAATACATTTTCTATGTTCTGAGTAGGTCAGTTGTCCTTTTTACTAAGATTCATTACAATTTTAAATAAAAAGATGCACATTGAGCCATACTAATCACATTGTGCATCAGATTTAGGAAAAGATGATTTCTAGACATACGAAATTAATTATGCATAATCATCATAAAGTATCAAAACAATATGAATGTATTTTATTGATTTTTAGTATTTCACATCTCTTTTTTAATAAAATGAAATTTTAAACTATAAACACACATTTTTGACATATACCGATCACATCACGCATCAGTTTGACATTATGCCAATTCCTAAACATCCCAAATTACTTATGAATATTTTTCATAATTATCAAGAAAATAAAATCATTTTTCTTTGGTTTCAGTGAGTGAATCTTTTTGAACTAAAAATGTGAATTTTAAATTGATAATGGACACTTGGAGACATATTGGGAAAATAATGAATCATATTGAGGTGTGGTTGATTCATATATGTCAAAAATGACTAATAGATCATTTATCTAAGTATCAAAATAATCTGAATTAGTTTGATAGATTTTGAGTAGGATAGTTCCATTTTTTACAAAAATGGATGCCAATTTTAAATAAAAATACATACATGCAGTCATACTGGTCACATTGTGTATTGGATTGAGGTTAGGATGATTGTTACACATCCCAAATGACTTATTGGTCATTTTACTAAAGTATCAAAACAACCCGAATCCTTTTTATCATTTTTGATGATGTCAATAGTGTTTTTTACTAAAATTATTTTTAAACAAGGAACTCACACTTTGACTCATACCAATATAATATTGTATCTATTTTATGTGATCCCAATTATTACACATAAAAATGATTTAGGAATCAATTTTCTAAATTATAAAGAAAACACATGCATATTTTCCCAGTTTTCAATGAGTGACATTTTTTCAACTAAAATGTTGATTTTAAACTAATAACGAACACTTTGAGTCATATCAGGAAAATCATGTATAAGATTGTGTTTTGGTTTGTTCCTACACCTCAAAAATTACTTATAGATTTTTTTTCTTAAAGTATAAAAATAATAATAAAAATCACAACTTTATGTATGTCATTTTTTTAATAAAATTAATTTCAATTTTACATAAAAATAAGCACTTGGAGTAATATTGGTCACATCGTGTGTCGAATTGAGATGTGGTTGATTCATAAACACTGCCAAAATCTCAAATAAATCCAAGGTTCCAATGATAAAATTATTCCATTTCCTTTATTTGTTGACTTACCAACACATCATATTGATTCATTTCCTTATCAGAAGAACATTTCTCATTATTTACATAAAGAAGAGCATAGGAAGATCATGTACCCATTATATAACCATAAGTTACCATAATTGTAAAACGAGCTTCCTATTCACTGATAAATTTCAACAATGATTATGGTTCGTTCCGCTAAGAATATTGACTCAATACGAAGTGTTGTTAGTTTGAAAAAATCTTCCCATCTCGAACAAAAGAATCCACCTGTAAAAAAATAATTATTTTACGAGTAATTCTAAAATGAAATAAATTGAACATAAATATGAAATAAAAAATTAATTCTATGGACATTGATTTTACTATGAAAACAACAAGATTAAATTTGTGATTTAGTAGTAGCAGAAACCTGAAAGAATGTGATAAATGCCAACACTACAGGGTTGGATGGTTTTTAGGGGATAAAAAGTATATGTATGTTTTGGTGTAGAAAGGAATGAAATATTAAAAAACCAACACAAATAAAACAAAAGAATCCAATTATATAAGTAAACATTTCTTTTGTGAGTAATAGAAAAAAATTAATTAAACCTAAATATGAAACAAAAAAATTAATTATATGGAAAATTATTTTACTATTCATACATAAAGATTACCCCGTGATTGAGTCGGGGCAGAGTCGTTACACATCCTATAAAAAAAGTTGAGGGATCTTGAAGGAAAGTGATAAATTCCAACACTGAAGAAAGACATGAAATATGGACATACCACCCCAACTCAAATAAAATAATCCACATATATAATAAAATAATTCTTATGAGAGTAATACTAAAATTTTGAATTTATATCATAAAATTACATTTACATATTCCCAAAGAGTTTCCCTTATTATAGTTTGTTCTTTAGAGGGATTGGAAACTTCATCATTTGAAGAAGTAATTGTCTACATGTGGGTTAAAACATTTTAATTAGATTATGTTAATGTAGTAGAGAACATATAGTATTATGAGGAAAACATAGTATATTAAAAAACACTTTTACATTCTCATTGAAATGTATTTATTTTTATTAATTTTTTTAGGGATTTGGGTCCACTAACGAGAATCAAAATCCCCTATTTCTATTCCCCTCTAACATATCTGACATTGTCTACATTGGGACAGACATGAACTGATTGTGGTCTCCCAATTAAAGTGTCATCCTCAATTTAATTTTCATCTGATGTACCATTTTTTTTAATCACCTGTATGAAAATATACCAATTGTTATTTGGTGGACTTGTGATATAAAATACATGATTTGATTTTGATTCCATTATGAGTGACTCTTATTTTTCCCTTACACACTAAAATTCACCAACACGAAGCCCATTTCACCATCTTTCACTACACTAATATTTTAAACACATTTTCAATGGAGAATAATCACTTGAAATGTTTTATAATCCAACTATATATTTTTTCGATAATTCCAAGATATAACAAATTTTCATAATTTGGATTTCAATCATTGGAACTAGATATGTGAATCACTTCATCTATAAGCGTAATACCACTCGTTTGTATCGTACTGTAGTAACCATGTTCTTTTTCATAGAATATATAACCATTGATTACAAAACTATTGTAAGATGTAACATTTGATTTCAGTCCACATGATAGCAATTGAATTATTTCAATAATTTAATTGATATTTTCAGATAACTCCATATAAAATTTATCTTGGGAACATCTAATAAACTATTGATTATATGTATTTTATATGTATCCTTCATCCCTTGATGGATTTAAATCTATAATAATTCATTATCGGGTTCAATGTATGGATCAAAATATTAATTATTATATAAAATGTAAATGTGAGTTTCCTCCCATTCTGTCAATCTATGTGTAACAACATCTCTTTTAGAAATCCCTTCACCCTCAAGGCGTCTGTTGTCATGAGACTTTGGGAGACTGATTTTTTCAACATATGATAGGTAATCGGAATAGAGTTAAAAATATTATTCAACAATATATCATTATGCAATAAAACCTTTTGGCCAACTTCAATTCATGAAATACCATTTCGAAATATTCATATAACATTCAATTGGGGTACATCCATCGTTAATGGATAAGACCAAATAGTTGAACCTCAATAAATAATTAAACCATCATGTGGATAATTATATAAAAGAATGATAGTGGGAAGAACATATCTAATTCATATAATATTACTGCAACATCCTTATTCATGATTGAAAAATTCACCGAGTCTATAACATTACAACATAGGTATTTGATAAGTAAGAAGAGTTTGGTTAATATATGGAATACATATTGAGGAAGAAGGAAACAGAAAAAACATGCACCAAATCTTGCATCAAAACATGACCTTCTTATGATTTTAGTCCTTGTATCATCAAATTATTAATTTGCATACCATTCTTGATATTTGATGAATACCCATTTGGAGTTTTTACACTATTAATAAAAAGAAAAAATATCATTTTTTTCCTCTCTAGGTAGAGTGTATGATTCTAAAGGAGGAAAATTCTGCAACACGCAGCTGATTTTTGGAAATATTTTCTTTAAATAATTTTTATTCATTAATAGCATTCATTGTATACAATCACGAGTTTAAGCAAATCATGATACACCCTTAGTATAAAATGAAAATTTTAATCTAGCTGTTGGGTTAGCAGAAATCAATTTAACAAACTTATTAAAATATATCGTGTAGTCATTCACTACCAATTATTTGTGAGAAATATAAATCATTTTTATATTTTTATTTATTAATAAATTTAGAGAAGTACTATTAGTAAATAAATTTAATGAAATATATATGTTATATAATTAAAAACATATTTCTGATATTCACCGAATAGATATATTTTTCATGGGGTATGAAAAAAATATCAATGAACACCACCACAAAAAACATAAGAAATACAATGAAACAAACACAATTATAGATTTTACAAAGCATCCCCTTTTCAATTATGCAGGTTAATTCAGGGGTTATCAGAAAAGCTGTATAATCATGGGGAATTAAATCAATTTCAAATTATATGTAAATTACCAATTTCCATATTCAATTGTTTAACTGGAACCAACCAACATTTAATTAATTTAGTGTTCAAACAAGGACCACCAACGACCATGTTTTTTAGCGGGGCATTTATCCATTACAATTCACAACATCCCCATTAATATCAAACTGTAATAACATGATAATAGACCCCACTTCCAATTTATATTTAATTATATTGTTCTTATCTTTGATTTGTGTGGCACAACTATAACCCATAGGAAAGAAAGATTTGATCCCCCCAAATGATACCAAAACAAAGAGAAACTAAGGAGAATCCCAACCTCAACGAACTTTTTCAACTCATCAGTGTACTACAAGGAAAAGTAGGATGCCCGTACATGAAAACCACACCACTAGAAATGTGGATCAGCCTATTTTTCACAATAATATTATCAAAATACTACCTACACATGGAACTCATGGAAAACTGAAATGCTGGAAAAAAAATTCACGGAATGGATAAGAGGAAACAAATGAGAAAGAAGAGAAAACACACAGTGGAGGTGTGGTTTAGTGTGTGGAAGAGGTGCGTTTATGGTAGAGGAGGGGATCATGAATGAAGAGTCATCTAGTGGAGGAGAGATGCACAACAGAGGAGAGGTGTGTAGTAGAGGGGAGGCGTGCGGCGGAGGAAAGGCATGCTATGAAGGGGGGTTTGTGGTGGGGGGATTTGCGGTGGCAGAGGAGTTGATGGGAGAGGAGGATGAGGAGGAGGTGGTAGTGGCAGGGATGAGCTTCTACGAGAACTTAACGAGTGTGAGGAATGAGGAGAAAGTTAGGGTTTCTTTATAAATCCTAGTGAATCTTTTATCAGTTCTGAATAAAAAGCACTGATAAAGGTCTATTTTATCAGTGCTGAAATAGAAAGCACTGATAAAACACACCTTTATCAGTACTAAAAAAGAACTGATAAAGATATAATGTTAAAAATGTATTTATATTATTATTTATATTTATAATATTACATATAATAAATAAATATTTATTTATTTATAATTATAACTATAAATAATTTTTTTTATTTTTATTTATAAAATTATAATTTAAATAATTATAAAAGTATAAGAAATATAGTTATTATATTTATAATCTTGGAAATATGTATAATATATATATTAATTAAATATATTTATAAGATTATAGATATATATAACTATATTTCTTCTAATTTTAAAATTATTTATATGAATATATATATATTTATAATTAAATTATAAATTACTATATATTTATTTATTTAAATAAATATAAAATTATAAAAAATTACAATTTCTAATATTTATAATTTTATTAAAATATTTATTATAATTTTATAATTATTTGAATATATCGGTATTTATTTATAACTATAAATATAAATATTTTTATTTATTTTTCAATATTTCTATATATTTATAAACATCTGTATTTAATTATATATAAAATTATATATGAAAATAATAAATATATTATTCATAAATTAATAATCATATAAATAATTATTTATTTATTTATATTTATAACTAATGCTTCTAGTCCTACTCAACTGTTGCATGAGATGTTGTAGGATCTACTGACACTTGTGTGGGATATTTTTAAGCTGACTGATTAATGAAGATATTCTAATAATATGAAGCCTCTGTCTCTAGAAGTTCCTTTGGAGATGTATAATCTAGTGGAGGATGGGGTGGCATGTTTGAAAACTTGAAAAGTCACCTTGAATGCTTTCCAATTTAGAGATGATGTGAACACTAAGGAGAAACATTATTCTAATTTCGGACGACTTGATTAGGTAAATTCTAGTTCTTTAAATTTCCTATGAGGTTACGTTCCACCTTTATATATTCTAGAAATGACACAGGAATGGTGAAGAAGAGATAAGTTTATTTAACAGACTCTTATCCATGATCGTGTTGTCCATACCATGCTTCTTGATGATTTTATTTCTATTTCCCAACTTGTTTCATCATAATGTATAAAATAATTACATTCAAAATATTTCCTTGTACTTTGTATGAGACTGATCTATTGAATCACAACTAAAAATTATTAAATATACGAGTAGTTGAGGGTAGAAAATCATATCACATTTTACATAAACATCCATATAAGTTCTCACTAGAGTTTAGGATGAGCTCACAAGGTGACTTTTTTGACATGATTTTCCAGTACAAATAATGAGAGTAGAGGATGGTGAGAGAAATATAGTAATGAATGTTTTAATGGCATTGAAATAAGGTGCATCCATATATATACAGTTATCTTTTTTATCATCATGACCATAAATAAGATATAGGTAATCAAGTGGCACCATAACAAATGAAAAATAATTTGCTTCCTAAAACTATTTCTATGGTGAAAGTGACGACTTCAATATCCATCATTAGAATAGATAAATTAATTGAAAGAAACATTGATGTTATGTTTTCTATGTTTAGGAAAATTGTTTAGACTACTAAATTTTTTATAGGAAATGTATTATTTTTATGGAATTGATTCATTCAATGATGTTTTGTATTTTCATTGTGTTTTGATTGGTCCTAAACTGATAATTCAAGTTGTAAAGGATCTTAAACTATGCACTATTCAAAAACAAGATTTTTTCAATTTCTTATACCAGTTCAAATGGGTGGATTTGAGGAAAATTTACTTGATACGAACCATGAGGTAATGGTCTGTAGAATTGGACTGATTTTATGCATTAAGTGAATAAACCTAAATTATAGAGGACTAATGGGGATTAAGTATGTAAGTGAGAGAAGAAGACAGTTGAGAGATCCCCATGATTTTCTCGCCTAGGCTAAAAGTGTAACACATTGAGATTTTATAAAATATATATTTTTTCAAATTAATTTAATCTTTTTGAAATTTTTCATTATAAAAAACACTATGTTTATATTTTATTATATGCAGCACTTTATTGGTATTTTATTACATGAAACACAACACTGAGTTTAAAAAAAACATGACATATTATTAAAATATTATTTTTTAATATAATATTTATCACTTAGAAATTGAAATTCTGGGTATGCATAGGATTTACTAAACTATAAAAATGTGGTTTACACATGTATATATAATGAATTATTTGGTTAACAATTAATGATCAATGAAAATAAAAAAAAATTTAAATCTTTTTCTAAAAAAAATATTTTATACGAACTAGTGTGTTTTAACTAAATAAATTAAAATATAACTTTTTGTGAAAAATATTAAATTAATTTATATATTTTATATTTAATCTATGTTTTAACATCTATCTTATCTGTTTTATATACTAGATATAAAAATAAGTCCAATTTTACATATAAAAATATATCATTCTAAAAAGTGATTTTGTGGCCTTTAACACACTTATTTTAGAAATATTTTACTAATTTTATAAAATTAATATGAAAATATAAAATTGATTTTTTAAAATATTTTCGAAAAAATTATCTTAATGTTAATTTTTGGGATTTTTCTAAAAAGTTTCATTTTTTGAGGAATAGTGGGAAATACTGAATTCTAATTGGAAAATTATTTTTAATTTAATTCATTTATAAAGAAAAATTATATTTTTATTTTATTAAATTAATATTAGTTCAATAAAACATCTATTAATCAAATTAATTTCATTTGAATCATTTTCATATTAAATTTCTATATATAAATATTTTAATCTTTTGAACTCCTTCCCTTTAAAAACCCACATTCTCATGGAGTATGCTAGATTAATTTTGAATTAAATATATCCAATTAATTGAATTTACTATGGAAAAATGGATTCCATATTTTAAAATGAACAATATTATAATGTATAATTATTTCAACTTAATTTTTTACAAAAATAAATAGTGAAAGCCGTAAAAATTACATAACAATCTTATAGTAAAAACTGAATTTCATATGGTTAAACTAAGAAGGAAAGGGTTTAAAATGACCAAAAAACATTTAAAACAACCATTTTATGAAATATTTAGACCTTATATAATCTATTTCAGATAATGACCCACTTTTTACGCTTTTCGTATGATAAAAACGTTTGGTATGATTGAATATTTAGATGGAATTACAATTGTGGCACTCTCCTAACTTATGAAAGGCCACCACCTTTCCTCTCTTATTAACACATTAAAACTCTTTTTTTTGGGAAATACCTTCCTAAATTACAATAAAACATATCAAATATCATTATATATGCCTTATTTTTTTCATAAATCCAACATATAATGTATTTTGGTGTAAACATAAGGAGGTTACCATAAGAAGAGGCGATGTTCATCAACGAGCGCTTTTATTTTTTTCATCCTCCACCACCTAAATATTTTAAACCTTTATTATATAATAAAATATGTATTTTAAATATATTTATATGTTTTTATATTTAATTAATGACTTACAAACATATCCACTTCCATAAAATGGTTTATGAAATCATCATTCGTGTGTACAACGAACTACCGCCTCATGGAATGATTTCATTCATTTTTGAATTACCAAATCTCATGGTTATGATGATGAATATAATGTGTGTATATATATATATATCATATTTATAAAATTATTATACCTATGTAGTGACTATAACATATATTTCTTTTTACATTCCATTTCATAGGGGTTATGATAATGCTGTTTATGTATACGAAAAACTAACACCTTAAAAAGTTATGTGATTAACTTTCACTAATGTGTTATGGGAAATGTAAAAATTATAAATATATTTTATTAATTAATCCTTCCAAATGAGCCGTGGAAAATTCAAAATGAACAAATTCTTAGGTATGGTTAATATTTTCCCCCTAAAATCAATGGAAGGAGAAGGTGGATGTGCCTCACAGATTGTGTGAACCCCTAGGAGACATGCGTTCATGTGACCAGAAGAGGGTCATGAATATGGGAATGCACAACTCATGACCTGAACTGGATCCTTTAGAGACCCTATTGACAAGCCCTTATGCTCTTGAGAAGGTGCCCTAAAGAACCAGTGATCACACATTGGTAGTAAGACATGATCCCCCATGCCACACACATTTTCATCTAGAGGATTCTAGAAAACCTATAAAAAACTACTTAGAATATAGGATAATGATATCCAAAAGGTTTAGGGCTATTGCGGTCATAACAATCATGTGATGGATCATCAATGGGGAGAATGATTGTCCTTGAAAACATTCAATCATACTCACAAGGCACAGAGCATTTTAAAAAAAGGATATAAAAAGGGAGATGATCTGGGAGCCTCTCTTAGTTGTAAATGTCACATGACACACCCTTGTAAATCTAAAATACACTACGATACCCTTGTTCCATGTATTCCTCAACTCAAAAAAACTCATCATCATGTCATCCTCATCATGTTTATAGCCTCAAGTACGTCCAGGAGACCACACACTTCCCCATTGGCTTCCTAAGGACAAGTGGATAGATTTATCAAAAAAAAATCCCTCACATAACAATATAACATTTATTAGTCATGTGACTCATTACCAATAGGTAGAGTAATTGTATTTGAAAATATATATGCAATATCATATGGTGCCAATTTTTTTAAAATAAAGAAAGTAAATAAAAAAGTGTAGAATGATGAAGTTTCTTATGGCTATAAAACTCTTACAATGTACTATGGATTTTCACAACATGGCCTCACAAGATTCTTGAACACGTTGACCTAGTCTTGTGAAAACCCCATGACATGCCATCCTGGACTCTTGTAATATCCCGAACAAGGCATCGCGTGTCACATGGATGCATCTCATATGGCACTCTAATCTCATGAAGGCCCTTGGATATGATAATATGGAAACATGGATGGTCTTCGACACACCCTCTTGATTAAGTTAGTCCGCATTAATTGTAAATAATATAATAAATGAAGCATTGATAGGATATACTCGAAGATAATAGATTGTAGGTGACACCCCTAGAGTGATCCATGGTAGGGACTCATGAAGAAGTGTGACACCAAGGCCCTCCATTGAATCTACCCTAAATTCCCGTGATATGTGCTGTGAAAAGTGGTGAACAACTAGGGTGTGGAGGACTATAAATTCCCCACTCCATCGTGAAAAATGAACCACTCCATGTTTAAATTGGTTTTCCTTTTTAATCCAGAAGCAACGACACAACCAAGAACTAGAGTAGATTTCTTAGAGATGATGATCTTGCAATTTTCATGTGTTCTATCAGGTAAGATACCGACGAATAGTATGAGAAATCATAAAACACACATAGGCAATTCCTATAATCACTTATAGATCACGAAAAGGACTTCTGAAGGAAACACAAAGGACATCCCGCACACATGATAGATCACGATAGACATGACACAATCAAGCACTAAACGAATCTATGGAATTCAAAATATAAAGGTAAGAAAAAATACTAAAAAAAGATACATAAGAAAATAACATATATGCTAATCATCATGAAGTTTTCATGAACCACCCAGGTCATGCGCCAACACTAAGAAATGTCACCCAAATCATGCGATAATCCTCTAGCATACAATTTGGATCATGCGAAGTACCTTGTAAATGTCAAATAAAGTAATAAGTCACCCCAAGGCATACCAACCTATTATCAAGAAGCCTTATGACTCACATGGAATCACCAGTTCATGCCTGTAGAGTCTCATGGTATCACCCATGTATGTCAACTGGATCTTGTGAAACCCACTCGATATACTAGAAAGGTCTCAATATTCCCTCTAGATGTGTTAAAAGGTTATACAACTTCCCCTTAGACATGTTTCATTGACTCCCATTATTCCTTAAAAGTGTGTTAGCCATCTCTTGTGATGAAACCATTGAAATTCTATTGGATCATCTGATACCCTCTAGACAATCCAGCCAGGATAATACAATGGCAACCATAACAAACTGGCTAGATCTTGCAATTTCCTTTGGAAAAGTCAAACTTTATCATGAGATAACCATTAGAAATTCCATATATATTATGTGAATTCATCTAGATGAGTCAACAAAATCATACAATTGTCCTCTCACATGTCATGAAAACACTCTCTAACATGTCATGTAGGAAATCAAGGCATGTAATGAAGACAATTATCCCATGTCGCGCAGAAAATCATACCATGTCAGAAAGTGAATCCTAGGATCTGATGACCATTTCAATCTTCTGTGTGTATTCCCTAGTCAATGGGAAACCACATAGTGTAATCCTCGATTAGAAACCTTATATGATATGTCCCGCATACTAGGGAAACACCTTTATGTAAGCCCCAATCAAGGAAACAATGATGACTTTGATTCATACCATAACCATTATATATAGGAAACATCCTCAAGGTTCAAGCAGTATATTAAAAACCTAAAGTGAATTCCCAATACATAAGTTCCACAGACACAATCAATTTCATTGATTATGTTCTATCACTTATTTATCACAATGAGAATGGATCATGCTCCTTGGGTGATTGAAATAATCATATCATATGGAACGTAATCCTATATTCATAAAGGGAATCCCTTGACATGATAAACTTTTCCTTCCTTTGTGTGTAATCCCTGATAAATAGGTAAACGTTAGTGTGTAAGACCTAATATTCGAACTACGAGGTCTCTGAATCCTTCCATAACCAGGATACATAGTACGCCTTCCTAAGAATAGAGCCTGAACTCAAATGGGCATACATATTAGTGTAAGTCCCACCATGCCATTGAAATTTCAACCATTAGGACCCAATAATCCCCATGGAGAGATCATTCTACCTCCTCCATCAAATAGACTTAGAAATGAAATGAACCATGAGGAATCTGATTCCTACCATAAAACGGATATATAGGGCGCCTCCCTGAGACCTATACTCTATATTAAACATCCCAAGGGTATTCCCAACAGATAATCCATAAAACCATTTGAAGTGAGACTAATTACTTGTTATACCTTATTTATCACATGGAGCATATATCACATGGGATTAGGGAGTTTCAATAGTCATATCATTCATATCACGAATATCTACTATCCAGGGCAATGTTATCTGGTAATCCCTAATTACTGGCATGATATAAAACACCCCCATATAAGGAAATATACCATGGGGCCAGTCCTATTGTAAGGACTAAACAATGAGAAATTTTATTCCCTCAACAACTAGGACATGTAGGAAAGATTTATAAGGCCCAAGATTTAATAGGCAAAGAATTTGGTGTAAGTCCCCTCATATCATTTCCATTCCGGCCATCAGGACCCAATCATTCACATGACCCCATCATTCTTCCTCATTATTCTGTGTAATTAGAAACAAAATGAACTACAAAAGCTGTGATTCTCTCTATAATCAATATACATAGGACATGTCCTTAGGAATGGATTTTGAATACCCAATTACTCAGTTTCCACATACACATATTTTTCATATGACGTTAAATTGCATGGGTTTAATGGACTATATGGGTTTGATTCATGTAATAACTAGGATACATAGGATTCCAAAACATGGTTCAATCCCCCCTCGAAATATTAATCACCTACATTCGTAGAAAAAAATTCCTAAGATCTTGGTTATACAACTTTATCACATAAGAAGCTTCCCATTACCTAGAAATGGATGAAGAACTGAAGATACATATATATGGATTCCCTAAGCCTGTCAATATATTCTGTACATATAATAGTCTTAACTGATAATCATTTTATTAGGGGAAGTGGTCCTGTATCAATATTAAGAAGAGATTCATAAAAATATATTAAATTTTTATGAGAGTCTTGGATTAGGAAACAATTCCCCCCAAAGGGTTCGATGAACCAAAACTCACATCCTCTCAACCTATGTGAGTTCCTAAGTTCCATCATGTTTGAAAATCCAACGGACAACATCCCTTTGGCAATTAGGTATGTACCCAATTATAGATCGGGGAACCATTAGGATTTTCTATTAACAGTGACAATGGTAACCCAGTGTTACTTATTGTGCATCAAATAAATCTCCCACAGTCAATTGTCAAGACAAAATAACCCCACCTCGATGAGGGTTCCTGATCTCCTCTTTCCCCGAAGAAACAAAAATGGTGAACCCAAAGTGAATATCTTAAATAAAAAATTGATTAGTTTATTTTCCATAGATCCATTTTTTTTGCACAATATACACAACCAACAATGGAAATACCGACATGATACTCTTAAATAACAGAATGATCTAGAATCATATGTAATGAAACATTGTTCTACACAAACAAAGATGATGAGCCTGAGATTATTCTTACATATGATTCTATGTAACCGGGGTACTCATGAGATAATTTCATCCTCATGTTTAAAATTCCATGTGATCGGAATGACTAGATCAGGAATAAATGAAAAATTGTGTTAACCAGGCATATCTGATTTAGAATATGATTCCTATGATATTTCACAAATTATTGACCTTACAATCAACTTTCTACAGGAATAAATATACAAATATCATCAAAATCACCATGATCCTAGATAATGTATTCATCATATAGTGACTGTTCTTTTAAATCACCTATGGGTGGACCCCTTGAGGGTCATAAAATGATCTCACTATCCCAAAATAACCAACAGTAGGTGACAAAAAAATGGTCTAGGAATACCACTTATGTGGTAAAATCCCTACCCTAGAAGCTACCCATGATGGTCACCTATTATAAAAAATGACGGGTCTTCCTCACCCAAGGAAATATGCAGCAATTCCAGTGGCCCTCATCAAAACAACCATTAACTTCGTGAGATTATCCCAAGTACATGAAATTCACCACCTTAAAGATCTGATGATACTGAATCAGGGATTCAAATGAGTATCCCTTCTGGTTTGGGTGAAAATGTGTAATGAAACTATCAACCACCATCACCAACATCACCCACTGATACCTATTAGTTTCCTGCTGAGGGTACCACACAACACACGACCACCTATGATGACCATGCATGGGCAGGAAGGAAGACACATTAGGAAAGGAAGACTTTTGATATCTTGGAGTAGGCTAATATCCCAACTCCCGCTGATGAAGTCTACCTGCATATTCTTGTAGTAACTATTAAGAAGGATCAAATTCCTACCCACATAGAACAAGTCCGTGGGAAAATACCAATAGTAGGAATGGGGGAGAAATGTATCCATACCCCATGTATGAAGCCCATTGACATATTCCAATGGAAAAAAGTGTAAAGAGTTTGTCATATATCCCTGCTTAAATAGAATACATCTACTAGTACATAATGGAGATGGAAAATGCGTAGCCTTATATCACTGCACACACTTTTCTAAAATTCCAATACATAACAACAATTCCTGATGAACTCCATCGACATATTCCAATACTAGTTCAAATTCAGGGAAAAAATTATATTACTATCCCTATAGCTGGGGCAGTTCAATACTCTGATGATTATGAACAAGTGGCTTATTTGGAGTAAGAGTATACTCTTTCTCCCATCAAAGAGGATTATCAGAATATTCTGATAAAGGACGAGGAATTAGACCAAGATTATACTCCAGTTCCCATTGAGGCTCACCAGGTGAGAGAAGAACATGTTTTTGGACCGAGGCACATGCTTGTTGAAAAATTCTGGAAGCATATTACAAAATCCCGGATTGGGTTCATATCCCCGTTCTAGCCGGGGATCACCATGTGATATGGGAACAAGCCTCAAGATAGGCTCCTATTCCTATCTAGTGAGTCCATAGGCATACTCCAAGGGCCCTACATTGAGCACATATCCTTTTCAAGTGAGGACTAACCAAATGAGAATGGAACAAGCCTTGGGATATTATCATATTCCTTTTAGTGAATCATCTTGGAGTAATCCATAAAACAACTTAAGTCAGGCGCATATTTGAACTCCCATTGATGACCGAATACACCAGCATTATTCTGAGGAAATACAGATTGAGGCTCATATCCCTTCCCAAATTTTGGAGGTCCATTAACATATTCTGGTGGGGAATAAATATTCATACCAGGATTATATTCCTTCTCCAATTAGGCCTCACTAGGTGAGAGAAAAAAATTCCTCGGGGAAGACTCATATTCCTACCATGAAAGACTAGAGACATATTACAAAGTCATAGGATCAGAATCATATTACCATCCTAACTAAGGATCACCATGTGAAAATTGAACAAGCCTTGGGACTGGCTCATATTCATGGAAATAATGAGACAACTAATTGGAATACTCTTGAAGCTTATTAGCGGAGGGCACATATTCCCACAACACCAATCTATCATAATAAATTTCATGAAACCATCCTAAAACAGGCTGATATCTACAGAATTCCAAAAGTCAGGTTGTCATATTCTAGCCATGACATATATTGAGACCCATATTCCTAATATTCTGAATGATAATGTCCTTGTGTTTTTAAGACATATTCTCAACACCACTAGGGTCCATCATCTCTTTGAACATATCAAAAGATGAACATTACAATGATTTTCCTCATGGTAGTGTGGATATGGATCATAGGGAATATACTCCAAACATATACCATGGTCAGTATCCCCAGATAGATATCATCCACATACATGTAAATCTTCCCCTTTACCAGACACCTTCAAATAGATACGTTTTCAAAAATCAAATGCCTTATTATAGATATGTGATCAAAACATCATGGTCAAACACAAATATTTCCCCATAAACTTCTAGCACCACTCCACTTCATTCAACATGTGACCCTTAGAAGCATCATATATGGTATAAACAAATAGATCTATTTATGTTTCATTAAGAGGAGACCGACATTGACATATGGAGAGATTTATCCATAGAAAACTTCCCCATCATGTTCCAGGCACTCACCACATATAGATATGATATTATAGATAATCTGGAAAAGAATTTTTTACCTTATCTACACCCAAATATGTGGACTAATCATCAGTGACCGAAGGAAAGCTATCTCCCATATCCAGGATACAAATGTCACCATCATAAAATCAAGATACTCCATTTTAAGCTAGACCTGCCTATTGTCTCTATCGACTAGGATCAAAAAATGGAAAGGCCTTGTACAAATATAAATCACACTTGCTTCCATTTCATCCCAACACTTCGGTACCTGATATCCAAATCCATGTCATTCATATGAATTTAAGGATAGGGAAATTATGGAGCGTTACAATTTTCCGCACACCAATTACAAAAAAACCATTTGGACATGACATCCTTGAATGTTATATCCTACAATGACATCCTTCAATGTTATATCCTACAAAAAAATTAGGGGACTCGGTAACGATCAATGTAGTTGGTCACTACAAAAATACTCCCCCACATCAATGACACTCAAAAATTATGAAAAGAAAAATAGGTTAACCAAAAGGACTTCAAAATGGTCCCCTTGAAGCAATAGGGATGCATTTCAGACATGAAGATCGAAGTTACAGTCACCCAAAAAACATCCCGAAAAGAATTGTTCTTATCATGGAATCCAACACACCCAGCTCCAATGCGAGAATAGATGCACTATATTTGATGGTTTATAGTAGTACTTTATATAATAGCCATCCTTGGGAAGAACCAATTATTCGGTCTATAAGAATATCCCTGCCACCTTAACCTCTTGGGTCATCAATTCCAAAGAGGATTTAGGACATACAGTAGAAACTACAAACAAATCCCAGACCGTTGGGATAAGATAATTTATATCTAAATCACCATCAATAGGTTCATCATCCCCTAAGAGGGTCCTGGGGAAATCAGCGGTGATTCCATATGAACCCCATCCTTCTAGTATGGGGGAATTTATATCTTAATTTCCATCCCAAGAATCCTAAAATATTTGATTAGCATAATTGGATACTCAACAAAAGGATCAATAATTGCAAATGTGGACCTGAATACCCCCAATACATAAGGCTGAGGGCATTTTCCTCATCATCATCCCCACAAAGGGAATCAGTCTTCTCCATGTTGGGAGGACAAGATCAATGGTTGAAATCCCACTTTTTCCTACCACCATAAAGAAAACCTCTATTATACAGGACCCATTTGGTGATAATGATTGTAAACTCTATCAAGGTCATTACTCACTAGTCATGACTAGAGGAACATACATCGATGGTGTTCAGACCCTACTGGGGGAGCAAGAGAAAATGACCCAATATGGCCAAGGGTTCGAATAACAAACCTGACGAAGGTAGTGCGCAATAATCATATCATGTTAAAATGAATGGAACAAAATCCATTTCCCAACACACCAATGTAAATGTATTCACCGTATATATGGAATGCATTGTGGACCAAATTAAAATTTTGAGGGCCGCAACATAGAAAACCTACCCTAAGAGGAGGGTGATCTGGATGCCCCCACTGAGGTTACATTCACCCGGAACTAGAAAGGGATCCATAATACAACTTTTTATAATAAAATTGTTCCCCTCTATGATAGAAAAATTCCAATGAAAAAGTGAAAGGTGTGGCCACATCCCAATCACCACCCATAAGAGTTGTGGTTCCTTCTACGCAGTGACAAATATCAAAATATGAGATTGAAATATAAACTATCTGACAACTCAATAAGGATCTATTCAAGGGAACTATCACCACTGGGTATCTTCTTCAATTTGACGTGAACATCCATCCTCCCATAAGAGTCAATCTTCCAGAAAAAGTGGCATATGTGCGTCAAACTTGCCCCGGATCTGGGAATCCGATCTACATAGATGAGGAAGTCAAAAATGATCATGACTTCCCTCTATTTCAGTGATAGTATCTCGCTTAAATGGTTAATAGTTTTGTCTTAGGAAGAATCACTAATTAATGACAGATGAATGCAGGGCCACCTCATCATCCCCATCCACTCCCTGCAGATGGGAGGTAGCAAAAACTACAATAACCTTGTAGCTATATAATGTCCTAAAGTCCTTAGATACTTGAAGAGAATCCATGTAAGGGAAACACACAACTATTCAGCCTAAGAGGAATCAATATCCTGAGTGGATGGACAACACATTTACTCCACCCAATTTTTGAAATCATAACTTTTCCAACTTTGATTGTGCTGAAAACCTTGAAAAATATCTCACACACATCGTATCCTGATGTACGATGATGATGGACCCTCAAGATCAACAGGATGGAAAAAGATGACGTGTTTTGTGAAGACTCTGAAAATTTCAAGCGTTGTTTGCAAAAAAAAATTTCTAGCAGGATCCATTACAGGATTAGAGGACCTTGATCATGAGTTCATTTCTCAATTTAGCTCCACACTAATGAAAATTACAATTTTTGACATGGAGAACTATAAGAAACAGAAAAATGAAATGGTGTATAAATTTATATCCAGGTGGGAGGGTCCAAACTATTCACCCAACATACATCTATAATAGTAACAATTTCTAAAGATCTATGCTGAAAATATCAAGGATGAGTTGCATACACCTATAATCATGATGAAGTATCTATTTGGGTTCCCTACATTCAGAAAAATGCCACAATGTCTTGAGAATTATATTTAAGAAACCCAATACAAGCCTCAAATCATGACCTCAACATAGGAGGAAATTCTAGTAATGTTATAAGATACATATATCACTCTCAAACTAGGGGTGGTTCCCATCCAAGAACCCAAAAAGTCCCAAACTACCAACACCTCCTATCATGCAGCAAAAACCATAGAATAACCGTTAAGAAAAACAGAGAAATCAGGCTCACCTATGATTTGAGGAATAGATTAATAAAGAATACTCCCTATAAAATGAATAATTCCCCAGTTATTTTGCAGCATCCATGGAAAATTACCTACTAAGGATACAACATCCCAGGAATCTTGATGAGTTCGAACTCACTAACTATACTAACTAATTCCCCTTCCAATGAAGGGAATGTTTGAATAAATAGGAATTATTCATCTTCAATGATGACCTTCAAGGCATGGTAGATTTTTTATAGGTGGTGTTAGATAACTCCTCATTAATGGTTTACTGGATAACTCTTTCGCAATAAAAATAAGAGGATGGTCGGAAGAAAGTCTTATCCATGCATGCAAGAAATTTCAACAACCTGATAAATCAAAAAATAGATGAATGAATTCATGATACCCTGGGAGAACAACTGAAAAGAACCTCAATAACACCAAAATTCAAGGAGGCAACATCATATACGCCTTCTAAGGGTGGGTGAGACCATTAATAGTTGGAATATATAGAAGATAAAGAGTCATATTGCACTATAAAGTGAGTTCAAACTATTTTTATTTCTTCCATACATATCCAAAGCATGAGAACCACCCCAGTAAAGGGAACAATGATTTTATTAATAGATCATAGTTGGTTCTCTCAATGTTATATACTTGGAAGACCCCTTCAACGATGACAAATATGACTCAGAATAGGAGTTTCCTACACATAATAGAGGAACGAGAGACTAAATTTATAAGAACTGAAGATACAATGGAAACAATTTTCATTTCCAGAACCAATATTTCAGACTCAAATCCTTAGTTAAAATATATGCAACTAATACCCATGTAAATACACTCTAGAGAAGCCCAGAAAGACATGATGGTTTCTCAGAACCTTCCAATGGTCATCCACACCAAGTTATCATGCACTAATGCCTAGAAGTGGTATGATTATCTGATCAGCCCAAACAACTTGGGAGGATGGAAGAACCTACACTGTAGGCAACATATGCTCTCATGGTATCTTCACAAGCACTAGGCACATCTACCTCAAATTCCTCAGTTCCTAATCCACATGTCCTGGGGTAGCCCCACCTCGATATGCATTGAACTCTGACACAAAATTATGATATCCTAAAGAAGATGAAGATCGTCCCAACCAATATCTTAAACCATGATGCACTTTATCATTCAAAATAGATCAGATAAGAACTCATTAAATCCCTCCAAATACCATATTAATTTAAAATGGATGTCACTAAATTTTAGGTATTTAAAATGGAGACCATGTTAGTATAATTCCATGTAACCATATTGTTCATAGAGCATGGCCAGGAATAGGTCATTCATGGACTCATAAAAACCCTATATGTTTCAAGAAGACTTGATAATGTCGGCATCTAAAGGGATATTATTGAAAATGTCTCAACAATAAATCTCATTCTAATTCAAACTATTTGATTTTTGGGATATAGTGAAGGGGATTTGTCTCCCCCAATGATGACCATTCAAGGGTATAATAAACATGAGGAAGGAACTCTCAGGAAGATCATACTCAAAAATCGGTTAGGGGAACTCACATATGAAGCTGTGTTTTTGGTTATCCAGCACGTCAACCCTAGTAATGACCTGCTCGGAAGGCCTTAGATGTACAACCACATGGAGGTAACTTCAACATTCCATCAATGTAGGAAATACCCCATTGATGGAAAGGTTGAAATACTACATGGTGATAATTCCCCCTTTGAAATATGTGAATCCACATTTTTTGAGGAAACATTCTATAAAAAGGGATGCAAACATCCAATGGTGGATGATTATATATATGTTTCCTCTCCCCATAGATACGGGACATCCTCTGAAAATATTTTGAATATACTTGTCAGTGTCTATGTGGTCCGATAAATCTAGTTGAGGTGATAGACATAGTCCAAGATATCCAAGCTCCTCTTGTCCCCATTGACTATGTAAAATAATTTAGCTCTGACATACCTCTCTAATGACTTATTGAGTAAGGGATGATAATGTCTCTTCTCATGGCCTCCATCACCATTATAGTGAAGTAGATGCCCCCATATTTTAATATTTATCTGAAAATGCCTCCACATACACATTCATTGAAGGATATGAAGATGAACTCAGGAATTCCCCTCCTGCATTTGAGGAATGTATCTCCACAACCATCAATAATCTTGGGAAGATAAATCTAGTAACAGAAGAAGACCCAAGGTATACTCTAATTATTTCTACCATTCTCATGAAAGAAAAATAGATGCAAATTTAATTTTTAAAGAAGCACATATATGTGTTCTCTTGGAATTATAAAGAATTTTCAGGATTGAATCTATATGTGGATACACACTCTATCGACCTACCTGATAACCATCACGACTATAAGAAATAATTTAGGAGGATGCAAGCCTATCAGTACACCAATATAGTGGTGTATGTTGACAAATTTATCAAATACAACGTTTTCCTAGAAGTAAAATACCCAATATTTCTAGAAAAAAATCATTGATATTATGAAAAATAATTTCTAGATTAGAGTATATATTTATTTTAGAGACATTACTCAGAATTTCCAAAATGATGATTTCCCATGTATGATAACATAATTATTGATCAATGAAACTTCTAGATTAGAGGTCCTTTCCATCATGGATGGTTATTCATGGTACAATCAAATAAAGGTGGCCCCTAAAGATGAATAAGCCACATCCTTTAGAGATCCTCAGGTAATCCTTTTATATCAGGTAATTTTCCTTGGGATTAATAAATGCTTTCCCTAAATATCACTACACCATATCATATAATTAATCCATTCCTTGGAATGATATGTTAATTTCATGTCGATTGTACAATTTTTATATCCAATTAGTGATTTGATCACATCTGAAATCTTCAAAAAAATACTTGTAAAGATGTGAAATCATAATCTAAAGATGAATCCACTAAAATTCACTTTCAGAGTAACAATATAGAAGTTCCTTGGCTTTGTGATATGCCAACACAACACCATGGTTTTTAAAGAAAATTATAGTTCTATTTTAGTAATTTCTCCCCCAAATATCTCAAATAAATTATGGGGATCCATAGAAAACCTTCCCTTTATTTGGATTATTATTTCCAAGTTGGCCGAAAAAGATCTCCCCTTCACCATGATAATTAATAAGGGGATCTCATATCAATGGGACGTTGAATTCCAAGAATCCTACAAATGTATCATGATGTACCTACTCAACCACTAGTCCTAATGATTTCAGTGGAAGGGAATCCACTCATATTGTATGTGGACACCTTGAAATGATCACTGGGAACCCTCACACATAAAAATGATGGGGGGAGCAAGAGATGTCTCCATTACCTAAGCAGGAAAATGTTAGATACTGTGCACAGATTTGATGTCAAAATGAACTGACTTTCCCTTATCTTCACAGTCAAAACAACGAGGCACTCCTTGTAGCACCAAGAAGTCCATATGGTATCTCATATCAATACAATAAAGTACATACTTAGCCTCCCTATATTGACTAGTCACATGGCCCGATGAGAAGTCATTCTGTAGTAATATGACATTCAGTCCATATCACAGAAGTCAGTGAAAGGGAAATTCCTGGCTGATTTCCTTACATATCATGGTACTCAGAGTACACCGGTGGACATCGAACATAATGAATAGGAGGTCAATTATTCCCATGGAACTGCCAAAACATGTGTGATTTGTTTTGATGGTGCATCCCAAAGTCCTATCAGTAAAAGGATGGAAAACATGAGGCTCAGTCGAGTTCGTCTAAGGGTTGTAAAGTCTCAACAGAAAAATAAGTTTTTCCCTGTTCTTTATCACTATCCAAAGGCTTCACAAAAAATGTTAGAGAATACAAATCCCCTACTGTTGACTTGGAATTATCCCTACTACTACATATAGCCTAACTAAATATCAAATAGGTTTTGGAACTTGTGATAAAGGATATAAATGGAGAATATACCATCTAAAAGAAATAACTGGACCCTCTAACTGGCTACGTTACGGGGTTGATGGAAGCGTTCCCTTTTGAGCCGACATTACATCATGTTTCCAGTCACAGAATTTCTATACATACATATTGGATAAGGTATCCATAGTCTTGGCCAACCATGATCTATAGAAAGAAATAATCCATATTACAAATCAAATAATGATCTCATCGATAAACATATGTGATATTGAAGAAATCAATCCGGTGAACACTTCCCTAAAACATGATGAACTGATGAAAACCCATGGATGGATGGAGGCCATAATTAGTTATCTCCAAAATGAGATTCTATTGATATACTGAGCAATAATGGAACATATTTAGGGCTATGCATGGAACATCACCCTACAAAGTTGTCCAAATCAGCAGAAAACCCTATACAAGCATGGATTTGATGGAAGCCTCCTCAGACTCATATCATAAGGAGAGAATCCATACATCATGAAAGAAGTCCATCCAAATTATTTTGGCACTGATCAATCTTGGATGAGGATCTCCCACCAAATTTTAAGGTTGGGATATTATTAGAAAACCATGATATATGACTACATGGAATTCAATAATAAATTTCATTCATTCATGATCTATGACAACTTCATCAATTAGCCCCTATAATTTATACATAGAACTAAATAATCCTGGTGGTTTTCCATTTGGGGATGGATATTGTGGGGCCCTATCTCCTTCTACAACGAAGTAGTTCATGTACATCTTTACTACCACCATCTTATTTTCCAAATTGGTTAAAGAAATATCCCTCAAAGTAGTCAGGATAGAGAATATAATCAGTTTCATGAAGTCCCATATCATCACCAGGTTTGGAGTCTGTTTCACAATATTTATGGATAATTACACAAAATTATATTATACAAAGTTTAAGAAGATATCCATGGAGT
Organism: Viscum album; assembly: GCA_963277665.1. NCBI lineage: Eukaryota > Viridiplantae > Streptophyta > Magnoliopsida > Santalales > Viscaceae > Viscum > Viscum album. Next base: position 1,737,651,999 of record OY728151.1, read on the forward strand.
ATAATATTTATTCGAATCACTCAACTAGCAATAATGTAGTGGAAAATGGATAGATACTCTAGAAGATGGTGAACAAGGATAAAAATTATAATCTAGATAGGTTCCTCCATGATTTATGGGACACGAACACCACCACAAATACAAATACAAAAGGAAAAAAATGCTCATTATTGTAGGATGCCGAGGCAGTGTAACTCATAGAGCTCCAATGACCTTCACTCTGAACAAAAATTTTGGAGAACTCACAGATTATGAAAAATCACAAAAGTAGCTAGAAAAATTTTAGTGGCTCGATGAGAATAGGTCTCATAGACTAAAAAACCTAGAGGTCCATTAGAATCGGATCTCATGAGAATTTAATAAGAATTTTCAACTCTATTCATTCTTCCACGGAGAATCGGTGTTGGATATCAGAAACAGAATGATACCAGGTAACAAGCCTCCAATGTTGGAACATAAATGGGAAGGGACTTACAACATATGTATGTTATATCACAATATAGACTAATAATTGTACACCATGGATAAGGATCATGTTGCACCCGCACCAATGTGGTGTTTCTTAAGAAATACTTTTTAGAGCTTCAATTAAATGAATTTATCATCCTGGTAGCATGATGTTAAACTCCACAAGAACATCCTGGTAGTAAGGCGTTAAACTGGGAAGAACCTCAAATAATAATAACAATACTTTATATTGCATGTTATCCCACATCCTAAACACATGATGTTAAACTACATAGAGCCTTCATGGAATCCTGAAATTAAACTTCACAATACCATCCCAGTAGTAAGATGATTAATTTTGTGACACCTCATTTCCTATTAAGAGGACTTTAAATTACATAGTATCCCAGGTCATGACCACATGACATTATTCTGTGCAAAGTCACCCTGGATGAATGACTATAAATTGAACCACATCTCAAATCCTTACTATATAATTTTAAACTAAATGGCAATGGTCTTTAATGCATGACTCTAAAATGCACAGAATGAACCATTTCAGTAACGTATCAACACACATGAGATAGATCTTTGTGAATGAAGAATGAAATTCCCAATCCAAATATGAGAGTTATCTCCACTTGGGGAATCTATTCATTCAAGGAATCTGTGTGGATTGATTCCTATAATAAAAAATATGTACATTGGTTCCAGAAATTCTAGTCTTGGGACATACCACAACCTTCCTATTCATTCTCATCAGGAGATCCAGGTCCTTATCACAAGACGTTAAACTACACGACCAATGTAATTTTTCCATGGAATTAAATACACAGGTTTTCTAGAACTACATAGATCAGGATTATGATTTTTAATGTGATACACAGCGGTGCCTCAATCCTATATTTTGGTACAACCACCACATGATGAAAAATACCCTAGTCTTATCCATAACTGCCATTGCATGTTGAGAAGAACTCTTTACATTACTTGTTTCTCAAAACAAGCACAAAACACAAAAGATTAATAATTTTAATATGGGCTTACCCACGATAATAAGACATAGAAGATCACGATAGGCTAATCATGGTCTTGAATGAAAGGCCATAAGAGGCATACCATCAGTCCTTACTGCATGATGTTAAACTGCAATTTGATATCACTTACATGGATTAAAACTGCACATTCCTGTGGACCTCACCTGAGAGGACCACCATTGCTGGTGTTGGTCTTCTCACAGACTTTCATTTAAGAACTATTTGTGAATTTTTTCTTGACATCACATGATACATAGTGACACTCGTATCTTAAATCCTAGGTCCACTCACAAAAAGTATAAAAATTACACCTCTCTACATATAATCTTGAATTGTGCAGGATTTTCCATCTTTAAGAACAATGCCTGGACTTATTTCTATTACCGTTGGATATGTAGTGATGATATGATTTCTATCCTTAGGTCAATATAATATCCCCCTTTCATGTCAGGAATATCATATCATTTTCATTCAATTTTAAACTGAATGATTCCTCATGAAATATGTGCTGCTTGATTCCTATTACTATAGGATATGTAGTGATTCTAGGATCTCCAATCCTGGGCCCAACTACAATAATCCATAGAAACAATGAACACCTCTGCGTATGGTTCAGACCTACATAGATAGTTTTTCATTAATGAACTACTTATGCCATGATTCCTATCATCCCAAGATACATAGTGATTCCCAGATCGTCGATCCTATGCCTAGCTTCAGCAACCGATAAGAATGAACCCCAACTACATAAAGACCGAGTCACACAAGCTCATTTTACCTACATATGAGCCTGATCTACGTATGGATTTCTTGTGTACAAAAAATATCTTGCACAAATTTTTCATATCAATTCCCATATCCTTACCGCACGATGATAAATGCAAAAGAAAATTTCCATATCGCATGAAATTTAAACTACACAAAAAAAATTTCCCACCACATGATGATAAACATCACAAAAAATTACCTTACTGCATGGAAAAATACCCTATACAAGAAGATAAATAGTGTAAGACATCACCCATTTTTTATCCCCTATCAATGTACCAAATGAGGCTTACCCTATCCAGCTATAGTCTGGGGTTCTTCTATCATCTTTTAAATAACCTCAATCCAAAAGTTACACTTCACTCCTTCAGTGGTTCATGCTATCAAAAACCATCCATGAACCCTCAAAAGGATACCCAACTTCAAGGGCCCCTTTGATTGACTGCGCATGTATGCCTATGGATCCTGTATATATGCCTAGGGTCTCTATCCAAATGTGTCACTCTTAAAAAAGGGATTTATGATTATTAAGAACTGTAACATCACCTTGGTGGATCTCATCATATAATTATACTCAAAACTACTCCCAATATTACTGTCTGATATCATTACCCAAAATTTGAGGACCTTAGTCCATTATTTAAAACATTTTTATCTCCCGCTCAGAAGGATGTTAGGGTACTCTTGACCCTCGGTATCCTAATTGGGATCTCGCGTATCTACCACTAAATTAGGACCATGTGCATCACAAAAAAAATTTTCATTCACTTTGGTCAAAGAAATATGACCATAAACATTAGGCTATAATGGTCCAAATAACAAGATCTTAAACTTCTAGTGAAAGATACACAACACCTTTTAGGTCAAAAACCCACAAAGGGAAGTTATATAAAAAGATGTCTCTTCAATTAGTAAAATATTCTTCTCCTGAGTTTCCAAAAAAATATGGTGAAAATGATATGGCGTATAGCTCATAGGGTATACATATATCCCTAGTAAAAGACAATCTATGCACATTGGACCCCATTGTTGATAATAATGTTAGAGAAATGATTTCTCACATCCCCTCACTATGAGAACATGTTTTCTAGGAGGTGAGAGAACTTTTAGAGTGCTTGAACCCTTTTTGGATATTAAACACTCCACGAATAAAAAATTGTGATTGACACAACTTTTAGAGTTCTCAAACCCTTTTGGATATTAAACAGTCCATGAATCATACATCATGATTTGAGTGCCTTGAATCACTACAACCTTCTATGAAACATGGAACAGATACTCGGATTCAAGGGGGTCTTTTCTTTATAATGCATGTATGCCTATGGATCCTAGATATGTGCCTAAGTTCTTTAAACAAATGTGTCACTCTACAAAAGAGATTTCCAATCCTTGTGATCCCTAACATCAGAGTGGAAGAACCCATCACCCCAATTCTTTTGGTTCATTCCTAGTACGATTGTCCAATATCTTTCTCTAGACCCAGGAAATATTGACCATGATTATAATATCTACAGAAAACTATCCAATCAGACTCAACATCCTCTATATTAGACCACCATGTGTTTCATCCTTTATCAAAGTAAGATTGAGAAAATTAAATCTTGATCCCTTGATGTACAACACCTCAGGATTAAAAACTATGGTTAATAGAGATCACAATTTAATATATAAAATCCGAACTACCTTATGGTGAAATAATCATTCATGGATATCTTTCCTCCCATACCCAACCTCATTTTATAGATATTTGATTCTTCACAAATCTTGCATGGACCTCAAAAATTAGTGGTGATCATCTTTTTCATGATCACACTACTGACACATAAGGGAATTAACCCAACTACAAAAGGCATATACTCCTTAAAATATTGGATATTTATTCATTGTAAGACCTATAAATACTACAGTAAAACCCAGATCCTCAAGGTGTTATAGGTTATCACTATAATGTATCTATATCCCATCTTATCTAATAAAAAATTTGGGGTTATGAATTACATAATCCATAATCCAAATTTATATGTGGACCTATCATAATGATTATTTCCACTTCAAATGATATTAACTCTATAAATATTCCATGGACCTTAGAAAAGATACCATTCTTCAAGATAACCATTTCTTGACTAGGAATTTATGTCTATGGATCCTTTATATGATCATATGGTTGTCAACCAAATATGTCACTCTAGAAAAGGGTATTTTTTATCCTTGTGAGCCCTGGAAACACCGTGACAGAACCCTAAACCTCAGTGTCTGTTGGTTTATTCCTAGAATATATGCACCATATTACATGATCTTCAATAATATATCAGCTAAAACACTGTAAAGTTCATATATAGATGGTATGGGATAAAAACCCAATACTACAGTGATAGAAGGTATGAGATAAAAGACCCTAAAATATAGTGATAGAAGGTCCAATATAAAACAATATAACATATAATAATAGATGGTCTGAGATAAATTGACCTAAACTACAGTGATACTATGTATTATCTAAAATATATTAATCTACAACCATAGATGGTCTGAGCTAAATGTCCCAAAACTATAGTGATAGATGGTCCGAGCTAGAAATAGTTAAAATATAGAACGAAAAAAATATAGTCTACATGAATGAAAGATATTACAAGTCCAACCATATGGAATTTGTAGAAATCAATATTTTTACTCCAATGTTACCATCTTCAGAAAAAGAAAGAGCACCCTCCCAACGAGGACATATATCTTACCCAAGAAATCCTTCTACGAATCAATTGATCTCCAGATATCTGGAACTGAAATATCAATAAATAATCACTTGTTGGTGGGAATTGTTGATCATTTATCAAGAAGAATTTGTTATAATTCTGACATTAAATTACATACATTCATGTTTACTTGATACTATGTGAGGTATGTGTATCATTGAAAATTCATATATTATTAAAGAAGCGAGATTTCATGTATATGATGGATAAAATGAAACCTGGACAATAACATGGTTGGTTTAGAAAATTAATTCATCGATAATGTGAAAAAATGGGAAGAATCTACACATTTTGGATTCTCTCTAACAATATCATTAAAAGAAGACTACATATCAATGATCAAACTACAATAAAATTTGATCATCTATATTTCCCAAGTAGGAAAGAGTTTGTAAGGAATCATCGATTGAATGATGGAGTGCCACTTAACCTACCTCTTCCGTTTTTACCCCATAACATAGTATTTTCACTAATCTATTTAGATAATAAAATCAATTCTGATTAGTTTCTGATGTGTATTATGATGTTGAATGGATTATCCTCATATAGGCTATGATTTTCTCATGACACCATATTTTCATGGTCCAGGAATCCATTTAGGATTACTATTTAGATATCAATAATAATCCCTTCACCAATTCCTTCGAAAGCTCCTTTATCTGCCTCGCAAGGTGATCCTAGTCTGTGAAATCATGCAAGACCCCCTCATTGGTCTCTAAATCTTTTCAATTAATAACAATATTCTTTATGATTCTGTATAGTGGATTTCAATCAACAATTCTCATGGTGTGAGAGCTCTGGAGGAATGAGTATCTAGTGAAATGATTTACTCCCTACACACTATTTATAAGGAATATCAAAGAATATCAAGCATTTCTCGAGAAAACAATTGGTTCCCAAGAAACTAATTTGTGATATCTCTAAATATTTAGTAGGGAATTTAAATTCCTCAGAACTGAGACCTTGTTGTAGTAAACATGACCAATAGGGGGGGGGTCTGTTGGCACCCTCCGAATGACAATCAAAAAATCAACAAAGGAATAAATACTTGTATATGAATTATATTTTCCAGGGAAAATAAATATAAGGATAATGTGGTTCAGGATCATAGATTTTATGAACTCCTAGGATATATGTGATAACATGACCAAGAGAGGGTCATGTGAATTGGCATGTGATGTACATGAACTTCGGCGTATCCCATATGTCCCATTTGGAGAAACCACTTTTATCTCAACAAGGAACCCCATAAAACAAGAGATCACAGACCGGTATCTAGAAAACCCCCTAGGTAATGAGGGTTTTAAACTATAAGGAACTAGAAAACCTATCCAAAAAAGAATAAAAAATAGGAGAATTTTGTCCAAAAGGATGAATCCTCTTGTGGTCGTAAAAGGAACATGATGGATCTGCAATGGGTAGAATGATTGTGATTTAAAACATTCAAGAAAACTCTCCAGACCACAATCCACTGTAAAAATAATAGCCGAAATAAAAAAGGGCAGGTGTTCGGAGCCACTTGCGGTTGTAAATGTCAAGCGACATGAACCCAGTGATCCATAAGACACTAGGAGACCTCTATACCATGATTGTATAATCTCGCGAAGGCCCACCTATATGTCATCCTCGTCATGTGAAGAGCCTCAGGTATGTCCAAATGACCTCACACTCCCCCTTTGGCTCCCTAATGAAAAATGGATGGATTTATCCATGAAATGAGTAGGCATCACCGTTGAAATATTATTGTTCACGTGATGAAACACCATGAGGTATAGTAATTTTATTTGAAAATACTCCTGAAATCTCACATGATCCCCAAGATTTCTGAAATAAAAAATCGAAAAAATATGGAGGAGGGAGTCTACTGTGATAATAAAACCCTTGTTATTAACTAAGGATGTCTTCATTATGGTCTCGTAAGATTCCTTGATAAGTCATCTTGATATAGTGAACGCCCCATTATCAGCCATCCTTGCCTCTCAAAATATCACAGAAAGGGATTCAAGCATCATAAAGATGCCACTCAGTAGGAAGTCTGATCTCGTGACGGCCCTTGGATAAGTTAATATAAAAATATGGAAGTCCTTAAACATACCCTAATGATTAAACAAGTCCCAATTAATTGTAAATAATCTAGTAAAGGAGGCATTGGTAGGATTACCCATGATTTCTGGAAATCAGGTGAATCCCTCGAAGGGATCTATGATTGGGACTCGTGAAGATGCATGACACCGAGGCCCTCCACCAAATCTAGCCTAGATTTTAAAAATATTAATAATGAAAATCAGTGAACAACCAGGGTGGAGAGGCCTATAAATCACCCACCCCAGTATGAAAAGTGCCCCACTTCATGATTATATGGATTGGCCTATTTCATCCAAACACACCTGTGCACCAAATCACCAGAGCATCGGATCTTGTGAAAAGAATTTTTTTCATTAGGTAGGATACCTGTGAACAATATGAATGATCATGCAACATGAATAATACATTTGTGTGATCACTTATAGATCACACGATGTACTTCTAGTAAGACACACATAGGACATCCCACACACCTTCTAGATCACGCATGAATTAAAATAATATGACATTGAATGAATCTAAGGCATTCAAAATATAAAATCTAGAACAAGGACTAAATGGTGGGATACTTGAAAAAATACACTAATCCTCATTCATTTCACCTGAACCACCCAGGTAATATGAAAACACTAAGACATGTCTCCCATCATATGCTACACTCTTCTGGCATACTATTTGGATAATGTAAATCCCCCTAAACATGTCAAATCAAGTCAAATGGTTCTCCAAGGTATGCTGCCTTGATCTCTTGAAGCCTTATTGGACCACCATCATATCCATACAGTGAACATCAGACATGTCTCTTGACCCACATGGATGCACTAGTTCATGTCAACCGCGTATCACAGTAGTACCTGGGTATGTCAACTACCTCTCGTTACACCCTATGGGAACACCATGTTGGCCTAATGATGGCCTCCAAACATGTAATCCAAGACATACGGCACCCTCCAAGACATGTTGCATTGACTCTCGTGATTCTATCCAATTGTGTCAACCAACTCTTGAGATGCCACCAAGGCAAATCAGTTGGATAATGAAACACCCTTAATATAAGCTGACCAAGTTCATGTGATGGCTTCCAGGATCAATTGTCTAGGTATTGCAATATAATATAGACAATCCATCATTTACTATGAAAAAAACATCAAATAATCAATATAGATTATGTGAATTCCTCTTGATGAGTCAACTAGATCATACAATTGTCTTTGGAAATGTTAGGAAAACACTCTCTGACATGTTGAGTAGGAAATCAATGCATTTCGGGTGGAAAATCAGTTTATTTCAAGCAAGAAAGTAAACCAATTCAGAAAGGGAATCCTAGGATCTGATGATGTTGTCCTTCTATGCATATAAGCCCCAATATTTGGGAAACATCATAGTGTAATCCCTGATTACTGGCATAATATGATATGTGTCACATACTAGGGACACTTCAATGTGTAATCCCCAATTAATCAATCTTTGATTACTCTTATTCCTTCTATAACCAGGATACATTGTATACCTCCTTGAGTTTTGAGCTCTATTTTATGTACCCATAATAATTTCCGAGAACATAAGTCACACATCACTAGAAGAAAAATTATTTATACCAATAAAAATTTAGTGACAAATAAGATATATATTATGAATAATGGGTAATTCCAGTAGATATTAACTTTAATTGATACTAATTTTAATTACCAAAACTTATTTTTAATAACATATATATCTAATGATATTAATCATTCAATACCAACACATCTTTACTAATGGTTAAATCTATTTCTTTATAATACTAATACCATCAATTTTTTTACCAGCACATGAATTTGATAGTAATAATAATATTTACCAAAAAATAATTTACCATGAATAAATAAATGTGACAACTATAACCACAAATATTTTATCAATAACCTATTAATAGAATGATGGTTTTTATATATTATTATTATTTTGACCAAATTTAGTATCCATTTTTTGAGGCCTTATTAAAAAGATTTCATTCATTCATTTTAATTTAATATTATTTATAAATATCAATAGTGTTTATATTTTCTTAATTATGTTCATCTAGTAAGAATTTAAATAAATTTTATAATGAATTTAAAATAATTACGATAAATAAATATTTACCTATATGTTTGATAATATATATATACATGATAATTTTATTTTTTTGTTTAGATATAAAAAAACATAATTAAATCTAACAAAAATAATTTAAAATATTTTTTATTTAAATTCAATAAATATGAAGCATAACAATTAATTGGGTCATATTTTTTTTTAATAATTGATATCCACATATTTAAATTTTATTTTATATTATATGATAAAATTATTATTTTTTACAAAATTTTATACCATTAATACATATATGTAATGTATTTTATTTTCTAAAAAATGAAGGATATTTTTTATTTTATTTTATTTTATTTTATTTTAGAAATTAATACCCTATGTGAACTTTAAATCACTCCCACCCCCACCACCGTGCAATCCCACTGCCCTCCAATGCCACCTCCTCCTCTACGACCACCTGGTTCCCCCATGACACTTCCTGCGCTCAAAAACCCCCACTACATTATTTGCCACTCTCACCTGATACCACCCACCTCGTCAATGAATCCCACCACCTCTTTCACAACCCTATTCCTTCGCCAATGTCTCCCTCAACCATGACTCACCACATTCTTTTAGTGACCATCACACCATACTTTTTATCCCCATCAGATGACCACCACTATCCCTAATCAACCACTGCCTTCACTGAAATTCCTCACTCAACCGATTCCATCCACTCATCTTTCCCATTTTATCCCCTACATCATCAAGATTCCATTCCTTTCATCCCACAACCACCTTAGTTATCTTTTTTTCTTGCTTTCATTGAGGTGATATTCTTCCTTCTTGTGTTGCTATGTTGAGTTCGCCTCATATAGTTATTTTGGTGCTGTTTAGGTTTCTTTTGGTTTTTTATCTTTAGGGTTGCTTTACCATCATTTCATATTGACCCTCAATTAGATTTTATCTTTCATCTATATATTTGGATTAGGGGTATGTCAATTTATGCTTTATTTTGTCTTTATCTCCCTATTTTTGTATCCTATTTTAGCGGCAAGATCTCAAAGATGGTTTTTGTTCAGGGTGGATTCAGTTGTCATCTCCAGCAGCCCTTCTATGTCTTAAAGGTTTCCGTTACACCCTATATAGGTGTTGTTCTATCCATATTTATCCTTCATTAAATAAAATGATTTAACTCGAGTTAGTTCAAAATATTTTCATTCATATAATCACTGCACTATGTTTGTACAACATAGTTATTAAAAAACTACATAGTTTCTTATAAAACACGATGGGCTTTGAGTATAAAGCCATTATGGGGTTGTTTTGACATTTAATATTCATGGGATTCCTTTTGAAAATCATATTGAATAATAATTGGTTAAAATCATGTAAACTGAAATACCTGCTTGCATATTTTTTGAGCGCTATTACAAGATGATTTAATGCGATCTGTATGGTATATATAATTTATTTCTTGATGAATCTATGCATTTTGGATATACTCATGAGTGGTAATTATAACATGAAACATTTTTCGTAGATTCTTTTCTCAATCATTGATGAGTTTGAACTTTATATATATATTTTTCTATATTCGATGATTAATTTTAAGAAAACTCTATTCAAATTTGTCTCGAGAATGATGCTTATGGTTTTGTAAATCATGGGAAGCTTCAAAGATCATTTTTTTTAGCCTAGAGATTTATTCTCAATGTTTTAGTAATAATTATGAGTAAATTAATTATTTCAATCAAATTTACCTTGTAGGTGTTGAATGGACCAAGTGAGTTTAAGTTTAGGAAATGGAAATGGGGAAGATACTATTGGATTTAATTCAATGGAGGGAAATAAACCTAGTGCTTTGATGAAGGAGGAACTTTTCAAGAGAGTAATATATTCTTATTGTTTTTGTGCTATTTTTAGATCTTATACAGTTAAAATGCATGTTGTGTTTATCACTCATTTTCAATGATGGTTTACTCAGTGATTTGTCTGCTAGAAATTAATAGATGGTCCTATTAGTGTAGTCTAGATTGTTATGTGGTTTTTTGTATTCTTTTCTTTCTAGTTTTGAATTTAATGTGTACCGACATATTATTTTTCATGGTTTTATTTTTTTTATTTGTTATTGATGATTGTTAAAAAATATTCTTATTGAGTCATTTATCTGAGTTATTGGAATTCTAGTTGTTTTCTTTCATAAGGGATTCTTAACCTGATTTTGATTTTATTTTAATGTTATTCTAATATTAAACTAAATAATGTTTTTGTTCTATCGGAATATTTATTTTATAAGTGCTTAATGTTAAACCTTTTTCATTAAAATAATGTTTTTTATCCTTAAAAATTTAGAACTATTGGTGAACCTGGAAACACAGCATCAAGTATAATTTCTATTGGTGTATATTATTCACTTATAATGGCTACATGATCTCATATTGCAGTCGAGCCTCATCCCGATGGGAAAATTACTGATCATGTTGGTCTTACTGAGCATCTCCACTATTTTAATCTCTATAGATTAGATTCCAAATCTTAATGGACGGATCCTCATTTCAATATTTTAGTTCATGTAATAAATCCCATTGTTGTTATAAGTCTCCCTATTTGATGTGGATATCTACTATGATCAATCACTGGGTAATGCTAGGATCTTCTTGGATTCACTTTCCCCTTTCATTTTTACATGGTAGCATTAATTTTTTAGAGTACTATTTATATAAACAAAATCAATACTCTATTGTGTATGTAATTTTATGTAATAAAAAATGTTTTCTATTTCAATATAGTGTTGGATGTTTTGGTTTAATCAACCAGGAGTATAAAGATACACTTTTTAGGGTTGTTATAGTTTTATATACCCTTTTATTTTACCATTTCAATTTCATAAATCAGTGGATTCCTTTTTTTATACATTAATTTTTTTGGTTTTAATTCATGAAGATAATTTTCTCATATTTTTGGGTATATTTTTTTGTGTATGGTGTAGATAATAGAGCTGAAGTGTGTGGAATAACATAGACTTGAGGATCCTCAATCGTATTGGAGTCAACCTGGCTTGTTTATTCTAGTAGCCTAGTTGGGGGTGATAAAAGATCATTGGTATATATGTGATGGAGGATTTCTGTCAAGAGATGACAGTACTGGGGGATTGCATTCAAGAGACGACATGAGTGGTGGGGGTGTGATAAAAACAACTGCATAGATGGATCTTGGGTTTTAGTTTTTTATGGTCTTATCAATCAACTTCAACTATGTATTGTCTCATTTTTTTATTATATTACATTACGAATATAATTTATATTTTTCTATGTTTGAAAATGTGTGAAAACATTCTTCGGTTTGATAATTAAAACTAGTGTGTTATATAGAATAAATTAATAGATATAATATATATGTTTAATATCAATAAATTGTTATAATTTTTATTTAAATTTAATTTATCGAAAGATAATATATGTTGGTAATATTATTAAAAATAGATATGTTTTTAATATTAATCCATTTATAAACACATTTAACAACTTATATAATATTTATTAGTATTATTATAATACTAACAAAACTATTTTATCTTTCATAAAATCATTTAGCGATATAGTTTTTACAGAATGATTGGTGATAAGAAATTTTATGATTGTAAAACATTTTACCAACAAAAAATTCACTTTTACCAACATATATAACCAAATTGGATGAAGATAATTTTTTTTGTAGTGCATCCACAAGAAATGAAATTGATTTTATTTTATCCCATTTTTCTCACAATGAGAATGGATCACATGGTCATGGGGAGTCACAATAATCATATCATTTTCTTCATAATCCTCTATTATGTAAGGGAATCCTGTGAATTAACAGCCTTTTCCATCCATGAAATGTAATCCTCAATCAGTAGGTAAATGTTAGTGCATCATAGGCATTCATTTAACTATGTGTACTATGATTATTTCTATAACCATGATATTTTGGATGCCTTCCACTGATAAAGCCTAAACTCAAATGGAAATACATCTTAGTGTAAGTCTCACCATGTATCTGACATTTCAACTACTAGTACCCAATCATTCCCATTTTTTGATCATTATATATCATCTATCTAGAGGATTGAGAAATAAACTTAACAACAATGACGTTGATTCCTTCCTTAACCAGGATATGTAGGGAGCCTTCCTGAGGCCCATGATTTATATTAAATATCTGAACGGAAGTCTCATCACATAATCCCCAAAAACAGATGATGTTAGAACAATTAATTTTTAACCATTGTTTCTCACATCGATAACTGATCACATGGGCATATGGATTTTCAATAGCCATAGAATTCACCTCACAAATATCCACCAGCAAAAGAAATGTTAGCATGTAAGCCTCAATGAGTGGTATGATATAAACCTCCCCATATGAGGAAATATTACTTGGGGACAGTCCCAATGGTGTGTCTAAACTATGAGAACTTTTATTCCTACAAATACCATGATATTTTGGATTCCTTTCTTAATATCAAGCTCGAAAAAGAAAAAAATTTAGTGTAGGTCCCCTCATGTTGCTGACATATCAACTATCGAGACCCAATCATTCCCATGGGATGATCATTATACCTCATTCATTATTTGATTGATGAACCAAATGATATAGAAAAATAATATTTTCTTCATAATAGGGATATTTAAGATGTATTACTAAGACTTTATATTTAATGCACGATGCCTCAATTCCCACATACAGGTCCATTATGTACAACGTTAAATTGCATGGGTTTAATGAACTACATGGGTTACGATTTCTGCAATTACTAGGAAATGTAGGATACCTAATAATGGATAAATCTTCTACTTATAATATTAACCACCTCCTTAAATGGAAGAAATTACAAATATCCGAGTTATATTTCTTCAACACAAAAGGATCTTCCCATTACTTGGAAACAAATGAAGAACCATAGATAGATACAGATGGATTCATCAATTAGATCACCATATTCTACATATAAAAGATACACAAACCATAATTTTTTTACGGTAACATGTCCTCTATCAATATTAGGAAGATATTTGTGAACATATCTTACACTATAAGAGACTCCTTTAGTAGGATACAATTACCCCTAAAGGGGTTTGTTGAGCCTCACCTCCCATCCTCTCGACCAACATGAGTACCTAAGTGCCATCAGGCCTAAAAACCTAGGTGACCACTTACATTTTGCAATGTAGGTATGTAGCCAGTTATGGATGGGGTAAATATTTTATGTTTTCATTAATATAGACAACAATAACCCAATGTTAATAGTTGTTTATGTTATAATTCCCCCACAATCAACTGTTGGGCCAAACCGGACCCACCTCGAAAAGGGTTCTCGGTCGCCTCTTTCTTTCATGAAATAATTATGTACATGAAAGAATTATTTTATTAATGAAATATATATAATTATTCAAATTTAATATTTCATTTTCTTTCTTACCTTCTCACTCAATGAAAGATGATTACTTCATTAATGTATGTGTGGACTACCACCTTCATGAAGTGATGTGACTCTCCCTTTTCAGCATCACAACACATGGATGATATGTATAAGTATATTTAAATAAATATAATTATATTTATGATATTTTTAAATATATGGAACTATAATATGTTACTTAACTCCTCTCTATAATGATCATTGAGAAATAGAAGATTTACTCTTGCGTACGTATGACCTACAATCTCTATGATTGTAACACACTTCATTTCTCAAAACCATATTTCATTATTAATAATATATTTATAATTGAAGTATAAAGATGATAATTAATTAATTACTGTTATTATGGGGAAAATATAACTATTATAATATCAAAAAAAATAAAAATGAAAAATCAAAACATATATAAAAAACAAAGGAGTTATTACCCAATACATTACATTAACATGGAATTGTTAATAAATGTGTAATAAAATTCCTAAGTAAATCATATATGGTATGATATATAAAATTATGGTTCTTTAATATATGTATTATAAATTTATAGTCATTATAAAAGAGGTTCAAACATGTATGAAGGATGGCGATACTTTCTATATGGGGATTTCTAGTGTCCCTTTTATTTCTATGAAACATCTTCCACATTCACCACTCATTTATTTTATGTGCTAAATATCCATCCCTATGAAATTATTTTTTATGAATCTACCTAATTTAATGATAATTTAAATTTATATTGATGTCATTATTTTATGTGTCTTATGATTCAAATGTTACTCAAGCTGTAATGGATTCCCATCTCACTTTTTACTTCCATGATACATATTCCATAATCACCACCTATTTAATTTATTTGTTGTACATAATTACCATAAATGTATATTATTATTATTATCCTAAAACTATTTGGGTTTACATATCCATTTTAGGATATCTCATTCTTGGGGTTTATGGTTCAAATTCTAAGATGTTGATAAGGGATTTTTTTATCAATTTTCCTTCTTTGAGACATATGTAATTTGATACACATATATTATTTAATAAGGTTTTTATAAATACCATTTGAAATGTAATATCATTAATTTATTTATCCTCATGATATTTTATGTTTCATTTAATTTTATTATTTCATGGGGATTATGTTTCAAATTTATCAAAGTGGTTAGAGTTTTATTCTACGATCACGTCATTTATAATTTTTTTTATGATTATGTTTCCAATAATGAAATATTATTGTATGTCTCTCATGAAACACATGAATTTTATACTAATATGTTTCTTAATGATATTTTCAAGAAATTTTACATTTTTCTCACACATTGGGAGTTAAAATAATTTTGAAAACTATTGTAAAAAAATCCTGATTTATTTATCTCTTTTGTTTGAAATCAATATTCATTAAAATTGATTTATTATAAAAACAATTTCAGAAATGTTTTAATACTGTCCTATTATTTTTAAAAGATATTTTTAAACTTGTTTAAACATATTTTACAAAATTGTTTCAAAGGAATATTTATTTCACCTTCAAAAAAATGCTCATTTGGGATTTAATTAAAATGTTAAAGGAATATTTATTTTACTTTTTATGGAATGAAAAAAACATCCCATCATAATGACCATTATTTTTTCTATGACTCCTTCGTATGTATTCAAGGATATTTTGAAATAATGTTTTTCCAAATAAATTAATGTGTATTTTTTTCTTATTGAAAAATTTATTTTACTCAATAAATGTTATAATCAATCTTTCCAAATTATTTTCCCTATAAAATTACATCTATTGATGTGAAATATTCATTAATGGGATATGATCCAAGGATACCATTATTATTCTTTATTTTAATGGTTTATGATCATGAAATGTTTATGAAACCTATTTCACTTCTATGGGCTATACCATAAAAAAATTATTAAGAAACCCATTTCTTTTTTTCCATAGGTTAGGATTTGATTAAATGAAGAAATGACTATGAAACCAATATCATTTACATATTTTATGATATGATGAAATTTTTATGAAAAAAAATTCATTACATGCGTTAAGATATGATTCTTCATTTATGATTTTTTTCAACAAATAAATATGGTTTCCATTTTGAGATGTGTTAGACCTATATCTCCCTCCAATGCATTGGGTAAATATAGATAAATCATCTGTAAATATGTAATGCATGAACTTGACTAGATGTTCACAATATTATGCATGAAACTTATTAAATTTTCACAATGTTAATAATGGACCTGTATTTCATTTCCATAATGTTATCAATGGACCTAGATGCATGTCCAAAATTTTATGTGAGGGTCTTATTTCATGTCCTTAAATAAATGTGCGAACCTATTTATATTTACACATGTTAAAAATGTTATAGGATGATGTTTATGAAATAAATATATATATTATTACATGATTATAATCTCATGGATCATATTCTTTGATTCCCTTCTGATTTATGCCATATGAACTACCAATATTTATGTCATGAATCAATATTATTATATTTTATATGCAGGGTGTGGTTTTAAAAAACTATTTTCATGTTCTCATTCCACTGTTCTAATGTTATTATTTCATATCTCCCTTTTTTACCCTTACTATGCATTTGAGCTCACTATTTATTATGTTTTCGGTTCCCAGGTTGTGATGAAAGGTTTAAGTTGGGTATTCTTTTGAAGAGTACTAAAGTGGAAGATAATTACAGGAGATGTTGAAGAACATTAATGAGTTAAGGGGATTGTGTTCCATGTTTCCAAAGTAACTAAATTATTATTTTCCTCACAAATGTTTTTGGGAAATGTGTTAAACATTCATTTAATAGATGTAATATCCTTGTATGAAAATCATATATCAGTATAGTTGGAATCAGAGTAAAGGAATAGTTAACCATTGGAAAATAGGATGAGAAAACAATAGTGATATCCTAGGGGATTTTTATAAGGATATTTCTAGGTATGAATCTACAGATAAGTACAAGGATGAGTCAATGTATGTAACGCCCCGACCCCAGCTACCCAGAGTCGGTGCATTACTTCGTAACATTGGCATGATCACAAGAAAGATCAAATCTCGAAAGACCGATTGGTTTAGTATCCTTGGAAACACTAGATATATTCATAAGTTTTACATTACATCATAAAATGAAAAACTACTACAACAACATAATGTCTCCATAATCCACACTACTATCCCCTCATAATATCCCTACAGGTCATTCATAATTTACTTCTTCACATCCTGGGGAAAAATAAAACATAGAAAAGGGGTGAGCTCAAATGCCCAGTAAGGATACCAATATAGCGGAAACTTTCATAAATAAGAATAAACATTTAAGGCAATGCATTACTAAAACAAAAGCCTTTTAAAATTGAACTTCAACATGGTATGGCAAAAGTAAAATGAAATAATGCCATTTACTTATTCACATGGATATTCTACTAATCGAATAATCACATGCAAAAATCAATAACCACTTTCATAATGTTGGAATGCATAATGCCAGACTATCATAACCACATATCCAAGGCCTCGTTCCAAGACTACAAATAAGATTTTGTCAAGGCCTTGTGCCAAGACACTAGTTTGTCTCATGAGACCTACCGATGCATCGAGGAGCTATAGCGGGCTCCACCCGTCACTTATTAAGTCCAATGCATTCCCATATGAAAAGGTTTAAACATAACATAAACATTCGTATTAAAACTAGCATACGAAATGTCAATACTTTCACAATAAACTATGAATGGTATAAAAATAGCACATCCACAGTCAAACATATCACAAAACCTTCAATACAATATAGAAGTTTTGTATCATAATAAATGAACTTCAAATAATCTTAAAATCCATCAAAGGATGTTGACATAGATGAAATCAAAATTCTTTTAAAAGAAATATCTCCTTTTATTTTGAAATCATTTAAGATCCATATAAAATAAAACATTTTCTTTGAAAATATTCTTATAAGCTTGTATGGGAAGATTCGATGATTTTATAACGGCGGAAAATAACCGCACCCGCCGTATAAGTTAAAAAAAACATTCTTACCTCAATTCTGTCGAAAAGGTTAAAAAGGACCTTGTTTTGAAAACGACGGAAAGATTCCTTTTTAAACCTCTTATAAAAAGTCAAACAAGGGTATAAATGACTTTAACCCATATTCTTGTAAATAGTAAAAATGTTTTGAAATACATTTCGAAGAAACATGGATGTGGATGATAAAGAGATCCCAGTAGATTATTACGTATAATACAACCTCGGATAATGAAGAGATTGTGAAATAACCCTTACCTTGTACTTTTCCTTGGTTGTGGTAGGTTAACCTCCTGTATAATGGTGAAATAATTGTTATTAAATTATACAAGATTCATTTACATTAATATGATATCATATATGATCTTTTAATATTGATTTGATAATAATATCTTAGTATTATCGTTGTTTCGGGTGTTAACTTACTTGTTTTCTTTCATATGTTTTGTTACGTAAGACATGTTTGTAAAGGATAGGTTGTATATTATTCATATCCAGAATGATATCAAGTCCTTAAACATCATTTTTAAATCATAAAATGATAATTACGCTTTAATGGTTACGATGGAGAATGAATCTCATCGCGTTCGTGGAGACGGTAGTCCGTACGTACGCACGAGCGACAATATCATTCTTTTGATATTAAAATAATATATAAATGGATGGTATATCATATATACAAAATCATTAACATGTTATATTTATTATTTACATGAGTTACACATCATTATTATACCCATCCAAATAATATTATATTGAATAACAATTACACCACGACGTGGAGACGGTAAGCCGTACGTACGCACGTATGGTGACATGTTATTCAAAGGGTGGACAGAATACTGAATATGATTGTACCATATTTATAATAACATCACAGTATATGTGAGATACTGGAGTTATTATTTCAGAATGGTAAGAACAAAGGAAGAAGAAGTGGAAGAAGAAATGAACTTAGAAAAGGGTGGTGAAATCATTACCTCTTCTTCGGGTTCTTCCTTTTGATTTGATCAAAAGGGCTCCTTAGGTTGGCTTTCTGATCAAACTAAGGCCTCTAGGTTGTATTGAGGGATGTTGGGAGAGTATTTGGGCAGAGTTTGGCCGAACCAAAAGGCTTTGAAGGTGTGAAGAAATGAGAAGGAGGAGTGCCCTTTTATAAGAGGGGTGAGGGGCACCTTTGGAAAAGCTAGAAATATTAATTTATAATAAATTCATATTCGGTTTCTAAAGGCTCCAAAGTTGACTATTCAAATGATGAGGTGGGGATAGGTCGAAAGAAACTCATCCAATAGAATTTAGACAGGTTTGGGTACTTATATTAACCTTATCTTTAAGTATTAACTCTAAGTTAATTAGTTTCACTTTTACAATGTCTCTTTGTATTTTATATATTATGGTTAATAAACTTACTATATACATCCAAGAGACCCCCAATTGGTCCATTAATGATTAACCTATCATGATATAAGTCTCTTGGCCGAACCTTAGATTTTTAGGAATTTAATATCAATTAATAATATAATATTTGTTTTAAGAATTCTTTTATGTCAATTTTGACACTATTCATTAGTTGATTTTTGTGAAACTCATAACAGATTTATTACTTCGAAAAAAGTCCATTAAATCAATCCTAATATATCATATTATCCTAGAAAATTAGTTTAATTCATTAAAAGTTTCATATTATATTTATTTGGGTATTTATAATATCAATTATTTTAATTTTTCACTATTATAGTAATTACTGCATCATCATTGTGTCATACATAAAATAACTTATTTAATATCTAAAAATTATAAATAAAATATAATTATGTAGGAAATCTTTTTATCTTTCTAATGAATATTTATAATCGAAAATCCAACATGTATAACCCTATGTAAAAATTGTTCCTCTAAAAGATGTAAGCTTATGCCATTTTTATTTTTATTTAAGCTTTATTAATATAATGTGTCATTATCACTTACAAGTGGATCCATGGGGTCCCAAAATAGACCCAAAGATTCCCATGGTCGACCATGTATCAGCCAATAGGGTTAAGACACGTTTTAGGGTAATTTAGTATTATTATAATATTATTTTGTTTAACCCTTATTTACCGGATTTACCCTTAACCATGGTAAATAAAATATTTACCGCAGTAATTATTCAAAATGTCTAAAAATAAAAGTTACCTATTTACACAATTTGAACATCCTGATTCCAAATATGGAATCCATTTTCCTAAATTCAAAACACAGAAGTGGCAGAAATTAATTTAAAATTAATTCCCGCTGTCAAAACAAAAAGCGTGTTTTTAAGAGATAATAACTATCAAAAGATTGACACTTTTTTATGTTCGGTTTAATTGTAAAATTATGTCCAATGACCAACATTATATTAAATGGTAAAAATATATTCTAAATATACTTTAAAACTACTAAAATTCATAATTTATCACTATTAATTATTTTGATTAAAAAAGTTGTTTTTAATTAAAATTTATTAATTTTCACTATTCATCAAAATATGAAATTTATCCGAAATGTACCAAAATTTCACCTTAGGCTAAATTCAATATTCCGAATCCAAAAATGAAGTCCATTTTCAAATATAAAATATATATAATTTCAAAAAGTAGGTATTACTATTCATAACGGCTAGTTTGATTAGTTATGGTGTGTTAGAACTTGGTGTTGCGTACAACACACGCTATCACATTATTCAAAGAGAAGCGTACCGTAGAAGCTTGGGGTGTTACATTCTCCCCTCCTTCAAATAATTGCGTCCTCGCAATTTATAGGGTATTACTGCATAAAAAGACTCGGGTGGTTCTTCATCATAAGTTCCTCGGGTTCCCACGTTGCCTCTTCCATCTTATGATTTCTCCACAAAACTTTTACCAGACGCGTCGTCCGGTTTCTCAGTACTTGTTCTCTTGTATCAAGAATCCTGACGGGCTCTTCACAATAAGACAGATCCGGTTCCAGTTCTAATTCCTCATTGGTGAGTACATGCGTTGGGTCAGGCATGTATTTTCTCAACAGAGATATGTGGAACACATCGTGAACTTTGGAGAGACTTGGCGGCATTGCCAATCGGTAAGCTACATCCCCAATTCGTTCTAGAATTTCGAAAGGTCCGATGTACCTGGGACTCAATTTACCTTTCTTACCAAAACGTATGACTCCCTTCCACGGAGATACCTTCAGGAAAACATGATCACCGACTTGAAATTCCAAATCCTTCCTTCGATTATCGGCATAGCTCTTCTGCTTACTTTGAGCTGCTTTGATGTGATTTTGGATTACTTTCACCTTTTCCACCGTTTCCTCCACCAGTTCTGGGCCTACATGTTTTCTTTCACCAACGTCATCCCAACAGGTTGGTGTACGACATCTCTTTCCGTATAACGCTTCATATGGTGCCATCTGAATACTCGAATGGAAGCTATTGTTATAGGAAAATTCTACCAGAGGTAAATATTGATCCCACATACCCTGAAAATCAAGTGAGCAAGATCTCAACATGTCTTCTAAGGTTTGAATAGTCCGTTCTGATTGTCCGTCTGTCTGAGGGTGGTAAGCAGTGCTCAAATGAAGTTCAGTATCCAGGGATTTCTGAAGACTTTTCCAGAATCTTGAAGTAAAACGGGGATCACGATCAGAAACAATCGATAGGGGTACACCATGAAGTCTCACAACTTCATTAATGTATAGTCTTGCTAGACGTTCCAGGGGTAGATCTTCTCTTATAGCAAGAAAATGTGCTGACTTGGTAAGACGATCAACAATAACCCATATTGCATCGTTCCTTCTAGGAGTCTTTGGTAGCCCCATGACAAAGTCCATCGTAATATTGTCCCATTTCCACTCCGGTATGGGAAGAGGTTGCATGACTCCTCCAGGCTGTTGCCTTCCAGCTTTCACTTGTTGACAAATCATACATCTTGACACAAAATCAGCAATCTCCCTCTTCATGTTGTCCCACCAAAAATGTTCCTTCAAATCTCTATACATTTTGGTGCTCCCAGGGTGTATAGAGAAATTGGAACTATGAGCATCATCCAACAATTCCCTTTTCAGATCAGGTAAATCGGGAACACAAAGTCTCTTCCCGAATTTCAAAATTCCATCTTCATACACAAAGTCTCTCAATCTCCCATCATTCACAGCTTTAATCTTCTTTTGGAATTCTTCATCATTGGTCTGAGAACTCTTAATCCTTTCTAGTAAATATGGTTTGGCAACCATTTGAAAAAGCATTGATGTTTCACCTTCCCTGGTTATTCCCATGTCCATCTTCTCTAGATCCATGAAAATTGGGTCCCTTTCAATTCTCATCATGTTCAGAACTCCATGGTCTTTTCTGCTCAAAGCATCTGCAACTTTGTTTGCTTTCCCCGGGTGGTAGTGTATCGTGCAATCATAATCCTTGAGTAATTCAAGCCATCTCCTTTGCCTCATGTTGAGTTCTTTTTGTGAGAAAATATACTTCAAACTCTTGTGATCAGTATAAATCTCACATTTTTCACCATAGAGGTAGTGCCTCCATATCTTCAAAGCAAAGATCACAGCTGCTAACTCAAGATCATGAGTAGGATAGTTTTGTTCATGAATTTTCAACTGTCGTGATGCATAGGCAATAACTCTATCATTCTGCATAAGGACACAGCCAAGTCCTTTCTTTGATGCATCACTATAAATAACGAACCCATCATTCCCTGATGGTAGAGTCAATATAGGAGAATTGACTAATCTTCTCTTCAGTTCTTCGAAACATTCTTCACACTCTTTTGTCCAAACAAATTTAACCCCTTTACGTGTGAGCTTCGTTAATGGGTTTGCCAATCGGGCAAAATTCTGGACGAAACGTCGATAATAACCTGCCAAACCAATAAAACTACGTACCTCAGTTATACTCGTAGGTGCTGGCCATTCTTGGATTGCCTTGGTCTTAGAAGGATCAACAGAGATTCCATCTTTAGAGACAATATGGCCAAGAAAAGAAATCTCCTGAAGCCAGAATTCACACTTGCTAAACTTTCCATATAATTCATGCCTCATCAGAGTCTTCAAGATAATGCGCAAGTGATTTTCATGATCTTCATAGGTTCTGGAGTATACCAATATATCATCAATAAATACTACCACAAATTCATCGAGATACTCCTTGAAAACTCTATTCATCAGATCCATGAATACAGAGGGTGCATTGGTCAATCCAAACGGCATTACAGTAAACTCGTAATGCCCGTACCTGGTTCGAAATGCTGTTTTCAGAATGTCTTCCTTCTTCACACACAACTGATGGTATCCAGATCGAAGGTCAATCTTTGAAAAGTATTGAGCTCCATGCAGTTGGTCAAATAAATCATCAATACGAGGTAGGGGATACTTGTTCTTTATCGTTATAGCATTGATCTCCCTGTAGTCAATACATAACCTCATAGATCCATCTTTCTTTTTAACAAAAAGAACAGGGGCTCCCCATGGAGAAACACTAGGGCGAATAAATCCCTTATTACTCAATTCCTCTAGTTGTTTCTTTAGTTCGACTAACTCTACAGTGGCCACTCTATAAGGGGTCTTCGATATAGGCCTTGATCCAAGAATCAAATCAATAGAAAACTCAACTTCTCGTTCTAGAGGATGTCCAGGTAAATCTTCCGGAAATACATCTACAAATTCTTTCACAACAGGTACATCCTCTATTTGAACATTCCTTTCCTCACCGATAGTTACTTCATTCTCTTCCTCCCCAATAATTGAATTAAGTTGAGCTACTGGGGGTGGGTCTAAATAAGAATTAGGTGGTGACGATTCTGCTCTAAAAATAAGGTGCTCCTTATCATTATCATCATGAATCGTAACCTCTTTCTTCTTACAATAAATCTTCGCATCATAGTCCGAAAGCCAGTCCATACCGAGGATTATATCAAACTCAATCATAGGTATGACGATGAAATCAGCAGATAAAGAAAATTTATGTGCTCTAATGGGGACTGATTCACAAAACTTTGTTGCAACGATACTTCCCTTAGGAGTTTTAACTGACAACTCCCTTATTAAATCAAATTGGAAATATCTAATTTTCTTAGAAAACTGGGAAGATATGAAACAATGCGATGATCCAGAATCAAATAATGCATTTGCTAAACTTGAGGAAACCATTAAATTACCTGCCACCACGTCTTTCGGAGTTTCTACCTCAGCAGTAGTGATAGCATAAGCCTGGCCTTGATCCCTTGGCCTTTTCTGAGGTAAGTTCTCCTGACGCTTAGGACATGCATTTGCATAATGCCCCATCTCCCTGCAATTGTAGCACTGAACATTGGTAGCTTCCTTCTTCCCCTTGCAATCATGAGCTTGGTGGCCTTTTTCACCACACTTGTAACAGACTCCCATTCCCTTCAGGCAAGCACCGGGGTGTTTCTTCCCGCACTTACCACAAGATGGATATTCAACCTTTCCCTTCTTCCCCTTATTTCCATTCCCAGATTGATCAGCAGGTCTCTTCTTCTCTTGCTTTGCTTTAAAGTCATAAGACTTAGAGAATTCCTTTTCGGTCTTGATAGCACATGAGACAATGTCTTCGTACGATGAAAAGGATTGTGAGACTAATGCTCGACGGAGAAATGGTTTTAACCCATCAAAGAAACGATCAATCTTACTTCTTGGGTTGCAAATATAATCACCAGCGTACCTCGCTAACCTTGTAAAGTTAGCCTCATACTTTGTGATATTCTCTTCCTCCTTTTGTCTCAGACTAAGAAATTGCCTTTCCATATCTGCTCGATGGTCGCGAGGGAAGTATTTTTCTAAAAACAGATCTTTGAATTCCCTCCATTCCATATTTGATACTTCATCATCTTCCTTCGTATTTTGAATCAATGACCACCATTGATCAGCATCTCCAGTGAGGCGGTAAACTGCCATGATAACTTTTTCCCTTTCACTGCTCCCCAAAGCCTGAAATATTTTCTCTAGGGAATTTATCCATTGCTCAGCTACTAAGGGATTTGTACTCCCATTGAACGTTGGTGGTTGTTGCCTCATGAATCTATCTAACAATGATCCTCCACGCTGCGGATCAGGGTGCTCCATACGGGTAAGGTTATTATTCATAACCTGAGTAAGTTGTCCCAGTATGGTGATTAGCTGATCGGCACCAGTTGCATCACCAGCCCCACTATAATTATCTTGAGAAGGAGGGCAATCCCTACATGGAGTGCATGCATTGATACGGTTTCCATTTCTTCCACTAGGCGCCATTTCTAAACAATGGCATAAACTAGATCAGTTTATGAATCAAAATACATAATCCCATACTTATAAAACACTTAACATAAATTGAACTATTTATGGATATAATCCATAATCATAAAAATGTTTTTCTTTGAGGAAGTATATACTCATAAACCCTTCATAATGATTTGTAAAGATAATGAGAGTTATCCTAAGCATATCCCCCGGGAGTGTCGTAACCAAGAGTGCAGCAAGGCCCGTTGTCGTGCACCAGTTCCCGTTCGAGTCTAGCTCAAAGCGGTGTTTTCGGGTTTTACCCCTAGGTACATCTGTGCCAGAGCCGCCTCTACCTGCTCGTATCCAGACAGGGATGTATTTCTCGGAAAACTCACAAAATCTCTACAATACCAAAATTCTAGGAAGTTCTTATATACTAATCCTCAAAGTTCATCTTAGGTCTACGTGCTTTAATCAGAGTTTATCTAAATCTAGCTTCCAAGGTTTGTACTAAACTTCCTCTGATACCAACTGTAACGCCCCGACCCCAGCTACCCAGAGTCGGTGCATTACTTCGTAACATTGGCATGATCACAAGAAAGATCAAATCTCGAAAGACCGATTGGTTTAGTAGCCTTGGAAACACTAGATATATTCATAAGTATTACATTACATCATAAAATGAAAAACTACTACAACAACATAATGTCTCCATAATCCACACTACTATCCCCTCATAATATCCCTGCAGGTCATTCATAATTTACTTCTTCACATCCTGGGGAAAAATAAAACATAGAAAAGGGGTGAGCTCAAATGCCCAGTAAGGATACCAATATAGCGGAAACTTTCATAAATAAGAATAAACATTTAAGGCAATGCATTACTAAAACAAAAGCCTTTTAAAATTGAACTTCAACATGGTATGGCAAAAGTAAAATGAAATAATTCCATTTACTTATTCACATGGATATTCTACTAATCGAATAATCACATGCAAAAATCAATAACCACTTTCATAATGTTGGAATGCATAATGCCAGACTATCATAACCACATAGCCAAGGCCTCGTGCCAAGACTACAAATAAGATTTTGTCAAGGCCTTGTGCCAAGACACTAGTTTGTCTCATGAGACCTACCGATGCATCGAGGAGCTATAGCGGGCTCCACCCGTCACTTATTAAGTCCAATGCATTCCCATATGAAAAGGTTTAAACATAACATAAACATTCGTATTAAAACTAGCATACGAAATGTCAATACTTTCACAATAAACTATGAATGGTATAAAAATAGCACATCCACAGTCAAACATATCACAAAACCTTCAATACAATATAGAAGTTTTGTATCATAATAAATCAACTTCAAATAATCTTAAAATCCATCAAAGGATGTTGACATAGATGAAATCAAAATTCTTTTAAAAGAAATATCTCCTTTTATTTTGAAATCATTTAAGATCCATATAAAATAAAACATTTTCTTTGAAAATATTCTTATAAGCTTGTATGGGAAGCTTCGATGATTTTATAATGGCGGAAAATAACTGCACCCGCCGTATAAGTTAAAAAAAACATTCTTACCTCAATTCTGTCGAAAAGGTTAAAAAGGACCTTGTTTTGAAAACGACGGAAAGATTCCTTTTTAAACCTCTTATAAAAAGTCAAACAAGGGTATAAATGACTTTAACCCATATTCTTGTAAATAGTAAAAATGTTTTGAAATACATTTCGAAGAAACATGGATGTGGATGATAAAGAGATCCCAGTAGATTATTACGTATAATACAACCTCGGATAATGAAGAGATTGTGAAATAACCCTTACCTTGTACTTTTCCTTGGTTGTGGTAGGTTAACCTCCTGTATAATGGTGAAATAATTGTTATTAAATTATACAAGAATCATATACATTAATATGATATCATATATGATCTTTTAATATTGATTTGATAATAATATCTTAGTATTATCGTTGTTTCGGGTGTTAACTTACTTGTTTTCTTTCATATGTTTTGTTACGTAAGACATGTTTGTAAAGGATAGGTTGTATATTATTCATATCCAGAATGATATCAAGTCCTTAAACATCATTTTTAAATCATAAAATGATAATTACGCTTTAATGGTTACGATGGAGAATGAATCTCATCGCGTTCGTGGAGACGGTAGTCCGTACGTACGCACGAGCGACAATATCATTCTTTTGATATTAAAATAATATATAAATGGATGGTATATCATATATACAGAATCATTAACATGTTATATTTATTATTTACATGAGTTACACATCATTATTATACCCATCCAAATAATATTATATTGAATAACAATTACACCACGACGTGGAGACGGTAAGCCGTACGTACGCACGTATGGT
The DNA here is from genome assembly GCA_963277665.1 of Viscum album. Classification (NCBI taxonomy): domain Eukaryota; kingdom Viridiplantae; phylum Streptophyta; class Magnoliopsida; order Santalales; family Viscaceae; genus Viscum; species Viscum album. Next base: position 1,737,680,254 of record OY728151.1, read on the forward strand.
GACATGTTATTCAAAGGGTGGACAGAATACTGAATATGATTGTACCATATTTATAATAACATCACAGTATATGTGAGATACTGGAGTTATTATTTCAGAATGGTAAGAACAAAGGAAGAAGAAGTGGAAGAAGAAATGAACTTAGAAAAGGGTGGTGAAATCATTACCTCTTCTTCGGGTTCTTCCTTTTGATTTGATCAAAAGGGCTCCTTAGGTTGGCTTTCTGATCAAACTAAGGCCTCTAGGTTGTATTGAGGGATGTTGGGAGAGTATTTGGGCAGAGTTTGGCCGAACCAAAAGGCTTTGAAGGTGTGAAGAAATGAGAAGGAGGAGTGCCCTTTTATAAGAGGGGTGAGGGGCACCTTTGGAAAAGCTAGAAATATTAATTTATAATAAATTCATATTCGGTTTCTAAAGGCTCCAAAGTTGACTATTCAAATGATGAGGTGGGGATAGGTCGAAAGCAACTCATCCAATAGAATTTAGACAGGTTTGGGTACTTATATTAACCTTATCTTTAAGTATTAACTCTAAGTTAATTAGTTTCACTTTTACAATGTCTCTTTGTATTTTATATATTATGGTTAATAAACTTACTATATACATCCAAGAGACCCCCAAGTGGTCCATTAATGATTAACCTATCATGATATAAGTCTCTTGGCCGAACCTTATATTTTTAGGAATTTAATATCAATTAATAATATAATATTTGTTTTAAGAATTCTTTTATGTCAATTTTGACACTATTCATTAGTTGATTTTTGTGAAACTCATAACAGATTTATTACTTCGAAAAAAGTCCATTAAATCAATCCTAATATATCATATTATCCTAGAAAATTAGTTTAATTCATTAAAAGTTTCATATTATATTTATTTGGGTATTTATAATATCAATTATTTTAATTTTTCACTATTATAGTAATTACTGCATCATCATTGTGTCATAAATAAAATAACTTATTTAATATCTAAAAATTATAAATAAAATATAATTATGTAGGAAATATTTTTAGCTTTCTAATGAATATTTATAATCGAAAATCCAACATGTATAACCCTATGTAAAAATTGTTCTTCTAAAAGATGTAAGCTTATGCCATTTTTATTTTTATTTAAGCTTTATTAATATAATGTGTCATTATCACTTACAAGTGGATCCATGGGGTCCCAAAATAGGCCCAAAGATTCCCATGGTCGACCATGTATCAACCAATAGGGTTAAGACACGTTTTAGGGTAATTTAGTATTATTATAATATTATTTTGTTTAACCCTTATTTACCGGATTTACCCTTAACCATGGTAAATAAAATATTTACCGCAGTAATTATTCAAAATGTCTAAAAATAAAAGTTACCTATTTACACAATTTGAACATCCTGATTCCAAATATGGAATCCATTTTCCTAAATTCAAAACACAGAAGTGGCAGAAATTAATTTAAAATTAATTCCCGCTGTCAAAACAAAAAGCGTGTTTTTAAGAGATAATAACTATCAAAAGATTGACACTTGTTTATGTTCGGTTTAATTGTAAAATTATGTCCAATGACAAACATTATATTAAATGGTAAAAATATATTCTAAATATACTTTAAAACTACTAAAATTCATAATTTATCACTATTAATTATTTTGATTAAAAAAGTTGTTTTTAATTAAAATTTATTAATTTTCACTATTCATCAAAATATGAAATTTATCCGAAATGTACCAAAATTTCACCTTAGGCTAAATTCAATATTCCGAATCCAAAAATGAAGTCCATCTTCAAATATAAAATATATATAATTTCAAAAAGTAGGTATTACTATTCATAACGGCTAGTTTGATTAGTTATGGTGTGTTAGAACTTGGTGTTGCGTACAACACACGCTATCACATTATTCAAAGAGAAGCGTACCGTAGAAGCTTGGGGTGTTACAATGTATATGCAAATATCCTACTATTTTGATAAAGGATAGAACATGTGGTATCAATGAAATTGAATCCATGTCTATATACTACAAGATGATGTGTCTCTAGAACAGAGATACCTAGGGGTAATAACTCTAAAAAGGATTCTTTGAGATGGAATCAATACTCACCTAGATAATGAAAATAGCCCTCATTGAACACCAAGTTTGACACTCCTGGTGGATATTTTTTTGGATATTTATAAACACTATATAAACCATCATGACATATTTAAATAGATGATGATCATGAATTACCTATGTTAATACTAATGTGTCATAGATTTAAAATAAGGTGTCATGATTTAGACATCCAATATGTAATTTCTCATGATTATACAGTTTTCCACTATAACTTGTTTTTCCCACTCTATTGTTTTAAGTTATACTCTATGGTGAGAACATGAAGGAACTAGGAAAACATTTAATGTGATCAAAATTTTTCTAATATGTATCCAAATGGGAGGATGACTGGAGTGAAGGATATTGTGATTATACCTAATCACTTATAAATGACAATTATTAACAACTTTATCCATAACTATCTTTCAGACACACCAATGAAGATAAGGATATAATTCATCAAGAGTTCAGTTAGTGGTGACCACAGAGGGGAGACAATTTAGTTTCCTACATGTCCAGAATATGGGAAGAATAACTCCAGGGAATGTCTCAATGGAATGAGAACATGTTTTATGTGTGTAGAATAATGGAATAGAGTAAGTAGTTTCTAAATGAAAATGAAAATTTCAGTTAACCCAGTGGATGTGAATATTAGTCTTCCTTAAGTATTATCAACAATTTCATGCTTTGAATGTGTAAAGTATATGAATTATACAGATAAATATCCTAACGGGATTCCCATGATAAGAATCAATATGGTGGTATAGGTAATGGTTACACTTTTGACAATGTAGTGACTAAAAATGTCATATGAAAGGAAAACAGGATTTAGGGAATAAGATGAGGACTCCTAATTAATTTTCTGAAGAACGTGGTGAAATAATTGAAGTGTTTATGCATTGGAATTCCAAAATTATGTTATATGAATACATATAATTATTTTTTGTTAATGAATTTCAAGAAAATGATAAATGGAACCTATGGACTAGAAAAATGATCCAATGGCATGGTGATATTTTGATTAAGGGAAGATAACCCTTAATATATTATGGATGATGAGAAAATTATGTTAGGATAAAGGGATGTTGGATATGATTAATTAAATTGTATAATACAAATTATATTGTTACTGAAGATTGATTTTTGGGCAATGTGGGTTATGTTTTCATGATCGAGTTTGCAACATTATTTTATTTTTGGAATATATTCAATAATATATTGTTTTATTAAATGAGTACGGAAGAATGTTTTTTAGTTTGTTTTATGGTATTTTAGGTTATTACCATGTTTCAAGGTAATATATTATGAATGTGTTCACTTGTTTGGTATGCAGCAATTCAGAGACACTTTGTTTTGTTTGGGGGATTAATGATATGTTGATTTTTGGAAATTTAGCGACCATAATTCAAAATTTTTAGATTAGAAGATTTTGTAAGAGTTGTAAGTTTAACCATTTATAGAATGGATTATACTGTATTTTTGATGTGGTATTGGTGATTAATTTAATATTTCACCACATGATGATTTATGCATAACCATTGCTAACAATGTTTTTGTGATGAAAACTAAGGATAGAAAAAATTGACTTATCATTCAATTTATAGATCTTATGATCCATTAGTGCACCAAGAATAAAAGATAATCCTTCATTTCATGGAGTATGTGATGAAATTAAAATTAATCAAGATATAACCAAAGGATTAAATTGTGACTATGAAATAAAAAATATATCATATAAGTACTATTTCCATATGTTCTTTGTCTAGATGAAAAAAGGATTCCCCAACAATAGGAAAATTTTCTTGAAATAATTTTTTTTCTTGTTATGATATTTTTTATGATATAAATGAAAATTTTCATTCCTCTTTGGTTTATGTCTTTTTGGTAGTTAACATTATATGGATCACCCACTTTCTTTTGATCAGTGTTCTATATCACTCTCCATCAGTATTTGAGTGTTAGTTTTCTATGTTATGTCCATGTTTTCACTTCCCACATATTTTCTTCGATATGGGAAACTAATATGTGTTATTCCATAAGACATTAACACACAACCTTATATTTTTAAGTTGGATGTTTTATTAACCCTTTTTATATTGTGGGTTTCTATTAAGGAATTCTCAAATGCTAAACTGTTCACGACTAATATGAATTTTGAGGGAGAAATTTATTTTAGGGGTGTAGAATGTAACATCATAAAATTTTATGATATATTTTTTCAAATTAATTTAATGTTTTTGATATTTTATATTACATGAAAGAATATTTTTATCTTTCATTTTATGCAACACTGTGTTTGGATTTTATTACACGCAACACCAAGAACAGAATGTGTTACACACATCACTGAGTTTGAATGAAATATGACAAATTCCTAATAAAATATGATTTAATATTATAGTTTTCACCTAACTGATGGAATGGAAGTTATAAAAAATATTAAATATATTTTTAAAATATGGTTTATAGATGTATATTTAATTATTTTTTTGGTGAATGATTAATTATAAATTAAAATTAAAATCTTTTTGAAATAAAAGGAAATATTTTTCATAAAAGTATTTTATGCCCACAAGTGTTTCTTAAATCAAAAAATTAAAAAATAACTTTTAGTTAATTATAATATTTAAATTAGTAAATTATATATTCAATATAATGTATAAAATTCGTCTTATGTTTTCTCTATACAAGAGATAAAAATGAATCAATTTTTTTGGAAAAAACTGGATTTTTCTAAAAAGTAGTTTTGTCGTGTTTGGAACACTTATTTAAAAATTAATTTTTATAATATTTAAAAATTTATTATTTTAAAATAGTCAAAAATTTTAAAATTATCATTTCAAAATTTTCAAATTGTTATTTTTTGGTATTTTTACAAATTTTTTAATTTTTTTATTAATATTGGAAAATAATGGATTCTAATTGAAAAATCCCTATTTTAAATTTATTTATAAAGATAAATTATATTGTAAATATATTTTAAAGTAAAATATGATAAATTACACTTCAAATAATCTAATTTAGTTCAGTGGAATCTATTTTATATTTAATTTCATTATAAAAACAATGTAAACTTTTGAACATTTCTCTTTAAAACCCTGCATCTCAACACATTTATGGGATTAATTTTAAATTAAAAATTTCCAATTTTATGAATTAAATTTTTAAAAATTAATTTTTTGTTTAAATACATAATAATTCATAATTTATAATATGTTCAACATATTTTTTGACCAAAATAAATAGTGAGAAAATTAAAAATTAATTATAATTGTTAAGGTAAAAACTGATTTACTAGGGGTGATAAAATAAGAATATAAGGGTTAAAATTTTCCTAATTAACTATAAAACACAATTTGGATGACAATAGTTTGACCTCAACTCTTCTATAATCTACAATGGTCCATTTTGTAAGCCCATATCATGATAAAAATGTGGGTATGTTTGAATATTCTCAAAACAATTACAAGTGTGCCCCTCACCTAGCATACAAAAGGCCACCCCCTCTCATCTCTTTATCACACCCTCAAAACCCCTTTTCTCATAAATTAGCTTCCAAAATCACTTAAAATAATCCCTCATTTCATTCATGAATAGTTTTTTTAGAATAAATTAAACCTAGGAAGTCTTTTTGTGGAAACCTAAGGAGGCTACACAAAGAAGAGGTAACCTTCTTCAATAAGAAGTTTTATTTTATTTCTTCCTCAAACTCCAAAATTATTATTAACACATAAAAATATAAAAACATCAGTATAATCAATATAAATAGATTTATTTATATTATAGTATTTACCTACAACAAACTCCACTTCCATCAAATGGGTTTCTAATTCATCGTTCATGTGTATGGCAGACTACCATCTCAGAAACCGATGTCATGTGTTTTCCCATTACCACCTCTCACAGTTGGAAATGATGATAGATAATATATATATATATATATATTATTTATAAAATTATTATAGCTCTGGAGTAAATAATTCATATATACATTTTTATCTTTCTGATTCGCATGGGATATGACAACATTCTTTGTGTGTTCAGCATACTATCGCCACATGAAGTAATATGATTGGTTTTCACTAACACATTACATGGAATTTAATAAGTATAAATTTCTGAAATTTACATGAAATTATTATTAATTAATGATGTATTTATCATTCTAAAAAGATAATTTCCATTTCTTTCACAACTTCTCAATCATTTAAAGATGATTACATCATTCGTGTAGGTATGGACTACCGCCTTAAGGAAGTGATGTGACTCTTTATATTCAATACTAAACCACATGGATGATATGTATAAATTAATTTCAATAAATAATATGGTATTTATTATATTACTATAATTCTAGAAAATAATATATTTCCTACCACCTTTACATAATGATCATTGAAAAATGGAAATGTTACTCATGTGTATGTATGACCTACCACCTCCAGGATCCTAATGTACATAATTTCTAAAAAAAAACATTTTATTATTGGTATTAAAAGTATAATTTATGTATAAATATTATAATTATTTTATTATTATTATTTATTATATGATATAAACATTATAAAAGTAAGAGTACTGAAAATAAAAAATCAAAACATATATGAAAAAAAAATTAATACCCGAAACATGACTTTAACACGAGACTGTTAATATGCGGGTAATAATAGTTAATAATTAAATCATATATTTTATTATATATTTATTTATTTTTCTTTAATATATGTATAAAAACATATATTTATTATACATGAGGTTTTAGCAGGTACGAAGGAAGTCGAGACTTATGGTAAGGGGATTTCTTGGCTCACTTTTATTTTTTAGACATATTCCATATTCACCAATAATTTATTTTGTGTGGTGAATTTATTTCCCTAGGAAATGATATATCATTATTATAATCATTTCATTGTTGTTATGTTTTTTATATATTTTATTATTTCATAGGGCTTATGAATCAAAAGTTACTCAAGTAGTAATTGATTTCTATCTCACTTTTTACTTCCATGAGACACATGACATAGTCATTATCTATTTATTTTATGTGGTGTATATAATTCTCATTAATTAATATTATTATTATCACCCTGAAAAATATTGGGCATTTTATATCCATTTGAGTATATCTTTTTTATGGCGTTTATGGTTCAAAACATAACAAATTAGTAAGGGCCTTTTATCTTAATTTAAATTCTTTGAAAGATATGTTATGTTATACACCTATATTATATAATGATGTGCATATAAAACCACTTTTACGTATAACAGAATGAATTTATTAATCCACAACATATTTTAATTTTTATTTAATTTTATTCTATAATGGGTCTTACCTTTCCAATTTACCAATGTTGTAAGAGTCTTATGTTACAATCTTATCGTTTTTACGAATTTTTTATAGTTATGATTACAATGATGTAATATTATGATATATCTCTCAATAAAATCAATAATTTTATTCTACAATGGTTATTCACTATATTTTAAAGTAATAATACTATCTTACACTATTTTTTAATTAAAATAATTGTAGAAATGTTTTTATGAAAGCTAGAATTTATTTTACTCTTCAGTTGGAAATCCATTTTCTTTCAAAACCACGTAGTCTAAAAAAGTTTGAAATTATTTTTTTGCTACTAAAAAATGATTTTGAAATTATATTTTTAATCTTTTTTACATTAAATTATATAATTGTTTGAAATTAAAAGTCATCTTATTTTAAAAAACAATAACTATTTGGATGTTATCTAAAATGTGCAAGGAATCATTATTCTAACGATAAAGAAATCAATATAACATCCTATTGTAATAAAAATTATTTTACATGAAGATAAATTTATAATTTTCCAATTTTATTTTCAAATAAAAGTATTTTCAAAAACAATTATGTTCAAAAAAGTGTTTTTCAATGTGGAAAGTATATTTTTCTCAATAAATGTTTTATATTTAAATTCAAAATTTTCTATCTTTAATAAAATTCATTAATGGTAACTATACCATACTAGGATACGATACAAGGATTCCACTCAGATTATTTCATTCAATGTTTTATGATGAAAATATGTTTATGAAAATAATTTTCCTTCGATGGGATATACCATGAAAAAATTCTTGTGAATCCAATTTCATTTTCCATGTTTTTTTCTTTGATGGGATGATGAACTGATTATAAAACGTGTCTATTTTCAATAAGTTATGATATTATAAAATATTTATGAAACCATTTTCATTTCATTGGTTGTGATATGATAAATTATTTATGATTTAGGAGCACAAATAAATATGGTTTTAATTATGTGGTGGGTGGGACCTATATCTCCTTCTAATGAATTGGGTAGAGATGGATAAATCATGAGTAAATATTTTATGTGTGAAATAGATTACATGTTCGCAATGTTATGCGTGAACCTAATTAGATGTTTGTAAAGATGTGTGTGAACCTAATTACATGTTCACAAGGTTATTAATTAACCTTTATTTCATGTCCATAATGTTAGGTGTGGACCTGGATTCATGTCTATAAGTTTATGCAAGGTATTGGTTTAATGTCCGGAACTTAATGAGTGATCATGTTTCTATTTACACATGTTCACAATGTTATAATATTTTGTGTATTCTACAAATTTATTTCTTATACCAATGTAATGCTTCATTTATCATGTTATTTAAATCTCGTATGATTAATGTCTTATGAAATTCTTATATTTATTCCATGACTCAATATTAATTTCTTTGATATGTAGGGTATGGTTTTAAAATGTTTTGGTCATGTTATCATATAAATATACTCATTTTATTCTTCTGAATCTCCATTTTTTTACCTTAAGTGAGCATCCAATCTCACCCTTTAGTATTTTCCCCTCATACATGTTATGAATAAAGGATTAAGTAGGGTATGTTTGTGAAGATTACTAAAGGAGAAGATCTATATAGGAGGAAATGAAGATCTTTCATCAGTTAAGAAGATTATGTTTAATGTTTCCCAAGACACTAAACTATTACAATCCCAAGTAGTTTATTTTTATATATTAATTAATATTCATATGAAATAATGTAATATCCTTGTATTAAAAGATCTAGTTTCAATAAAAAGGTCAAAACTCACACTATAGAAAATTCCTCACTAACTCCTTCATCCTCCGCTACCTTTATAACACGTATCCTATCCTACCATCACTTAGGCCAACTTTACTAACAAATCTAAAAGATATTCTACAAACTCTCCACTATAAGGACTATTCTACCCTCTTTTATAATTTTATTCTCATTTATATCTTGTGTATTTACAATTTACAATCTCTATCGAGGTTTCCACCACTCCCTCCACCTTAAATTGTTTTTCTTTCCCTCAAGACTGAAAAAATCCAACCGAATACTGATGGTGAAAATCTCTTCAAATGTATCTCATAATACGGATTCTTCTTTATTATGGATAATATTGGAGTCATTTCTTATTTATAATTTATATATTTCTACTAATTTTTAATATTTTTCTTGACCAGGTGTTGGACGTCCAAATCAATGGAATCTTTTAAATTTAGCCAATGCTTACATTCCCCTTTTTCAGTATTAGAAATCACCTTTGGGTGTCCAGAATGAGTAATTTTTCTTCTTTATTACTCTCTATTTTCTATAAACCATAAGATTTAATAGTTGAATTTTTCATTTTGGTTTCACTACATGAACTCCAGGAGTAGTTTTTATCCTGTTGAATTTCCAAAACCATATCCTTTGGAAAGTTTCAAAGCTAAACAATTATGTTTTTTTGTCTGGATAATGTATTGTGCGCCCTCATAAATAAGTTGTGTGTTGATGATTTCAATTAAATACTAAAAATTGGATATAGATAATCCCCTTCACTACATTTTTTCATTTGGATAGAATAAGAAAACAATATTAGTCCATTATAATTTTCCCTTTATATACATAATCATTAAAAAATATCCCATGTACACCTCCTTTCTACCCAAAACACATGGACCCAATTAAGATATATAATATTATCAGGAATAACACTTTCCTCTATGTTTATAAGAATTTTTTTTGAAGAAAAAGATTTCTGTTAGCTGTTTGTACCATATTCCCCCAGAAATTCTATCTTACCAAATGTCTTGAAATTTTATTTAGCTGTTTATGCTTACAGAATTAAAATTCTACTCGGGTGATCTAGATCCCTAATTCACATAAATTGAGCATTGGTATGGAAGTTCCCCATGTGTCAGGTTTTGGTCATGCATAGTTCCATCTGCCTTTTTTATCTAAGGCTCCATCCATTCCTAAACTTCTTTTTCACATATTTCTTTAGAATAAGTTCAAATGTCCTTAAAAACTAAGGATGTTCATTTGTCACCCACCTATAGTACCATCTCAATACAGTGCAGTCCCCCTTCCATGACATTATAGGAAAATCTATATTTACGCTTCATTGTTCATCCTAATTCCATTATATGTTTCTTACAAAAAGGGGTAGATAGAGAAGGCGAGTTCGCTTCCACCCTACTAACTGAGAATCATCTTATTGAAGAAAGAGTGTAGGAAAATCACCTTTCCCATTGCCTAAAATCTTTTCTGGTACTACATAATTCCACCCTGACACCATTATTCCTCACGTCCAATATGAGTAGACATCAATCATCCCCACTACCAGCGATGGTCACTACTCCCCTTATGATGTAATCTACTCTAGGAGACTCACCATGTGAGTCTCATATAGAGATATTATTAATACTTTATTTCATTCATAAATGAATTTACAATCGATTCTATATTTGAGTTTGTTTCGTTAGCGCTTTCCATTCATTTCTCCCACACTTTGAGACTCATCTCTATCGTAGTGTGTTCGATCTACATTCGTTAAATGTATATTTATGTTCATACCAATTGATATGAACCATGAGGCAATGGTAAATAAAAGTTGACTTCTTGTGTATATTATGATAATGATCCATAATTTCATAGGATGGTGGAAGAAGTGGGTATGATATAGGTAGATGATACTTGAGATATCCCCATGATTCTCCTACCCAAGCCAAAAGGCTGAAATCCCAATAATAGAAATATTTATAGTTATATGATTCACCCCACTCCATTTATAATAAATAATACATCATATGACCATAACAGGTTAGCTTTTCAATAAAATATTTCATTTTCCCTCACAAATCCCTCCCATAATTATTATTCCTCCTTCTTCTAGAATGTTTTTTGTAGCTGCAAATAGTAGTGTCAAGATTATGGATGTGTCTAGGTATCTGTCAAAACCTTGTGATTTTATATTAATATATTTTATGTTTTAATGATAGGGGAACTAATATTAAATGAATAGGTTGTTGATCCCATCATATATAATATACTAAAACAATAGAGATGCAAGGTCTTACATTACATGTAAGGAATTACTTCCCGAGAACAATTAAAATACAATATAAAAGTATAAAAAAAGTTATTATACAGTAGATTTTTGGTTGGAATCATATTTTCCTTCGGTAATAGAATTGGAGAAGAGAAATAAAATTATTTTTATTAAATATTTATATCATGAAGGTTATAATCAACATGATATCATTGCAAACTTGAATTTTTACAAAATAAAAGTCTCTCTATCCTATATTACATGGGTTTTTACTGTATTAGTATGGGAAGAAGATGAGAAAATCATGAGGTAATGTTATAAATCCAAAAGTTGGGATTACAGGAGGGGTTTCGAAGTGTAATTCTGATATTATATAGGTATCATGGAATGAATGGGGGATACATTAATTCATTATAAGTTCCATAAAAATGCTTATGGTCTATGGGAACTGGGAAAAACAGTGACATAGAAGACTATTATTGAGATTGTAATCCTATAATGGGAAATTATGAGAGATGATGGGGATTTACAAATCAGATTTGAAGTATATATGGTTGGTTTTTTATGGGTGTTGAAGAATATGTGTTTGGTTTAGTGGAAATGATTTATAATGACTATGTGTTGAACCACATTTTCCACACAAAAATTCACTGTGGGTGTTGTAATTCATAGGGAAGGACCCCGAGCCCATTTTCTAGGAATGATCAGTTATCTCATAAACATATTTTTGTACATTTCTGGGGGATAAATTCAGTGTATCACAACTAGTATATGAGAATATAGATTATGTTATTGGGAGAATGGATCTATTAATACAACACCATATTTCACTAATTAAGACACAAAATCTTGATTTTATTACTTCTTTCTAGTGTGGGGCTAGAAAATTGGAGCAATACTACTATTTGAATCAAGGATTCTCATATTAAGGGTCTTATTTTAGATGATGTATTAATATTATACCCAATGTTATTAGGTGAAGTTAATAGTGAATGTGAAGTAAAATAACTATGGATCATGTTGTCTATGGGTTAATAGATGGGGTATCAATGTATGGAAATATAGAGGCTCAGATATTACTTTGAAGCTATACTTAAAATTTAAAGGTTGTGCAATGAAATCATTGGAATATTGTTTGTATACCTATAATTAAAATTTGACTTGTTCAAGAGGCCAATGATCTTATTAGGAAGATAATGGATGGAGGATAAGTTTCTCTGACAAATGTTGAAAATATGGGCTTTCCCTAGAAGATGCGACTACAGTAGGGAATACCTACATGTATGGGAAAAAATGCAGTCATTTTTTTTATTATAGGGAATGTTGTTGAATGTTTTGATATTCTAAAATCTTATTTTTTTCCTGTTAATGGTGGAGATGAATGACTAATTATTATTTATGTTCACTAACTATTTCACCAACAACCAAGAAAACTCATATCCCTTTTCACCTTGAGGATAATTTGGCTTTTCAAGCAGTCAGAAATGATGGGAAAGGGGTAATAATTAGTATGGTTGTGGGTGGTGTTGTAATTCACATTATGATATCTCTATAGTGGATGTATTCATTTGGATGTTATGTAGTTTTTGTGTCCCTACATTAAATTAGTAATTCTCTTTACTGGCATAAGAATGTCTATATACTAGTAGAAGGAAGAATTTTTGCTGGAAGTAGTCTTGAAATTCACGGATATCACTTCATAGATTGGGAGGCTATGACATTATATTCTAAAAGAGACATCCTTTTGGAGATTATTCTGCATTCCCTATCCTATATCTTCTCTATTCCTATAAAAGGTTTTATTTTATAACTATTAATACAATTATTAAAGTTTGTGCTTATTTATTTTCTCACTTTAGAATTAATTATTCATATTAGAAAGAAATGAAAAATTCTATTTGGGATATCTGTTTGGGGGTAGTTTTTTACTTTACAATTGTAATTACGTTTCTAGAATTAGTCCTTGGGATGTTAGGTAGTGGTTGGGATCAAACATTACAATAGTAAGTGTCTTGTCTTGGTGTAGTCTTCAAATTTTGGGATTTGGATTACTAAATTAGGAGGCTATGACCTTGGATATGGGGGGGGGGGAGACACCCCTTAAGAGATTCTTCTTCTTTATCCATCCTATCTATTATATATTATTTTGTATGGTTTTCTTCTTCTTCCATCAATACAATTGTTACAGTGGATTATTCTTTATTATTATCACTGTAAAACCAACAATTCTGGGTATAGACAAATAGAAAATGGAATTTTGATTTATAATATCATTTATTTATGGATGACTGAGGCTTATTTTAGTGTATTCATGGGTTTATTCTTCTAATTATCAAGAGTTTATTCAATTTTATGGATTATTAAGTTGAATTTTATTTTTAATCCACCACTGTTGGGTGTAAAAATACTAGATAGAGAGGGAGAAAAATGGAATTTTGATTTATAATATAAGTTATTCATGGAATATTGTGTATTATTTTAGTGTCTTCTTGGATAAATACATAATTTGACTTATTCATATACATTTAATCTAACTATTGGATTTTTCATAATGTAATTTGAACCTTAAGGATTCCATATCTAATATGTTACTAGATCTTTCTGTTCATATGGGAAGACATATGATGTGATTTTCATGGGTAAACAACACAAATGAGCTATCAATTTATTTTTCTCATTATGTTCTATGTTTTTGGTTTCACGATTCTCTTATTTGGTGTTCATAAATTTCCCTATTTTATTATATCCATGATATGTCTCACTACTATAATTGTGAATTATTTTGAAATTTAATTGTAATTTGAAATAATAATTTTTTTGGAATATCTTATTGTGCCTTGAAGGGAGAATTTATGTTTTGGAAAATTCATGATAGACTGTAAACATGTGTATGGTCACTAACATGGTTAGTATGCTTTTCATTCATACTTTACATCAAGTTTAGTGCTGAAATATATATTAAATACTTTACTAAAAAATAATCAATAGTTTTTAAAAGTCAAATAATGCTTTTTTGAGTCTATATTTTTCTTTTATATTATTCAAATAGAATTATATAATTTTTCATTAGAGGACTGTTGAAGAAAAAAATAAAAAATATTTTTTTATTATTTTAAAATATATATTTAAAATATTTTTTAATAGAATATCCTATAATTTATATTTTTTTTCATCAATAGAATATATTGTAGACATTCTTTTCACATTGTTACATAATAGCTATTAAATGTGTAAAATATATTTGACTATTTTTAGAACATAGTGAATATGCCTCTAAATATGGTCCAACCCCTGAATCACATGCTTTGGTGATTAATTCATGTGGGGATGGGTTGGAACAAATTGTAAAATATATTTTAGTTTTTTATTTCCTAGTGAATTATGAATTTAAATATTAATTAGCCCCTAAATATTGGGATACATTGCACTGTCTAGGTCGAGCTGGTTTGTTCAAAATAATGTCAGAGATCATCCCTGGATTGATAAAATTAGGTTGGGCCATGGCCCAAAGACTGATCGGGACATTATTCATTTGTAAATAATATATAAAATTATATATTATATTTTAATATATTCCCTTAAAAAATATTCGTTTTCATGACTCCCTCCCCCAAAAGGTACCCCTACTAGGTCGGCAATGAGGGTGTTAATGACCATCAAATCTCTCCTCTAATAGGTCATGGGTTGGAAAAAATAATCTAGTGCATATATCACTAACAAATAGGATACATTACCCCATAAAAACAATATGAGGAAAGTGAGACAGGATAAAACAACTGAACAACTCCTACTCATAAAAATATTAAAAATATCTCAATACATGCTTGTAATATTATACGACTATAACAACTGAGAAATAGAAACTAAAAGTATCAATAAAATTATAATAAATAAACTCATTTCCCAAACTACACCTAAACAACTCCATAAGCAAGTAATGTCTATCCATATCATCAACCATATCTTGTGTACTATATTGATTGATCCTATATCCCCGGTGAGATTATCAAAAATAGTCTACTAAGTAAAACTAGATTAGAAATATTACATTAGTTACTCGAGATGACATTGAATCTCATATCGACCACATCCATTTGAGAAATGAACACTACTAAACTTGTATAAATCAAATCAAATATATATAGGTTAAGGAACTATCTCCCCTATCCTTCAATTTCCTTGATGGTTTTTGATCACCTTCTCCAAGTGTTATATATATCTCAATCCATGTCTCCTTTATTATTCCTCCCCCATAGACCTCATATTCCAATTCATTATTACTCATAATCCTTT
Source organism: Viscum album (assembly GCA_963277665.1). Taxonomy (NCBI): domain Eukaryota; kingdom Viridiplantae; phylum Streptophyta; class Magnoliopsida; order Santalales; family Viscaceae; genus Viscum; species Viscum album. Next base: position 1,737,695,981 of record OY728151.1, read on the forward strand.
GTCCCTTGGATTTTATTCTCATTTATCTCATTTTCCCTCCCTCTATGGTACCTAAATATTTCTATAACATGATCATTCTTTTTTTCAAAATAATTCCATTGAATTTACAGAATATCCCAATTATTATGTTAAATTTTTGTCATCGATCCATTTTTCTATCCAACTATAAATAAATAATTAATTCAACCAAATTAGTTAAATAATCTAAAAAATTAATCCTCAAAATGGCATGTGGTTAATGCAATAAGTTGATGAAAATAATTTTGGCAGAACACTCTATTTTATTGGATGTAATTTCATGGAGTGGAATTCAATTTTTTGGAATCATTTTCATAGAGTAGAACTGATATAAAGACGTTGTGTAGAAAAGAACACTGCATTGTGTTGTGTTCAAACGTTTCTAAATTTAGAGAATCCTTTTGTGCAATGGGTAAAAACACTGTAAAACACTCTTCATTACATAGAACACAATACCTATGGTATTGCATGTCATAAAATTCACACCACTACGTATTTCATGTTTCATTTCAAACATGAATTTTTATTGAATACTAATTTTCCTTGAAGTATATCTCATCCATCCTATTTAACATGGAAGAAATTTTTAAAACAAATAATAGAAAAATAAATTAAATTTGATGAATATTCTGGTGCAACAGATATTCTCACAAACTCCACAATGGAATTATATCCATTTGGTGGGTTTTTTCCAGGATCCCAAAATCAAAATTCTTCTATAATAGGAAACATATCCAACCAATACCAAAATTTATCATTTGGATCTTCTCTCATGATTCCAATGTGGAAATCAAAATTCCTCTTACATATGAAACCAATCTATAAAATAACTTAATTTTCCACTGGGTAATGATTTAGTCAGCATTACATTGGGATTATCCTCATTTTAAAGAATTGGGAAATGTTAGGTTTCTCATTAAATTTGTGAGTCATGATGCTTCTTTTAGAGCCTCAGTCAAAGCTATATATTCAATCACTAGTATGGATAATGAAACATCAAATTTCATATTTTCTTCCAATGCAGTTGAATTATTAGTTTCAATATTATATTCAATGTAGTAGTCAAAAAATTATTTCATATGTACATCATAATGCTTACTATGATTCAAAACAATCCATGAAGTTTTAGTCACATATATAATATTCCAATTAAATGAAATCCAATGAGGATTACAAGTATTTTCCATGAATATTCTTAAGTTACTATCTAAAAAATCCATGATAGGATGAATGAAAACATTAACATACATTAAAATTCCTACATTATTAATATAAATAAATTAATCCATCAGTCATATATCATGGTAAGTGATAAAAATCTGTGAATTGTAAAATTTTAAAATTTTACACATGATAATATAATTTGACTTAACATTATTCATTTCAATTTTATTTAAGACTTTAAAATATATATTTCATGTGATATAGATGACCACTTTTTTTCCTATCTTTCATTATAAAAATACTATGTTTCTATTTATCAGAGTATATTATTTCATATTAAACTTAGGTTCATGAAATTATTTTACATGATATATTGGAATAATTTTATCCCACGTAATCATTAGTATGTGATAAATATATAACAATAAGTAGATTATATATTAATAATGTTATTTTAAATAAATAAATTCATTATATTAAATTATATTAAATCAATTTTTCTTCATATTAGAATCAAATTTCTTATACCATTACCTAAATATTTTTATTTGACCAAAAAATACACTCTGAGTATACACACCTATCTTGAATCATTCTATTTCAAATAGACATAAAGAGGATTCTGATATATCCATTCCTCTATGTCACCATCTAAAAAGTGATGTGGTTTGGGTGATAATCTTATAAAAAATGACAACAAAATAAAACTTATATACACCTGATCTATCCTTGATGTAATCAACATGAAATGAAAACAAAGAACAATGTGTTACTGTATAATTGATTCAATATCCACCATTTTAATATATTTTTCTTAATGAATCTCATAGGATAAGGAAATGTATAATTCATTCCTCTGTAAGTAATCCACTAGCCTCTTTACATGGAGTTTAATAACATAATTATTCTAGTACACTGAGAGGTGTGATAGGTTCTTCACAGTCTGTGAAAAATAATGCTACAGAAAAAAAGAGAGACCATAAATCTTTGCATGAAATTCATGTTCATCATCCACCAGCTATTAGTGAACTCATCCTTTATAGGACATATTTGATAATATATATTTAATGAAATTTATTAGTCATACGAAACATATTAGGTGTCATCCCTTATGCTACTTCCCATTGGAGAATCCATTGAGCCCATTGAGTGAATATGAAATTCATGTTTAATCAATTAATACTTGATTAAACACTAAAAAAACATGTGAGAAGGGTGTGGAATATGCATGGAATTATTAAATTGGGTGCAACGTAGTCTCATATTTCATCATATCCAACCGGGATATGTTCACACGTAATCACATTGTTATTATTAATGATAAATTTAATTAAATGTATCCATAACATATATGCATCACATGCATATATTTTAAGGATGAAATTTACAATCTCATACTTGTACTGAAATACAAATGCACTCAATGATTAAATTCAAAACTCTTTGTGAATCCATTCAAATTCTTTTGGATTATTCTTTTCAAGAACTCTACATTCTTGAACAAATTTTTTTTCAAAAAGTTAATACTTTGTCCAAATACCCACTTATATGATGATATGGGCCCTTAGTAGTGTAGAAAAAAAAAATATGAAATCCCTATTTCATAGATGTAAGAAAAGAGTTGCCTCTAAAAAATCATTATTACTAATCAAGATACTAATTGGTTTGGTGTGAACCCATTAGACATAATAATATCTCAATATGAACATGTTCACCAAAAGGTGTACCATAAAAATCATATATATACATATATAATCAATTTCCATATGAAATCGAGTAACCAATAGACATAAAAAAATTTCAATATTTTGTGGACCACATCATTTTTTCTTAATTCATTAACAAGGACTGCTCGGGTCGATAAATACATCACATTTCATTCATTTAGTAGATGAGTAGACAAGGAAAATCCCTCAGTCACCAAGAGACTCAAACTACCAGTGTATTTTCATATTGAGAATGAAATACATAATTTTAATGATTCAAAAGTATTTAAATGTACGATTCTTATAATAACACATATTTTATGATGTTTTTTATTCTCCTTGACACAATATTATTCTATTAGAAATATAGAACAATGTTAGGACTACTTCCTTAAAAAAATATGGTATGAATTTATAAATATGGATCATTATAGGCATGTTGTTTATAATCTAGTTTATCTTATATACTTATATGAGGCCATATTCACCATCGCTGAAAAATTACCATGTGGTCCAACTAATCATAGTTATTTATTTTTTCAATCTATCTCAATTAAGGGAAAAATGATTTTACTCATCATTAATGTGGGAAAATACCGTCTTTGTTTCATTTCAACTGATGACGTGATAAACAACATATCCAACCATACCTTGATTAGATAAGGTTCATTTTAAATAAATAAAAATGATATCAGATCATGAAGGTTATCAACCTAGATATATTTCAAAACTTAGGTAAGAAAGATAAAAAATAATATTACACCCCAATATATATAAATGACTATATGAAATTTCATGAGATATACTGAGAATGTCTATCGAATAAATAAATATCTACTTATTATATCCTGAATCTATTCATCATATCTCATATGAAACATTTTTCAATGAGTATAAGATTCTATTCTTGATAATAATATCATATCACTACATCACATAATACTCTAGGATTATCATCGATTAACATAAACTAAAATTCATTATTTTAGAGGATATTAGGATTCTACTATCCATTTGAATTATATTACATCACACATTAATGAATGATAAATGGATAATGAATTTATTTTAATATCATGATATATTATGAAACCATTACATCAATATATTATGTATTGTATACTATGATACTTTACATGAACCTTATACTTTTATTTTGATAACTATTAAATTATTAAATTTTCTACATTCCCATCTATAACCACCCAACTAACCCTAACATCACCTCTATCAAAAATATATTATATAAGATCATATTTTTTAATGATGTGTTTATTCCTTTGATGAGTTCAGAGTTCCTCATCCAGATAAATAACAACATTGATGCTAAGTAACACCTCAGTTTCATTGATGAACATACTAATCCAAACAACTTCCTTATTAGCATCTAATATAATGATGTGAGTCTATTATGGTGGAATTTTTAGAACTATTCAAATTGATAGATAAACTACTCAAGAAATACATGAAACCAAATAGAGATTTAGTATGATCTATATCAGCTTGAAAACTATAACATATGTAAAAATCAACACAGATAGATTTCTCCATCTACCCCAATCGCCAAAAATACATCCTTGGTTATTATCATATACTTTTGAGTTTTCTTTGTAGTAATCTAGTGACTCTCACTGGGATTATACTAGTATCTTGATGTAATGATAAGATTATAGGAAACATCAAGTCAAGTACATGATATGACATACATAATAAATCATATGGTGGATGCGTATAGAAATTTTTTCATCAATTTTGTCTCCTTAAAAGGACCCTAAATCTGCCTATAATTTGTTCCATGTAACACTTGAAAAGAACCATTCTTGGAATTTTGCATGCTGAACAATTTTATCACTTTACCAATGTACGTTTCCTTACTAAGTCTAAATATCCTCTCTTATCAATCTCTATAGATCATCATACCCACTATGTTTCTAGCTTCACCCATGTCTTTAATTGATAAACATACACCCATCCACATCTTCTTAGAGTGAATTATTAACATACCATTTCTGACAAGTAGTATTTCATCCACATATAAAACTAGAAGTTTTACAACTCTATCAAAAATATTCTTGTTTTCACATGAATCATTTATGTTCATGATAAAACCATACATTTTTATTTCATTATCAAAACAGATTTCCTAACCCCAAGAATCCTAGTTTAATCAATAAATGTGTTGTTTCATTTTTAATTCATTAGAAGTCTCATTTGGAACTTCAAAAACATCATATTTTATTATATAGACATGCATGACTAAATTATTGTTAAGGAAATTTTCCTTGAAATCCATATAATATATTATAAAACTAAAATATGCTATTATGGAGAGAATAATATGAATGAATTTTATAATTACGATATGATAATGGTTTCATTAATTTAAATAATTGAATTTTATTATATAATTTTTATACCAGAAATTATTTTGGAAAATGAACTTTCACCCAAAGGGTCCTACCCTTTCAAGTGAATCCTCCATGTTCCAGTCATTGTTAGTGTATGTAACATCCTGTGTTTTTTGTACTGGGTGAAATTTACAAAAGAATTTCAGTTTTATCATTTGGTGGGAAAAAAATTTTAAATCCATAGTCAGAAAATAATTTCAATTGTTGTAATGCTTACATGTTGGTTGCGCCCAAATTTACCCTACGGGTAAAAGCGATCGATGTAGTACATGTAGGGGTCGAGTCCACAGGGACCGAAGAAGTAACCTTGAGATGCTATGATTTGGTGAAGGATGGGCTATGAAGTAGCCAACTTTGGTTTTGATTTTGGATGGTTTTAAATAACACTAAGAAACCTACGTGAATTCAATTCAATGAAAATGGGTTGCTCTAGGATTATGCTCGGGGTGGATTGAATGAATTTTACTTCTTTAAAAAATTTTGGTTTTATTAATTCTTGATGAATCCATTCTTCAAAAATAACACTACCTTCATCATTTTCTGGTTTGGTGCTTACTAAAAACAATTACTAATCCTCTATACACTTAGAGAACCAAATTCATTATATCTCCAAGGTATATTGTCATTTATTAATTGAATTTATTTTGCTCAAACACAGTAAAGATGAAGAGTAGAAATAACTGAATAATGAATGTCTTAAATTAATTATCCAATTAACAACAATTCGTTCATAAAATAACATTCAATCCAGCCTTCGCATCCTCCTAAGATCAACCCATTAAGGGTTTAGCCCTCCATTGATGATATACTCTCAATGGTGGGCGGAAGATGGCTATCAAGAATTGGATTGAAGAAAATAAAACCGCGGAAATAACGAGCACTCCTTCGTGTGTGTGAATGAAATTCACACCTATGTGTGAACTAATTCACAAAAACATAGAGATATCACTGTGCTTTGTGATTATAAAGTTTTAATAAATTAAATGGAAAATATATAAGAGAAAGAAGTTGATTAAGAACATAAAGATACAAAAAAGAAACCTACATGGAAATGGAAAACATTACAAAGGAAATTTGGAAGCAAAACATTACAATGAAACAAAGCATCCAAGATGATAAGAAAAATTTCCACCCCTATTCCCTTCACCAATAGCTCCTTATATAGGCATATTAGGAACCTTAGGTACATCCCCCAACAATTAATTCACCCCCCAACAATTAATTGAGTCAAATGGAGGGTGAATAATCAAAAGGAAATTGATGTTTCGAATTTGACCCGGAAAACTGTCCAGATTCTTCCACCACATTGACGTGTGAATTCTAAATTGAAGAAGGCCGAATCCGGAGGGGATGTAGACGAGAACTATCTTCATCCATCTGTCCTCTATGAGCTGTAAAAATTTCAGGAAATTTCGCTCATCCGTTTGGAAGTTATAGTCGAAATGGTGGGACGGATTTCTGTGCATTAATGACGAGTCCTCCATTTAAATCTCAACTTCAGATCCCTTTATCATCATGAAAACATCGGAATTAGCTCCGGCCACAGTTGAATAAAATGATCCTCATATTTTTAGCTTTCTACTGTATAAAGTTGAGCTTCAATGGGCTTGGTTTCTGGGCCCCACATTTGTTTGATGTGCCTTAGGCCCATTATGCTTTTTCCAGCATGTTTCTGCCTTCAGGCGCAAAATTCTCATCTTCCTTTGGGATTCATCCATTGGACTTAAAAGATAAAATGTTCCAAACAAAGTGATAAATCATATACCAAAATTTCAAATTAAAATGATGAATATTGTAATTTACACAAGCAAATTATTGAGTGGGCCCAAATTGACATTTTAAGCATTAATTGCAAAATGATGGGAAATGAAGTTAAATTTCTGAATTGGACTAAAATTGATGTTTATGAACTTTTAAACACATTAATATTAAGAACATAACAATGAATATTAGCCACTTTAAGTGACTAATCACACCCCCCAACTTGAGTTTTGCTAGTCCCGAGCAAAATAAATTACAAATATGAAATTGAAATCCCCTTTTCCAAAAACATTTTAAATACACATTGCTCACCCATAAGACCTCATACCAAAAAAATTATGGAACCCATCAAAATTATTTAAAACAAGATAGGTCCATAAGCATATCTCAATCCCAAGCCCATTCCTTTGTTCAAATTCATTGCCACATTTAATCCAATTCCAATTAAGCATGATAAAGTGTTGTGCATCATAAAAGATATGGGGCCCATTTTATTGTTCAAGGGGGAAAAAATGGAAGCGCTGGGTGGGAATCACATTAAACCTTAAGATGAGTATCCCTTTTTTTATTTATTTTTTTTATTTTTTAACCACAATAGATATGAAAAGACTAACTCTGGGCAAGACAACTATGGGGTCACGATCCCCAAGTGCCGGACGCCACACATATTGTCAATTTCATGCTCTACAATAGAGATATAAAGCCTAACTCTGGGCAAGACAACTATGGAGTCACGATCCCCAAGTGCCGGACGCCACACATTTGGAAAAAACATTGCTCTATGTGGTCATTATTATTTTTTTTCAATTTTTTTTGTTTTTTTTTGTTTTTTTTTTGTTTTTTTTGGATACTCAAATTAAACTAAAAGTGACCCCAGAACCCTATGCTATAATGAAAGGGACCCAAGAACTAAAATTTACACCCACGATCCAGTAGACGTGCATTGTGGCATTTTTATTAAGAGGATGAAAATGTAAACATTGAAAAATCACATCGGACAACCGCACTTTCCAAAAACTTTGCTCATGAAGTTAAACTTGCATTAAAATCAGAATCAAGGCATTAAAAATTTATTTTATATCCAATTTTAGAGTTTGCAATGTGTGTTATCATGTTTATGGTAAATGGAATTTTTCTTTTCATGCATGTTTTTATTCAAAAAAAATCATTTTTTATCCCCCCTCCAACTTAGAATAACACTGTCCCCAGTGTTTAAAGAAAAGAAAAGCTAGAAGGGGGTAGGAGAGGAGTTCAAAGATGAAATTGAGAATGATAAACATGGAAAAAATTCACCTGGTTTTTAAAGTTGAGGTTCATGATACTCCAAATTACTCCTTTGATCTCTTTGGGGATGTAGGCACCTCCTTGATTGAACATGTATCTCCCAAAATAGTTGCTGAACCATAAAAAGAAGGACAAAGCAGACAAAACAAACAACACAATGATTTATTTAATTCCAAGTACCATCATTTTCATGTTTTTTTAAATCAAACTAATGATACATTGTCTTCTTTTAAATTTCTGGGTAAGGTATTACTCAGGTATCACACCGCGTGACACGGATGAATACGGTGCTCCCCTTTCATACCCATCCATACTCATAAAAGAAGAACAGGTCAAGAGTCTAATAATTTTTTTTTAAACCTACAAAAACATAAATAAAATAAACTGATGATACATTGTCTTCTTTAAATATCTGGGTAAGGTATTACTCAGGGATCACACCGCGTGACACGGATGAATACAGTGCTCCCTTTTCATACCCATCCTTACTCATAAAAGAAGAACAGGTCAACAGTCTATATATAAAAAAAAAGTAACAAAATTAAGCAGAAGGAAACAAAATATGATTCCCAGTGATTGGAAACATGAAAACCACGGGTTGCCTCCCGTGCAGCGCTTTTGTTTAACGTCGTTAGCCCGACTTTTACCCTAAATCTATCAATTTTTCTCTGGTTCATATGTTGGCTCAGTTAACTCCTCCTTGGTTTCTTGTTTATTGAATGATTCAATGAATTGTTTTAACCTATTACCATTGACTTTGAAGACATGACCACTTGTGGGATCCTGAATCTCTATTGCCCCATGAGGGTACACATGATGCACTAGGTATGGACCAGACCATCTGGACCTTAGCTTTCCTAGGTGTAGATGAAGTTTTGAACTATACAAGAGCACAAATTTTCCCAGCTCAAAGTGTTTGACTTTGAGATTCCTAGATTGGTAGGCTTGAACTTTAGATTTATTGATCCTTGAATTTTCATAAGCCTCCATCCTAAGTTCCTCGAGTTCATTAAGATCTAATTTCCTTTTTGTTTCAGCCAAAGAAATGTCAAAGTTCATTTTTTTTATTGCCCAAAAGGCCTTATGTTCAATTTCAACAGGTAAATGACATGCTTTTCCATAAACCAATCTATACGGTGACATGCCTATGATAGTTTTGAAAGCAGTTCGATATACCCAAAGGGCATCTAAGAGTTTCTCGGTCCAATCTTTCCTAGAGGGATTGACAGTTTTTCACGAATTTGTTTAATTTCTCTATTTTCCAACTCAGCTTGACCGTTGGTTTGAGGATGGTATGCAGTGGAAACTTTATGAGTAATACCATACTTAGACATGAGTGAAGCGAATGGGCGGTTGCAGAAATGGGTTCCACGATCACTGATTATAGCCCTAGGAATTCCAAATCGAGAAAATATATGCTCTTTCAAAAATCGGATCACAACATGGTGGTCATTCGACTTGGTGGGAATGGCTTCAACCCATTTTGAGACATAATCAATAGCTAAGAGGATGTAGAGGTATCCCTTATAGTTTGGAAAGGGTCCCATGAAATCAATTCCCCAACAATCAAAGATTTCAACGACCAGAATGGGAGTGAGGGGCATTTGATTCCTTTTGGTAATGGATCCTAATTTCTGACACTGAGGACAACTTTTGCAGAATTGGAAGGAATCCTTAGTGAGTTTCGGCCAGTAGAAACCACTTTGGAGGACCTTTGCAGTGGTTTTCTTTGTAGAAAAGTGGCCTCCACATGCCTCTCCATGACAAAATTTTAGAATGGACTCTTGCTCAGACTCGGGAATACATCTCCTGATGATTTGATCAGGAAAGAACTTGAAGAGGTAAGGATCATCAAACACATAGTGTTTTACGTCAGAAAGGAATTTCCTCTTAGCTTGGGTCCCCATGAATTTTGGAATGTCACCCGTCACCAAATGGTTTGCTATGTCAGCATACCAAGGGAAATCACTCACTGAATAGAGGTGCTCATCGGGAAATGAATCAGACACAGAGAGGTGGTGTGAGTTTTCTTTGAATTCCATCCTAGAGAGGTGATCAACTACAATATTTTCAACACCCTTTTTATCCTTAATGGTTAAATCGAACTCTTGAAGAAGAAGGACCCACCTAATCAATCTAGACTTGGCATCTTGTTTTTGGAAAAGGTATTTTAGGGCTGAATGATCAGTGAAGACAATGATGGGTGATCCTAAGAGATAAGACCTGAATTTCTCTAAGGCAAAGACAACAGCAAGCAACTCTTTCTCAGTGGTGGTGTAGTTTATTTGTGCATCATTTAAAGATTTACTTGCATAATAAATGACATGTGGAGTTTTCTCACACCGTTGTCCAAAGACTGCTCCCCCAGCGAAATCACTTGCATCACACATGAGCTCAAAAGGAAGTTTCCAATTTTGAGATTGCATGATAGGTGGAGATATAAGAGTTGACTTGAGTGTAGAGAATGATTCCTCACAGCTTTCTGTCCATAAAAATGGAGCATCTTTTACCAATAGAGCACAAAGTGGTTGAGAAATAGAGCTGAAATTCCTAATGAACCTTCTATAAAAACCAGAATGTCCTAAGAAGGACCTCACTTACTTAACAGTTTTAGGAGAGGGAAGGTGACGAATGATGTCAACCTTAGCTTTATCAACTTCAATCCCTCTACCAGATACCAGATGACCTAGAACAAGTCTTTCCCTTACATGAAATGGCATTTTTCCCAATTTAGTATGAGATTCTTATCCTCTCACCTTGACAAAACCCTTTCAACATTTATAAGGAATCCCTCAAAAGTATTCCCAAATATGGAGAAGTCATCCATGAAGACCTCTAAAAAATCCCCCACCATATCCGAGAATATTCCCATCATGCACCGCTGGAAGGTACCAGGGGCATTACATAACCCAAAGGGCATGCGTTTGAAGGCAAAAGTGCCAAATGGACAAGTGAAGGTTGTTTTTCCTTGATCCTCTAAGGAGAATTCGATTTGATTATACCATGAGAATCCATCTAGGAAGCAATAGAATTGATGACCCGCCACTCGCTCGAGGACTTGATCAATAAAGGGTAAGGGGAAATGGTCTTTCTTGGTACAAGAGTTGAGCTTCCTATAGTCAATACAAACTCTCCATCCACTACTGACCCTTGTTGGAAGAATCTCTATATCCTTGTTGGTTATTACTATGATTCCATCCTTCTTTGGAACCACATGGATTGGGCTAACCCACTCACTCTCAGCTATAGGATAGATGATACCGGATTTTAACAATTTCAAAAGTTCTTTTCTCACTACTTCCATGAGATTAGGATTGAGTCTCCTCTGAGGTTGACGACATGGCTTTGACTCAGATTCAAGAATAATTCTATGAGTCCCGATAAGTGGGCTAATCCCAGGGATATCAGATAGGGTCCATCCAATGGCTTTCTTGTGTCTCCTAAGAACATCTAGAATCATCCTCTCGTGATCGGCTTCAAGGGAGGAAGAAATGACAACAGGAAAGGATTGATTGTCCCCTAAGTAATCATACTTTAGTGATGAAGGTAAGACTTTAAATTCAAGATCAGATTGGTCATGACTTTCCAAAAATGGTTGAGACTTTGTATTGAACTTAGTTTCTTTGTTCAGATTTCTTGACAAAATTGGTTCCTTGTGAACAAAATTTTCATCCACTAAATTTTCCAGAGTAGTGTCATGAATGGATATGGACTCAATGTTATTGATTTCAACCATGGTATCATTGATTGGTGATTCTAGAAATTCATCAATAGAGCTGTCTGAAAGTGATTCAATCCAAGGAGGCAAATTTCCTTCATGTGAATAAAGAAAATCAATCTCTTCTTGACTTGACCATCCTTCGGTAACTCCATGATGTTCATTGAGTTCATTATCAACACTACCAATCCAATTAACCTCATGGATCTCTTCATCATCCCCAATTTGAGAGTTTTCATTGTAGATGTTCAAGTCTAGACTCATGTTCCCAAAGGTGATGGTCATGTTCCCATTTCGGACTCAGATTACAGAGTTGATTGTTGCAAGGAAGGGACGACCAAGTATGATTGGGGTTTGCTCCCTAGGACCTAAGCTTGGGTGATTGTCCAGAACAATGAAGGCAGCTGGGTAAATGAAATTTTCAACTTTTACCAAAACATCTTTTAAGATCCCCTTTGGAACTCGAACACTACGATCAGCAAGTTGAAGAGTGACAGATGTGGGTTGGAGTTCTTCGAGCCCTAACTGATAGTACATGGCATAAGGAATGAGGTTCACACTAGCACCTAGATCACAAAAGGATTTTACAACATTGTTCTCTCCTAGTTCAACATTTATGTAAGGGCATCCTGGGTCTTTCATCTTTGGAGGAATGGTCCCTTGAATGGTGGTACTCACATTAGCAGCCAAAAGGACTTGGTTTTTATGTGAAAATTTTCTTTTAAAAGTGCAAAAGTCCTTAAGATATTTTGAGTAGGAAGGTATGGTTTGGATGGCATCGAGAAGGGGAATGTTCAACTTGACTTGTGAGAAGATTTCCCTCAATGTTTCACTCAATTCAGGCTTGGTTTTCCCCCTCATGCGTTGAGGAAATGGTGCAGATTGTGGAGTCGTTTGATGAAGTGTGGTTTCATTCACATTATTATCAGTTTCTTCAGTTTGATCTTGTATTTCATTTGAATTTTCATTAGATTTTGAAGCTTCACATGGTTTCTGACTTATCTGTTCAAGTTTTTCAATTGATTTCCCACTTCTTAAAACTGTCACAGCCTTTAGTTGTTCGTGAGTTGTTTGAGTGAAACTTGTCTCTCCCCTTGATGTTTGTTGTGGAATGGCCTGTGTGGGCATGGGTGCCTTTCCAGTTTTTATGGTTTGAATTTCTTGTTTAATGGATGAGAATTATGAGTTCATTTTGTCCATTTGTTTGCACAGTTGTTCTAGTAGGCTTTGTGGAACATTTTGGGTTGGTGCTTGAGCTTGTGGGTTTATTCCAGGAGGATACTTTGGTTGTTGGATAGGTTGTTGATATTGGACATGAGGATGTTGGAATTGGACCGGTTGTGGTTGGAACTGATTATGAGGTTGAAAGTTTTGTTGAGGGTATGGGTTGATACATTTTTGTTGTGTTGGTTGTTGATTGTCCTTCCAACGAAAGCCCGGATGGTCGTTATACCTTGGATTGAAGGTGTTCGTGAATTGTGGCTTTTGAAAGTTCATTGCATTAACTTCTTCTGGTGGTCCTCCTAAAAGAACATCCTTGATGGAAGGAATGGTTGGACAATTATCAGTCTTGTGGTCATTCTTGTCACAAATTGTACAAACAAGCTCAACAGTTTGGGTTTGGTGGACCTTCCTAAGATCAATCTCCTCAACATTCCTCGTGAGTGCAGCAAGTTTTGCTCTAAGGTTTTCTTCTTCTCCAAGATTGTACATTCCACCAGATTTGGGTGGCTTCTCATAGTATGATGATGTTCCCCATGTTTGGTTTTGTTCAGCAAGATTTTCTAGATACTCGTAAGCATCATTTGGGGCTTTGTTTTTGAAGGTTCCATTACACATCATATCAATGAATTGTTTGTTTCCGGGACCCAACCCTTCATAGAAAATTCTCACTTGTTCTGGGATTAAGAAACCATGGTGTGGTACCATGTTTAATGTGTCCTTGAACCTTTCCCATGTTTCGTAGAATGTTTCTCCCTCTCTTTCAAAAAAGTTTTGTATGCTCTTTTTAAGTGCAATTGTTTTGTGATGGGGGAAGTATTTTTTATAAAATTCTCGTTGAAGTTGGTCCCAAGAGTGAATGGATGATGGTATCAAATTGTTTAACCAATTCTTTGCTCGGTCCTTAAGGGAAAAAGGGAAAAGTCTCATTTTAGCAGATTCAATTTGATTTGGTGGGCACATGGTTTCGACAATGTCATTAAATTCTTTAACATGAAGGTAAGGCATCTCAGACTCCATCCCATGAAAGGTTGGAAGGTGGTTCAGGACATGGGGTTTGAAAAAATATTGGGCATATCCTATGTTATCATGCCTAATGCATGAGGGTGCATTGGTCCAGGTTGGTGTGAGGTAGTCATTCATGGTCGGGTCTGCAACAATTCCCAAGTTAGGGTCCTGCCCGTTATTTTGGTTCCCTCCCCGGTTTATGATTTGGTTTTGTGGGAGATTCTCCATTGTATCGAACTCAACGTCTGAATTTGGAGTATTAGGAAGATTTGGATCTAAAGGAAATAGACCTCTTTTAGTTCTTGACTCCCCAGCCCTAGGAGTATCCACCCTAACTAATCTGTTTGAGTTATCGCGGGTGTAGGCAGACATGCGCCAAAAGAAAAAAAAGCGAGAAAGGGAAAAGATAAGAGAATTGGGATGAGAATAGAAGAATGGGGGTAAGAAAAGAAGGTTTTTGGTCTAAGGAACTTACTTGGTCCCCGGCAACGGCGCCAAAATTTGGTTGCGCCCAAATTTACCCTACGAGTAAAAGCGATCGATGTAGTACATGTAGGGGTTGAGTCCACAGGGACCGAAGAAGTAACCTTGAGACGCTATGATTTGGTGAAGGATGGGCTATGAAGTAGCCAACTTTGGTTTTGATTTTGGATGGTTTTAAATAACAGTAAGAAATCTATGTGAATTCAATTCAATGAAAATGGGTTGATCTAGGATTATGCTCGGGGTGGATTGAATGAATTTTACTTCTTTAAAAAATTTTGGTTTTATTAATTCTTGACGAATCCATTCTTCAAAAATAACACTACCTTCATCATTTTCTGGTTTGGTGCTTACTAAAAACAATTACTAATCCTCTATACACTTAGAGAAACAAATTCATGATCTCTCTGAGGTATATGGTCATTTAGTAATTGAATTTATTTTGCTCAAACACAGTAAAGATGAAGAGTAGAAATAACTGAAGAATGAATGTCTTAAATTAATTATCCAATTAACAACAATTCGTTCATAAAATAACATTCAATCCAGCCTTCTCATCCTGATAAGAACAACCCATTAAGGGTTTAGCCCTCCATTGATGATATACTCTCAATGGTGGGAGGAAGATGGCTAACAAGAATTGGATTGAAGAAAATAAAACCGCGGAAATAACGAGCACTCCTTCGTGTGTGTGAATGAAATTCACACCTATGTGTGAACTAATTCACAACAACACAGAGATATCACTGTGATTTGTGATTATAATGTTTTAATAAATGAAATGGAAAATATATAAGATTAAGAAGTTGATTAAGAACATAAAGATACAAAAAAGAATCTTACATGGAAATGGAAAACATTACAAAGGAAATTTGGAAGCAAAACATTACAATGAAACAAAGCATCCAAGATGATAAGAAAAATTTCCACCCCTATTACCTTCACCAATAGCTCCTTATATAGGCATATTAGGATCCTTAGGTACATCCCCCAACAATTAATTCACCCCCCAACAATTAATAGAGTCAAATGGAGGGTGAATAATCAAAAGGAAATTGATGTTTCGAATTTGACCGGGAAAACTGTCCAGATTCGTCCACCACATTGACGTGTGAATTCGAAATTGAAGAAAGCCGAATCCGAAGGGGATGTAGACGAGAAATATCTTCATCCATCTGTCCTCTATGATCTGTAAAAATTTCAGTAAATTTTGCTCATCCTTTTGGAAGTTATAGTCGAAATGGTGGGACGGATTTCTATGCATTAATGACGAGTCCTCCATTTAAATCTCAACTTCAGATCCCTTTATCATCATGAAAACATCGGAATTAGCTCCGGCCACAGTTTAATAAAATGATCCTCATATTTTTATCTTTCTACTGTATAAATTTGAGCTTCATTGGGCTTGGTTTCTGGGCCTCACATTTGTTTGATGGGCCTTAGGCCCATTATGCTTTTTCCAGCATGTTTCTACCTTTAGGCGCAAAATTCTCATCTTCCTTTGGGATTCATCCATCGGACCTCAAAGATAAAATGTTCCAAACAAAGTGATCAATCATATCCCAAAATTGCAAATTAAAATGATGAATATTGTAATTTCCACAAGCAAATTATTGAGTGGGCCCAAATTGACATTTTAAGCATGAATTGCAAAATGATGGGAAATGATGTTCAATTTCTGAATTGGACTAAAATTGATGTTTATGAACTTTTAAACACATTAATATTAAGAAAATAACAATGAATATTAGCCACTTTAAGTGACTAATCACATGTATTTTTTAGACTTGGTTAAAGGCCCAAGAGGTGTCAAGGGTGATCCATAGAGTTTTGGTAGCATCAGACCTTGAAACCTAAAAAATAAATAATAATGATAAGAGTTCAAGGTTTTTAAACAACCGTGCGTCCCTCATGGTGAAAATATTCATCTCATCCTGTGGATAAGGGGGTATCACATGATTTTATTAGACTATGTGAGAGGGTCCAACTGGCTATGCGAGTTAATTTAGATCTTCGATAGAGGGATTTTCATGGCATATGCATGGTTAAAAAAACTGTGAAACCAACTCATGCTAGGGGGTTCTTTGGGAATTACTAAGCACATGATTGGAACATGAGTTGGTCAACCATGTTTCCAAACCATGTGATTCATCTAATGGGATAAAATTAACTATTTCCCCCAGTTTTCTTTCATCCTTTTCTTCTATTATTTCCTAGCTAGGTGAAGAACCTCCCCTATCCCCTAGAGCTCCTCCTCTTCTGTTAGAGCCATGGGGAGATATCCCTCATCTGTTGTCATAATAGACCACCATTAGTGTTGTTTGTTATCCCTTATTATGTTATTAAATACACTTTATCCTTTATTTGTTAAACTCTTGGTCAAAAGAATTATTTTTTTGTGAGCTAATTCTTGCTATTTTAATGTTGTTTGTTCATTTCATCAATTTACCTCAAAAAAGACAAAACAAAAGCCTCAATATTGTATGAGTGAAGTGTACATGGTATATGGTATGTGATCTGAATATTTTCCCTAATGTTATCTCCATTTATTAATTACACCATTTTCCACATGTTGATAATTTCCATGCAATGCCTCTTAATGTGTAATTTAATTTTTTGAAACAAATTCCTTGATTTTGAAAGCCCTTTTGATTTATATTAGATGTTTTTAAGGCCATGAACCTCAATTTGGTACCACCATCAAGGGTATGTCCCTTGATTTCCTTTAACTAATTAAGAATTTTCTAATCAAACCCCCCCCATTAAGGTGAGTTGTATTATAAAATGTAACAAGTTGATTAATTGAAATTAGGAATGTGGTATCCCTCATCTATATTATATCCTAGTTTAAAATACACCAACTTAGGGGTTGGAACCTTCTCTTAATAAATTGGTGTGATTTTTTTGAATTCATGTTATCATGTCCTATCTATACCTTTGAATGCTAGGTTTTTATGTGTAAGGTAACATATTTTTTAGGAACATTTTTCTCAATGTTCCTTTTGTTTAATACTTAAAGGAACAGTCTTGTTTGGAGATGGAGAGAATGTGTTGGATAAAATGACCTAATGTTTAGGTACGATTCCTTGTTTGAATTAATTTATTTTGGGTATTAATGAGTTAAGTGTTAAAAAGGGGATTGAGGTTAGTTTAGAGGATCTGAAGGTAAAATGGGATGAAACTAAACAAGATAGAATTGATAAGTCATGTAAGGGTATGAAACCTCGTCTAATTGTTCATTGCTTTTATGTAAGTATATTTGGGTTGATGGATTTTCTAATAGAAATGTTTAAAAAGATTTTCATGATGTGTAACTGGATTACATGCTACGTAAATTTTCAACCTTCAATTCTAAACATGTTGTGTGAATAAATTCTAAATTTTTTCAGGTATAGATATCACCCTTTGACCCTAGGCTCCTTCGAGGATTTGGAGGCTCGGATATAGATTCAAATCTTTCTCAACCTTCAATATTGGTGAATGAAAACACATATTTAATATTTGAACCACTGATATTTGTGTTCTTCTTATTGAGAAATATATATCTCCTTCGCTCCTGTTTCTGAAAAAAAAATCAGATACTTCCCTACAATTGGATTTACTTATAGATCTATTATTTTTAGACCTCGATTCATTGACCTTGAATTTAGGATTTGGATCTACATTCCATTTTTCATTATGTTCTTGACTGATCTTCTTCATATTGGGGACTCACCCATTGGCGAGCATTTTCAACAAATTGAGGTAGGTGGAATGATGTTCATATCCCATTTTTTGTGATTTTGATTTAGTACATGAAAAATTATAGAATTTTTATATTTGTTTAGGAATTGAATTTCCCAAATAGAATTAATTATTTTTGTGAATTTATTAATTACTGGAATTCAAAATTGTGGGATTTGGGAATAATTAAATATGGAAATTGATTGTGTGATATTGATGAGTGAATTGGATAATTAATTTGGAATGAATTATGAGGATATAAAATTGTGTGTTTTAAAAATTAATTGGTGATTTAAATTATTTAATAATGATATTGTGAAATGATCAATTAATTATGGAACTAATTAATTAGTGGTTGAGATATATGTGTAATATTTTGTTATTATGATGTGTAAATAGTGAATGGTAAAATGTAACTTCGGTCATGCATTAGGAATGATAACTTTCTCAATCAATTATGTATTTTAAAATGGTGAATGGTGACAAGGACATTCGGCCATGTATTATGAATGGTAACATTATCATTAAATTATGTATTATAAAATAGTGAATAATATCATGGAAATTCAGCCAACTATTATAAATTCTAGAATGCTCATCAAATTATTTATTTTTAAATGGTGAATGTTAACATGGACATTATTCCATGGATAAGTAATGGTAACATGGTCATTCAATTGTGAGAATTAAGGAATGGTAACATGGTCATTAATTTATAAAAATAATAAGGGTAACATGGACATTCAAACATGGGATATCCCTTGAGGAGAGTTCAGACTCTGATATGGGCTAAATAAGTTATTAAGATATGGGGTTCAATAGGAACCTATAGTGTATGTGGTTAAATAAAGATTAATTTATAATGTGATAAATATTTAATTATTCATTTTAATTATTTCTTTATGGAACTGAATGCACTACCATCTAACTAGATATTGTTTTATACAGATTTGGTGGTGGGATATTGAGTTTTACTCACACCCTATTTAGTCTTCATGACTGGTACCTGGATAGAATTTATTATTGTAGGATAGTTTAAGGAAAAAAGACCCTGTGTTTGATGGAAAGTTTGGGAATATATCTTAGATAATGTAACTAGATGTGGTTTGGGACCAACATGGGAGTCCTCAGTTCCCTTTTTTATATTTTCATTTTAGACACTTGATACACGCTTCAACCTGGATTTCATCTATTTTAGTTCGATACTATATGTCCTATTTCATTATCATGATATCTTGATATTTTTTATTGAAACATATTGATTCCGTTATTGGTTATTATTTTCATTTGTCTATTACTCTGATCGAAGAGGTTACAGTCTCCCCATGAATGACTTATATGACCCTAACTACTAGTCAACATCTTATGGAATACATGGAGGTGTTCTTGAGGTCATGTGATCAACCAGCTCAGGCACCGACATGTAGAACTCAGGTCGGGATGTTTCAAAAGTGTATCAGAAAAGTATTATTTTCCATTTATTTGTCTTACTATTTGGGAAATGTAGACAAGATACTAGGAAGATTTGGGACTTGGTAATGAAATCATATATGGGATTTTAAAACACATGTATGGTGGGAAACCCAAGTACTTTGGGTGAGATTATTGTTAGTGTTGTTTGTTGTTACAAATGAATATTACTTCATCTTGAGTGAAATGCTTGTTCTGTGATTTTTTTTGATATTTTTCTAATAATTGAATCGTTTATGGAGTGGTATGAGAGTATAGTTTACATGAATCATTTTAGGCATTTAGGATTATTCTTTTACATGAATCGCTTTAGGAACACACATGAAAATGTGTTTTGGCTATGTTGTTGAACTTGAACTGTTTTCATGGATTGTGAAATTGAATTGAAAATGCTACTGAATATGAAATCAAAAAAAGGTGAAATTATGTAATGAGGTGAATAAATTGGAGCCTTAATGAAAAATTTAATCTAATAGAATGTGTTTAGCCTTGTAAACTAGACCAATGTTTTGGAAGGTTAATGAAGTGTTAGTGCCTCTGTTTTGACCATGTGGTGAGATGTGTGGAAAAGACTTATTGTGACATTTTTTACACTTATGTAAATGTGTTAATGTTTTCAACTATGTACTAAGGTTTATGTTTATGATTCTATATTTATTCCTCTATAATGAAACTTGTTCAGAGGATGACCAGTGGACATGGAAATGGATGCTCTTCAAGTGGTGGAATCTAAGGCACTGATAGTGTTGAATGAGGAAGAAGGGGAAAAATACCAAGATAACATAGATCACTCCATGAAATTCATGGAAAGATACCCTGGGTAGGTTGTGAAAATCATGTCTCAGATAATAGGCGTTTTCATGTTACAGTACCTTGTTACATTCACTAGTGATGGTGGACATGAAAAAGATAAGTTCTAGTTTGATAGCATTTAGAATATACCCGACTATTTAGATAATCATATTTAAAAGAGGATTAATTTTTCTTATTATATGATACAAGGATAATAGAATCACTGGTGGGATATTCAGGCACACATTGTACATATTGATGACATTCTCTGGAAGTAATTCATAGAGAAGTTATTAGATCACTTATATCCAGATATGCTAAGATATGAGAAATTAGTAGAATTCAAGAAAATGTCTAAAGGGAGCATGTCTATGATTGATTATTTTGGATTCCTTACCAACCTTTAGTTATTTTCTATAGCTTTGATAAGAGATGATACATCTATAGTGAGATGATTTCAGGATGGACTTAAGTGTGAAATTATGTCTCATGTAAACCTTTTTCTGTTAAAAAAGTATACTAAGGTGTTAGATATAGATCTCATGGCTGGGGAACCTAAAGGAGGCTTACAGTGATGGGAGGATAGTTTCTACTAGATGATCAGTTGGTGAGACTTCTGGGATGAGGATGTGACGGTATGAAAACATTAGTCAGAGAAGTTGAAAGAAGAGTACACATATAAGATGTTCAGTTTCATATGAAATTATAGGAGTGATATTTTATCAACATGGTGGGCAAGACCATTATAGTAGGGATTTTCCATGTCAACCACTAGAGTACATGTATTGTGGTAATATGGAACATCTATATATAGTTTTTAGGATGCTGAGACAGAAAGTCAGTGAGGGTGCAACTAGACTGGGTAAAAATGTGTGAAATGGATCTTTCACACCACGTCATGATGGAAGAAAGTGTTTTACTAGACAAGCCAGTAGATTAAGAGGATAAGGTGGTTCTAGGAAAGATCACCCAAATCAATAGAATGGTGTAACTTAGAGGAGTTAAATAGCATCAAATGGGAAAGGGGAGGGAGAAATTATTGTAGTGCATGATACACATTTGAATAACAAGGATGGGTCAAAAAAATGAGAGGTACTATTCTTTTAGATTCTACATTATCTAGTTCCTTATTTGATACTAGAGCCTCTAATTCCTTTATATCTGAAAAATGGGTTAAGGGCTTGAGATAGGTGGTGGAGTTTGTGGGCAGGGTAATGACAATAGATACATTGTTGAGAGTTCAGTATAGAGAAATATATTTTTTCAAAGGATGTTATCTTGATATTAGGGATTATCAATTTCTCTAGTATCTATATATTCTTTACATGTCAGTATTTGTAGAGATTATGGGTATGGACTAGTTAGTTGCATACTAAGACCACATATATTGATGCGGAATGAGAGTGACCTTGACATCTCTTAAAGGTAACCATCATATTCCCCATGGGGAGTGGGATATACAAGTAGGCTGAGAAGGTCCAATTACATAGGAACTGGGAGAACTCATAGACCAGGTTTATAGTTTATTTTTGGATGATGGGGGAGTAAAAAAAGACACCATTCCACATTTAGTGGAGTAGTTTTGAGATGTGTTTCCTAATAACTCCTCAGGACTACAACCTGAGAGAGATGTGAAATTCACTATTGATCTCATGATGGTGGACGAGTCAGTATTATTTCCACTATATATAATAGAACTAAAAGAGATTCAATATCTCATGAATTAGTTGGAGGAGTTGGAGTATAAGGGGTTTATCTGTCCGTGTACGTCACCTTGGGGATCACCTGTTCTATTTTCAAATAATGCTGATAAGATCTTGTGATTGTGAATTGATTCATAGAATTTGAACCAGATGAATATGATGAACCAATTTACTCTTCAATGTATTGAAGAAATTTTTGATCATTTTAAAGGAGATTGTGTGTTCTTGAAGATTGTCTTGAGATCATGGTATCATTAGTTGAGAGTTTGCTCTTCTGATATACCAAGTTCTACTTTTTATATCAGTTCTTTCATCGAGTTTCAGAGGTTTGAAATAGGTTTGTATCATCGGGTAACCATTGTCACATTTCTTAAAAACTCCCAATGGTTTCCCCATCTGCAGTTGGGTAAAAAACTTCTTTCCAAAGGCCGATGGTCATCTAGGATTTCAGGTTTATTGACTCTTGGGGACATTCATTGGTTGAGAGGATGGGAGGTTTGGATCATCATGTTCTTTTTTTGGCTAATTCTTACATATTATAAGACTCTCTTATATATTTAAGATATTTTCATGAATCTCCTCCTATTCCTGATACAAGACTGATTACCATAACAAAAAGAATCATTGGTTTATTCTCTGATTAGATAATGAAATGGAGTCTCATTGATGAACTTAGGGGAGTGTGATATCATTAGTGAATCCATCTGTATGTATCCAAGATTATTTTTCCATTTTCCAAATAGTGAATAGTTGAATTATGTGCAGAATTTATATGACCAAATGCCTTAGAATGCGCTACCATGTGAGGAGGCAGTTAATATTCTAAGGGGAAGATTTAGTGATTATGAGGCATCATATATATCCTTGTTATTGTAAGTATAAAAAACTAAACTAGTTTTTTAGTTCTGTGAAATTTAGTATCATGTTGGGAGGACATATGTGGGTGCACTAGTACACCAAATGTGTGTTCATGGGTCTTAGGGAGACATCATATATATTCTTGTTATGGTTGGAATCATATTCATCCTAGTTCAATCATGACCTTGGGACTAGCCTCGAGTTGTATGCCCTTATTTGAGGGGTTTTCATACCATGCCACTCATCGGGGATTACATACTCGGATCACCCTAGTTATTGGAAGTTTGTGATTCCTAATGGGGTGTCCATTTCATCTCACTAAGACCATGTGAGTTATTCTTGGTGTGAGAAACAGGGGTGAATAGATGATCAGTCTCACGGTGTGTAGTTATAGGATTTATGTACATGGAAAATCCTTGTGGTGTCAGGCATAGAGCTTGGGCCTTGATAAGGTGTCTTATGTATCCTGAATATGGAAGGATTTAGACTTATCATAGTTCAATTATCCATTAAACTATTGATAGGCTCTGGTGGATGATCAAAATCCAGAACATTGTGACCATCTTTTAGGATTCAGGAATGTTATAGGCTTACACTAAGATGGATTCCCTTTTGATCTCAGACATATTATATGGTGTTTCTAGTTAGGGATTACACACTAAGGGTATCTTGTAACCCTATAGTGTATAGTGAAGATGAAATAATCAGTTCAACTCCCTAATCCCATGTGATCCATTCTCATTGTTGGAAAGAAGGGTTTTAAAGAGATCAATGCCATTGATTTGGGACAGGGTATTAGAAACTGGGATTTCCCTAGATGGTCAATATGGAACTCGAACCAAGAAGTGGGGGTCTGTGTATATTGAATATGGAATGAATAAGAGTCTTTGCAGTTCCTCTGATTAGGTATTACACTCTAATGATTCCCTTTTATCTGAGGCTTACTCACTGGGGATGGATGAGGCTATCAAATCCCAGGATTCCCTAATAACTAGACCCCTCATGTCGGGATGGTGTCTCATGACCTAGTTGAACTGTATGGGGGACATCATAAGATCTATATTGTTTCCTCCATATGCTACTAAATAACCTTGTTGACATGTCCAAATGGTGTCACATGTCTTGGTTGATATTCATAGAGGGCGTCGCGAGAGCCGATTGATATACCCTGAATCTCTCTCAAGAATTTGTTGTCATGTACAAAGGACATCAAATATCTATGAAGATGTCCTAGGAGGGAACCATGAGTCATGGATAATATGTACGAAGGACGCCGTGAGAGCTTATTGTTATGACTATGTGCCTTCACAAGACATGGCTAACATGATAAGGAAGCATTGTAAGAGTTAAGAGATGCATATGAAGGACATCATGAGGCTTGGGTGAAAAACCCATGGGGAATTTCATGGGAATACATTGATACGTCCAAATGGGTCATGTGACTTTTCCTTGACTTGTCTGGAGGGCTTAGTATAACCTAGGTAGCATGATGAAAGAGCATCATCTAATCTGGGTCATGTGTCTCAATGATATAGCGTGTTTTTGAGATGCTTACATGATTCAGGCATGGGTCAGCAAACATGTTTTGATTTATGTATTCCACCTTTAATCTTCATTTTGGCCTTTGACTTGTATATGCCTTGGTTTATTTAATGTTGGTTTATCTTTAGTCTCACATGATCTAGTTGGATTGTTCGATGTTCTTATAATATCCCACCATAGACCTTTCACGTGATCAATGAATCCTCATGCGATGTGTCTCATTACCAAGTCATGACTACTCTAACTGCTTGCTGGTACATTACCTAATATATGTTTGGCCGATCACGTGATTGGTTGCTTTGAAAAATATTCTCTAGTACTGGTGTGAGACTCCAAGAGTTATTCCATGCCTATTCATGTTGAGATGCCATATCAAGAATCCAACCCATCATGGTTGGGATAGAAAAATTATAGGCCTCTCCACCATGATTGTTCATAGATTCACCTGGTGTAACTAGAAAAATCGAGACCAGAGTCGATGAAGGGGGTTGGCGCCATGCAGCTTCATGAGTCTTTTTGCTGTGAAATTCTAAGTGTGTCACTTGATTTTCAATTATTATGAGTTTCTTCCTTCAACATCATTTTTATCAGATTATTTCTAATTGATGAATACCCACTTGATTATGTAGTTATTTCAAAGTATTTTTCATCTTGTCCAATGGAAATTCTTGGGGGACATCAAGATATCTTGATGCCTTGATTGGAATACTTCATAGGGAAAGAGTGTCTTGTACATGCATCTGCGTGAGATCTATCTGACTTCTCTAAAGGTCTCATTGGGCCATGTTGTGGATATTTGGGAACATCACATGTATTTTAGTGATCATTAGTGCTCTCAAATACTATTATTTATCCCGTTTTTTATTTTACAAAAGTTAGGGATTGTGCGATTTTTCCCGGGTAATATCGATGATATTTACATGATTTTTTATGATGAATCGCATGACCAATATGGTTCATATGAGGATGAGTGAGCATGTTGAGGAAAAATATATCCATGTTTTTCATAGGGAACATAAGTTAAATCACGGAGTTTCTTGTACATACATGAGGACTTCCTCACAATTAGAGTAACAACCAAAAGGGATTTTGCGAGATGAGCATAACATGTCTCCAAGGTCTCATAGTGTCTTGAGGTCCACCAAGAGGGAATCTTATGTCTTTCAGTGATCGCATGTACCTCTCACCTCCTCCCCTTTATCTCTTTTTTTATTCTAGAATGATTTGTGTGTCTTTGGAGTTTTCATGGATATCATCAAAGAATATTATTCTCCCAAATGATAACATGAAATGTGTGCTTTATTACCTCTATGATTCTCTCCCTATGGATATTATTACTCATTATTCGTAGATGACATTTTTATGGATTGTTTGTCACTTTGCAGTGATAAACCATGTGTCCTAGGGGAACTCATTTGGTTGTCCAGATAGACTTCGCAAGGGTAGGTATGTTCATTGACGGGGGGAGGGCTCCACAAGATTCACCACAGGATATGCGTTGCACACGGATTCTTCATGTGACCCTGAAGTGGTCACATGATTGTGAGTCCCATGGAGGCTCATACGATCCATATGTATTAGGTCAATTCATTTGGTGGGGAAGGTAATACCCCTATTCAAGTTTTTTTCCTTTGTGATTTTGGTTGATTCTTGTTTCGAATGGTCAAAAGTAGGTATATCCTTTATGACATTGTCTTAATTACATGTGGGTTTAAAAATTCACCATCAGTGTTTAAGGCCTTGATAAATATAATCTTCCATCTGTACCTCGATTATTTTGTGGTAATGTCATATTTTTGTACTCTATTACTCATGATGATAATGACCAATATCTTGATATATTTATGAGTACACTTAGACAACATCTTCTATACACCATGATATCAAAGTGATTGTTTTGGATCAACCATGTACAATTCTTGGGATACATCATCTTGGAGGAAGGAGTGTTAAAGGACCCAGATATGGTTCATGCAGTTTTTTCATGGTTGAAATCTAGGAATGTGTTTGAGACCCATATATTTATAGGGTTATATAGATATTATCATATATTCACATTGGACTTTTTATCTTTGGAAGTTCTTCTTTCATGTCTGACCAGGAAGGGGGAAATGTTTGAATGGACAAAAGCATTTGAGAATATCTTCCAAGAGTTAAATAAGTGATTGAAATCCACTCTAATCATGATCCTACCATATCCAAGTGAGGAGTATATGGTGTATTGTGATTCTTTTGAGATTAGACTTGTATATGTGATGAGGAAAGGAGATCGAGTTGTGGTGTATGGGTCTCAGTAGGTGAGGCCTCCTAAAAAAACTACCCTACACATGACTTCGAGTTGGAAGAAGTGGAATATGATGTGAATTGTTGTTGAAAATATCTATTGGGTGAATATTTTATGGTTTTTATTGATCATAAGAGCCTAATGAACATATTTTCACAATGATATTTGAATCTTCGGTAGCAGATATGAGTTAAATATATTAAATATTTTGATTTTGAGTTGGAATTTATTCATGGAAAAGGAAATAGTGTTGTCTATACTTTAAGTATGAATACTTAGACCCAGATAGTTCATGAGTTTATTACTGATAGGATGATTATGGCTATACTGAATGATATGAATGTAGTGGTTTGAGGGAACCAGGTTCATATGACACTTGCATCAGTTGCAGTGGAGTCTATGATTTTGAGATGAATCTGAGACATGTTTTATGTGGTTCTAGAATTTTTATCATTAATGGAAAACCATAAAGATGGGGAGTCACCTTCAGATTGGATCATAGATAAGGATGAGATCATCTATGTCATAAATAAGGTTTTTGTGCACAAGAGAAATTAAAAGGATCTCATGATGTAATTTCACACCACGATGTGGGTACTATATCCAGGTGCGACCAAAATGTACAATGGACTATGATGATAGTTTTGGTGGCTTAGAATGAGAAAGGATATAATATGTTTCAAAACATGATGCTACACTTTCTAGCATGTTAAGGCATGGTATTAATAACCTGGAGGTTCGCTTCAGTCTTTACCTATTCTGGAGTGGAAGTGGGATGAAATGAACTCAGATTTTGGGTGGGTCTCCCAAAGACACCATGTAGGAATGAAACTATTTGGGTTGTTGTGGATCAATTTAAAAAATTAGATAATTTCTTTCCTATATAATAGGCTATCACTATATATCAGTTGTGAGTTTTTTGTGTGTTGGAGATCGTATATCTGAATAGGGTGACACATATTATTGTTTCAAATCATGATCCACATTTCACACAATGGTTCTAGAAGGGATTGGTAAAATAAAATGGTACATAGTTATTATTATGTATGTATCTCCACCCATATATATATGAGAAGTCATAGAATACTATACAAATACCTTAGGATATGCTACGGGTAAGTGTGCTTGACTTTGGAGGGTCTTGGGAGAACCAATTGGATTTAGTTTAGTTTTCCAATAACAAAAGTTATTAGGAAACTATAAATATTACACCATATGAAGCTATTTATAGAGGTCCATTCATATCACAACTATGGTGGATAGAGTCTGGTGAGTCAGAGTTTCTGAGACCGAGTCTCTTTCAGGAGACATCAGAGGTGGTTCAACTAATTCGGATACATATAACTATGGGTCAGTGTAGGAAACATTCATATGACGATAGGATAATATGACTCCTAGAGTTTATAAAGGGTGATCTTGTATTTATTTGAGTGTTTTCTAGGTTGGTTCACTACAGGATATAGAGGTACTTCAATTTGGAACCCATGTTTGTTGGACCATTTGAGGTAATATAGAGAATCAGATCAGTTTTATAACGATTAGCTATTCCATAGAAATATAGTGCTCTGCATGATTTTTTCCACGTATCACAACTTCAGAAAAATAATAATGACCCTTCTTATGTGATCAAGGTATGGAATATTGATCTTGAGTTAGACACCTAATTCAAGGAGCACTTTATGTGTGTGTTGGATCATAATGAGAGAGTGTTACATGGAAAGATCATGCTGATAGTTCTTGTATTGTGGAAACATGGGTGTATATTGGAGGAATAATTGGAAAGATAAGTAGATATATGGGCTCAGTGGCCAAATTTGTTTGATTTATAATCTTAGGGATGCATGGAAATGAATCTTAAGAATGATCTATTATAGGGTGGGGAGATTTTAAGATCCTGTTTTTAGGCACTTTTATATCTGTGTTCAATTTATTTGAACCATAATATCCTTGTATTGTTTTGAGTTGAAGTGAATTTTTTAAATAAAATTACCTAATGTTTTGGGATGTATTGTAGAATTAATTAATGGAGTCTGAGTATAAATGAGTCAAGCGTTAAATTGGTTCAGGGTGAGTTGAGAGTTTTTTAGGGAAAAAGGGATGAAACACAACTAAATAAAATTTTAACATCGTTTAATGGTATTACATTTCAGGTAATTATTCAAGAGTTTTAAATAAATAAATCAAAAGTAATTTAATTTTTGGTGGAAATCATTAAAAATATTTTCACATCCTGTAACTCGATTACACGCCATGAAAATTCCTCTCTTGCAATTTCAAAAATGCTATGTGGAATAATTCTCTATTGCATTTAGCTACAACTCTCCTCATTCGACCCTATGATCATTCTAATGATTTTTTGGGCTCCCAAAAGATCCTAATATTTCTCAACATCTATTATTTTTGAATCAAACTATGGATAGAATATTTTCACCACTAGTTATGTGCTTTATTCTCTTTGAGATCTATATATCTTGTCTGATCCTCTTTCAAGATAAAAGAGGGATCTTTACATGATATTTCGTCTAGACCGAGATCTATGATTGTTATAACTTTATTGGTTTGATCTTGAAATTTGGGTTTGTATCTAATTTTTTTTCTTTGTTGTGTTCTTGAATAATCCTCCTCAAATTTGGAATTAATCTGTTGGTGAGAATTGTAAAATCATTGGGGTAGGTGGTCTAATGTTCAAATCCCATAGTAATTATTTTGATTAAGTACATGAAAAATTATAGAACTTATAGTTTTTTTAGAAATTGAATTTCATTAATAGAATTAATTAAATTTGTAAATTAATTACTTATTGGAATAAAAAATTGAGGGATTTGGGAATAAATAAGTATGGAAATTTATTGTTTGATATTGATGAGTTAATTTGGTAATTTATTGGGAATTAATTATGTGATTTCACAAGTGTGAGTTTGAAGTGTTAATTGGTGAATTAATTTATTGAATATTGATATTGTGAAAGGAGTGATTAATTATTGAATTAGTTAATGGGTGGTTGAGATATATCTTTAATATTGTGTTATTATGATATATGTAAATGGTCAATCGTAAAATGGACATTCAGAAATGTATTATAAATAGTTACATTCTCATTGAATTATGTGATGTAAAATGGAGATTGATAAAATGGACATTCGACTAGGTATTATGAATGGTAAATGATCATTAAATTATGGATTGTAAAATGGTGAATGGTAACATTTACATTCAACCAATTATTATGAACAGTAACATGGTCATTCAATTATGTATTGTAAAATGTTGAAAAGTAACATGGACATTCAGACAATGAATAAAGAATGGTAACATGTTCATTCAATTGTGAGAATTAATGAATGGTAACATGGTCATTCATTTTTGAAAATAGTAATGGTAACATGAAAATTCAAACATGGGATATCCCTCGAGGATAGTCCAGATTCTGAAATGGGATGAAGTAGGTATTGAGATATGGGTGTCCACTCAAAACTGAGGTTTAATTGGTTAAATAAATATAAATTGATAATGTGAAAAATATTTAATTATTCATTGTAAATATTTATTTATTTAATTGAATGCACTCTTATCTGACTGGATATTTTTTTAGACAACATTTGTGGGGGCCTAATATGTTATAATTACACCCTATTTAGGATTCTAGTTTGGTACCCAAATAGGATTTATTATTGAAGGATAGGTTAAGGGAAAGGGCCTTAAGTTAGTTGTCTAGTTTTGGAATGGAGCTTGGTTGAGGGATCCAAATGTGGTTCAGGACCAGCTTGGGAGATGTTGGTGTCTTTATTTTATATTTTTAATTTTATACACTTGACACATACTTTAGCATGACTTTATTCTGTTTTAGTTGGATATCATATTTAATATTTTTTTTGTCATGATATAATGATATTTATTATTAAAATTTATTTATTCTTCTATTGGTTATTATTTACTCTCGTGTTTTACTCTAATCAAAGAGGGTATAAACTCTCCATGAATGACTTATCAGGCCCTCATTACTAGTCAGTAACCTCTCGCATATAGGAAGGCATGCTTGAGGTGATGTGATTGATCGGTGTGGAGAACTAGCTTGTGTCACCTGAGAAGGAAGTTACATTATGTTTATGAATGGATCACATGGAACTAATCCTTTTGTTTTTACTTGGATCCTTTTGTGTGGTTGAATTATTATGGAAATTTTATGGTTATGGCCTTCTTATTTATATTATAATTTAATAATGATGTGGAATTCTTATGAACATGGACTTTACATGTTTGTTTTTGAATAATGATAATGTTTTGGATGAACACATGGTTTTCGAATTAATATTAAATGGGTTATATTAAAAGGATCCAGTGTTCCTTGATTGATTCTAGTTTCTTTTTTACCGAATGTCAATCTATGAGCTAACAGGTAATGTGGATTAACAATTATTATTTATGAAAAGGGACTTAGGTTGGGGTTTTTGTCAATGGCGTGTCACATCCCCTTGGTCAAGGATGTATGTATGGCATCTACACTCCATGGGATGCTTTTCATGACATTTCGTGCCCCCTCGTGTAGGAGGTTGGTCATACCCCACCATGTTATAGATCTCGATACACGTCATGGAAGCCTATATAGATCACAATACTTGGAAATGGCTCTTATACATGTGCTACACTTGATTATCATGCATGAAGAACCTTACTTACTCTCATGATTAATTGTTTTTTTATTATTAGTATTATTCAATGATACCTATGTTACGCCTCAGGTCCTGGATAATTATTCACATCCATATATATGGATATAAATATAACTATGCATATAGAGAATATATATGTATATATATACATATATTATACTAAGAGCCATTCTGGCTTGGGCTGAAGCAGTTATGGTCGGCTAGGTGTCCTTAGGGAACCTGAGAACGACTTGCTATGGTTATTTATTTATTTATCTTCTATATGTATGTTATACCTATACACTATTGTATTTATATTCATGGACTAGATTACTATTTACACTCCATTTTTGATGGCCTGCCGTGTATATCCCACAGTCGGCTCAGTGCACTATTACACTGAGGTAGTTGAGTAGAGCTCATGTTCGTAGGTCCATGGATTATTTCTTGTGATGTTATGCATGCCCATGGGAGTTAGGAGAATTACATTGGGTCAGTGCTCATGATTCTCATAGATAAAGAGATTGGGGAATCGTTCTTTTTCTTTCTTAATGTATTATTTTTATATTGTACTATGTACAATTTTTTTCCTTCTTGTGCCTTGTATCATCATCTTGACATGAAATCATTTTATGTGTATTTGGTGTTGAGCATTTTTATTATGTCTCTATAGTTATATTTATCTTCTTTATATTTTTCTATAATTTATAATTTTTCTTATGTTTATTCATTTATATTTATTATACTGATTTGATACTCTGATAATGATGGTATAGTCTCCCCAACATACCTCCATTATACCCAAGCTGCTAGTCAGTATCCTCTAGTATATTGAGAGGAATCCTTGAGGTCATGTGGTGACCAGACTAGCTATTGGTTTCATAGTCAGTTAGGATGGTATGTTACAAATTGTTATCTATGGTTCCATTCATTTGTATTACTATTTTTGGATAGTACATAGGAGACTTGAAATTTGTCAATGCTTGGTAAATAGTCATTCCTAGGAGTGATGAATCCACACATGTGGGAAATACCATGTTTCTAGCAATTGGATTATTGTTCATTCTATTCATTATTATATTTAATTGTGATTTAATGTTGAGTGATTGATGTAATTTCCACTTATTATTTATTTATTAGATAATGATATTTTACCCTTATCTTGATATAAGATTTATATGCCACATAATAGTAACATTGAAATTATCTTGGCATGCATATTCCAGGCCATGAAGATATCATTTCAAGGATATTTGGGTTTTGATGATGTTACTTGCATGTTTATTAAAATTCATATTATATATCAGGTAATGAAATTTAGTAATATTCTTTGTTTTATACATTATTTTGTATTTTATTTTCATTATTAGTTTTGTAAAATGATGTGTGATTTATTTAGTATGATTTATTATACAATATTATTTTTTAATTTTAGCATTATGATTATCTTGTTTATCTACATGCCTTGCTTGGGTGTTTTTTCTACTTATATTGTAGTTGTCCATGTTTGGATCCATGCTTTTATGTCTATTTTATATTTACCTATATTTAACTCTTATTTAATCATTCTAGTTATGATTTCAACACATGGTTATTAAAATAATGTATCAGTATCAACCTAATTGGTGTTTTCATACATATATTGATGGTTAAATTCTATTTTACTAATTTATTTAGTCTTTTTTTTATCCATAAACCATTTGTTTCATAGAATATAACATATTGGTTTTGATTAAACAGGATCCAATGTTCAATATATAAAGTGTATGTGAAGTATAAAAATTGGGAAATGCAACCTAATATAATCGATCCATTGTGTGATATCATAATATACTTTGAGACATTTTAGATATAATTTTTTTTGACTTTGACCTTAAATGAGTTTATTTCTGTTATGAAGGTATGTGATTCTATAACATAGGCATGAAAAACAATATGATTGGAATCTTAAATTCACAACTGGACCAAATTAGGCCACTTGGGGAATTTTTCTTATAAGATAACCCATTAAGGGTGTTTTGAGACATAAATAATCAAATCAATTATTATGGTTTATAGACCTATAATGACATAATAGGACCCTCGTAGGTCACCATACTTTGGATATAACTTTGTAATTAACCTCATGGGGGTATGGTTACACTATAAAATTATGGTCACTTAAAGTGTTTTCAACAACTTATATGGTTTCACATATAGTTGTGTGGTGGTATATTACAGGACCAATCCCCATATGAATTAATAAACGACTGTTATTTTTTGAACTATGCTTATATGAGGCATTGGATAATTAAAATTCTAATTTAAACCAAAGTAGATTATTATTCTATAGAATGTAATTTAAATTTTCATTAACTAATCCCAAATGTGAAAATTAATATGTATAAATAATTTTATTAAAAGGAATTTTCATGATAAATTTTATAACATTGATAAGATTTCAGTTAAATAATTAATGCTTAAGAGGATTTTAAATATACTTTTTCTATGTGACATATGTAATTGACTAAATGAACTATAAAATCAATTTTTCTTTATGACATGTTCTTTATAATATTTTCAATTTATCCATGGTGTATTTTAAGAGTTGAGTGTGAATTTCTGCAATTCCTTAAAAAAATAGATCCATAAAGGGGATCATATTTGGAACCTCATGTAAGGGTAGTTTAAACGTCACCTTATTTGTTTTACTTGTAATAGGAATGTTAGAATTACCTATATGTCCCCATCTTTTGTAGTTCTAACTTAAATCATAGGACATTAATGCCTAGTGACCTATCAGGTGAATCCTCCCTTTTTGGTAGATGCTTTATTTTTTTTTCTAGATGTTTTTGAATAGTTTCGAGTGTGGGGTACAGTTTTAGTATTGATGTCCTGTGTTGGAATTTTAATTTCTAGACTAACACATTTTCCATGATGGGTGTTTGAATGGTAATTTGACCATTTTCATGGGATTTATCATCATTTAATGCTCCAGTTTAGTAGGTTCTACATGACTTGTTCATGGTCGACTATTTAGTAGGTCATGTTACCTTCCTTATCCTTCTGTATTTGACAACATGAAAGGTCATTAGATTGTTTTATAGTAATATGGAATTATATTAATCTAGAATTACTATTTTTATAGGCCATCATATATTTGATTTATAGGGCTAATAATACTATGGATATTATTAAGGATGTGTGGTTTAAAAGTCAAACCTCGTGGTAGTATGGATTGAAAAATGGGGTACCCCTTGAGAGGATAAAATGATTCAATGAACCGTTGAGTTTGGGGGAATTTGTTTAAGACTTGAGCTATTACACTTCAAGAACAAGTCATCTCAAAGGTTCATTGACCTGGGTGTTATAGAAAATCTATGTCATCCCAATACCCAAGATGATGTTCCAAGGAGGATTTGGTGTTTTTATGCTTTGGTCGGTTTCATTTGGATTTTATACCTAATTCCATGGTAGGAATGGATGTATCTCAGGAGGAGTATCACATGTACACCTAAAGTTAATCACAATTAGTGTGTGTATAGGTGTATATTTTATATCTCCTTTTGGTCCAATTCTTGGGGAAATCATGTTGTCCATACTCAGTAACTACAATCAGTGGTCGATGGAGTGGGTTTCTTGGGGTGAGATCCCATTTTCAGTAAATGATTACTAGGATACTCTTAATCTAGGTAGAATCATGTCAATTCTGTTAAAATGTCTACTTCATAGTAGAATGATCACAACAACAAAAATACTATTTGGAAATGGTCAAATTTTATTTCAAATCCCTAGAGACTGGTAAAATTTCAAAATGTTAGTTATTGATTGGAAACAAAATAATGATATGGTTGGATGGGTACACAACCTTTAAAAAAACCATTGGTCTTAGATGGAATCATTGGTTGTACATGAGTGATCTCTCGGTTCCTTGGATGGAATGGGAAACATGGTCAGGAAAGGACAACACATCGACAGGTGAGGAAGAATTTATTTAAAAGGAGTCAACCAAAGGTGGTTCGATTGTTCTTTTTTTGAATGATATTGGTTCAAAGTCATATTGATAAATTCATCCATGGTGTAGAGAGAATGTCTGAGGTTCATTTTGGAAATCAATTGAATACCCTTTGTGTACTCTTCACTTAGTTACGATCATGGAACCTATCTTGTCATCAATCCAAATACACAGATAGATTATCAATTATACGCCACACTAAATCTAAACATCATCTGTATTTCTAGGTTAAATTCATCCGAGTTATGCTTATAAAACATGGTAAGATTAGAGTTATGTTTTTTCAGATTGATACTTGGGTTCCCATGTAATAATTCCCATGATAAACTCATAGACACCATCCAACTTCTGTTTTGGATAATGTTTAGCTTTTTCTGTGTTCTTGATACATGGGAATTTGACTATGTACTGACATATCACATGTAAAATACAGAGTACAAACTACCTTGGATGATCTCTATAGACTCCATTTTATGTTCTTGAGGTTACCTCTCCATTAAGTTGATCTCATATGGGATTTTTTAAAGGTTAATGATCTAATTGTCCTAGATCGGGTATCCACCTTTTTTGTGGTGAGGAACGAAGAAGTAAATCAATTATGTTCATAATACGTCACTAGAAGTTAGTTATGGGACTTAGAGGACATTTTTTAAGTAAATTTTAGGTAACTTAGGAGATGGTCTAACATTACTGGTTGTGTTATACCAACCATGTAGGATGATATTTTTGAAAATAGTCGGCCGAAAGTGGATTTAATTACTTTATCTTTATATTGATCAATGTGGTTAGTGATGAAATGCTTCTATCATTTCCTCTTGATTATGTGAGTGTAGTGTAGTCGGTCATGTATTTTATGAAAATATAAATCGACAATGATAAATAAGCTCTATTGAGATTCAAATGTCCATTTAAGCTAAGGATCATGCCAATGGAGTCGTTAAAACTCTAGGGTAACATTAATAATAGAAAATTATAGAGGTGGATATACTATGACTCAAAATTTGATTTTAAATGATAGAATATATAGTGGTGGGATCCATATGATCAATGTTTAAATAAACAATAAATTTTTTGTGTATCCTTTTAGATATGATCAATTAAGCACTATCTTGATGCTTTTGTTCTAAATTTAATTTTCGACTTGAGTTTATGTGGCTTGTGTACCATACACTTAAGAAATGCTTGGAGGCTCATTGGGTATTTTTAAATTTTACATAACAATTTGAATTAAATTCCACAACACAGGTATGTCATGTGATGTTTTAATATTTTCCCAAAGTCTTATTTAGTATGAGAAGTTATAAGGTGGGGAGGTTATAATGTCCCATGTTTTTGGACCAGGTGAAATTTACAAAGGAATTTTTATTTTATTATTTGGTGGATAGGTCAAACTGTAAAATGAGATTTTGAATAAAATTAATAGAGTTTCAATGCTTAATTTTTTTTATAATTTTTTAGTGGGTCTTGAAGTTCCATGGGTGTTCCATCGAGTTTTGGGAGCATTGGACCCCAAAATAACAAATCTAGGGAAGGCTGATAGGGGCACACAGTTTCGATGAAACCATGTGAACCTCCATGTGAAATAGTGAATATATTCCATAGGAGTTGGGGGTGTAACACATTTTGGCTAAATCATACAAGAGGGGCCACTTGGCCATGCATGTTGCTATAGATCTTTGACAGAAGGATTTTGTCAAGTGTTGTCCACAACTATCTAAGCCTTGCACCAAGCCCATGTGATGGGTTTCCATGCGAATTTATGAGTTCACAATTGGAACATGGTTTGTAAAACCATGTAACCAACCCATTTTCATCATTTATTATGGTTAAATTACAATGTTCCCCCTTTTTTATTTAAACCTTCTCCTCCTCCTTTCATTCCTAGATGCATGCAGTGCCTCCCCTCTCCAATGGAGCTCCTCCTCTCCTATCATAAGCATGTAGAATCAACCACCATTAGTCTTATTGGTTATACCTTAGAAATATCTCAACTCCATTTTCATATTTCATTTTTTGACTCCATGTCAATAGATTTTTTTTATTGTGAGCTAATTCACCCTATTTTCAATGGTGTTTTTTTCTTTATTTCTGTCATACTTGACCAAACAGAGGCTCGATATTGGATGATTGAATTTTTCTTGGTATATGTTAGGTGGTCTATTTTTATTTCCATTAATGTATATCAATTTAAAAAATACACCATTGTGTTGAGAACTAATAATTTCTATAATATTCTTGTTAATGTTGGATTTCTATAAGATTCTTGTTAATGTTGGATTTTATTTGAAGAACATAATTCCCTAATTTTGATAGCCCTTGCGTATTATTTTAGAATAGTTTATGATCCTGAAACTCATGTTTTTATTGACCTAAAAATTGTTTCCATTGAATTACATTAAAAAATAAATTGTTTTCTAATAAACCCCCTCATTGGCATACATTTTTTTACAAAATATATCAAGTTGATTAATTGGAATTAGTAAGGGCGTAAACCTATTCTATATTTTCTCCTATTGAACAAGCCAACATCTTGGGGGTTGAAATGTTCTAATATTAAATTAACATGATGATTTTTTGTGTAATTAATCGTCGAATGGACAATATATACCATTTCATGCATGGTGTTTATGGTTACAAGCAGATCACCTGGCCCTAATCATTTTGGTTGTACTTGGATCCTTTTGTGTGTTTTAATTATGATGGAATGATTATGATTATGGGATTCTGAATTATTATAAAATTTAATTGTGGTATGTCATGATTACGATAATGGACTTTAATAACTCATATCTGAATTGTGTTAAATTTTTGGATAAACACATGGTGTAAGAATAAATGATAAATTGATTATATTAAAAGGATCATGTGATCGTTAAAAGATTTTGATTTTATTTTTGAATGGAACATAAGGCTAAGGGATCATAGGGAAGGTGGGTTACCTCGTATTATTTATGACTGAAGGTCCCTGGTAAGGGATTTTTTTCATGTCATTTTACACATCCTTGGCTGAGGATGTTAGCATGGAATCCACATTCATTGGGATGTTGTTCATGAAATTATATACCCAATCCTATAAGAGGTTGGGTATAGACCACCTCTCAACAGACCATGATACATGGAATGGTGTCCTATATTGATCATGATACTTGGGACATACTCTTATACATATTCTATGATTGATTCTCTGGCATAACAACCCTTATTTACTTGCATGAGTTATACTTTTTATTATTAGTAGTTTTACGCTTGGACTCATATGATACGCCTCCAGTACAAGATAATATTATAGATATATATACATATATATATATATATGGATATAAACTTCACTATGTTTATAATTAATATTCATGTATAAATCCATCTATATATTCATATATACATTTATTATACTTATAGTAATTCTGACTTATGCTTAATCCAGTATGGTTGAATAGGTTACCTCGGGAACCTAAGTACCACTTGTTAATGTTATTTATTTATATATCTTCTCTTTATCTTTGATACCTGAACAGTAATAATTTTTATATTAATGGACTAGATTATGCTTTATACACCATTTTTGGTGGCTGATTGAGAATATTTCACACCATGCTGGGGCCGTTATTCCACTAGAGTACCCAAAAAAAACTCATGAATCTACGTCCATATATTATTTCTTGTGTTGTTATGCTTTCACCTAAGAGTTATGAGCATAGAAATGGGATGCAGATGATGAATCTCATGGAGTTGGACCTTATGGATTCCTATTATTTTTTCATTATTTATGTATTATATTTTACTACTTTCCAGTTTTCTCCTTCTTGTACTATGTATCCTTATATAGACATGTATGAATTGTATGTATATTTTGAATTTTCCATTTTTAATCAGTTTTCATAATTATCCTCTACTACTCCTTATTTTTCCTTCATTTATACTTCATTCACTATCTATTGATTTTTATCTCTTATACCACTATTCTACTATGAAAATGAGGGTATATTCTTCCCACCATACCACCATTAGAAAATATTTATCTTCGGAATCCATTGGTGTATGGGGAGATGCGCTTGAAGCCATATGGTGACCAGATCAGCTACTTGTTTCATAGTCAGTCGAGCTGAGACAAAACAATGTACTTGGATTCCATTTCAGATTGCATTGTGTTTAGAAATTTCTCTAAACCATAACTCTATTTATCCCCCAATAGGTGGTAGGTTAATCTCCTATGAAAATTTAATCATAATCAATATTTATGAGAAATCCATACCCCATGATTTCTTGATGAGTCTCATAACACCTTTGAGGTAGTTTTCTATTTGGAGTCCTTTCTTCATCCATAAATATTTATGGGACTGACTCAACATTCCATCCTAATAACAATTCTTATTTTTTGACCTCAATATTATCCTTATTCAAATTTATTATCCTTGACTCTATGATAAAAAAATCCCTTCTCAATAAACGGAGGAAATATGATAACAAGTTTTTTTTGTTCTATAGGATTATATAAGTAATATCTCATTGCTTCCTCTGTAGAACTTATAAATAAGTTTTTTTTTCAGATTTAGACTCAATATTCTCATTATCATAATCATAATAAAATAAACCATGGTATGTTTCCTAGTTCATATCTCATATCATGTCTTTATGAAGATTTATATGGAATTCTCTTTAGTGGAAATGCAATAGTATCCAGAGCATAAACCCATAATGTAATATGAAGGTTATAGTGACTCATCCCTGATCGAACCATATCTAACATGGTAAGATTAATCCTTTTAGACACACCATTGGATTATTTTGTTCCATGAGGAGTGATATATGTAAAAATTCTACAATTCTATAGATCATCAATGAATTCATAGCTCATGCATTTACAGCCCTGATCTAGTCGAAGGATCTGTATACTTTCTCCGAATTGATTATGTAATTAGTTTTTAATTTTTTCTGAAATTTAAAATGGATCATAAATGATTCTAATAATATTAAAATTTATATAAGTAATAGATTCATCAGTAAATGTTACAATTTTCTAAAACCTACCACTCAATTCAGTACTCATTTGTCCACATACATCACTATGTTTGAGATCCAATTGTGAACTAACATTTTTACCATATCCAATAAAATATTTTTCTAGTTATCATTTTTGATAAAACATATTCACCATTATAAAATGATATATAATCAAATGAGTCCTATAATCCATCTTTAAGAAGTATCTAGATGTTTTTCATATTTATATGTCCAAGGGAATAGTGCCAACAACTGGTGAGATTAGAATCAGTCCTCACCATTTTATTTTGATCATTTTTTATTGTACTATATATATAAAAAATTATAAAACTTATAACATATTCATGATTTAATAAAATATTTAATTAACATATATAAAATAACACTTTCTATTAATAATGAATGAAAACCAACATTTCCTAAACTAGATACTAACTTCAAAGTTAAAAAAAATTTATTTTGTTTATACGAAAAACATAATAGAAGTTCACTATTTCTGAGCATAAATATCTTCTTATAACATCCTGGTTATTTTATTATCTCCATATAATTTTTACTAGGTTATAATTTGGTTTTTGGAGTTTTAGAGGCGATAGAGAGGTTTTCTAAAGGAGTTTTCTAGGAAATAGCTATAAGAGCAGATTAACACCATGAACTATAAATTCATGATATTAATTAATCATGTACCAAAGCCACAAAACTAGTTCAAACCATGTAAAATTGTTAAGATGTGAAATATATATTCACACTTTGAATCGTTCCTTTGGGATTTGAACTAAGGTGATATGATTTTTGGCGTACAATCAATTTTGAAACTTCACATCGTGTACTATTTATTACCACCATGAAATGTCTTCATTAACCTTTATTATATGTTTTAATAACCCAAATATCTTCTCATTTAGATTCCTTTTATCTTCCAAAAGACCTGGGTCTAAAACATGTTGTTTTTTGTGAATCCTTCATTTTTGGGATTCTCCATTTAGCACTTTGATCCCTAGGTTGGTTGATTTGTCCTATTTTTGTATGTTTGATCAATTTATTAAAATTTTATTCATATATATTTGTTTGAAAGGGGTTTTGGACTATGTTTTTAGATTTTATTAATAATGATGTGATATCTCTTATTCCATTGTAGGCTGCATCATGTTTTTGTTCTTTAGAGGAAGGATCTCATGTTGGTTGTGGTGTGATGCATTAATTTCTCAAGGTACATGTCGATCAAAAATATCCGCGACACATTTGTTTTTGTAATTTGATTATAAAATGTGAGAATTGATTTTAGGACCTCCATTCACAACCCTTTTATTCTTATTCCATTTATTATGCATGGATCCCCTCATGATTGGTGTACAACACATGTTTGAGTTTTGTCTCTTACATAAAAAATATGCACCGCATTTTATCTTGTTTTTATAAATAGATTTCTAAATGAATTGAAATTATCCATGATTTTTTTTTGTTATTGGGTTTGATAGAAATATGGTTTTATCCTAAATTTGGTAAAATAAATGGGTTTTCAAAGCATTGAGAAATGGATTTTGAAATTGGTTTTCAAAGAATGTTTTTGATGAACAAAGTGGATTTATGGATTTTTTTGTGAAATGTGAAATACCTTTTAAATAGATTTGAGATTTTATGCACATGGGATACTTGGGTACATAGGTTGAACATGTAGTGTTGGTACAAATTCATTGGTATTTTAAGGGGGTTCACTATTTTGGGGTTCCCCTCCAACCTGTTGGCTCTAGGAGTAGTAGAAGCATGTGATGGGTCGTGCCAAACAATTCTTTTTTTATCATGATAAATAATCAATCTGAGATTTAAAAAATAATAGACATGGTGATCTACTAAATTGAATCAAAAAAATTGACAAGGGATATAATGATGTAACCAGAGATATGATCATCAATTATTATTTTTAACTAATTAATTATTTTAAATAATTACCTTGTTAGAATTCTTTCTTCATTGGTGGACCTGAAAATAGATCTACATTTTACAGTCTTTGCATTGTTGTAATCAAAGTAGATTCTATCTAGAGGTGATCAACATGTCTTCCACAAATATTTGAACTTTATGATAGGAATCATTGGGTGCCAACATGATAGATCATATCGCTTACTTCTCTTTCCTTTGATCACCTCGAGAATCACTTCTAAAGAATTCTCTTGGATATCTCTTGACTTGGGAGTGGGAGGTGGAGGTTGATCATAGTGCATTCCTGGGATAATTCTTGGAGAAGGGAGCGCTCTAGGGATGGTGAGGATTCTCTAAATCCATTTTTCACAAAAAAACGACTTAGATCTATGAAAAAACAATAAAATTGGTTTTATATATAAGTAGGGTTAGAAAAAATAATTGAACATGTGCCCCCTTATTATTTAGTTAATCCCTGAGGAACCCCCTGTCATATAATAACAATAATGATATTATTATTTCTCGACGTGTTCTTAACTCTCAAATTAAATTAAATATTAGTTAATTAAATAATATTAATTAATAATTACTTCTCAACAGACCATTTAAACTCAATCCACCATTCCCCCACAATATTTATCAGGCCATAAATAAAGACTATTTATTTATTAATTAAATATAGTTTCATTATTATATAATATATAAATAAATAAATAAATAATATATTCAGTAAATATAAAATAAATATTTATTAAATGTTCCATTCATATTATTTCTCTTGAATAACTGGTGACAAAATAAAGGCAATAATGAAAACATGAATAATTGTTAAACTAAATGTGGGAATAATATTTTCAAAATTTGTAAAATTATAAATATTTTTATTTTTATTTAAGTGAGATTATAGATACACTTATTGTGTAACTCTCTAGGCCTTTTTGTCAGTGGCATTTGGTGAAACAACATATAGTACAAGGCTTGCATCTAGCAATACACAAAGGAACCCATAAATAAATAAATAAATTCCAAAATGACAAATTACCTCATAAGGATTCCTACATTGCCACATAATCCCCTTATCATGATATTTCTAATCATACAGGTTGTATCCCGATGCCATAAACTTATGTGGTTGATGTATCTTTCTTTGAATTATGGGAAATTGTAAATTCCAATTGAACACCATGACCATGTATTTATTTGGGCCATATCATTTCCATAAAAGGGGAAGTGATATCAACTTCTGTTAAAGAACAGAAGGGAAAAATCCATTCTCCCCGAATTCTGTAATGAAACATTACATGTGATGCACCCAGTGTATCATACAATTCCCTGAACATCTATCATCACTATTTTCATGAATACATCAAAGTACAGGCCTCATAACATTTATTAAAAATAATATTAATGTAAAAGAACAAATAAAAATATCCATATAGAAACATCCAATGAAACATATAAATTTGGATTTCATACTGAGATGTTTCATTATCATAATATCCTACTTGATATCACATAGGGCATACACCATGAGAAACTACCTCAAATTACTATGAGTCTCTAGCCCAAATATCATTTATCATTTATGTCCCTAAAATTATATCATCTAAATATAGAACCTATATTTAATAATCATTTAATATCACATCCTTGTTGTCATCATATTGGGGAACTTCTATGATTTTTTAGTGTGACAACTACTCTTGGGACATTATCAAATACTATGTTACATAGAAGGGAAATCATGATGTGATAATAAGATTACTAATAGTCAAAACAATGAACACAGGTCATCAAAAAGTACACATATGATTGATTAAGGGAACCAACTCCAACAGAACCCAACTTACACTTATTCAACTACTAATAACCATCTGCCGCTATCTCTCACATGATAGTCATGATTCTACTGAGATAGGAATTTAGTCATGGGGTCTTATATGTTCTATTTATTGGGAACTATAGTTATTTCAACATCACCCCTTTGATAAAAAACCCCCAAGAGGTGATACATGGGGAGTATATTATTTGTCAATTGGTGTGAACTTTTCTCTTTTCTAAGAGCCACCATTTTATATTATCAGAATACAATGTGACATGGTATTTAATTCTAGGTACCAAATCATGCTCCTAGAAAATGATACAAATTCAAATAGATTCATTGGATGCATCATAAGAAACTATATACTCAAAAACCATTATAGAATCAGTGATAACCACCTGCTTTGGAGTCTCCCATCTCATAGAAACATCATTGATAAAAAAAC
Organism: Viscum album; assembly: GCA_963277665.1. Classification (NCBI taxonomy): domain Eukaryota; kingdom Viridiplantae; phylum Streptophyta; class Magnoliopsida; order Santalales; family Viscaceae; genus Viscum; species Viscum album. Next base: position 1,737,740,955 of record OY728151.1, read on the forward strand.
ATATCCTGATTGTGACATCAAATCATTTTGACCTATCTAAAAACTACCATCAATATAAACCCTAATGAAGATCTCATTGTTTTATTTATACACCAGGAAAAAAATCTTTATTTCTTCTAAAATAATTGTGGATAGCCATAACATCATGCCAATTTTGTTCTCCTAGATCTTCTTGATATCTTCCCACTATGATCAATGCATAGGAAACATCAAGTCTGGTACATAATATGGCATACATGATTGATACTATAATATAAACGAATGTGATAGTACTAATTCTCCCTCTCACATGATATATCTGAGGACACATTTTCTTATAAATATGTAAAAAATGTGACACTTAAACCAATACCCTCTTAGATTATTCCATAAAATTTATATTTCGTATCTGGTCAATGTTTGTTCTTTCACATTTTCCAAGAAGCCTCTGGAATCTATCATGAAAGATCATGATCTCTAATATTTAGGCTGCTTCACCTATGTAGTTTATGGAGAAAAATTTGTTTAAATTGTTAGTAACAAACTGTAATAATGGAATTTCATTCTCAATAAGAATTATATCATCCATATATAAATCTATTATAATGAACAAATTCCCAGTAAACCACTAATAAACACATGTATCACATTCGTTCTTATTGAAACAAACTTATTTTAGGGATTCATTGAATAGAAGTTTTCATGATCTAGATGTTTTGTTTAATCCATAAATTTATTTCTGCGATGTCTAAATCCTTTTGGAATCACCTGGAGTCACAAAAAATTCTGTTTGTTTCATATAGATATCTTATAGGAGGTTCCCATTATGGAATGAAGTATTGACATCCATCATCAAAATTTCATAGTCATGATAAGATGTTATAGAAATTAGAATTATAATAGATTAAAACATAGGAACTGGTGAAAATATTCCATCACATTCATTTTCTTGAGGCTATTTAAACCCTTTATCCACTATCTTCCCTTATAAATATTTACTTTAATATCCATGTCCAGCATCCCCTTGATTACCAATTTTCACCCAAGATGATTTACATCATCTGGATCATCAATGAGAAACCAAAATAGGTTCGTATACATGGAATACATTTCATAATTCATGGATTCGTTCCATCTTGCATCTTATATGCTCTATAATTCCACTTTGTTCGATAGATGTTCATTATTTTCAACGAATATTGAGTGAACACATTTTGTGACTAGAAGAACACATCTGTCAAGATCTTTCACCTCTCTGGCACTCTATTGCAGTACTTTTGTTTCAGGATCTACATATATCATGGGGACCTATGGAATTGTTTCCTATACTAACTCCTTCTTATCTTGAGAATGAAATCCATAAAAGTTAATATTTCTCCCACTATCATTTTTTATAATGTTCTCCCTATCATGAAAGAGGACATGTTTGGTTTAATTCTGTTTCTTAAATGAGGGGTTGGATAAGTAGTATCCATTTGTTTTGTTGGGGTTCCATAAAAAATGCACATTATGCCTTGGGGTGCTTCTTTTTTTCTTGATAAGAAATTAACGAATGCCTCACAACCCCATACACATGTATATGAAAAAATGGTTTTATTTCCACTTTATAACATTAGGGTAATTCCATTTTCCACTTTTGTTGGTACTCAGTTTAATGAGTATGCCATAGTTTTTAATACATATCCTTAAAAGGAAATGGATGATATCCATGACTCATCATTAGCCTTACCATGTATAATAAGGTAAAATTCCTCCTTTCAATAACAGCATTACCCTATGGTGTGTTAGGTAGAGTGAGTTGAGATAATATCCCAAAGTCCTATAGAATGCCGATAAAATCTTATTTATGGTATTCAAATCACTGATCCGATCATAAACTATTTATATTTGTTATAATTTCATTATCTACTTCATTGTTGTATTCATTTAATTTATGAAAGGAATCAAAATTATACCTCATCAAGTATATATAGCTATATCTACTCATGTCATCAGTGAAATCTATGAAGTAAGAATATCAACCTCTATATTATACTACAAATGGTCCATTCATATTAGTTTTTACCAATCCATGAAGCTATAAGGACCTTTCACCCTATCCACTTAATAACTGTTTGGTTATTTTCCCTTGTAAAGAAGCATGATATCATTCAAGTGGTTTTAGTTTAGATGAGTCTAAATTACCATGCTGATAGGGCTTTGTCAAACGATTCTTGTTTACATGACCAAGATGGTGATTCCCTAGATGGGTGTTATATGAGTCGTGTGGACATGAATCGTTATCAATTTACAATAACTTGTTTTTGTAATTTAATAAAAAATACCATTATTTAAATGATCAAAACCATTACAACTGTTTTTCTTGTAAAATAAAAAATTTTATTACTAAAGTAGAAGACAAACCCATATGCATCTAGGGAGGATAAAAAAATTACGTTCTTTATAAAAGTTAGTACATAATAACAATAATTTAAAACCAAAATCAATACTATTTGAAATGAAAAGTGGTGGTAGTCCTTAATGACTAGGACGACGATCCTCCCACCATTAGCAGCTCTCATATCCACCTCTCCTCTATTAATATTTTAAAATCTACTTGGATACTTAATTTTGACATAGATGTGAGAACCATAACCTATATCTAATAAAAAACCTATAGATATTGACTGATTACATTAAATAATCAATGCACATGTAGCTTCCCCTAGCTTCTGAGTGTAGTTCTTATTCCAATGGCTAGACATTCAACATGGAAAACATACTTCCACATTTTACTTTCCCCAACATTATATCATCATTTTCTAGGAAGTATGATTCTCATGAGCATTTGACTGGGTGTGAGCCTTGTGCCCCTTATCCTTGTTCATCCATTTCTTGTTCACCATTAAAACCATTGGTTAATGACACTCCATGTCCTTATCCACTTGTAGAATCAAGGAAAGACGGTTTGAAAGACACTTATCATTATTACTTGTATTGTAATTAAAATTAAAACATGATAAGGACTTGGGAAGTGATGAATGTTTGAGATTTGTACACAACTCATCAGATAATTTAATACCAAAGATGTATAATAAATCAATGTATTCAATAATATTGACTATATGAGGCCCAATTGGCACAAACATTCCAAGCATAGTTGTAAAAATAGAATTGAAGACCTCATACCTCTCTTGTCACGCCTTCTATTGATAGAGATCCCATATGTGAGAAATCATGGTATACGCACCCGGGTTCTCATGTTTCTTAAAGAGTTAATTGGTCTTGGATGATAGTAGGAATCAATGAACATATGTATCATAAATTATATGTTTCTTATAGAGAGAAAAATATTCATCACATACCTTTTTACCAGGCGCATCATGAATAGTTTCTTCCAGCATATAAAATTTATTTTCATGATATTGGATATTGTGTAAGCACTTTATCTAGTCATGGAAGTTTGTGCCGATGTGAAGGTTATACATCTCATGTATGAATCAAAATGACATGTTTCAAGTCATTTTAATGATGTCTCTACAAATAATATGAGAAATGTTTTATTAATTTATCTGATAATATATATATATATAATATTTATTAGTCTCTCACTAATTTATTGAAACCCAATATCCCTCACCATTTTCTTCATAATACACTATTACATAGAAATTATAGTGGGAAAGATCCATATTCCCGTTCTTATTACCCCGTACAATGGTTTTTCAGGAAACTAAAATGGATTCATTCTAATTACACATTCCAAATTCATTAAATCACGATTCTTTATATGTGGAGTAGACTCAAAATCCTATAATTCTTAAATTGTATTTCCTCAACCATCCCCTATTAGTTGCACCACATCCTTCATTGGCAGTCCACTGTTGATGTAAACTAAGTTAAGTCAACCCAAAACTTCTAGTTAGAATTCCCTAATAATTGAATGCACCCCAACATTGGTTAGTCAACCACTTTAAACTACAGTTCAATTTTAACTAATGTACTGGAAGGTTATACCGACTTAATATATATAATTCATGGATTTTATCCATTAATGAATAAATTACAAATTAGTATTTATAACAGATTCATGTAAATATTAAGTTGATTGACATAATTGATTAACCATTTCATAGATATTACTTATTTATAATATAATTTATTTTAGTTCTTGTATACCTGTTAATTTCATTAATTAATGTGATTGTGAATGACCATCCAAAATGAAATAACCATGAAACTTGATAGAAATAAAATAATGAAGCGGTGTGATCATGAGATTTTACTAATGGTTAGTTTATCTAGAAGTTGTTAAACTAACCATTAACCTAGGTGAAAAAAACCTAAATAGATTAAGTTTCATGTTACAGCTTCCCCCTATCCACCTATGTATTTCTCCTGGATTTGTTTAATGTCAACTCCAAACTCTAATAGCCTCTATTAGCTGTGGAACCCCATCCATTACATATTATTTTACTCACACACAATTTATTGGAAAAGGGTTTATATAAAATAATCCATCGACACACAGGTAATTACATATTATGTGTAGATAAGGAACACATGCCAAAAATTTAATTTGATAATAAACTAAATGAAACCAATCACATATAACGACCTAGTCTATGCTCATGATAATCCACATGTATGAAACAATTTATACATTTAACAAAACTAGAAATTAATTATTAATAAATATTATTTAAGATAAATTATGCTCGAATCAATTAATTATCATCTTTAGTTAATCAATTCATTTATCGTAATTATCATCTGAATTTCCTTGAGATTCCTAGTCATCTTAATTTTAATCAAATTAAATAAATTTATTAAAAATAACTATGTACTTAAATGTACCTTGAAGGAATCATGGTGAACACCCATTCGAATCTACCTATCATGTATTATACTCATGTATCATTTACTATTGTGACATATGGTATACATGGATTATCACATACATTCATGATGTGTAATGACAACTTAATGATTACACAAATTACAAGATTTTTTGTTCATGTGTTAGGCTTGAATGCATGTAGAGTAACAATTGTAGTATGAGTCATACATGATATGCAGACCAAATAATTATGCAGATATTGATTAAACATATATACATATATATAAACATATATATATTTATATATACTAAAACATATCACATGGACTTCCCTATCAACTTAATGAAAACATGAAAGCACCTGTTGGTAAGGATTACAAAGTATAATAAATAAATTATATATATATATAAGTTGGTATACGTACATGGTGTGTACTGGTGAGATATGTAATATGTACATCTTTAGCTGTGTATCTGAGGCACCCACCTAGGGACTCAAAATGTAATCTGTGCCTCGAAAAATTGGGGTACATGACATGTATAATAAACTACATAGCATGTGGTCTTCAACTTACATGGTCAGCAGTCATGTAGGCCAGGAATTGTAATACATATCTCACCTATGACTCAATGAGTCTCCACACTATGTACATGGTCTACATGGTGTGTAAGCCATCTTTTCATCTTCCACCCTGGCCTTTTCAACACATGATGTAAGAAATAAATACACCGTGTGTCATCAATTTACACAATTTGAAATAATTTCCAAATTAATTATTGATGAATTAGAAAAAAGTACATAGTGTGTAAGTTCAATTACCTGGATTTTACTTCTGTTCTATCTATATATAATCTTTGGCACCTCCCAAAAAGTTAATCAATTTTATTATTTTCATAAAATTAATCGTATTGACTAGATCTATGAAAAAATTTGAGAGGAGAAGAGGATATCACAATATGTATTAAAAGAATGATTAAAATTTATTTGAAAAAAAATCACAAATGTGTAAATCAATTAAAAATAATTATGTGACCACTCTGATACCACTTGTAGGTTCTTGGTGTAGTATATTCATTTTATGGGTCATGTCCAACATTTTTTGTGTCATGATCAATGATCAATCTGAGATATACACAACTAGAAACTATGTGTTCAATGAAATTGAATGAATGAAAATAGAAAAAGAATAGAAAACTGAAACCATAAAGAGGATCATCACATATTATTTATAATAAATTTAATCATTTAAATAATTAACTTGTTGGAAGTATTTAATATTTGGTGGCTCCAAAAGTAGATATGTGTTGTAAGGTTGTTTCATTGTAGAAATCAAAGTATATTCCCTCTAGCAGTGATCTATATGTGTTCCACAAATCTCTGAACTTATTCATTGGAATCTCTAGGTTCTAGCACAATAGATCAGATCTCTTTCATCTTACGCCATTGATCACCTCAAGAACCTCTTCGAAAGTATTCTCCTAGATCTCCCCTGACATGAGAGTGGAAGGTGGAGGAAGTTCACTCTCTATTCTTAAGAGTGTTCTTGGATAAGGGAGATTTCTAGGGATTTAGAGGATTCTCTGAATCTGTTGTTCAGAAAAAATGAATTCAATCTCCATGAAAATAATATAACTATGTTTATACATCACTAGGTTTAGAAAAAAGATAATTCCTGAAAGAGTTGGTGTCCTAGAACCAACTGGTTGTACTTTGACTACAAGGATATTTAATGTATTCAAATATTAATCTTATCATTACATATTGTTCATTTTTCTGCATGACTTGGATGTAATAATGTCCTAGTGTATCTGATTCATTGATAATGAAATGGCAGTTCCCCAATATGATGAGAACCGTGAAATGATATAAATATATTCTTAAATATAGTTCTACATTTGGATGACATACTATGATGGGACAAATATCATGCAGACCGTCAGATGCAAGTAGTTGTAAGAAGACGAGAAAACCAATTATAATGTTTTCACTTGGTAATCTCTAAGACGTGGTATTATGAGAATAGACCCACCAGTATGAATACTGCATGTTTTAGTGTCATCAGATATTTATATCTTTGAGATGGTGTAATGATCCTTAGATTTTAATATTATCATTAATATGTGTCACGACTCGCGCACTTTGATTTACTGATGAAAACCGTTACATAGAAAGATGGCAAGAATTTGGGTACGTTGGGTGTGTCATGAGAGGAATGTTATTAATGGACACGTCGATGAAGTATTTGTCCCTTAAATTTATAGACGTTGACATGTTTTCCCATTGAATGAAATAGAACCATCATGCGAAATTCCATGGCCATGGTGCAAAGATGAGTTTATTTTAGCTAGATAAAGAATGATGTATCAAGAATGAAGTTTGATGACAAAATCATTAAACCAGATTGATGAGATATTGAGACACAATGATTTTATTACATAGTGAGAATTCTTATGTGGATGTCGTTGTTGTGACTTTTTTTTATTTCTCTTGGGTGGCTTGACCCATTTCTATAAAGTACTCTTGAACTTCAGGCAAACCCTCTTAATGAAAATAAGAAATAATCCTAGAGGGTCAAACACTAAGTGTTTTTGGAGGTCTCAGTTAAATTCTATTTGAATTTAATAAATAAATATTATATTCAAGACAACAGAATAATTTTATTCATGTTAGAATGATTTCATAAATTAAATAAATATTTATTCACTGCATTGTGGGTAAAATATATTTATTTATCTTATCGAACATTTAATAAATATTTATTATTTATTTTTTAAATAAAATATTTATTTAAGAGAAAAATTTACTGATTTATTTATTTGGGTGTTCAATAAATGGATGTGGAGTTCGAGCATACCAACTCCGGTCATATTGGATAATAATTATTTTCAAGACGATACATTATTATTTAAATAGTTGGCCCAAATTAAAACAACAGTGCTATTATTTTGTGATGCGGAATTTTATCTATAATTCTGTTTTTTTCAAGTTGGAGTGCCATAAATAATGACACAATATTATTATTAATAGCATGTGTTTTCTATAATGTTATGAATGTATTTAATTGTTTTTACTTAATTAAATATTGTAACTGAAGCCCCGGGTCAATTAATAGAGACATACATCTACTATTCCCTGTATCGAACTTCACGACTGGAGAATTGAGAATTATTGAGCTAAACAACATATCTCTAGAATTCCCTTCCCACCCCTCTCAGGAATAAAATAGGTTCTTTAGGGCCAACGATCAATTTATCAAGAACGACCAACACAAGACACTTGATTCGCCGTGCTAGCACCCGGAGAATGAGAAGTGTCAATCAGAGGCCGTCAGAGCGTGTGTGGATCACCTCTAGAGGGATTCTAGTTTGGATCCTCGCAAGCGTAATGAGATAATCCATAAGGGTCATTCTTAGCGATCAACATCATCAACGATGAAATTACTTAAGATCCAGGTATTATTTTCATTATGAAATTAATTATATTAGTCATAAAAATGATGTGCAAGATTCTCTATAATGGTTTTGGGACTCTTCCTTCTTTATCTAAATATTTTATTCTATTCCATGGAGGTTGACGTTCATCTTTGTATTGATCCCAGAATAATCATTGATCATGGTAAAAATTAAAGTTGGTCGTCGGCCCAACCGCCCTTCAACTGCGCCTGGAACCTACAATTTCACTAGTTCCCCTTACTATTTATATAATCCCTATAGAACCCCATGTCAAATAATAATAACAATATTATTATTATTTATTTACATGAGATTAACATGTTAATTAAATTAAATATTATTTAATTATCTAATATTAAATATTTATTATTTCTCATCAGACTATTTAAAATTTATACGAAATTCCTCCACAATATCTATCGGGCCTTTAATAATTAATAATTATTATTTAAATAAATATCAATGAATTATTATCAAATAATTAAATAGACAATATATTGACTAAATGGAAAATAAAAATTTATTAAATATTATGTTAACATTATATACTCTTGAATAATTAGGGATAAAATAGCTATGATCAAGAAATCATGAATAATTATTATACCATGTAAGGGAATAATATTTATTTAATTTTTTAAATAATAAATATTATTATTATTTAACTTAGATTCTTGATACACTTAGTGTGTGACCCACTAGGCCACTTTCTTAGTGGAATTCAGCGAAGTACCTGAATGTCAAAGGTTAGAATATGGAAACACTCAAAGGTAACCATAGATAAAGATGTCAGTACAACAATTACATAATACCAAATATGTATTCTTACTATGTAATATAATCCATTTATCATGATATATCTAATAAAGACAGTTTCATGTTGGTTCCATTAACCTATGTGCTTGATTTCCATTTATTTTTCTTCTTAGAAATTGAAATTATCTATAAAACGCCTCAGAAATGGATTTATTTAGGCAATAAACTTTCTATTAAAGGGATAAAGATATCAAATTATATTAAACAATATAAGGGATAAATAATTCATCACATAATTCCGTAATGAAAATATTACTCATGAAACCCCCATTATATCCAACCTCTCTATGAAAATATATTGCCACAGTTTTTGTCAATACATTAAATTAGATTACTCGTAATACTCATTAATTATAATGTTAATGAATATGTATCAATACACATGTCCTTAGATAGGAATATCTAATGACACATATAAATGTGGATTTCCTATTCGTGAGTGTCCATCAAATAATATGCTACTAGATATCACCAAGGGTGTAAACCATGATAATGTTCTTCAATTTCCTGCGTGCCTCCACCCCCGACAGCCTATATAAAGTTTATCCCCCAAATGATATAATATAGCTATAGAACATATATTTAAGAATAGGTCAGTAGCACTATCGATTTCTCATCATATTAGGGAACTTCTATTACCTTTTAGTGCAATAGATAATCATTGTACACTGCCACCAACTATGTTATGCATAAGAACAAACATGATGTGATAAAATGTATATTAATAATAAAAAAAATATAGTAATGATAAAGTACACAGTTGTTGGTTCTAGGTCACCAACTCCAAAACAATCCTAGATCACAGATACATTGCCTCTAGGACTTGATAGACGTTTTAGGGGTTTCACATTCTAGGGTATTTCTATTTTATATGATTTGATTTTTGGGGGTTAGGGATTTGAGTACATACAAGTTTTTCACTGATATTGATGTATTATTTATCTAGATAGCACAAAATTATGTTATCTAAGGTATTTTTTCCTTTGTATGATGGCTTCATGTTTTTTTCATTGTTATAATATGATAAATACACTGATAAATGTAATTGGTTTATATAAATTTTTCTTTAGAACTACATTAACTTGATTTATAAATTATTATTACAGTGTGAAATATTAACCATGATTTGATATAAAACATTAAATACCTATCAAGACATGTTTTGTTTTAAAAATGATCATATTTATACTATTATACAAAGACTTGATATGTAACACCTGGGTGGGATGCTGCTGAGCATGTTTAGATCAAACTCTTCACACTCACTTCGGGGGGTTTTGGAATTTGTATTATCTTCTTCTGTAGGGAAGGAAAAGTGTTGTTGTGAAGTGATGATAATTAAAGTATTTGGGTATGGGTAGGTAGTTCTCATATTGTTGGATGCTTACGACATGACACATTGATTAGTTGTTTACTGCTTTGGTTGTCTTTTTGTTTTTGTTTTTTAGAGTTGTACCTTTTGGGTTGTATCATATCTTTTGGAATTATTTGATTATATAATATTTAATTTATGGTGTCTTATATATATATATACATGTCATGTCTCACATTTTTAGTTTGGAAAAATCATTCCCTCTATTTTTTGTTTGATGCCTGGGTGTTGGTCGCCAGCTTGTGAGGACTAGGAACACCCTTAGAGTCTTGTCACAGTCCAGTTCACAGCACAGATGGATGGGTTCCCAAGATAGATAATAATAGTAATACTAAACCAATGTTTAATACTCATGACTTAGAGTTAGGGAAATTAATATCCATAATATGCACATTAAAATTCTCTAAATTCTCCACATTGAGAACATTTTAAACCCTAGATACCAATTTAGAAATGTTCTACATGACATACCTATGTGGTTTCTCAATATTATTATCATGAATTAATCCATAACCTATAAGAGAGATATATTCATGGGTAATTATCATGTATTATATCTTTTCATTGATGAAATTTAATGAAATTTATCTCACTAAATAAGATGATTGAAAACACATAAATAATCCATACTTCACCATGTAATGAGTTCTCTGTGGTGTCCCTATCCCAAAGTAGTTATTTAAGTAAGTAATCACTCCAATTAGAATAATTATGATTATTGATAGTTGACTATACATAATTTTTATAGAGTCTTTCATATAGAAATTCTCAAAATATATTCCTATAGTATCTTAATTCTAAGGGTATCCCAGTTAGCTGTATCCAAAATAAAATGCAAAGAACATGCTAAAAAATGCAAACTTGAGGGCACACTTCATTGGAAAGGCATACCTAAGGATGATCTATTTTCACCCAATGCCTTTCAATCTTACACTAGATAATATATGAGAACCTTTCTTTTGTAGAACCTACCTAGTTGGATGATCATGTTCTTGATAAGTTCCACTTTAGAATGAATCTCATACTTACTATTACAAGAATTTTCATTCAATGTCTTACCAACATTGTATACTTTATTTGCATATCATATTCATAAATATTTCATCATATTAAACCATTATATTTTCATGTTTTATTTCTTTTTTTTATGTATACATATAGAAATTTAGTTTGGGAATCACTATTCTATCCACTAAATTAATGTGTGTATACATTATTGATGTATAACTATTTATAGAACCACAAAGTTTGTGTTACAAACCAAAAAATAGAAGCCAAATATATTTATATATATTTGAATTCACCGCATGCATTAGGTAAATGAATAATTCATGTTAAAATTGAGATATACATGATATTGGAAATATCCACATGAGTAAACCCTAAGTTACATACATTCAACTCGCCACCTTTCTAGAATAATACATAATAATCTAGGTCAGTGGGTAGTCTGACCTCAAGTATTCCTCCCCAAAGAGAAATTATTCATGATATATTTAAATTTATGACATTAACAACACCAAATATACATAATTCATACTAAACCACAATTGTAAATTATATAAATAATAAAACCAATGTCAGTATGAATGGAAAACTAATAATTATAGCATCATACCAAGCATGAAATTCTGAAAATTATATCTGAGAATCCATTTATCACTAAAAAATAAGAAAAAAAATTATTTTACATTCTGCAGGAAATATATATATATATGAATAATATAATCAAATAAATAGATAAATAAACACATTATTTAACATGATAAACATATATGAACTATTTATTTTTAAATTTATCATATTAATAAGAAATTTTTTAAAGGCCAATACTTTATATATATAATTTAAAAACATTAATAAAAATAAACTAAATATATAAATTTTGTTTTTTATGTTATCACTAGAAGTTATGTTATCCCTAAAAATAGTTTTCTAATATAGATGAAAAATGTGGGCTGGAAGAGGGAGGATGAGTGGGTGAAAACAATAGGGTAGAGAACCACTATGGGAGGTGGCATGATGATAGTGGATGTGAAACAAGGAAGATGCTTGAGAATTCCTTGATAACTCATAAATTATGCTACATAATGATGTAGTGTACATCCATGTAGAAGTTTGAAGTGGTACATACATGGTAAAAACATTATTAATAATTTAAGTGGGTGAGTTTCATTCTATTATAGGAATTATGTTGTCTCACAACATAATGTCATGTCCACACCAAAATTTCATTAACACTCATCACAAAATTAAGTAGAGGAAAAAAATCTCTATTTTTCCATACTAAGGATATAAACATTGTTATCCCAATAACTCACACCAAGCTACACTCTTCCCATGAAATTAATATATTAATATAAATTTGTGTTCCTTATTCATATTACGTTATCTACCAAACATAAACTCAAGGTAATCCACCTAAAGTTATGTTAACATATAACATAATATTAATTTGGGAAAACATAGTTATTATTCATCATACATGTTCTTATTAAGACAGAATGAATAACAAGTATATTTATTACTGAAGGGGGATTTTATACCATTAATATATTGTGGGTGTTCATCATCAGAATGATGGTGGTAGAAGAAAACCCATATATGATCGATCTATCTGGGATGGAATAAAAGTGTATGGAAAATGGAACAACTATGTACTTGTATTACCAAATAAATAGACACCATCTAAAAGGATTTTTCTTGATGAATATTACATGAGAAACAAACATGGGATTCCTGCCTCCATAGGTAATTCATTAGAATTTATATCCTGGCTCACAAACTGAGGACTCCAGTATATAAAAAGGTGATAGAGCCTTCAATGTTTGTGATGAATGATTCTTCAGAAAGGAAGACATTTTATGAAATATTTTAATGAAACTAATGATCACCTTAAATCACCAATGATGGAACCAATTCCCTTTTATATGTGATACATGGCGCTATCCATTTATGGAAATTCATTTTCAATATTCAATTTATCAGGTGTCATCCAGTGTGTGACATCCAATAAGAGAATCAAATGATCGATTTGAAGAATATGAATGACATGTTTAATATATTTAAAATGGTTTAGAAACTGAATGAAATTGCATTCAAGGGAGGTTGAGGATGCATTAACTCATTTCATTAGGTGAAACACTGTCTTAGGTTGCATATTATGCAACTAGCCTATGTTGGAACCAATGTAATATTTGTATCATATGACAAGAAAACTATCATAATAACCATTTTCTATAAATTAATGTGATGGGAACTAGTAAAATAAAAAAACATATTATGTTTTTTTTCTTAACCAATGTAGATATGATATTAGTGTATTCATCACTTCTATCTCTCTCTGAGTAAACCTCCTTTTTTACCATCCTAACCTTCATAATGACCCAACCATTTTGTGAACACTATTATTTAATTTTTCATATCCATATTGAACCTATCACATCAGAATTATAAGAAATTTTTACCATGTCCCATGAGTGGTTTTGAGGAAAGTATTCCTTCTCCCCATTCATGAGCTTTGTGAATTTCTATGAATTCCTCCCTTCTATAGTTTCCTTTTAACTTACCACATTAAAATCACATACCATGAACGTGTCTTGGTTGAATCTTAAAGGAAGCCCGATTACCCTCCAATTTTTATATCATTGGGTAATTGATAAACACAAACTCCACATGAATACTGAATAGGTCCAATTGAAGACTCTTTCTGATGGGTTTCGACAGTCTCAGTTATCATTGAAGCAGGAGACTCTTGGTCTGCCCCTTCATTTTCATTATCGGGTTTTCTCATCTAAAAATTACGCTTCCTTGGGAAACATATTTATAAAAAAATTATCTCTTCTTATGATAAATATAGATAAATAAGACTTGTTAACACATAGATTATACACTTTAACCCCATGCAGATAACCAATGAAAATGATCTTTACCACCACGTGTTTAAATTTTTCATTTTTTACATTGTGTATAACCGAAATACCCTAAAAAACATTTTTTACAAGATCAAATAGGAAAAAATTCACTCACACGGACCAACATCCCATGTGATAATAAAATTTTATTTAAAAGGTATTTAATAAATAAAAGTTCAAATAAAATGAATGTACTTCACAGTAAGGCATAACAACTATTTCTAATGTATCCTTTTATCAGAGTGAGAGTGACTTTTGAAATAGTAAGGGATCCAAACTCATAATGAAAGTCATATAATTCATTATAAAGCATACCTAAAATTGAATATAATACAGAAAATCAATATCTTAAAATAGGAAACCGTAGAAAACATTCCATATAAATATTTATGAATTCCCCCATCAATACATAAATATACTCTTCCAATGTCCCCATAGAAGATCAGGATAAAATCAATTACTAGTGGGTAATACGGTACAATATCTTGAGGGTTGTCTCAACTCATACTACTGAAGGGCCACACTAGGTCTAGAAAAAAACAATTGTCTCTATAATCTCAGATGGGTTACCTGAAATTCAATTGGTAATATTTGTTAAATTAGAATATATAATCAAGTATGGAAATTGATCTATCAATATAGAAAAAAATTAATTATTAAGCATACTAGAGACATTAAATTCCTTCAATGCTTAGACACCCACCTAACATCAGGATTTTTATAGCACCATCAATGTATTTTAGGATTATAATACCTACTTCTTTGATCATACTAGTTTTATTATTGTTAAATATTATGTTTCCCTCTCTTGATTTCTGAATGTTATCATAAAATTTTTCCACACAACACATATGAAAATAGTGACTCGATTCATGGAGCTATAATTCTCAAATATTTTAATTGGTTACATATAATGAATAAATATAGTCATTTCCCTTTACAAATTCTAATATCAAATCATAACTAACTTTTTATTTTTTTTATATTGAATCTTCTTTTTATAGGGTCAATTTCTTTTCTAATGCCTATATTTATCACATAGCTAACAGTTAAAGGATCTTCCATTAGATTTGGATGTGCTCTAATTATTTTTTTATTATTTATAAATTTTTTGATCATATTCCATTCTACCCCATGTAAAATGGTTTCAAAATCCTCACTATCTAGATAACATTAATATTTCCATGATCAATGATTATCTTATTGAACACAGCAAAATAACATCCTATAGATATAAAAAAAATTATTCAATAAAGCTGTTCCACTTGTATTTCATATATAACAATCGTAAAATGTATTTAGGCATATACAGGAACTCAATATTCTTATAGATTATAGAAAAAAGTGTTAAATTTCCAATTACCTTATGACTTTACTCCCAATATAGTGCATTTAAACACAATGGGTATTATTCTACACCTGTAAAGGTACATCCCCAATGGTGAGTGCAACCCCATGGACATGGAATTATACCTCATTATTATGTCCACATAGTGTATATTTGAGTCCTTTTTAGAAAATAATAACCTTTATTTTTATTCCCATTAGGTTAAATTAGTTTTTTTGCATTAAATTTTATAAAATAAAATTTATTAGAAAACATATTGGAATGATAACAATTGTGAATTTCATGGAAGTCATAAAATAGGGAATTAAATTACATTAAATTCCAAAAATCACAACTAAAAAAACTCATAATTTAAATGAAATATTGGTCCATGAATTTGTCAAATATTTATTTAACTAACATAGTTTAAATCTAAAATAATATATAAAATCAATATTATTAAAGGGACCAAGATGCACTAGATGAAAAATTAAGGAAAAAGTTCCCTGTGGGTGTGCCTACATGATGTTATATTATTGAAAAGTAGATGAAACATTATGTCTGATACACATTATGATGTCAAAATTCCATATTGATCACCACTATTTGAAAAATGACTATTACTAAAGGATATATTTATACCATATGAAATGAAATCAAATTAAATGGGTGAGGGAAACTCATGGAAGACCAATGATTTTACTAGAAGTATTCACTCATCAACAAGGATCGATGTTCCAGGGATGACATATAAGTCAGTGTTAATTTTATCAGTCAAGATAAGAAGATAATTTTCAATAATGAACATTTAGAATGGGACAATTTCAAGAATAAAATAAACTATATGTTCATGGGAATAATTCCTAATCCATTTGATTTTAATTTATTCATTGTCTATGTAGGGTAATAAATGTAGTGTCATCTTGATATCAAGGTTGTATTTGGTTCCAGAAAATTTTACCAGGTGATAGAAGATTGAATGTTTATAAAAAATGAGGGAAATTGTGGACTATTTGATGTGAGTTATAAGCTACATGATGTTCTTTCATTTGATCGAAATCAATTGTGCAGTGACATGTAGTTTTATCATGTCCACCAGTCATGATCACATGATGGTACATTAATCTCATATAGATCCACTAACCCCACTATCAATGTTATTTATATTATTTCCAATTCTAACTCACCATCCCAGTTGATCATGTCTCATCAGAAACATGTTTTCATGTCAAAATGGCATGCCTCCCTCCCACTCTTGATATCCAGATCATCTTCTCTCAACAACAAGCTTCACCGACTATCCTATCATAATAGGTTTTGTGTTTTTCTAACCCAATTAAATTTTAATTTTAATTTTCCTTTTTTAATTTTTCATCTATTTAGTACAAAAAATTGACTACTTATTCTTGGTAAAATAAATATAACAACGAATTTTAAGAGCATAAATTTACAAGAAAATTCAAACTCTCATTTCAATGTAGATTATAGATTAATGGTTTTTGTTTTTCTATATCATTATTATATTATTGGTTTTAATTTACTTTTTAATCCTTTTTATTTGAAATTAACAATAATTTTTTTCAAAAATTAACTCTTTATATTTAGGATATCTCATTCAGGTTTTGTTATTTTCAAAATGTTTATTTCTAAAAATGTTTTTTCTTTCATTTTTGATTTGTGTTTGTTTTTTCTCTAGTGTTTTTATTGGTTGAAATAGTACCTACTCTATATTTTTTATTTTTATTGTTTATGAGTGGTAATTATATTATGTTTTTTGTTTCTTTAGGAATTATTTTTTACGATGCAGTTTTTTGTTGTTGTAGATTTAATTTTTTTCATTTATTTATCTGATAATGTTTCTTCATTATGTTTTTATCACAATTATTCTATTTTTTAGTGGTAGGTAAAAAAATATAGTTAAAATTAATTAGTTATTTTGTGTACTTCTATGTTTTATGTTAAATTTTTGGATTTGATTTTTTGAACACATTTGTATCTTTATAAGTAAAGTATAATTTTTATGTTTGATAGTTTTGTTATTAGGGTTTTATAGGTGTTGAGATTTGAATTTTGTTTTATAATTGGTTTTATTTGTGATATATGGGATGTTGTGATAACAAATTAACATTCAATATCTTATTTCATATATAATAATATATATTATATGGCTTGAAAAAATTTATATCAAACATAAAATCCATGCACCATCCCAAAAAAACTATCTCACCCCATGTATATTTACAAAAATAAAATCCAAAGGGAATCCCAAGATCTACAAGACACTATGAAATTCCTGAAATAGATCTCTGGCCAAAATAACCTATACAAATATTTTCACATTCCAAGGACTTTTCACACTTTCAATCATAATAACATAGAACAACATTCATGTGTTCATGGTGACCCATTACTACATACTCATGAATGGTGAGTATAGAATAATTTTGTGTAAATCACCAATACATGAGTGAGAATAATGTTTGTGAATGTGTTATTTCAAAAGTATGGTATATCTTAAAACACAAAAACAATACAATGAATCCAAGACAAGAAATTATAAACATCCCTACAAAGGATTTCAGGTAAACTACAACCTGAAGTCAGTAGTCTAGTATATATCCCTAACTCAAGCTATTAATTTTGAAACAATCACAATGAACCCTTTTAATATATGTTCATGAACGAATCCAACCATTCACATTTCATAGAACTACCACTGTACCTCTTAGTGATAATGTAACATCCTAAAATAAGATACCAAAATAGTATTCAAGTTAGGTCACAACAATATCTCAGGTGAAATTCCCAATCACCAGAGGTTGGTGTAAATATTTAGGGATAAAATAATCATATTTGAGAAATATATTACCCTTATATATATACTTTTTATTGAAAATATAAAAATTCATTCCATAAATCTTACATGGAGCATGTAGACATTTTAAAAAATAGAAAATAAATTTTTTTCACCAAGGGGGTACCTGTTTATTGAGAATACATTAAAATTATATAGATGCATATATATATAATGTATCTCCATACACACTTCATCCAAAAATGTGCATGAAGATTATTCTTCAAGCATAACCAGACTCAATAGATTTATAGATAAACTAAGTGAAGATAAATGGAACTATATGGTGTAAGGTGGAGAACAATATGTGAGTTAGACCATGATGAAGTATAAAGGATAAACCCATTCATCCTCACACATGATTACCATAAAAATCACAAAAACATTAAACATAAAATCAGACTCCATATTTTATAGACCATCCTATTTTGTTGAGTTCCATTTCATGTGTCATGAAAATAAAATTCAATAGGTATCCCAAATAGACATGTGTAGGGAGTGAGTATATCATACCCAGTAGGCTATCAAAACCTTACATGTACAACCTATCATATAACTTAGGGCATATAGTAGAAGAAGAAAGTATATAGTGAAGAAAAATACAATAAAAAACCAAAATTTGTAATTTATGGGTTAAAATAATCAAGATAGTATACTATATAACATGAATTATTAATTCTAGACAAGACACTAAGGAATAATACCTGATTCAATCTCTATATATTAATGGATTTCATGATATATCAGAGAATTTACCAAGTCCGATTCATGAAATAATTATGTAGCTATAAACTATTGTTAGTAGTTGAGGCATTCCATAAACTAAACCTGAAATCCATATCCCATAAAAACATTATTTAGGCATTTTATGGCCCATACTAACTTACCTTGTATACATCCCAATGAATAGTTTATAATATATAATATGTAGTTAGAGAATATATGCATTTGGGTAGTTTGAGTACACATTGAAAACTCGTTTCTCATTTATAAGGACCTATAATAATGTCTCCAAAAATAACCACAGTCTATTCAATAATTTTACACATTATTCCAAACATGGATGTCACCCAGTTAATTCATACCCAATATTCTTGATCAACCACAAACATAGTAGGAATATCACAATTCCTCATAATTAAAAACATCATCTCATACAAATTATATATATATCTCAAATAGAAAATATGCTAAACTAAATATGGAATTCCAACAATGAATCACAAGTAATAAATTTAAAAATTAAAACTCAAACCATTTCTCAATTTAATTCCATGAATATAAATTATTATAAAATCGGAAATGTTCTAGTTTTAATTTCAATCTACCCTATCAACTATTTCCTCATACACAAAATTTGTATGAGAAGATCAAGGATCTTTAACCAAATCATGATTCATCAAAGGTAAATGATAAAGTTAGTGATTCCCTCCATGGTAGCCTCAATATGTGGAGTAAAAAATGATCCAAATTTGGAATCAGTGGAATGTAAGGATATTTTTGAATATGGAAGGGGAGTATCTTGTTGTAAGGTATATATGAAATGATACAATTATAGAATCATGGGACACACCATGATTGTGTTTCTTGAATCCCAAGGGCTCAAAGATGGAATAAAAAATAATGTATCAAAATCTCAAATGAGAAATAACAAAAAAAAGCTTTTTTATTGAGAGGAGTTTTATATCTGATAAATATGTACAAATGTAAATAAATTTTATAAATAAAGAGATATAGTGTCATAAGGAACTACTATATTGCATTTAATATCAGGAAGAATGTTAGCTTGGAAATAATATATTATTGTGATGTAAAATATATTTTCTATATTGGAGAAAGATAATGTAGTAAAAAGAAGGGTGCACTAAGAATGAATTATGTTTCACTCATGAAAAAACATATATAAAAAATTAAAAACTATATGGAAGAAAAATAAGGAAACTACTCAATCTTTGAGAATGAAATATTATAGTTTAGAAAACGATTCATCAAGGGCTGAAAATCCTGAGGTGACTCTTTTGGATATAAAAGTGGAGAAGCATGATGTATACATAAGTGGTCACAAAAATTATACCACAAGAAAATAAATTTAATGGTTTTGTATAAGACCTATAATGGAGGAGGAATTATGATGAAGGATGTGGTTATCTAACAACAAAATAATAAGTATGTACATGTGGTAATTCTGTGATAATAGAATTGAATCCCATGCCAAAAAAGATAAAAAAACTATAAATAATATATCTGAAATGAAGTTTCCAAAAGTTTTTTTATCCAATAATGAACCAAAAAAATGATTGGAATGAATTTTAAATCAATGGTTGATTCAACAAGAAAATAAAAAATCTGTAACTCAAGGATGTGTGATAAGTACCCAACCCCTTGTACATTAATGTTTCAATAGTTTTTTTAAATGTGGTGTATTATGAAGGATGATATACAGTAAATGGGGGTGTAATAAAATTGAATTCATGGATATTGGTCTTTGGGAAAACACCAATGGAATCAATGTATGATCTCATGTTTATTCATGTTGATAATTCAAATAGAATTTTTATTCTCAATCTGATGGATGGGTTGTTTTAAAAATTGAGCATCAGAATTGAATTTTGAAAGGTGTACCACCTTGAGGGGATGCTTTTTTATTTTTTCTGTGGTTAATTATATATTTAGGATTCTCATATAAGTAAAATGGGTTTTAGAGTTTGAAATATAAAAATTTCAGATTTCATTATAGGACACATGTTTAGTGATAACCTTGCAACCATATTGTGCAATCTATTTTTTATAGGTACATGGTTTATTTAAATAGTGTGAGGTCTCTAGTTTACTATAATACATAAATAGGAAATTTTAGGGTAATTTTAATAATTATAAAAAACATGCACATTAACTATGTGGTTCTGGGGTGCATTTTAGATAGAGAGTTTTCTTGGTTGAAAAAATGATTGGAAAATGGTGCTTCCAAACAAACCCCCTTATTAAGAGGAAAATTTAAGCTTTCCCCCTCTAAAATTTGATTCTTCCACATCCTTTCTCTCACTAATTTTTTCAACATATATCCTATGTATTCCCTCTAATTTAAATCATTATTTATTGGGGATATCTTTTATTTTTTTGTTCATTTTCAATTTCGTCAGTTTCGATCATCTTCCGTTGGTGAGTCTACTACTTCCCATCTTCTTTTTCTTGCATTCCTTTTCTCCCAAGTTGAGTTCCACATTTTTTAAATAATATAGAATATTTTTATGGAATGTTTATAGTATCATGATTTCTCATTATTTTGGACGAAATTTTTGATATTACTATATAAAGGATTCTTCCTAAGTATGAGGTAGGTGGTTTGAGTATTTTTCCTTACTGTATTTTTATTTCAAAAAAATATAGTTGGTGCATCACTCTGGTACACGATATTGTCCTTGTGTTTAAATTTTAAATTTTTATTGACTCAATTCAGGACATTTGGTTACTTTGAGAACCCCTAAACACCATAATATCTTAGTAAACTACCCATGAATTGAGTATTGTCCATTGGGAAATAATGTCTTAACCTAAAATCATGATATACTTTATAAAATTTCAGAACCTCATTATGGTTTATTCACCATGTGTGGTTATGTAATTAAATAAACCTATTCTAGGTACCAAGTAAGGTCATGGAAGTGTCCTGAATTATTATATTTGTAACATACTATGTTTTTAAAAATAAATACTATCTGCGATAACATGCATAATACTCCACATCGATCTTAAGAGAACACATAAATATTATCATTTAAATTTTATTATAATAAACAATCCATTATAATTGACTATATGAACAGTATTAACTAAATTATGAATATGTAATTTACAAATGTATATATAAATATTTGAAAAATTAATTATTACTCAATGTTAAACCCATTTTCAAATAAATGGAAATGTTTTTTTTCTAAATAACTAATTAAATTTGCACAAGTGTGTTTTATCGAAATCAATAAAAAAATCAGCCTTATTGGATTATATTAATGATATATATATATATATATATATATAATAAAAGTAATGATAAAAATTCATATTACTTGATTTAAAGTAATGATATAAGAACAAATCCAATTTTACACACAAAAGAACTATTTATCAAAAATGGTAGTTTTGTTGCCTTTTGATGGAACACCTATTTTGAATCAGGTTTTGAAACTTTTATAAATTCCATTTGAAATAATAAATATATTGTTTTAAATTATAATATCAAAGTTTACTTTGGTTTAATTTTTGGTATTTGTTTGAGAAATTTCATGTTTTGGTGAATAGTGAATATGAGAGTATTTTATTTGAAACCAAACTTTTGGTCTAAATAATATATAGTGATAAATGATATTTTTAATTGATATTTAAGTATAATTAGTTAATTTTTTTATCAATTAATCCAATTTATTTCCTTTTAATAAATTTTACATAGAATTCACCTATAAAAACATTTAAATCATTTGAATGTTTTTACATTAAAAACTAGTTATCTCGTTTTGTCAATGGGATTAATTTTAAATTACCTTTATCCAATTATTATTTTTTAATTTTAAAAAGAGAATTCTATATTTTAAATATTAAGTTCAATATTTTTAAATAGGTCAATTTTAATTTTTGAAAAAATATTAATAGAAACATTTTTAATTTTCAATACCCCAGTTAAGGGTAAATCAAGTAATTCAGGCTAAAAATATTATAATAAATGTAGAAAATTACCCTAACACTTATCTTAATTTTATTTTATGAATAAATTAAAAAAAACTATTTTCAGATATTATGTGCTCTTGGATCTGCTTCGATGACTGTATTCTATTTATAGTATTATATTTGAAAAAAAGTAAAAAGTTTCATACTTTTGTTTTTAAAAAAGTGAAATATTATATTTATGGGCTCATATAAGGTATATTTTTGACTATAAATAGTATTTATAAATAAAAAATATTTATCTACATTATGGTAATTTATTTATAATTTTTAGTGATAAAATATTTATCTTAAATTGTGAAATAATGATGATGTACTATTATTTAATTAATTGAGGAATCAAAAAAATGACATTAAGTATTTGAAAATAAATATAATAAATATAATTAATATTTTTCACCAATTTTATGGAAATTTGTTTCTTGTTAATGATTATTTAAAATATAGTTTTTTTCAAATACATCATGTTTTTTTTGATATTTTTAAAAAATCAAGTTATCAATAGTATCAAAATTGACATTAATGATATTTTAATATAAATAATTTCTTATTAACTGATTTAAAATTAATAAAATTTCAAAAAAAGTTAAAATTTTCAAATTATTCTTAAAATTTTATCAATTACACATTTATGTGGAATTTGGATTTTATAGTAATTATAATAACTCTACACATGAAATTACATGACATCACAGTAAAAAATAAAATGTTTAAATAAGGTTTAACGATAAAAAATTGAATAAAAAAATAGTCAAACTATGTATAATTTTTATTGAATTATATTATATCAACCAATAATATTCCTTTATTCTAAATTAATAAGTTTGGAGCCAATTTTATTATACATTTAATTTATATTAATTTAATACTTTAAATATTTTGTGGAGTGCCCCTCCCTTATCTTATAAAAGGACACGACTTCTTATCTATTCCTAAAACATAAAAACCTAGTAGGAACATCCAATATATACCCAAATAAATTAATATAATCCCTATCCACTTTATAGAGGCCTTGTTTTAGGCATAATACCCTCTCTAGAGGTGTTAATGTGTTAATCATAGGAGATTGTCTAATGAAATCATATCGTTTGTATTTAAGTATTTATTTTATATCTTATTAAAATTCCATAAAATATTAATTAAATATGATGAAATAAAGACTCCATTATCATAAATATACTGATATGTTATTATCTTAATATAATCACCAAAATCCATCTCCACTTCCGTCAAATGTGGAAGGAATTATCGTTCGTGTGTATAAAGAACTACCACCTCATGAACAAATATAATTCGTTTTCCATCACTATATCTAATGAGTGGTTATAATGATTGAATTAAAGTTTATATATGATATTCATGAAATATTTATAATAATTAAAATATTTATATCATTTACAATCTTACCCTTCCATGCGTACATGTGAACTATCACTTCCACGAAAGGATGTGATTATTTTTTCATCACCACATCACATGAATGATATATATATATATATATATATGTATGCATATTTAAATTATTAATATAGTATTAATTATATAAGTAATATCCTGGAGTGTTACATAATACTTACCTTCATCCCATAATTATTGTTAAAAAATGAATATGTTACTAATGCGTATGCACTACATACCTTCTCCAAGATTGTAATGTAGTTAATTATTTATATACATATATTATAAATTGATTTAAAATTATAATTCATATACAAAAAGAGATAATTTTATCCTTAATATTATTTTATATATGGTTTAATAATGAACACATTAACAATAGACATCATACCAAAGTCATTTTTTTACTCAAGCACCAAATATCATAAAAACATCCAATATGAAGATAGTTAATTATGTAATTGTTACAATATGATAACATGGTATTAAGTGATAGAAAAGGAACAATAAAAAAATCAAATGTTTCTAAATAAATTATAAAATTATCCTATGTTTTTTATTCATAAATTTAAATGTTGTACGTGATGAGTCGGACATGAGGTATGGGATTTTGTCTCAGTCTCCTTTCATTAAGACATTTCTTGATGATATGCACCTTTATTATTTTATAATGTGTATATAAAACAAAATTTACATTCCATTTCAATATTATATCTATTATAAAGATATTTAATGTATTTTTAAATGTTATTATTTCATGTGTTATATAATTTAAATGTTCGATGTGGTATTTGATGATTTTATTGTTTACGGATTTAATTTTCATAATTTTTTCTCCATGTAAATTTTCCTGTTATTAACATACAAATTTATCTATAAAGATATAAAATTATTATAAAAATCAATTAATACTTATTATTATATTTGGACTCCTCTATAATCCATTTTTTTAAAGAAACCCATCTTTTTTCCTTTTCTAGGTATTTTTATTATTGAAAATTGGTTTTGAAAATGGACTTATAATTTCTATAACATGAAATGTTTTCATAGGAGTGAAAATGAAATTTTTATAATGACATGTTGAAAACATCAAGCATTTATGTGTTATTATTATGTAATGTTACATTTAAATTATAAAAGTTTTTCTATGATAAACTAAGGATGGGTGGTTCCGTGAGAAACCAAGGATGGGTGGTTTGGTTATAGCCTCCATTGAATTGGGAATATAAGTTGGTATTATGGATATTCCATCTGAATGAGTGACATGTATGGAATTTAACCACAAGGTTTTTCCATTTATAAGAGTTACAAGTATAATTATGTCCCATGGTACCATTATATATTTTCTATACTGTCTATGGGTTCTATGCGAACCATTTGATTACAAAAAATGTATGAAATGATATATTTTTTGAAGGAATGTATTTATTAATTAATAAGGGTTGAATTTATAAAAATATTATGTAGATTTCATGTGTTTTTATGTTTATTAAAATAGTAATGGTTTCCATCTCTTTATAATCCTTATTGAGATTTTTATGTTCATCCTGTGTTTTTTATGATATTCATCAGGCTTATGGATGGGTAAGGATATAGAATAATTTATGATGAATGTTTTTAAGAGTATCAAAAAAGATATCATAATTCATTTTAAAAGATTTATATTATAGAAAAAATGGATACTATTGAGAAGTGTCCCCTTTATGTTTTATGGTTATTTATGTATGAGTTATGACCTAATTCTATAAATCTCTAAATGTAAAAAGATATTCAATGTGAAACAATGTAAAATTCATGACTTAACTAAAGATTATGTAATTTTTTATGGATGGGTCCTTATATATAATGACCAGTACTTTACATACATTGTTATTACTTCATAATTGAATCATACTTATTACAACATATAACAAAACCATGATAGGACCATATAGGTATAGTGTCTTTAGAATCATGGAAACACAAACAACTAATTCATAAATCATCTACATTGTATCCCATTTATTTCATCATATCTAGAGTCCCTTTTAGCATATCCTAATTAATATCCATCTTCCTGACCTGGGGAAAAGAAAACATTCCAAAGGGTGAGCTTAAATTCTCACTAAGGGTAAATAAAGGTAATATCAATCATATCATATTCATAAGAACATAACATTTCAGAATTCTTAACATGAAAAAGAGATCATAATATCATAACATGGGATAAATCATAGAAGTGAAAATGCAAACCCAATAATCATAACATAAAACATGAAACTTTGTGGCATACACACATAATCATAGAAAATCATTTATTATTAGTCAATGCTCATTTCCAAGACTATCTTACTGAACAATGTCCATTTCTGAACCGAGTTCACTCCTCATTCTAGTCCTGTATCACTAAACTAGTTTAAAATTCCAATCCATCCATGTCTATCTCATGAGATATAAATCGTTATCCAATGAATTGGAGGTAGATATAGGTCCCACCCTTCTCATAATGAAATCATTCTTATGTGTGCTAGAAAATCATAAATAATATATCCTACCATAACCCATGTAATTAAAATGGGATTCATAAACATCATGTCATCGTAAAACAATCCATATAAGATAAAAGACTTCATAAAAATAATTCCATCATAACAAAATCAAATCAATGTAATAATAGGGATGGAAACAGAACCCTATATTATCTTATATGGAAAATAATTTTGATAAAACATTTGAACTCCATTCTTGAGAAAAATATCTTTTCTACTTCAAAAACATTTTTCCTTTCATAACATGTCATAAAATTTTAAACAAAAAAAGTTAATTAAAAATAAACTTGAAAACATGTAAATGAAGCTCCATGTAAATGAATTTCTATGAAATCATAAAAATTCATTCATGTCGTATAAGTTAAAAAAACATTCTTCTCGTAATTTGGATGAAAAAGTAAAAAAGTATCTCGTACTAAAAATGACAAAAGATTCCTTTTATATCTTATACTAAAAATTCTCCAATAGGTAAAATTGGATTTAAAAAAATTTCAGAGGATATAAATAATATTACATATTGAGGAAACATGGATGTGGATGATAAATACACCCCAGTAAATACCAAAGTGTAAACAGTCTCAGATAAAAATTAGATTGTGATATTTTCCCTTACCTTAGGTCCGATAAGCTTTGTATGTGTCTGAACCTCCTGTATAATGATTTAAATAATGTTATTGACATATTCTAGAATCATACAAATTTTTATGATATCATATATGGCCATATTCTAAGCTTCTTATTAGTAATATTTCATTGCTACTTGTTATTCAGATGTTCATTGCTTTATGTTCTTATGCTTGTTTTGTCGAATAAATTATTATTCCTCTTTTTATGTTTTAGATTACTCTTTTACAGAATGGTATTAGTGTAATATATATCATATTTATTCATTAAATTAATTTATATAATCATTATTCAATGAAGACCATTTAGAACGATTCCCATGACATCGTGGAGATGGTAGGCCGTACGTATGCACGAGTGATGATATCGTTCCCATAATTATATGAATGGAATTGGAGTTGATGATATAATATTTCAGAATCAGTATCATGTTATAATAATCATATATAGTTATTATGTACACCATTATACCCATCCAAGAAAGGTGGTGGTGGAAAATAGATTACACCACAGCGTGGAAATGGTATTCCGTACGTACGCACACGCGATGATTTCATTTTCCTTAGGATGGATAGAAGGTAAAATATGGTTGTTTTATATTTATAATAACATATCATTATAAGATTGATATGGATGATATTAATTTATGATGAAACAAATAAAGAAGAAAAAGTATAAGAAGAAATAAATTGGAAAGAATCGGTAAAGTATATTACCACTTCTTTGACACGCCTCTTCATAACATCCTCTTAGGGCACTAAAGATGGTCTTTGAAGAAGACCGAGACCTCTAGGATGTTTCTAGGGAAGTGTATAAGAGAAATTGGCAGGGGTTGGCCGAGGTTGAAGGCTCAAAGTTGTGTAAAGTGGAGAGGGAGGAGGTTCCCTTTTATAAGGGGGGGGGGAGGGGAACCTTTGGAAAGTGTGAAAATATTATTTTATTATAAACTTATCTTCGGTTTCCAAAAGTCCAGAAATCATTAAAGATGAAGATAACATGACTCATGGTCGAAATAAAATCAACAAATCAGAATTGGACATGTTTTGGATAATATTTTAATCATTATAATATTATTTATTTAAATCATTTATTAAAGAGGTAAATACCGCATCATTATTGTGTCATAAATAATATAATTTATTTGATGTGTAAAAATAATATAAAAAACACCACCATATAGGAAATCGTTTTCTCTTCCCAATGAATATTTATAGTAGAAAAGATAATTTATATAACCCCTTATAACAATTAATTAATAAAAGTTTTTTGTTAATGTCAATTTTGTATTTACATTAAATTAATCAATTCAAATTGTCATTATCACTACCAAATGGCTAAATGCGGTCCCAAAATCGACCTAAGGATGCCCATGGTCGGACACTATTCATCCAATAGGGTTAGGAAAAGTGTTATGGTAATTTTGAATTATTATAATTTTCTATTAACCTTGAATTACCCTATGTACCTTTAAGCGTAGTAAATAAAAGTCAAAAGTTACTATTCACCAAAAATATTTTTTATCTTATTGAACCACATTTTACTTATTTATAAAAATCATGTATGACGGATTTTTGAAATTCAATTTACAGAAGTGGTAAAATCTGAATTAAATGAATGAGTCAATTTTTTAACTACCACTATGTGGTTTCACTATTCATAAAAAATTGAGTTTTTTCAGAAAAATACCAAAATTTCAGCCAAAGCTATATTTGATATTATGAATTCAAAAATGATGTATATTTTACCAAATTCAAAACATATAAGTGGAATTAATTAGTTTTAAAATTTCCCATTATCAAAACAAAAAACGTGTTTTTAAGAGACAATAACTATCAAAAGACCGAGAATTGTTTATGTCAAATCTCAAAGTGAAATTAATTGAAATGACCAACATTGGATTAAATGGTAAAAATATATTCTAAATAAACTATAAAACCAATTAAAATGATAATCTATCCATATAAGTTATTGTGATGAAAAAAGTTGTTTTTAATTAAAATATAGTGTGTTTTTACTATTCATTAAAATATGAAAGTTATCAGAATAATATAAAAAATTTATCCAAAATAAATTTTTTTATCCTCATTCCAAGGAAGAATTTTATTTTGTCAAAATGAAATTATAAACATGTCAAAATCTAGATTTAAAGTGGGTTCACCATCAAAAGGCGGTAAAAATGCATTTTTTGAAAAATACATATTTTACCTGAAAAAATTATTTTGTTCTCATACCATGTTCAAGAAAATATGTAAGATGAATAATAATGTTATAAAATTAAAAATCTATTTAATATTGTTCATAACGGCTAGACCATAATAACATTATAACAATATATCATTGTTTAGTGAAACCCTGTATTGCGTACCTCACATGCTATCGAGGAAGGACACGTTTGCGTGTAACACAAGCCAAGATATTGTTGTGTGCAACGAAAGATTACATTGATGTTGTGTATAATATATGAAATATATATATACATATATACTTCTCATAAAATATCAGGGTGTTAGATTCTACCCCCCTAAAAATGAATTTCACCCTTGAAATTCGTCACTTCGTAACAAACAGATGAGGATACCTCTCCCTCATCATATCCTCAAGATCCCATGTAGCTTAATCTAACTGGTGGATCCTCCATAAAACTCTCACCAAGAGAGTGGTCTTGTTCTATAGAACTTTTTTGCTATGATCCATAATCTCTATCGGTTGTTCTTCATAAGAATGTTCTTGTTCCAGCAGTATAACTTCTAAGCTTAGTACATACGAAGGATCAGGTATGTAATTTATCAGGAGATATACATGGAACACATCATGAAATTGAGAGAGATTTGGTGGAAGCGCAATCGGTAAGCTACCTTTCCAACACGATCTAGTATTTTGAATGGACTGATATACCTAGGGCTTAGATTTACCTTCTTCCCAAATATCATTACCCTCTTCCAGGGAGATATTCATAAGAACACATTATCAATCACTACAAACTCTAGGTCTTTTCATCAGTTGTCAGCATAAATTTTGTCAACTTTGAGCTGCTCTTATGTGTTGTTGAATAGATCGGACCTTTTCTTCCATCTCGTCAACAAGATCAGGTCCTAATAGCACTTTTTCCCCAACTTCATCCCAACCAGTTGGAGTTCTTCATTTCTTTCCATAGAGAGCATCATAAGGAGCCATTAGAATACTGGAGTGAAAGCTATTATTATAGGAAAATTCCATCAAAGGTAGGTGCTGATCCAACCCACCTTTGAAATCCAAAGTGCAAGCTCTTAACATGCCTTCTATATTTTGAATTGTCCTCTCAGACTGATCATCTATTTGAGGATGATAAGCAGTGTTGAAACTCAACTCTGTATGTCGAGTATGATGAAGAATTCACCAAAACATTGAGGAAAACCTCATATCCCTATCAGATATAATGGAAATTGTTACTCCATGCAATCTTACCACTTCCTTTACATATATCCTGGAAAGATTATCAAGAGATAAATCATCTCTAATAGAAATGAAGTGTGCGGACTTTGTAAGATGATCAACTATAACCCAGATTGCATTGTTGCCTTTGGATGCTTTGGGATGTCCAGTGACAAAGTCCATAGTGATGTTTTCAAATTTCCATTCCGGTATGGGTAATGGTTGTAACATCCCCTTAGACTTTTGTCTCTCAACTTTAACTTGCTGACAACCCAAGCATCGAGAGACATATTCAGCAACATCTCTTTTCATGCAATCCCACCATAAGTACTCTTTCAGGTCCCTATACATCTTCGTGCTTCCAGGGTGAATAGAGAATGATGAACTATGAGCCTCATCCAGAAGATCCTTCTTTAATTCTAGGATGGGAGGAACACAAACCTGATTCCTGAACCTTATTATTTCATCACAATAAAAATGAAAATCAGGAACATTTATCACCTTCATTTGTAACTCTATATCTTCTTTCTACACCTCTTTAATCTTCACATGCATAGATGGTTGAACATTCACTTGAAAAAGATAATAATTTTCCCCTTCCATTATAATTCCAAGATCCATCCTTTTTAAATCAATAAATATTGTATCTTTTGAGATCCTCATCATGGAAAAGATAGCATGGTCTTGTCAACTTAATGCATCTGCCACCTTGTTCGCTTTCCCGGGGTGGTAATGAATTGAGCTGTAGTAATCCTTAATCAGTTCCAACCATCTTCTTTGGTGAATATTCAGCTCCTTTTGTGTGAAAATATAATTCAAACTATTATGATTAGTATAAATATCACACCTTTCACCATAAAGGTAATGCCTCCAAATCATTAATGCAATGATTACCACAGCTAACTCAAAATCCTGAGTTGGGTAATTTTGCTCATGGGTTTTCAACTGTTGTGAGGCATAAGCTATCACCATATCATTTTTCATGAGAACACACACCAATATCTTATTGGAGGCATAACTGTAGATCACAAATCCTTCTCCACTACAAGGCAGTGTGAGAACAGGTGCACTAGATAACCTTCTTTTCAACTCCTTCAAATTCTCTTCACACTCCTCTGTCCACACGGACATAACTCCTTTTCCAGTCAACCCAGTGAGTGGATCAGATAACCTTGAAAAATATTTCACAAAACATCGATAATATTGAGCCAGACCAAGAAAACATCGGATCTCAGTTACTTTTGTTGGTCTCAACCACCATTCAATAACCTCTATTTTTTGCTGGATCCACAGATATCCCCTCTTTTGACATTATGTGACCCAAAAATGAAACGTTTTGACGCCAAAATTCACACTTGGTAAATTTTGCATAAAGCTTATCATTTCTCTAGGTCTTCAATACAATTCGCAAGTGGTCTTCATGTTCTTCTTTTCTCTTTAAAGAGACAAGAATATCTTCTATAAAGACAACCACAAACTGATCAAGATAGTATCTAAAGTCTCTATTCATCAGATCCATGATGATAGAAGGGGCATTAGTAAGACCAAATGGAATCCCTATAAATTCATAGTGTCCATACCTTTTATAGAAAGTCGTCTTTGGTATATCCACCTTTTTTACCCTTAATTGATGATACACTGAATGAATATCAGTCTTGGAAAAGTATTGAGCTCCGAATAGTTTGTCAAATAAGTCATCAATGCATGGGAGAGGATATTTTCTCTTGATAGTGATCTTGTTATGTTCTTGATAATCAATGTAAAGTCTCATTGATCCATCTTTCCTCTTAACAAATAGAACCGATGCTCCCCAATGTGACGGACTAGGGCGTATGAATCCCTTATCAATATTCTATTGGAGTTTCTTCTTTAATTCCTACAACTCGATTGGGGCCATTATATAAGGTGCCATTCAAATAGGCATAACACCTGGTATGAGTTCTATTGAAAACTCAACTTCACGATTTGGTGGAAGACCTAGAAATTCCTCCGGAAAGACATCATAAAACTCTCGTACAATGGGAATATTCTTAATCATGAATTTCTCGCCAACCATTTGAGATAAATAACCTTCATTTATTGGAATCAAGACCCATAAGATGGAAAAAATTTCCAATGGAAGGTTATATTCATCCTTGCATCAATAGATGCTAGAAGATTAATATGGAATATTAAATGTGATTTCCCTTCTTTGGAAATTGATATGAGCTCCGTATAAAGAAATCCAATCCATGCAAAGAATCACATCAAATTCTACTATAGGAAGGATCATAAGATTTTCAGGAACCACTTTCCCAAAAACATTAATCGGATAAGAATTGTAAACTTTTGATACCACTGTTCTTCCATTAGGATTTCTCACAGCTAACACAACATCTAATTGTTGAGGTAATATGGAGATACCCTTAGAAAAGTATTCAGAAATAAAAGAGTCGGTGGATCCAGAATCAAATAAATCATTTTCTACTTTAGAGTTGATGGTAAGTTTACCTTTCACTATTTCATTATCGTACATCACATCGCCAATAGAAATTGCATCCGACATTACTTTTTCTCTAGCCTTAAGAGTTTGTTAACATTGATCTTCATCAACAACCCTTGGATTAGGGCATTGATTTGCATAATGCCCTATTTCCTTGAAATTTAACATTGAAGTGTATGAGGTGCATTCTGTGTAGTAATTTCTTTGTTTGCATCTCTAGAAATCTTTTTCCCATCATTGCAGCATTCAAATGCCCGATGAACTTCTTTTCCACATTTGAAACATTTACTAGTCCATTTAAGACAATTCCCTCCATGTTTCTTTCCACAGTTTGAGAATAAGGGAAAACTCGTCTTTTTTTCAGTGTGGTCTTTAGATTTCCCTTCGAATTCCATTTTCCTCTTCTTATCAAACCCATATGACTGATGGGTTACTCCAATCTCAATCTCATCCTTGAGAGCACATCAAAAAAATTTCTCATAGCTATTGAAGTCCCTTATGGCTAACGCCCTTCAAAGACTTGGTTTTAAGACAATAAAGAATCGATCGATCTTACTATCAGGTTGGATAATAATTCCAGAAGCATACCTTCCAAGTCTTGTAAAATTTCCTTTGTTGGTACCAACCGATTAATCATCCTTTTTCTTCAGTTCAAGAAACTCCTTCTCCATATTTGTTTGAATAATACGAGGGATGTACTTATTGAAAAATAATTTCTTGAACTCGTCTCATTCCATGGACACAATTTCATCCCTTTGCCTCATATTATTAATATGATTCCACTATTGATCAGCTTCACCTTCCAAATGATATATTGCTAAGATGAATTTATCATGTTCATAACATTGAAGAACTGAAAATATCTTTTCAGTATTATTGATCCATTGT
Source organism: Viscum album (assembly GCA_963277665.1). NCBI lineage: Eukaryota > Viridiplantae > Streptophyta > Magnoliopsida > Santalales > Viscaceae > Viscum > Viscum album. Next base: position 1,737,775,539 of record OY728151.1, read on the forward strand.
TCAGCAACTAATGGATCAGTAGACCCGCTGAATGAAGGTTATCGCTGCCTCATGAAGGATTCAACAGAATGTTGCTCCTTCCTTTGCTCGTTTGGAAGACCTGTATGATTCATATCTTGAGAATTTTATGTGAGTATGGAAATATGATTTTTCATTCTAGCTCCCATAACATTTGGTTTCTCAGGGGGACAATCATTGCATTTCCCATCGCATTCAGCATTAACACAGTTCCTTCAGGTTCCAGCCATTGACTAAAACAAAGAAGCATAGTGTGACCAACACTAATCATAGTAGGAAAAACACATAATCAAAAAAAAATTTCAAACTTATGGTCTTACCATAGGTTATTCATGGCCAATTCTAAAATACTAATATTGTGTTCTATGCTTGGACATATCCTTAGGGTTCTTACTAAGGCTTTCACATCCTATTTTCCAATGGTTGACTATACCTTTCCTCTGATATCAACTATAATGACCCGTACTTTACATACATTGTTATTACTTTATAATTGAAGCATAATTATTACAACATATAAAAAAACCATGATAGGACCGTATAGTTATAGTGTATTTAGAAATTAGGAAACATAAACAACTAATTCATAAATCATCTACATTGTCTCCCATTTATTTCATCATATCTAGAGTCCCTTTTAGCATATCCTACTTAATATATTTCTTCCTGACTTGGGGAAAATAAAACATACAAAAGGGTGAGCTCAAATGCTCAGTAAGGGAAAATAATCATAATATCAGTCATATCATATTCATAAGAACATAACATTTTGTAAATTTTATCTTTCAAAAGAGATCATATTACTTAACATGGGATAAATCATAGTAGTGAAAATGTAATACCAATAATCAAAACATAAAACATGAATCTTTGGGGAATATACACATAATCATATAAAATCATTTTTTATTAGTCAAAACTCATTTCCAAGATTATATTAGTTGAAAAAGTTCATTTCTGAACCGATTTCACTCCTCGTTCCAGTCCTGTATCACTGAACCGATTTTACTTTCCATTCCATCCTTGTCTATCTCATGAGATATAAATCTTCACTCAATCCATTGGAGGGAGATATAGGTCCCACCCATCTCATAATTAAACCATTCTTATGTGTTCTACAAAATCATAAATCATATTTCATAGCATAACCCATGTAATAAAAATAGGATTCTTAAACATCATGTCATCATAAAACAATCCATATAAGATAAAGGACTTCATAAAAATAATTCCATCATAACATAATCAAATAAATGTAATAATAGGGATGGAAAGATAACCCTATATTATCTTAGATGGAAAATAATTTTGATAAAACATTTGAACTCCATTCTTGAGGAAAATATCCTTTCTACTTCAAAAACATTTTTCCTTTCTTAACATGTCATAAAATTTTAAAATAAAAGAAGTTAATTAAAAATAAACTTGAAAAAATGTAAAGGAAGCTTCATGTAAATAATTTTCTATGAAATCATAAAAATTCATTCGTGTCGTATAAGTTAAAAAAACATTCTTCTCGTACTTTGGCTGAAAAAGTCAAAAAGTATCTCGTACTGAAAACGACAAAAGATTCCTTTCATATATTTTACTAAAAATTGACCAATAGGTAAAATTGGATTTAAAAAATTTTATGAGGATATAAATAATATTACATATTGGGGAAACATGGGTGTGAATTATAAATACACCACATTAAATAACAAAGTATAAACAATCTCGTATAAATATGAGATTGTGATATTTTCTCTTACCTTATGTGTGATAAGATTTGTACGCATCCAAACCACCTTATAATGATTTAAATAATTCTATTGACTTATAAAATAATCATAAACATTGTTATGATGTCATATATGGTCATATTCTTAGCTTCTTAATAGTAATATTTCATTGCTACTTGTTATTTGGGTGTTCATTGCTTTATGTTCTTATGCTTGTTTTGTCGAATAAATTATTATTCCTCCTTTTATGTTATAGATTACTCTTTTAATAAATGGTATTAGTGTAATATATATCATATTTATTCATTTAATTAATTTATATATTAATTATTCAATGAAGATCATGTAGAACGAGTCGCATCACATCGTAGAGATGGTAAGCCATACGTACGCATGAGTGATGATATCATTCCCATAATTATATGAATGGAATTGGAGTTGATGATATAATATTTCACATTGAGTATCATGTTATAATAATCATATATAGTTATTCTTTACACCATTATACCCATCCAAGCAAGGTGGTGGTGGAAAATAGATTACAACATGGCCTGGAGACGATATTCTGTACGTATGCACGCATGGTGATTTCATTTTCTGTAGGATGGATAGAAGGTAAAATATGGTTGTTTCATATTTATAATAACATATAATTATATTAGTGATACTTATGTTATTATTTTATGATGAAACAAATAAAGAAGAATAAGTAGAAGAAGAAATAAATTGGAAAGAATCGGTAAAGTATATTACCTCTTCTTTGACGCGCCTCTTCTTAACATCCTCTTAGGGAACTAAAAATGGACTTTGAAGAGTACCAGGACCTATAGGATGTTTCTAGGGTAGTGGAGAATAGAAATTGGTAGGGGTTAGCCGAGAATGAAGCCTCAAATTTGTGTAAAGAGGAGAGGGAGGAGGTTCCCTTTTATAAGGGGGGAGAGGGGAACCTTTGGAAAGTGTGAAAATTTTATTTTATTATAATCATATATTTGGTATAAAAAGGTCCAAAAATCATTAAATATGAATATAAGATGACTCATGGTCGAAATAAAATCATCCAATCATAATTGGACATTTTTTGGATAATATTTTGACCATTATAATCTTATTTATTTAAATCATTTATTAATGAGGTAAATACTGCATCATTATTGTGTCATAAATAATTTAATTTATTTGATTTCTAAAAATTATAAAAAAAACAGAAAAATGTAGGAAAGATTTTTAGCTTTATAATGAGTATTTATAGTCTAAAATATAATTTATATAACCCCTTATAAAAATTAATTACTAAAAGATTTTTGGTTAATGTCAATTTTGTGTTTACATTAAATTAATCAATCAAAATTGTAATTATCACTACAATGTGGCTCAATGGGGTCCCAAAATCTACCCAAGGATGCCAATGGTCGGCCACTACTCATATAATAAGTCTAGGGCAAGTTTTAATGTAATTTTGAATTATTATAATATTCTTTTAATCTTGAATTACCCTATTTACCTTTAACTGCAGTAAATAAAAGTCAAAAGTAACTATTCACCAAAAAATTATTTTCATATTATTGAACCAAATTTTACTTTTTGATAAAAACCATGTATGTCTGATTTTTGAAATTCAATTTACCTAAGTGGTAAAATTTCATTTAAATGAAGGAGTCAGTTTTTTAACTACCACTAAGTGGTTTCACTATTCATCAAAAATTGATGTTTTTCAGAAAATTTCCAAAAATTCAGCCTATGGTATATTTGATATTCCTAATTCAAAAATGATGTCTATTTTTCCAAATTAAAAACATATAAGTGGAATTAATAAATTTTAAAATTTCTCGTTATCAATACAAAAATCATGTTTTTAAGTAACAATAACTATCAAATGATCGATACATGTTTATGTCCAATTTCAAAGTGAAATTAACTCCAATGAACAAAATTGGATTAAATGGTAAAATATATTCAAATTAAAATTTAAAACCAATTAAAAAGATAATCTAACCATATAAATTATTGCGATGAAAAAAGTTTTTTTAAATTAAAATATACCGTGTTTTTGCTATTCATTAAAATATGAAAGTTTTTAGAATAATATGAACAATTTATCCAAATTAAATTTTTATATCCATATTCCAAGGAAGAATTTTATTTTGTCAAAATGAAATTATAAAAATGTCAAAATATAGATTTAATGTGGGTGCACCATAAAAATGTGGCAAAACAGCATTTTTTGAAAAATATATATTTTACCAAAAAAAATTATTTTGTTCTCATACCACATTCTAGAAAATATGTAGGATGAATTATAATGTTATAAAATTCAAAATTTAGTTAAAATTGTTAATAATGTCTAGTCCATAATAACATAATAACAATATATCGTCGTTTAGTGAAACCCGGTATTGCGTACTACACACACTATCGAGAAAGGACGCAATTGCATGTAACGCAAGCCAAGATAGTGTTGTGTGCAGTGAAATATTCCTTGAATGTTGGTTATAATATAAGAATATATATACATATATATATATATATATACTTCTCATAAAATATCAGGGTGTTACATTATATTTGGTAACAAGGGAACGATCTAGACAACATTAGGGAATAGGAATTTGGGATAAACATAGATTAATTTTAAATATATATTTATTTAGTTAAATCCATGTTCTATAACATTTTTATCTGGAGTAAAGTCAGTTAAAATTGATAGAGGAGGATCTCAAACAACGTTCCTATCTCTTTATAATGACTTTCTTTGAAAATTTATTTCAAATTCATGTCTTGATGATTCTAAAACGTTTTATAACTTACAAATCTCTTTCAAATAATTTTATGAAATATAAAACAACTCAACTATACCTCAATAAGAATTCGGTTCATGGTTAGTTTTTAATCAAATAATTTATTTCAAAATTGTCATATTTTTAAAAAAGGTAAATAATTTCAATGCATTTTTAGGCATTTTTCCTTATCACATGATTATGAAGAATATTATGATTTTGATAATGTTTCCAATAAAGGAGACCCTTGTACAAACTATTTATAATTGGTTATAACATATAGTATTTCATCATATACTTATAATATTTTAAAAATATCCTTGATTAAATGTGTCTAAAAACATAGTCCAAATGTTTTATAAAAAAAAGTTTTTTTAGATGCATTGAAATTATATGACATACAAAATTATTTTGTAAAAACAATTCTCTTCCAACACCCATATTACCCAAGTATTATAATGTGTATTTGGAAAATGTAAGCAAAGTACATTGAAGAATCTATAAACCATTGTTGAACTCTATGGAACATATATCTACGTGAACTAAATGATAGGAAAATTAGTTTGAAAACATTATCAAGGTATAATTTTCCTTCGTCATGGAATAGTTTTATTAAATCACAGGGTGATAAAATGTCAAATTTCAAGATATATAGTCTTCATGAATTACAGAGTGTATGTAATTATGGGTTGGGATATTATATGAGAGTTATAAAATAACCTTTTATGTTAAATCATTCTATTAAAGGATGAATTTTCACTGGTAAATTATGTGTATTTGTTTATGCTATTATTCTAGGTAGTAAAAAAATTACTCCACTTTATGAAAAGGATCCTAAAATAAAAACATTTATTGTATACATTTCTTAATATGAAATCAACGACCATCTATCCGAATATAGATTTATGGTTTTGTCATTACTAAGATTCTTATGACTATGTTCTCTATCACTCTCCATAATAGCATGATAGTTAGTTATCTCTTCCATATGCTTGTTTTCCATCATGGAACCCTGTAATTTTTTTTCTTAGGTTACCTTCATTCTATACTTTATTTATTTTATAGTTTAATTTTAATTTATCATTTTCCAATGTGCAATTTCAACTAAGGTATTTTGAAAAGTCAAACCTTAGTTAACGATCTCAAATTCATTATTATAGAGATTCAATTTTCATATGGGAGAGAAGGTAACATCCTATGTTTTTAAAATAGATATACTATGTTTGATAGCATACAAAATACGTCACATAAAGCTTAAGAGAAAAAATAAATATAATTATTCAAATGTCATTGTTATAACCTATCCATTATAATGGTTGGTATGAACAATATTATATAAAATATGAAAATATTTTTTACACATGTATATATAATTATTTTAACAATTAATTATAAATGAATTTGAAACCCTTTTTAAAAAAATTCAAATTTTTTTCTGAAAAGATATTTAAATGTACACAAGTGTGTTTTATAAAAATAAATAAAAAAATTACTCTTGTTAAATTATAATAATGATATATATATATAATATATTAAATATAAGATTTAAATTTTATATTATGTGTTTTCTAGATGTGATATAAGAACATATCCAATTTTAGAAATAGAAGATGTATTTTTAAAAAATGGTAGTTTTTCTTCCTTTTAATGGAGCACTTTTTTTATATATAGTTTCTGACACTTTTATATATTATACATGAAAAAAATAAAATCATTATTTTAAATCATATTATAAAAATTTACTTGGGATTAATTTTATGTTTTTTTGAGAAGTTTTATGTTTTGATGAATAGTGAAAACATACTGCATTTTACTTGAAAGCTTACTTTTCATCTAAATAATTTATATTTTAAAATTATAATTTTAATTGTTTTTATGTATAATTAGATCAATATTTTATCATTTATTCCAATTCAAGTAATCATAAACTATTTCACAGTGAATTTTTATATACAAACTTTTCAATATTTTGAGTATTTTTACTTGTAAAACCCATTTTTTCATTTTTCAACGAGTTTAATTTAAAAATAATTTTATTCAATTATTTGTTTTGAATTATGAAAATTTGATTCCTTATCCTGAATCAGAAGAAAATAATTTAACAAAAAGTTTCCTTTTATTTTTGAACAAAATATTAATAGAAACATTGATAAATTTTAACCGCACATTTAAAGGTAAATTGGGAAATTAGGGGTAAAAATAATATTATAAATAATAAAAAAGTACACTAACACTTGTCCTAATTTTATTTTTTGTGTTAATGTCAGCCCAAATAATCATTGTTATGATTTTATGAGATCTTAGAGCCACATGGATGGCATTAATTCATTTATTGTAATATATTATATGAAAAGTCAATTTTGTAATACTTTTGTTTCTAACAAGGGAAATATATTAATTATGGGGGTTATATAAGGGATATGTTCAAATATAAGTATTATTTTAAATATAAAACATTTATCTACAACATGGTTATTTATATGTAAATATTAATGATAAACTAATTACCTTAAATGGTGACATAATGATGATTCAATAATGTTTTATTAATGGATGATTCAAATAAATGTTAAAAAAATTTTAAAATAAATATAATTTGATATTTTTAATTTCATACACAAATATTATTAGATTGAATTTAAATTTTAGATATGATTTAAAATATTTTTTTCTATGATATCATGTTTTTATGAAATTTTTAAAAGTCATGTGATGAATAATGTCAAAACTGAAATTAGTGATATTTTAAAATAAATAATATTTTATTAAATGATATAAAGTTTATAAAAATAGAAAAATTATCCAAATGACATGGATATATCTTAAAACTTAATCAACGACTCATTTATTTTATGTGTGGAATTTTATAGTAATTATATTAACTCTCAATGTATAAAAATACATGATATCACTATAAGAATTAAAAAGGTAAAATTAAGTGTTAAAGCTAAAAGATAAGGATTAAATAAATAGTCATAAAATGTATAATTTTTATTGAATGAATAGATTTAGACCCAAAATCATCATATCCTATAAATTAATTTTTTTGGATCTATTAGTATTATAAAATAAATTTATGTTAATTTAATATTTTAAATATTTCCTAGAGTGTGTTTTTCCTCTCTTATAAAAGGGAGCATCTTATTATCTTTTACTATTAATTCACAACCTTCTTGGTTCAACCATGTTACCAAAAACTAAATTAATATAATCACTAACCACATTCTAGTGGACTTATTTTAGGAATAACACCATCCTTATAGCTGTTATGGTGTAAATCAAAGGGGATTCTCTCCAGAAAAAGTATCATTTTTAATTAAGTATTTTTTTATTTCTTCTTAAACATTTTAAAATATTATTCAAACAAGATGAAATAATAAATATTGTATCCCCAATATAATTTTATGTTATGATGTTAATATTACCACCTAAATCCATCTCCACTTCTATCAAATGAGACTAGAATTATCATTATGGTGTATGGTGAACTACCACCTCGCGAACTGATATAATTCATTTTCAATCACCAAAAATAAAGAATTGATATAAAGATGGAATTAATGTTTTTATTTGATATTCATGATATTTTATCATTATTAATATTTAATATATAATTTTCTTTATTACCATTCCATTCATGAAAAAACAATTATGTCATCATGTGTACATGTGAACTATCACCTCCACAAAGTGATGTAATTTTTTTCATCACCACATCACATTAATAATAAATATATATTTAAATTATTAATATAATATTAATTATATTATTATAATTATTTAGTTATAAATTATTCTTATCTTCATTACATAATTATCGTTGAAAAATCAATATGTTACTCAAACGTACGTACATCTTACCATCTCTATGATGGTAACAAAGTTAATTTTTAATATACATATGTTATGGATTGATTTAAAAAAAATTATGTATAAAATTTACTATTATATCATTAATATTATTATATATATTATGGACTAATTGACACTTTGAATATATAAAACATACCAAAGACATTTTTGGACTGAAACACTGAATATCATCAAAACATATAACATGAACTTAAATAATTAAGTAATTGTTATAGCATGTTAACATGGTATTAAGTGATATAAATGGAATAATAAAAATTAAAAGGTTCAAAAGAAATTATATGGTTAACCAATGTTTATTATTACAGAAGATAAATATTGTACATGATGAGTCAGACTCAAGGTTATGTATTTCATATTAATATCCTTTTATTGGGACATTTTAGGATTATATGAACCTTTAGTATTTTTTAAAGTGTATATACAGTCCCATTGATACTACATATCCACATTATATCAATTATTATGTTATTTAATTTTTTTTTTAAATTTTCATCTTTCACATGGACTATTATTTAAAAGATCATATTGGTTTGGGATGCTTTTAATATTTATGGATTTAATATTAATTACTTTTTATCCATTAAAATATTCATGATATTATTTTACATTTCTATTTATATGGAAATAAAATTATTATAAAATAAATTTTATGTATATTTTTTTTATTTGGAGTATTTTAGAATCCATCATATTTTTTTAATGAAACCATTATGTTTTCGTTTCTAGGTATTTTTTTATTGAAAATGTGTTCTGATAGTGGATTGATTGTTTTTATAAAATTAAATTCCTTCTTATGAGTTAGAATAAAATTTTAATAGTGAAAGGTTGGAAATTTCACACTTTTGTGTGTTATGATTATGTAATAGTACTTGAACATTAGATGGGTGATTCTGTGATAAACCAAAGATGGCTGGTTTTGTGATAAACCCAGGATAGGTGGTTATGTTATAACCACAAATGAATTGGGTCTGAAAGTAAGATGTAAGGCTATACCATTTGTAAGAGTGAAATATAAGGAATTATAAAGCATGGTTATTCCTTTTATAAGAGTGAAAAGTATAATTATGTCCCAAGGTATCTTTATGTATTTTATATTATTTCTATTGGTTTTATGGAAGTATTTTGATTACGAAAAAATATATTAAAAGAGCTTATTTTACATGGAATGTATTTACTAATTATTATGGGTGAAAATTATTATTTTATAATATAGTTTCCATGGGTTTTGATATTTATCAATGGACTAATAGTTCCTATCTTTTTGTACCCCTTACAGATATTTTTATGCTCAACCCATGTTTTTAATGTTTTTCATAGGAATTGAGGATGAGAAAGGTATTGGAAGAATTCATGTCGAATGTCTTTAAGAGTATCATAAAATTGAACATGAATTATTTTAAAAAAATTATATTATATAAAAAATGTATATTTTTCATTAGTTTCCACTTTTATTTTTTGGGTTTTTACGAATGATTTATGGCCTAATTATCTAAAACTCAAAACCTGGAAAGATCCTCAATTTGAAATAATTTAATATTCTTAACAAAAATGAAGATTATATAATGTTTTAAGGTTTATGACTTATAATATTTTTCTCCATCAAGGTTACCAATTTTAATTATTTGAAACTATTGTACGAATAAATTTTAAGTCAAAAATATAAAAATGTGTTTCTTGGTCTTGTATAGCAAAACTATCTTGTATTTCGGTGCATTGTCCCAAAATATGGAGAATGTAACATTTTTTACCTTACTTATTAGGTTATGAGAAAATATTATTTAAAAAATGATAATCCCCAAATGTGAATGTGTTTTATATGTGTCAATGACTGATAGAACTTTTGGATATAACTATAATGTAGGGGTTCCATGACACGTGTTTCTAAAATTAATTTCCATTCCTTATGAATGGATTTCATATCCTATAATCCTTATAACACAATGAATATTTTTATGGGTTAAAATTAATTCATTACTTGTGTAATCATTGGGTTACTTATTTTAATTACATGCACGAAACAAATGAATGTCTTTCTATTCATTGATGAAAATGCCATCGGTAAGTGTGATGGTCTTTATTGCCGGTAATAGACCTTTTTTATGTGTTTTGAGCATATATAATTTATTATTTAAGTTTCAGGATGTGTGATGAAATTTCAACATGCTTTTTAGTTGTTTATTATAGTTCATGGTTTTTTACTGGTTAGTAGACACCATGCACCAACTCTAGAGAACTATAAAACATGTTTTTTTGGGTCCTTGGGTAGGTGTATGATTTGGCCAAACCATGTGATGCCTTGGGGAAACATTGTGATGTGATATAGAGGGGAAAGAATAGTTTTCACACAATTTTTATAACCATAAAAGACAACCATGTAAGGTGTGGCCATGATATAGTATCACTGCATGATTATCACATAGTATGATAAACCATGTATCCTAACCATGGATTTTTTTTTAAAAAACTTATATTTTTACTCACTTTAGGACCCCAAAACCCTTATTTTCACATAATATTTTAGGTTATTGAATTTTGTTTTCTCCTAAGGATCCTTTGGGATTCCCTTCTATCTATAGACAACTTTTGTGGAATTAAAACATGTTGGAGATCCAAATTCATCACTAATCCATTATTCTTCCCAATTTGTCTTAGATATACTCTCCAACTCTCTCATAAAACCATATATCTAGTCCAATATGGATATATATATTTTTTAGGATGTGAATATTATTGAGATATGGTTGAATATAATGAAGGAAAGAATATCCTTGGAAAGATCAAGAATATCTTTTTATTATTCTTCATTTTCACCATAAATGTAGATGTATATAGATTCTTTCTCAACACCTCCATTTTAGATCAGGAATGGCTAGTTTTTATTAAATGTCATTTTTGAATTTTTTGTACAAACCATGTTTAATTATTTAAGGAAACTCCTTTTTATTATGAATTTGGTTTGTTTTTTAGAAACCCCTATTATTTTATAATTTTAAAACCATTGTTTTTAAATTATTTTGTTGTTTTCATTCACACAAGTTGTTTGATGAAATGTTTTCATGAATTAAATGGTATTTTATGAAATGGTTTCAAAGGTGTTTTAGAAAACATTCTTGGCATAAGTTTATTTTTTTTGATGTGACCTTGGAGAATGGTAGTGTTTTATTGGTGTACCAAGACATGACCCTACATAAGGGAATGTTCAACTTGGGATTCATGATATTAGATTGTAAGTGAAGAAATGGTTGGTTGATGAGAAACTGATCATGAGTAATGAAGTATCTCTTGGAATGCATGTGTGTTTGGGTGTGTTCATTGAAGAATTAGAATGTTTATTCTAAATTTTGATAAATGGATTAATGATTTTATTTAATATTTTCCATGGAACATGAAATGGTTTTTGTATTACATTATTTAACAGTTTTATCTAAACTATATTATATAAATTTGATAAATGGTCATTATTCTAGTGTCTGGGGTAGGGATGTCATTTGGGAAATGATAATAAGTATATTCTCACCCTTTCCTTGGGAACTTTGGAGGATTTTCATATGTCATCTATGAGGGTATTAGTAATAGAATGATTTCATATTTCTTTAGAGATAAACTATGATACCATGGTCCTCGAATTTGGAGTTTGATCGTGGATATAATATGGTAGTGGGATGAGATGATACCACCTTGTTTTCTTTGAGATTTGTTTTCCTTTAGTTAATCTCATTTATGTTATAGTTCTTATTGGTACCCTGATATTTTTATTTACATTTTTTATATCTTTGGTTTTATATTTTAATCATGAATCATATAGTTTGGATGGATTTTATTATTTGGTAATAGTAGTTTTTTATTTCACAAAGGGAAACCCAACCATCAAATGATACATGAATCCCATTTCATTTATTTTCATCCTTTGGTGTCTTGGTGATGTCACTCAGGGATAGAGGAACTTCGTCACTTGTTAAGCCAATGAGGTGGGGTGGGATGTTACAGTAATCGATGTAATATAAAGTGATTAATTATTAATTTTATGTGATGAATTCCCTTTGTAACCCTCGTATTCAAGATTCAAATACCAAGCATGGTTCAAAAAGATGTCGAATGATTCATTTACATGAAATCCTTGGACGATCCAGTTTAGATCTTCTCGGTGTCTTATATTAGTGAAATCATCAGCTTGGAATTTTGGATTCCCCTAAAAATTATGGAACCATTATAATGTCTAAGATAATCTCCCATAATTTGAATGATGTCATCAGACATAGAATTATGTGAATTATGTCATTGGATTATAATAAACCCATTCCTAAAATTACTAAGGGCTTGCACCTTGGGTTTTGTTAGAGCCCTATTTAGAAATTGGAATGTTCGTGGTTTATCCTTCATATTCTACTCTAGAGATAAACACCGTTTCTTGGTCACCATGAGTAGGATTTCTAGTTCCACACGTAGAAGTCCTTATAGTTATCCTTCAATTACAATGATTTAATTCAGTGGGAATGTTTGGACCTGCTCCACAGATTCACCTTTTTTGCTTGCTCTTGGATTCATGGTATATATTCAATGGGTCCTGCAACCCCATTATTGGGTCACATGATAAGATACAACCAAAAAGGTCCAAAGAAGCTGGTATTCCTAGATTCACATCCACTTTAATAATTTATTTATCATATACCATACACCATATTTTTAATACCAATGGATTGGAAATTCATTAGACACCATTGGTGACAGACTACTTTATTTACTCACACCCTATTTAGGAAACCACATTATACCAATGAATATCTCATAGCTATATGTATGGTTTTTGGTTTGTGCCAATTATATCTTCTTTTATTGGAATGAAACCTAGATTTTCGAAGGCTCTTATAGGTGTTTGGTCATCTTTTTTTTATTTTTTTGTATCCCTTATGTATGTGTATATCCTATTTTATGTTTGACTTCCTTGTACATGTAACATCATACATTTTTTGTTTTATTTGAAACTTGTTGGGTCATGAGTTTATTATTATATTTTTTTCATTTCAGTTAATTTTCAACTATATTTAGCACTGATATTGAGCTTATAATCCCTCCACCATACCATAAAGATACTCTCTCTACAATTTTGGAAAATATGGAAAAAAAGGTGGAGGGAATGAGACCATGTGGCTGTCTATTTCAGTTACTTACGAGTGAACTGGGTTAGCAACATCATATTCAAGGCCTAATCGGAATCAATAAGTGGTACTGGGAAATCAATTTGTATATATCAAACATGAATATATAATTCCATGATATGATGAATAAATTAAAATGATATAAAATATAAATTTTAATTAATGTGATGCTAAATATTTATTTGATATACCTAGGGGTATCAAACCATCGTAGGTGATCAAAAAAATGTATCAATCTATATATCTCAACTGGTATTGAACCACTGAAAGGAGAAGACCGCTAAAGAAGACAAGTAGAAGCATTTGTTGAAATCATGTTTTTTATCCATATTCTAACAATATTGTATCAACTGATTGATTTTTAGGATATAAAAAACATTGGGGGAGAATTTTTAGAAGAAATTAGTTTTTTCTGATATGAAAAATTATCTCATTACTTAGAGATGTGATCCATAGAGTGAGTGTATTTAAAAGGAATTCATTGAAATGAGTGGTGTTGGAGAAAACATGAGTATTATGAAGGAAAATACAACTCAACAAGTGGCATCAAAACCAGTTTGTACATAAATGCATAATCTAGAATTTCATATTATGATGATGATATTAGAATGATATAGAGAAAGATATAGAATTAATGTCTCGTTAAATCCTTATTTGAAATATCCAAGGGTATCAATCAAACATAAGTGATTAAAAAAACGATAACATGCTATATATATCATGGGGTATCAAACCAATAAAATAATGTGAATATTTATCAATAGATGTACGGACATTAATAGAATTAATTTCAATTATTTTAACGTATTAGCATTGTTTTATCAACTGATTATTTTTCATTGTATTGGAAACTAATGGGGATAAAATTTCATTAGAAATAAGTGGTTTCCCCACGATAAAAAATTATCTCATTACTTGGTGTCAATTAATGAATCTATTTTGGGGGTGATGGTGATGAGAATTCGAAGGTGGTTTAAGCCTTATCAAGAATAGGAGAATCCCCATAAAGAAATGATGAACATGGTTATCAAATTTAATAACATTTTTATCATGAAAAATTGGTATCAATCAGTTTAAATGTGGTATGTCTCACACATTTTTGGCATTATTTTCTATTCTCTTGTGTTTTTTCATAAGCGTGGTTGAGATCATTAGAATAATTGTTAAAATCTAAATACAAACGTGATTATATAATTATATGAGTTACATTGAAAACTATTAAATTATTTACATAGAATATTGTTTCTAATAATGAGTTATTGGATCGGAAGCCTTATATAGTTTTTTAATGACTCATTTTCCATGTTGAAAATTTAAATTCTGATTTTTTTATTAAAATAATGTTGGAGAGAGGAAGTGGTTCAATGTGTGAAAGGTTAATAATATCGAATTGTATTTTTTTCCAAAAAGTGGTATCAAGGATTAAATGAATAATTTAGATTTTTATAAATGGTAAAAGAGATAAAGGATTAATCAAAATGTTGAAATTAAGGTGTAACAACATGTCACAATAGGATCTCGGTGGAGAACATAGATAATACCTTGGTAGAATTTTTACATGATGAAGGGGGGTAGAGGTGAAGAGATATCCCCTTGAGTTTTAGTGAAATGAGGGAGAGAATGAACAAAATATGGATAAGACATTTTCATTTTATTTTCATTGGGGGTGAATTAAATTCCCCATAAATCCATTATTATTTTGAGATAAATGGATTTCCATGATGGAGCTGAAATTATGGTAGAATTTAAAGTAAAATCCAATAGGGAGAATTTTGAAACCACAAGTTGTGAATTGGATTTGTTACAAATTACTAGTGGAGTTGTTTTCATTTATTGATTGTGATGGGTGTCTTTTAATGACTTGAGAAACATGGATACATTATTTCTATAAAAAACATAGGTTCAATATCTCAGGCACAAAAAAACCTAAAATGAATTAAAAAAATCCAAGAGCCTTCAAAAAATCCAAAATAAAATTTTATAAAAGAATCATTAGTTTCAAATAAAACATGATTTTTTCATTTATAAAACACTAATCTTTCCTTAAAAATGTGAAATATTGATATAATTCCATAAATGTTTAAGAAATTCCTTTACTAGATCATGAAAAATATTCCATGGTATCAAAATAATTAATCCCAATTTTCCAAAACCATTTCCATATTAAACACATCGTGAAGAAAAAATTTTTTGTAAATAATTCCTTTATCACATCACACAAGAGCCTATGAAAATCAGTTTTATAAACCATTATTTCTATAAAACACCCCTTTCTGTAATTTTAAACACTTTTCATTGAAATCAAATAAATGTTTATCAGACACATTTTTTTTCAATGCATATGATAACATAATGAATGGAATGAAATAGAAATAACCAATCAAGGAATGAAATGAACCACACTAATAGCCCTCCAAACTATCCACACCTAATTAGATTCACTTTGGTTGAAAATGGAACATTTGGTATGTTATGTGTCGAATTATAACTATTCAATGCCTGGTTGCATTCCTAATAATGTGGATTTACTAATAAATTTATTATCTTAAATGTTGATGATATATATATTTTCTCCCAAATATTTGGAAATTAAAACTATTATTTTATTGGGAACTAATGAAAAATTAGAAAATTGAATGGATGTATTATAAAATGAAGGGGGGAAATAACAAAAAACCTCTAATGATATGAGATATGGTGCATCCCAATATTTAGATCAGATTATATGGGGATTTAGATTTAGAGGGAGGAATGTTATTCCACCGAGAAGACTCATATTTAATGAGCCTTTATTAACATAAAGGGTGAGTGTGCATTTGAACGCATATAAAACACCTGGATTGTGCCGTTGACAGAGCTAGATGATATGTTCAACCCATCTAATGTCCATGATTGAAAAAACCAAGCCTATAGTGTGTCACTTCCTTCTTTCATCCACTTGAATGTAAATAATTATCACAACCACTTATTTAGAAAAAACTAGCATATCTTTCTCTTAGAATCCTTGAACAATACTACATCTTTCACCTAGTGAAATTTTCTTTTACCAAATTAGTCCTTGACATATAATTGAAAATAAATACATTACCCTGCTCGAACCTTGGATATCTTGAAGTCACATTGATTATATAGGATTCCCATGCATTTTCAGTCAATTTTCTGATTTATACAATCCCTTTTTACATGTACCTAAAATCCAATGATATTCTTATCTTTACTAATAAAAAATTATACCTCATTCTACTACATCCCCACAAATACCATACTGTTTGATGAGTGTAACATTATTTGAAAAAACGGGGGCTTCAATGAATTAACCACACCCTTGTCACTCCAATATATGATAGCATGATCGCATACAATTATCATAATAGACGAAACATCCGAAGGAATGGATTCCATGTTTTAGATACAACCCTTCATAAGAGGCATGTCTTCTAAGAACGTAACCTAATCACCTTGCCCATATATACATAAAAATGTTATATATCCAGGTACCAATCTTATACAAATATAATACACCTCATGTGTATTATTTATATTGAAAAATGTAATTTGATATTCTATTTAATCAGTAGTGCATGCAAAATAATGTCATTATCCGTTGGGATTCCATGGAATACCTCAGTCTAACTTATTTCCCTTGGATACCGACAATCATTTGTACAAAGAGAGGAGGCTCTCTATCTAGAAATTATAATTGTATAATAAATATTAAGAGGGAAAATAGTGTATAAATGTTCCATTGGATGTGATTATATAAAGTAATCAGTATAAATATAGAATATGAGAGTGAAAAAATAGTCTTCATACTATAGTGATCATTTCAATGGTGAAAAATATATAATATTTTAATTCATAGATGTGAAATTTTAAATGATAATTCATATGAGGTTTTTGAAATTAAATTATATTTTTTAACGAATTTGTAATTACAAAATCCCATAATTTTATCAAAATTGTAGGCATTTTTAGAAATTATCATATGACTTGATATTTTATTTCAATAATAATGTGTAATTATTTAATAATCTATATTTTAAAATAATTTTCTTCATCTATCATTCATGAGATGAAAATTAACATATGGGAACTGTAAGAATATGTCATGTACCTGAATATGTATAAATTTTTCTTTGTAATTAATTTCTCTTGTAAAATATACCACACACAATAATCGGTGGAGAATTTATAGTACCCACAATTTTAATACATTGATAAGTTTCATATTCTACCTACTATATGAAAATTATTTCAGGGTCAGTTCTACTACACCCAATAAATAAGTACAACTCAATTTAGTTGGGAAGGTTCTAAATCAGGCAAATAATTCCTCAGTGTTTCTACTCAACACACTACAAGTTATACTCAAAACAGTGGTGTTGGTTCTCATCATTATATTGTTTATACTAAAAAACAATGTAGTACTATTCCAACAACATGTTTCTATGCATTTTTTTAAATAAAGTTTCTACCAAAAGAATCAGTAGTTCTACCTAGTACATCCCCTCTACTCATAGGAATGTCCACATGTCACTTTAAGAATAAATTTTCGTTTGATTAATTAATTCGATTGACCCATTTAATTATTTGTGGATTAATTATAGTATTAAAAATATATAGATTGATTAAAACCTCTAATCTTAAAAAAAAATTGTTAAATACACCCAAATGAATTATTTGAAAAAAATAATGAGTCCTGCTTTTTAAGGATAATTAGGGTTCTAGAGAGGGAGGAAATAAGAGAGAGATGGAGAGAGATAGTGGAAATATGAGTTCCAATGAATGATAAGGAATAAGTGTAAAATAAAGACATGATAGGATTTAGATGCAGAGGATATCTAGAATCATCAAGGAGAGGGTTGGCCCAATAAAATCATTCCCTTACATTTTTCTCATTTGATTTTGTTTATTCTTGTACACATTTATCCATTGGATATGGTCATTTCTCAGATAGATGTGATCAAGATAGGATTTTATGTTAAAATGTGTATCTTATATAAATTTTTAGTTAGATTTACTTAATAGAAATTTAGAGAGTCATACCCATAGGGAACCTTTTTTCAAATATTTTTATCTAGTGGTTCCTTTTTTTCATTTTGAATTATTTTTTTGTAGTTGTGATTTCAATTTTATTACTTAAATAAATATTGGGAAAATTAATGGATAAGTTTTTAAGTCCAAGACTAATTTTTTATTTTTTATTTTTTATTTTTCGAATTCTTAGAAATTTAATTCCACATATTATGACTTCCATGATAGTCAGAAATGGTATTTGTAGAATATGTTTTCTTCAAAATTTAACTCTTAAAAACTTAATGGGGAAATTACTCTAACCTCAAGAGAATAAAACTAAAAATTATTTAAATACAACAAGGAATTAAAGATGCATTATGTGGACCTAATAATGGGGTTGAAGCCCCTATCCCTAGGGGTTCACCAATCATTGTGGATGTGCCATCAGATGTTTAGACCAAGTCACAGAATGTTTCCATCCTATCTATTGGTGGTATAGTCATGGGAGAATTGGCTAGTGAACACTCTACTGCTAAAATCTATCCAACTATCAAGTACTATTATATGCATAAATATATTTTTGAATATTTATACAAGAAATACATGTTATACACCTTTAATAAATTAATTCTATTATATATTTAGGGATTCATTTATATTATTTTAATAAGATAGTCATCGATCTTGAAAAAATTATTGTGAACCCAGAAAATGAAGATTTGGATACTATTTTATTAGGGGTACACCAAAACATTAAAAAATTTATAAGACAAAATAAAAACAGAATTAAAGGAGTTCCAAGTCCAAATAAATATCCTTTAAGTATTACCTATGTCAAAAAGTGAGGCATTACAAATGAAACTGACCCAAAAAAATGTTCAGTCTCAAAACATAAATACAGTGATATTATGCCACTGAAAATTGAAAATGGGCATGGAATTTATTAAGAATTAAATTTAACCAATTAAAATATTTTCAAAGAATAGTCCAATGAATCAATTCACTCTCAACATATGTGTTGTGTGAAAAAATGTTTAATAATAATTGAGGATGTGAGGGAGGTTAATGCTTTATTTAAAAACAATACAACTTATACAATAAATGAAGTATGATATGTAATGATAAAAACCCATGATGTTGTTGTAAAAATAATGAAATTAAGTTTATTCCTAAGATATTAAGGAATTTAATGTCTCTATGTGTAACACCCCGAGCTTCCACGTTACACTTCTCTTTGAATAATACAGTAGCGTGTGTTGTACACAACTTCGAGTTCTAACACACACCACAACCAATCAAACGAGCCGTTATGAATAGTAATACCTAATTTTTGAAATTATATATATTTTATATTTCAAAATGGACTTCATTTTTGGATTCAGAATATCAAATTTAGCCTAGGGTGAAATTTTGGAACTTTTCGGATAACACTTATATTTTGATGAATAGTGAAAATTACTAAATTTTAATTAAAAACAACTTTTTTAATCAAAATAATTTATATTGATAAATTATGAATTTGAGTGTTTTTAAAGTATATTTAGAATATATTTTGACCATTTAATATAATTTTGGTCATTTTACATAATTTTACAATTAAACCGGAAATAAACAAGTGTCAATCTTTTGATAGTTATTATCTCTTAAAAACACGTTTTTTGTTTTAACAACGGAAATTAATTTTAAATTAATTTCTGCCACTTCTGTGTTTTGAATTTGGAAAAATGGATTCCATATTTGGAATCAGGATGTTCATATTGTGTAAATAGGTAACTTTTATTTTTATACATTTTGAATAATTACTATGGTAAATATTTTATTTACCATGGTTAAGGGTAAATCCGGTAAATAAGGGTTAAACAATAATATTATAATAATAGTAAATTAACCTAAAACGTGTCCTAAATTATTGGTTGATACATGTTCGACCATAGACATCTTTTGGTCGATTTTGGTATCCCATGGAGCCACTTGTAGGTGATAGGGACACTTTATTTTAATTAAGTAAAAATGAATACAAAAATGACACATGCATAAATCTTTTAGAAATTTTTTTTACATAGGGTTATATATGTTGGATTTACGACTATAAATATTAATTAGAAATCTAAAAATATTTCCTACAGAATCATATTTTATTTTTAATTTTGATAGATTACATAATTTACTTTATTTATGACACAATGAAGATACAGTAATTACCATAATAATGAAAATTTAAAATAATTGAAATTATAAATACCCAAATAAATATTATTTTAGACTTTTATTGAATTAAAATTATTTTATATGTTAATATTACATATTAGGATTTATGTAATTGACTTTTTTAGAAGTAATCATTCTGGTATGAGTTTCACAAAAATCAATTATTGAATAGTGTCAAAATTGACATAAACGCATTTTTCAAAAAAATATTATATTATTAATTGAAATTAAATTCCTAAAAATATAAGGTTCGGACAAGAGACTTATATCATGATATGTGTATCATTAATGGACCACTTGGGGGTCTCTTGGATGTATATAGTATGTTTATTAACCATATAATATAAAAATACAAAGAGACACTGTAAAAGTGAAACTAATTAACTTAGAGTTAATACTTAAAGATAAGGTTCATATAGTAACCCAAACCTGTCTAAATTATATTGGTTGATTGGTTTTCGACCCATACCCACCTTAAAATTTATATAATAAACTTTGGATCCATTAGAAACCGAATATGAATTTATTATAAATTAATATTTCTAGCTTTTCCAAAGGTGCCCCTCACCCCTCTTATAAAAGGGCACTCCCCCTTATCATTACTTCACGCCATCAAAGCCTTTTGGTTCGGCCAAAATCTTCACCAATACTCTCTCAACTTCCCTAAATACAACCTAGATGTCTTAGTTTGATCAGAAAGCCAACCTAAGGAGCCCTTTTTATCAAATCAAAAGGAAGAACACGAAAAAGAGGTAATGATTTCACCACCTTTTTCCAAGTTCCTTTCTTTTCCACTTATTTTTCCTTTGTTATTACCATTATAAAATAATAACTCCAGTATCATATATATACTGTGATGTTATTATAAATATGGTACAACCATATTCAGGATTCTATCCATCCTTTGAATAACATGTCACCATACGTGCGTAGGTGCGGCTTACCGTCTCCACGTCGTGGTGTAATTGTTATTCAGTAAATTATTATTTGTATGGGTATAATAATGATGTGTAAATCATGTAAATAATAAATATAAAATGATAATTATTATTTGTATATGATATACCATCCAATTATATATTATTTTAATATCAAAATAATGATATTTTCACTCGTGCGTACGTACGGATTACCGTCTCCAAGACGCGATGAGATTCATTTCCAAGTTCACCATTCATCGATGATTATAATAATATATATTACTAATAAGTATGTAATATATGGAATAATAATACTACTAGATATATATATATATATATATAAGGAATTATGTACGTACATATATCTTATTCACTTACTTCCGTTCAATACTATATGAAAACAGAAACAACGCTTATGCGTATGTACGGACTACAGTCTCCATAAACGGTGTTTTCCATTTCATATATATGTTTATTATACATATTTATATTCTAAATATATATGATATATTTATCATGTATTATATTCTGGAAGTATTTAAATCATGATCTAAGTGATACAACCAAGAGTGACAAGTTAAAACACGTACGATAAAGAAAGTGATTATTACCCGAAATGTTAACTTAACATGGAAATTATTATTAAATGGGTAATATAAAAACATAAATGAATCATGTATGATATCATAAATATTAATATGGTTCTGGTATAATTTAATAACATACTACGATCTTCGTACAGGAGGTTAAACATACCCTCGACTAAAGAAAAGTGCAAGGTAAGGGGTTTTCATCTCACTCCTTATTCCCGTGAGATTCATGCCATATTGCCACCATTACCTTTTGTGTGGTGTATGTTCTACCCATAATTATATTATTTATGTAATACACTTTCATTTATGTGTATTTACATATTAATTGTATGATACCTCTTTCATGGGTTGTATGTTTCATAAGTTACCAAATTGGTAAGGGTTTACTTCGAAATCTCTTCATTATATGAGGTTATTTATACGTAATAATCTACTGGGATTTCCTTATCATCCACATCTATGTTTCTTAAAAATTTATTTCACAACATTTTTACTATTTACTAGAATATGGGTTAAAGTCATTTATACCCTTGTTGACTTTTATAAGTGGTTTATAAAGGAATATTTCGGTCATTTTCCAAACAATGTCCTTTTTAACCTTTTTTTGACAAAATTAAGGTAATAATGTTTTTTTTAACTTATACGGAGGGTGCGGTTATTCTCCGCCGTTATTACACCTTTGAAGCTTCCATCACAATCTTATAATGATATTTTCAAAATAAAGGTTTTCTCTATAATTATGAGACTTTTAAAATGATTTAAAAAAAAGAGATATTTCTCTCAAATAGTATTGATTTCATCTATGTCAACATCCTTTGATAAATTTTAAACTTGTTTCAAGTTGATTTATTATGACACAACTCATCCACACTATATTTAAGGTTTTGTGATATTTTTGACTATGGATGTGTTATTTTTATGCCATTAATGGTTTATGATTAATGTTTTGACATTTTGTATGTTAGTTTTAATACGAATGTTTATGTTATATTTCATCCTCTTCTTAAGATGAATGTGTTGGACTAGTATGTTCCTGGTTGGGGACCGGTAAAATTAAGCCCTCCGGGTTGGTTTACGGTTATTAGAGGCACGGCGGGTTGGTGTCCGATTATTAGAGGCACTCCGGGTTAGTGTCCGGTTATTAGAGGCACTCCGGGTTGGTGTCCGGTTATTAGAGGCACTCCGGGATGGAGTCCGGTTACAGAGGCTCTCCGGGTTGGGTTCCGGTTACAGTGATCCCTTAGGTCCTGGCATGAGGCCTCGACAGAGAAATTAAATTTCGGCATCATGCATTCCATCATTATGAAAGTGGTTAGTGATATTGCATGTGATTATTCGATTAGTAGAATATCCATCTGAATAAGTAAATGACATTATTTCATTTTATTTCTGCCATATTATGCTGAAGTTCAAGTTTAAAAGGATTTAGTTTTAGTTTTATACAATGCCTTAAATGTTTATTCTTATTTATGAAAGTTACCACTGTATTTCTTACCCTTACTGAGCATTTGAGATCACCCCTTTCTATGTTTTATTTTTCCCAGGATTCCAAGAAGTGTAATGTGATTGATATGCAGGGTTAAGCCAACGGAATAATGGTGTTCATAAAGATTATTTATGTTGTTTTGTACATCATAAAGTGAAAATGTAACATTCATGTATGTGATCTATTTTTCCAAGACTGTTAAACTGATTGGTCCTTCGGGACTTGATTCCTTGTAATCATGCCAATGTATTAAAATAATGCACTGACTCTGGTTAACTGGGGTTGGGGTGTTACAGTTGGTATCTGAGGAAGTTTAGCAATAACCTTGGAAACTAGATTTAGATGAACTCTGATTAGAGCACGTAGACCTAAGATGAACTTTGAGGATTAGTATATAAAAACTTCCTAGAATTTTGGTATTGTAGTGATTTTGTGAGTTTTCTGAGCAATACATCCCTGTCTGGATACGAGCAGGTAGAGGCAGCTCTGGCACAGATGTGCCTATGGGTAAAACCTAAAAACACCGCTTTGAGCAAGACTCGAACGGGAACTGGTGCACGACAACGGTCCTTGCAGAACTTTTGGTTACGACACTCCCTGGGGATATGCTTAGGATAATTCTCATTTCCTTTATAGACCATTATTAAGGTCTTATGAGTATATACTTACTCAATGAAAACATTTTTATGTTTGTGGATTATATCCACAAACTGTTCAATTTGTGTTAGGTATTTTAAAAGTTTGGTAATTATTCATTGCAATTCATAAACTGAACCAGTTTATGCTATTGTATAGAAATGGCACCCAGTAGAAGGAATGTGAACTCCCGTAATACGTATGATCCAAAGACTAATAAGGATCATATCTTTCATGGTCCTATGCTAGAATTTAGAAGGTAAATAGTTTCCCACGTATTATAATAATATGATGAAATAGTATCATGTGTTGATAAGATGAGTAAAGAATTCTCAGAGTCTTATGTCTTTGAAGCGAAGAAAAAGAAGAAAATGATGGAAGAGAGAAATATGGGTAAAGGGAAGAGGGAAAAGAAGAATTTTCCCATATGTGACAATTATGGGAAGAAACACCCTGGAACTTTCCTGAAAGGAATGGGAGTTTGTTATAAGTGTGGAAGAAAAGGGCATAGAGTACGCGACTGCAAGGGTAAGAAAATGGTTTCAAATGTACAATGCTTCATTTGCAAGGAGTTTGGACACTACGCGAACCTATGTACCAGTCATCAGACTATGCCACAAATGATGCTATTGGATAATAATCAAGTTATGATACTACCACAGATGAAGAGGAATGACTAGTGTTCTTATGTTGTCATTTTAGAATTATTTCATTTAAGTGTTGTATCAATAATGTTCTGGAAATAAATAAGGATTTTACTACAGTACTATTTAATTAAGGATTTGAGATTTTATGGTACTAAGAAAAGTGACTCCGCAGTGAGCTAATTTTTTTTTTGGAAATTACATGGTTGAGGGAAAGATAAAACTTAATATGGTCCTAATATTGAGGTAGTGATTTTGGAATAAGAGATGGTTGATTTTGGTAATTCATGATGTGGCGGTGTTTTAAAAGAATATATGAGGAAGGCGTTAAAATGTTATTACCTGAAAAAAAGGATCCTCATTATGTTTAACTTCCTTGTAAATTTTGGACTGTGAGTTTGGATAATATTATTTTGGATAAGTCTAATGGTTGGAATGGATTAAGTTTGAGGGGTTAGTTTTTTGGATTTTTATAAAAGGAAAACACGCAGACCGTGTGACGACCCGTCGTGTTAGACAAAGCTATGGGAATCGAATCCACAACCATAGTGCAATTGGGATTTATCACCTACCATTGTGCTACATGATGTTCCTGGATGGTATAATGTAGTTTCTTTACATAAAGGGTCTGATATGTGAAATATAAATTCATTATATTTGTAACCCTATACGATTAGGATAAATAGATTATTTTTGAGTAGTATTATGTTTTGGGGTGAAAGATGAGTTTTTGGTAGAAATTTATTAATGGATAAAAATCTAATTATAAAGTAGGTATATCTCTTTATGATCTTAGCCAATCTCATAAATAAATTCCTCAATATTAAGAAAAGTAACTTAGAACAAAAATTTTGTCCTAGATGGTACCTTAGATCATCACTAATTTATGGCTTTGGGATTGTTGGCCTTTTCATATCCATGTTCTCTACCACTCTCTATCAGATAATTGATGGTTAGATTTCTCTTCCATATCCATATTTCCCAACATGGAACCCTAGTATGTGTTATTCTCAGAAATCTTCATACTTTACACTCTTTATTTTAAATAGAGGCCCCATTAATAAATTTTTCGATGTGGGATTTGAACTAAGATATTTTGAAACATCAAAAATGTGTTATCCTAATACCTTATGTTTTGTTGAACCGATGGTATTTTAAA
The DNA here is from genome assembly GCA_963277665.1 of Viscum album. Taxonomy (NCBI): domain Eukaryota; kingdom Viridiplantae; phylum Streptophyta; class Magnoliopsida; order Santalales; family Viscaceae; genus Viscum; species Viscum album. The sequence goes on from OY728151.1 coordinate 1,737,801,749, forward strand.
TCATCATAGATTGATGAATTTAAGGACCTCAATTTTAAACTTGTTTGTGATTGATGACCTCAATCACTACCTATAAATATTTACGTTTTCCCCAATTATTTGTCTCTAATTGCCACCAATGTTCTCCTAATTGAGATCATAATTTGGTGGTGACCCTTTCATTTCTCTTTTACTCATATTAAGACTAAATTTTAGTAACCAAATTTCCGATGTGGGTTTTTTCCACAAAGATATTTTCTATTTTCAACCTTAATTTTCAAAGAACAATATCAAATTGCGAGGACGCAATTTCTTGATGGAGGGGAGAATGTAACACCCCGAGCTTCCATGGTACGCTTCTCTTTGAATAATACAGTAGCGTGTGTTGTATGCAACTTCAAGTTCTAACACACACCACAACCAATCAATCTAGCCGTTATTAATAGTACTACCTACTTTTTGAAATTACATATATTTTATATTTCAAAATGGACTTCATTTTCGGATTCGGAATATTGAATTTAGCCTAGGGTAAAATTTTGGAACTTTTCGGATAACACTTATATTTTGATGAATAAGGAAAATTACTAAATTTTAATTAAAAACAACTTTTTTAATCGAAATAATTTATATTCATAAATTATGAATTTGAGTGGTTTTAAAGTATATTTAGAATATATGTTTACCATTTAATATAATTTTTGTCATTGTACAAAATTGTACAATTAAACCGGACATAAACAAGTGTCAATCTTTTGATAGTTATTATCTCTTAAAACACGCTTTTTATTTTAACAATGGTAATTAATTTTAAATTAATTTCTGCCACTTCTGTGTTTTGAATTTGGAAAAATGGATTCCATATTTGGAATCAGGATGTTAATATTGTGTAAATAGGTAACTTTTATTTTTATACATTTTGAATAATTACTGTGGTAAATATTTTATTTACCATTGTTAAGGAAAAATCTGGTAAATAAGGGTTAAAACTAATATTATAATAATAATAAATTACCCTAAAACGTGTCCTAGACTTATTGGTTGATACATGTTCGACCATAGGAATCTTTGGGTCGATTTTGGGACCCCATGGAGCCACTTGTAGGTGATAGGGACACTTTATTTTAATTAATTTAAAATGAATACAAAAATGACACAAACATATATCGTTTAGAAAAACATTCATTACATAGGGTTATATATGTTGGAGTTTTGACTATAAATATTCATTATAAAGATAAAAAGATTTTTTACATAATTATATTTTATTTATAATTTTTATATATTACATAATTTACTTTATTTATGACACAGTGATGATGCAGTAATTACCATAATAATGAAAATTTAAAATAATTGATATTATAAATACCCAAATAAATATAATTTGAGACTTTTATTGAATTACACTAATTTTCTAGGTTAATATGACATATTAGAATCTATTTAATTGACTTTTTTAGAATTAATAATTCTTTTATGAGTTTCAAAAAAATCAATTAATGAATAGTGTCAAAATTGACATAAAAGAGTTTTTAAAAAAAATATTATATTATTAATTGATATTAAATTCCTAAAAGTCTAAGGCTCGGCCAAAGGACTTATATCATGATAGTTGTATCATTAATGTACCACTTGGGGGGTCTCTTGGATGTATATATTACGTTTATTAACCATATAATATAAAAATACAAAGAGACATTGTAAAAGTGAAACTAATTAACTTAGAGTTAATACTTAAAGATAAGGTTAATATAGTAACCCAAACCTGTCTAAATTCTATTGGTTGAATGTTTTTCGACCCAAAACCACCTTAATATTTAAAGAATCGACTTTGGAGCCATTAGATACCGAATATGAATTTATTATAAATTAATATTTCTAGCTTTTCCAAAGGTGCCCCTCACCCCTCTTATAAAATGGCACTCCCCCTTCTCATTACTTCACACCTTCAAAGCCTTTTGGTTCGGCCAAACTCTGCCCCAATACACTTTCAACATCCCTCACTACAACCTAGAGGTCTTATTTTGATCATAAAGCCAACCTATCTAGCCCTTTTGATCAAATCATAAGGAAGAACCCGACGAAGAGGTAATGATTTCACCACCCTTTTCCAAGTTCCTTTCTTCTTCCACTTCTTCTTCCTTTGTTATTACCATTATAAAATAATAACTCCAGTATCATATATATAATTTTATGTTATTATAAATATGGTACAACCATATTCAGGATTCTATCCATCCTTTGAATAACATGTCACCATACGTGCGTACATACGACTTACCGTCTCCACGTCGTGGTGTAATTGTTATTCAATAAATTATTATTTGGATGGGTATAATAATGTTGTTTAAATCATGTAAATGATAAATATAAAATGATAATGATTCTGTATATATGATATAACATCCAATTATATATTATTTTAATATCAAAAGAATGATATTTTCGCTCGTGCGTACGTACGGATTACCGTCTCCACGACACGATGAGATTCATTTCCAAGTTCACCATTCATCGATGATTATAAAAATATATATTACTAATAAGTATGTAATATATGACATAATAATTCTAATGTATATATATATATAAGGATTTATGTACTTACATATATCTTATTCACTTACTTTCGTTCAATACTATATGAAAACAGAAACATCGTTTATGCGTACGTACGGACTACCGTCTCCATAAATGATGTTTTCCATTTCTTATATATGTCTATTATAAATATTTATATTCTAAATATATATGATATATTTATCATGTTTTATATTTTTTAAGTATTTAAATCATGATCTATGTGATACAACCAAGTGTGACAAGTTAAAACACGTACGATAAAGAAAGTGATTATTACCCGAAATGTTAACTTAACATGGAAATTTTTATTAACTGTGTAATATAAAATAATAAATGAATCATGTATGATATAATAAATATTAATGTGGTTCTGGTATAATTTAATAACATACTATGATCTTCTTATAGGAGGTTAACCGTACCCTCGACTAATGGAAAGTGCAAGGTAAGGGGTTTTCATCTCACTCCTTATTCCTGTGAGATTCATGCCATATTGCCACCAGTACCTTTTGTGTGGTGTATGTACTGACCATAATTATATTCATTGTGTAATACACTTTAATTTATGTGTATTTAAATATTCATTGTATGATACCTCTTTAATGGGTTGTATGTTTCATAAGTTACCAAATTGGTAAGGGTTTACTTCGCAATCTCTTCATTATCTGAGGTTGTTTATACGTAATAATCTGCTGGGATTTCCTTATCATCCACATCTATGTTTCTTAAAAATGTATTTCAAAACATTTTTACTATTTACTAGAATATGGGTTAAAGTAATTTATACCCTTGTTGACTTTTATAAGGGGTTTATAATGGAATCTTTCCATCATTTTCCAAACAAGGTCCTTTTTAACCTTTTTTTGACAAAATTAAGGTAATAATGTTTTTTAACTTATACGGTGGGTGCGGTTATTCTCCGCCGTTATTACACCTTTGAAGCTTCCTTCACAAGCTTATAAAGATATTTTCAAAATAAAGGTTTTCTCTATAATTATGCGACTTTTAAAATTATTAAAAAAAGAGATATTTCTCTCAAATAGTATTGATTTCATCTATGTCAACATCCTTTGATAAATTTTAAACTTGTTACATGTTGATTTATTATGATACAAATCATCCACACTGTATTTAATGTTTTGTGATATTTTTGACTATGGATGAGTTTTTTTAATTCCATTAATGGTTTATGATTAATGTTTTGACATTTTGTATGTTAGTTTTAATACGAATGTTTATGTTATATTTCATCCTCTTCTTAAGATGAATGTGTTGGACTAGTATGTTCCGGGTTGGGGACTGGTAAAAGTAAGACCTCTGGGTTGGTGTCCAGTTATTAGAGGCACTCTGGGTTGGTGTCCGGTTATTAGAGGAACTCCGGGTTGGTGTCCGGTTATTAGAGGCACTCCGGGTTGGTGTCTGGTTATTAGAGGCACTCGGGTTTGGAGTCCGGTTACAGAGGCTCTTCGGGTTGGGTTCCGGTTACAGTTATCCCTTAGGTCTTGGCACGAGGCCTCGACACAGAAATTAAAGTTCGGAATCATGCATTCCATCATTATGAAAGTGGTTAGTGATATTGAATGTGATTATTCGATTAGTAGAATATCCATGTGAATAAGTAAATGGCATTATTTCATTTTATTTCTTCCATATTATGCTGAAGTTCAATTTTAAAAGGATTTTGTTTTAGTTTTATACATTGCCTTAAATGTTTATTCTTATTTATAAAAGTTACCACTGTATTGCTTACCCTTACTGAGCATTTTAGCTCACCCCTTTCTATGTTTTATTTTTCCAAGGATTCTATGAAGTTTAATGTGATTGATATGCAGGGTTATGCCAAGGGAATAATGGCATTCATAAAGTTTATTTATGTTGTTTTGTACGTCATAAAGTGAAAATGTAACATTCATGTATGTGATCTATTTTTCCAAGACTGCTAAACCGATCGGTCCTTCGGGACATGATTCCTTGTAATCATGCCAATGTATTAAAATAATGCACCGACTCTGGGTAACTTGGGTCGGGGTGTTACACTATGTATTATTTATATGGACGAGTTTTCTATATTTAGAGATTGATTACTATATTATATTATATTATTGTATTACACCAATATCCTAGTAGAATATCAAGTATCTCAACTAATATCAAGGAGATGATGGTTTTTCATACCTAGTGTGCCCTCAGGTCATACGAGTATAGAAAAACCTAAAGAGAATCAATCTTATTATCCACTAGTTAGTGAGTTAATCCTTGTGTTCTATGGTTAGTATAGAGGAGTGTATTTACATAGTGGTGGAGGAATTCATGAATGTTTTTATGTAAAAACCCTGGGGTTTTTTATATTCATAGGTTAGTTTCTACTTTAACATATATTCATGGAAGGATTTATAAGGCAGTCTAGAACTTTAGTTATGAGGAATCATCCATTAGAGTATCTTAAGGCACTATCACTCTGATGATAGGATAAATATAAAAGGTTTTGTAAGTCCTAATTTATAGTTATTTCATGGGATTGAAACTCATAGTTGATTCTTACAATGAAAATAAAAATTTATTATGGAATTGTGGGTTGGTCCATGTGAGTGAAAGTGGAAGTAATTGATGTTGATGAAAAGAGCTATTATCAAAGGGTATTTTGGTTATCAAAAAATTAATAAGGAAAATTTTAAACACAAGGTTATTAAGATAATTTTAATTGGTTATCTCAATTTGGTTAATGGGTATATTTTTCTCTAACTTTCCAGGGATTCATAAATGTTTCATAAGTAGATATGGAATTTTTGAAATTTTTATTTTTCTAGGTAGTATACTTTTTTCATGAAACAACTTTACGATGAAAATGAAGGGACTAACCAAGAGTCTGTTACATCACTATAACTATAGATAGATTAAACCCATAATGAGGAACATTAACTAGTATCTATTAAGTATTCGAGTATAGATTTTGAATATAAATTAAAAAATGATAGCGTTATATGGGAGTAATAGGGCCACTGGGGAGGTTCAACTATGTTGATATAATAGTATATTATTTTATAGTGTCATGTTAGGTGGAAACTATAAAATTGAGGAATTAATAGAAGGGGAAAATAGTCATAATAGAGGTGATTAAAAACCAACCACATGACATGTTTAAAATGTCTTATAATGCTAAAGTGAGAAAACCAAAATGGGTATTCCAAATTAAAGAGGTGTTTTCAAGGAACGGTGGGGTCATGATTATATCCATGATGGTAGGAAAAGCAGATCAGTAAAAGATAAAAATCAGTTAGCTATGCTAAAATAATATATAAAGTGGTTAATTATTTCTCAAAAATATTAATTTTGTATTATTACTATTCCCATTAACCTTCATTAGTTGAAAATTATTGCTGTGATAGTTTTTTTATTGGATTATCCCAAACATACATTGGGGGAAATGTAGCCTAGTTTTATATGATACAACCCAAGAGTATATTGCGCCCAACATAATGAGGGAATGCATCCACCACCTTCCTTCAATGTAGTTTCCTTAAATTCCTATCCCTTTATGAATAGATTTACCCTATAATTCAAATTCATTTAATGGTTTCAATATATTCAAAAAAATAGAAAGCAACAAATATGATGATATTTGATATGTTGAATATGGTTGATGTTTTTTATTAAATTTAAAGTATATGGAATATATTATAAATGGAAATATGTCCCTTTGTTGGTGGAAGAAGGAGATCATCTATTTCATGGAAATATTTGTAGGCCACTCTTCCTCCACAATGAATCAATAATCCTAAATTATGAAGATTCTAGAACCCCTAATTGTGTGAGTATACTTAGGTTTTGAACCAAGATCTGAATACCAGTGGATTAAATATAGAGGGAGGTTTCCCACATTTTTTGATCATTTAATCTACTTTAATAAATAAGATTCAGAAGGTTTATATTCCTTTGGTTATAGAGGTATGATTTGTTCTTAATTTTCCATTGACATTAATTCCGTGAAGGATAGATTAGGAATATATGGGTTTCCATATTTTTCCTTCATTCATATGATGAACATGAAAAATATATCAAGGGTCTAAAATCCCGCTTCTATAATGAATCAATGTGTAATTATTACTTGTTTAATAATGAACGTTTATGGAGAATCGTAACACAATTCCCCATGTAATATTATGTTATATGTTTACATAGTGTGGGGTTATTCCCATTTAAATTATGTTAATAATATAACATAATATGAATTGGGAACTCAAAATTATGTTAAATTTTTAATATAATGTAAAGGGTGAATGAAAACATGAGTTATTGAGATAACATAACCTATGTCATTACCATGGAAAAAATAATTTTTTCCCTATTCTTATCATTGTGTTGAGTGTTAATGTATTGTGGGTAGGTAAATTGTCATTATGTTGTGTGGAAATGTAATGTCAGGCGTGGAACACAACACACATTCCCAAATAATGAAAATGTGCATTATAAGAACATCCCACAACATACTTCTGCTCAGATGTGAACTACTACATTATCAAGAATGATATATGGGTTGTATTTTAATTCTCATACAACTTCTATATTTCACATCTTCTATCATCGTTCAAACCTATATGGTGGAACATTTTCCAAATATTTCCCAATGCTCTTCCTGTTAGTGTTGACCCGCATTAGCCCTATACATTGCAAGACTATGTTGAGGGTCTATATAATGTCGAGTGATAGTATAAAAAATTTAATTTTTTATATTTATTTTATCTTTCTTAAATTTTTTAAATTATTTATAAATAAAGTATTACGAATTAAAAAATATATTTTTTATAATCCTAAATTTAAATATGAAAAGTTTATATTCGTTCCTCATGTTTAATAATGTTTTTATTGAATTATTTATTCCTTTACCATATTCATAAATATTTTTTTATTACAGAATGTTAATTAATGGGTATTGTTATATTTATGTGTTTAATTGATTCTAAGTGATAATTTTTTTAATTTCATTCTATGTAGGATTCTACATGATTTAGTTTTTAATCTATATTTTCCACATTTAATTTTTTGAGTTACAATCTTGTGAATAGTTTTAAATATATTTTCTATATATTAAGTGTTAGATATATCAAAAATATAAATATCTATTTAATTAATTCTCCCTTATGAGAGGGGAATGAGTTTGATCTACTCACAGATGTGCAGTCTTATGTCTTGTTCTAGAAAGGTATGGGTTGGTTGTGTGTTTCTCGGTGATTAATCTAGTGGAGTGTGTCAATATCTTATAAATCTGTTTTTACATGAAAATTACATGCACATTATACATGATATTCATTTGAATATATATAAGAACATATTCAGATTTATTTTTTGCGTAAGTGACACAATGTTACAGGTTGTTTAGATGATAATACATCAATGTTGTATGAAGACATTAATTTGGTAGATGAGATAGGGATTAAGAAACTAAATATATAGATGTATACATACATAAAATAATAAAACCTGAGAATATACAAATTTCATATTATTCAAAAGTTATTAAAATAATATGCATATGAATTATATTATGTTGGTAATATTTTGAAAGAAAATCCCTCAAATACTAAGCATGAGATTTATTATGGAAAGAAACTTTTAAAGATCTTGATATCTAACTAGGAATGTTTTTTCAATGTACGGTGCCCCTATAGTATCTTGTACAAGACAAAGAAGTAATTTTTGACAATAGATTATCCTTTTCTAGGTTCTTCTAAATAAGGGTTCTCCTATGTTGACTTTTATTATCCAGTTATTGTCAGCTTCTTTACGATACACCTATTTAAGAAACCATAAGAGTTAGGATACAAAAGAAATAGAGTTGAGTTTTTCCAAATGGTGGATTCGAGCAATGGAATGTCCATTAAAACCTCCAAGAACCATAATTTTTATGATATATATGATTCCTTGCCTAAATAACATGGCTGTGAGAGGAACTCCAATGATGACTCATTACTTTTTGAAATATTGGTCACTTAGGTGTTTTCAGTCATAATTTTTATGAGTTTAGTTTAATTAAAAGTCCTTGATGAAATGATATAATTCATGATACTAACTGATGGATGTTTCTATATTATAGGTTATGGATTAATTCATGATAATCATATTGAAAATTCTCATAGGTGTGTCCTATAAAATAGTTATACATTGTTATCTAGGGTTTAAAATTTTATCAATGTAAGGCATTAAAAACATTTGAATATGAATGTTATCGAAGTCAATTTGACAAACTTGACTCATGGGTCTTAGAAACTATTTGTGCATCACTATCACAATCTGACCAAAATACCCACTCAACTAAGATATGAAGTGGACTACAAGATGACTCGAAAGGGCTTCCTGATCCCTGCAGGATGACAACTAGCACCCAAGAACTGATCAACAACTATAGGGGACATTTTTTACCAACATGAAATGAGAGACATGGAATTTAAATATAAATAAATATATATATATAATATAACATTAAATAAATAATAATTAATTAAATAATTCCAATAGATGTTATAAAACTCAAACATACTAGTCCAACAACTGTTCACACATTGGTACTCTAGATAGAAATCAAATACATACTCAATGTCCTTACCATACAAGATAAATTTTTGAAACATGAGTAACATGTAGATCCCATAAAAAATATTTTTTCTTGAAACCAATTGATGAAAATTTATTCATACCAAAGAGTCCTATAAGTCGATACCAAATATAATTGGTGATCAATATCAAATGATATGCAAAGTGTAGCTTACATGGAGAGCACTTCCTTAATCGTACATGGTAAAATAGTTTCATAATGAAATAATAAGTAATACATTCATGAAATATATTGAATTATTTAACAATATAAACATTTCTATAATTCACTAATCCCATTTCATAGTTGGTCCCCCAATTTCAAAATGGATACACTCACCACCTTTAATAAAATTCCCTCTATTGTAGGATTGAGAAAGTTCACCCCATTTTATGAACAATATTTCACCCCATTTGCAAGAAAACCCTAATTTCAAACCATTATTGTATGAAATATAGAAAAAATCCTAAAAACACTAGGATATTTACAAAATACTTTGGGGAGTGGGGGTTCCACATCCACACCATTTTATGTGTGCGGTGTGAACTAGACTCTGAGATCCACTTGATTCCCTTCTATTGATTAATTGGAAAAGGCATTTGGAATGATGTATTTGACTTTATGCTTTGTAATCCCCTACACTAAATTTTCTAGTCTATGATCTTATCTCATTTATAAATTGATTGATTATTTTAATTTTATTTTTCCTTTAGTGAATAATTACTTTTTTATAATATGTAGAACACTTGAAATTTAAAAATTGATTCCAAATAGGTAATTCACTTCAATTCACATGTATTCAAGCTGGTGTTTCATCTATAGTAATTTCATTTAGGATTTAGTGACAACAATATATTCATTTTATGAAGTTATTGGATAAAGTAGTCATGTTTGATGTATATATATGAAATAAATAATTAAAAAAGGTAAAATGAACAACCCAATGTTAACTTTATACCAACCTAATGGACATCGATATATCCCAAGAAATATTTTTGATATTATTCATTTTATAGAGAAAAAAAATCCACAACTCCTTTGATATATTTTTTAATTTTTTTCTCTACACTAAATTTACTTTCCATTAGATTGATTTGATACCATGCTGCTTGAAATGTAGAAAATAGAATATCTGTTCATGTCATTGAAACTACTTTTCTAAAAGATTTATGTTAAAGTGAGTCCCACCTGAAAATAATGCTTTTAGATTCTCATGGTATTTATCCCCTTAGATGAAGGGTTAAATAAAATATTTAGAAGAAAGAATGAAATTTCCAGAAACTATACGTCCACTATTATCCTTTTTCAAAAAAAATCCATTCTTATAAAATATGTCACCTCTATTATTTGTTTTTTACATAACTATCAATATTCATTCTAATTATCATATATATTTACTTTGTTCACACAACACCATATATTTCAGATAACATAATATTCCATTTTTTAACCAAACCCCTGAAAATCTCATTCATATTCCAAATATGGATGTAGTGGCATCAAATTTCCATATTCTTTAAAATTTTATCTTGTTCGTGAAACATTGTAATTAAATGAAAAATATTTTTGTCCACTTCTTCTACTCAACCCCCAAATAACTTCCAATGTATTACAAGCCCATATTAATAATTTATAAAAGGTATCCATGGTTATATGACTCTATCATCAATATTACTAGAAATTGTTCAATAAATACAACAACTCAAAAACTATGAATCTCCAGTATGAGATCTTATTACCTAAAAAATCATTTAGATCCTAAATAAAATAGGACATATAAAGAACCAACATACCACTAACACATTTATCCAATAGAAACCATGATAATAATATTTATATGAATCTAATATATAATTCTTATGGGAACATCAAGGGTTGGTATCACTACTCACTAGATACGGAAATAGGGTTTATATAGAAAATACCAAGAGAATAAACATTGGAAGAAAAGAATCAACAAAATCACAAAAGATCCTCTAGGACTGAAATCCGAAATAACTGGAGAAGAAAATAGGGGTTGTCTTTTGGAAACCATGTAAAGAATCTTCATATGAAAATAATCACCAAATTTCCAAAGGTACACTAGGTTTGAGAGACCTAATTACTATAGAAGTAAAGATGATTTTTTGGGAAGTAATGAGGTCTAGAAATATGATTTATGAAACCCATATAACACATGATTTACCATTAATGGATTATACCACTCCCCCAAAACTCAACGATCATTTAGAGTCATTTAAATATGAGTTTGAAAAAAAACCATGGATTTGACCATGATACGGTCGATCCTTTGAAGGACCATGATATAAGAAAATATCCCTCACTATTATATTTCAGAAATGAAACATGACCTTAACTTGGATAAAAAAACTATCATACCCACCTTCTCAGGATTTCTATTGTCTCTAAATTACGTAGTTGGACCACCCCATGCACCACACCCTCTCCCATGGAATAAGGCACCCAAACTCAGAATTTCGAACTCACCTATAGAGCTCGATTTCATGATGAGAATGAAACCCCAGGGAAACCATTTTGGTTATTGAGCAATCCTCATTTTCTATAAGGGAAACCTTCCCTTCACTACGGTTATCCATATGATTTGAATATTTACATGGCCATGACCAGATCACCATAACCATAACATTGAAAAACCCAGGACCATGTTAGAAACCATAGTTGGTACTATATCATTGTGATGCCTAGAAAGAACAAAAACATATTATTTGAGGCCAACACCCCTCCAAACATCCCAAAACCAACCCAAGACATCACATTACATATAAATACCTAATATTATTGGGGAATATAATACCAAAATCTATGGTGTTATTGCTCAATCTTGAAAACATACATCCATGGTGTGACTGAACTCACAAATCACTGAAGGAAAAGTTATAAAGTGAGGTACATGAAATCTCAAATCACGGTTCCTTTATAAACTCAAGCACCACTATGATTCAACGTGAAAAATATTGGAATTAATCACCATGTTAGACACACACATACCAAAAGGATTTACCGTGCTTATATAAAATTCCAGCATTATAATAGAAAACAATAGAAAATGGACAAGAGAATAATCATAAATCCATGACATATGAAACATTTTTTTGCGACCTTTATTTAATGAATAACTCATATATTCCCTTCTTTTTCCATCTCCCCTCACCCCTAGCTTCTCTACCTTCTCTATCACTAAACCACTCAATTCGAATATACCTGAATGATGATCTAAATTGAGGAATACCGATAACAGATAATAAATTTTGATTAACAGGAATGAATGTGATAAATTTTAACATCCTCGCATTAATTATACAAACAACATTTAGGGAGTTATAGAAACATTAGAAACCCAAATCAAACCTCGACTAGAATTCAAGAAATCACATCACGAGAAGTAAAATAAACTTATTTGTATAATCCCAACTGTTTCCCATGTAATTAATTCATTGAAAAGATGGATAATAAGATACACATATCTAGCCCACATAGAAAAAAGAAACAAACAAGCTTGGGTAATAATAAGTGCCAAGAAGAAAAAAAGATTCCCAATCAAACAATATAATATAGAATTCTCAAATTTAAAATTCCAAACAATTAAATTAGACTTAATTCTCATATATTTATCTTTAAAATATTATTACCATGGGGATAATGTCAATTTTCCCCAAGATGGAGTGTAGTTAATTGATGAAACCTTATTGAGGTTCGAACAATGCATCCATATCCCATGTGCTATTAATTTTGTAGGAATACTTGTGGGAATACATTTAGTGACAATTTTATTCATAGAAACCTTCCCAAATTCAATTATTTATATAGTAAAATATAATATTATATCAATATGTTTAGGAATAACATTATAGAGTTGGTTTTTATAAATATGTAAGAAAATTTACTTCTCAAAATAAAAAGTATTATTTATATAAGACCAAGATACCCTTAAATTCCATTTATGCATAAAACATTTTCACCAATTTTCATTAAAATTATATATTAAAATTTTGATGTAGAAAATTTTATAATTGTTTACATGTTATATTTTTACACTACTAGTTTCTCACAAGAAATAAAAATGAAACCATTGATGAATTGTCTAGTATAAAATTAAACGAATAATAATAATATATGAACCTATATGCACATCATTATGATTATCAAAATTAAAACCATAATTTATTCCTACATTACATGAACCATAAATATACCTAAATCCACATTACATAGTTTTATAATGTTTACTAAAATTGATAGGAAACTCGTTCATTACATACATCAAAGGAATGATTATGTATAGGAAAAACCAAAACCTAAATAATAAATCCTAAAATATTTGGATATGAAACCTTGTTTGTATAAATTCATGGACTTCCCTCATTGAGGAATCAGTTATAGAAACATTTATTGTGTTATATTAAAAGATTATCAACTGGTATAATTTTACCCATCTCAAGTCATCATAACATTTTAAGAAGATAAGATTTTTCATGAAAATATAATCTATTTTTCTTCTCTAATTTTTTCTATACCTAGCATCTTTTGGACTAACCCAAGGTCATAAATTTCAAAATCATCATCTAAAAAATCCTTAACAAAATTAATGATACCCATGTTTTTGTGGAAAATTGACTTATCATAAACATATAAAAGTATAAAAGTCATAATTTAATCCCTCTTTTTAAAACAAATTACAATCATCAATAGAACTATAATTAATAACATTTTCAAACATGCATTACCAAAATTCTTTATTCCACTATTTTGTTGATTTATTTTAATCATAGATTAATTTTCAGAAAAAAAAATCTTCATTAGAGTCAAATTTTGAAATGAATCCTTCAGGTGATTTTTTATATATTTCTTATTCCAATAATATAAAATATAATGTTGTTTCAAAATATAATTGTTTAAGATGATTATCTAAAGATGTTGTATAAGTGAAAATTATTCTGATTGAATAATGTTTTACCATTGTACATAAAATTTCATTATAATATAATCCTTCTATTGGAGTGAATCATTTATTCATTAATCTATGCTTTTTAACTACCATATTTTATTTTATGAATTCATTTTTATTCCGCTAACCTTCCCCTATAATGATTTTACTATAGATCTTGGGTATGATTTTTTATAAGAGATTGCATTTTTTTATTCAACTAAATTCGGCCATTTTTTCCCTCCATTCTTGATATGATCGCTTAATAAATTTTCAGTTCATTTATTTATATTTATTTAAAATATCAATGGAAATAGAAGTTAAATTAAATTATTCAAATCTAACAATAGTCATGATTACCCTTCCATACTTATTTGTTTGGTGATTTAAGTATTAAGTTCGTTTCATGATATGACTAATTTATAATTTTATGATTCATTTATTTAAATTTCATTATAAATATCAATGATAATTCTAGTTAGATATTCTTTTCCAAATCATATAGTAGGCTTGATTACCCTCCTTGCTTTATATGCTGGGAAGTTTTAGAATGAGTCTCTATCAAGATTTGGGTTTGGTGCATTTTTTTGAAGAACTTGGGGCCTATTTAGATTCATTTCTTGGTGTGGTATATTTCACTACCTCAATCTATAAAATCCTTATTTTATATACTGGGATATGTAATTTTTTTTTATAAAAATGGTAGATTCAACAAAACTCATATATCATCTTATTATGAATTTTTATTATCTTGGTTGATTTAGTAAATGTTTACAACCATTTCCTCGTTTTTATAAGTTATAAAATTACACTTGGCTCTAATTTATTTATTTTAGTGTGTTCATAGAAAACACACCCAATTTTCGTAAGTAGTAATATGAAATAACATTACCCATCCATAGTTTTCCATGTGACTTATAATTTACGGTTTCTGACGGGCCATAGGTCATTAGATAGTTAGAAACCATAACATCATCTATACTAATATTTTTAGAAATTCTTTTTTATAAAATCTTTTTAGGAACAATTTTTAGAACTGTTTTCTTAACACTTTCAGTCAATCCATTTGGTTTTGGGGTTTATTTAATTTTTTTTATCATTTAAAAGATCTTAAAATTTATAGACATAAATAAATTTCATTCAAAAAAGTATCTCCGATTTCTTGTTGTCAATAAATATAATTTCCTACCATTTTTTCCATTAATTAGGGCCATTAAATATTTTTAAATTTTCTGAATGTTTCATTGTTCTATTTGAGTATAAAAATATGAACATTTATATGTTAAGAAACTATTTTAATTTTAAATGACCCATTCCTTTATGTGGTAATACTTTTAAAGGCCACCACAAATAAAAAACGACATAAGCTAAAAGTTTTTTCAATTTCTCAAATGCCGTATCATTACAAAATTATTGTTTTTTTTTGTATTATATCATACCATTGTTTTTAGATATCTTGGATGCATTTGTCACTTCCATGAGTATTTCCATAACTTCCATTAGTTTTGTCGTATTTTACTTGAAATTACTTCATCTCCAACATGAGTATTTCTAATCAACACATAACTGGTTTTTTAATACCACCTTTCTAAATAGTGAAAGAACCTTTAGTTCCTATATAGTTCATGTTACCATCTTACCTGAGAGAATATTATGCCCTGTTTCGTAAACTGGGAATCAATGGATACATAAATGGAACCAATATTAAAGTATTCATGGAACAATGTAAATAAAAAAGGAGTTAAATCTCTTCATACATTAAATAATGGAATCCAAAAGGTCAAATATTGGGCAAAACATCCACTTTCATCATCTACAAGAATGATATTTCTGTTATTACATTTTTCTATTAACTCCCTTTCCACCCAGCATTTACACTCTGAATATCCTCAATCTCAATCCCCAATACAATCACTATATCCCACCACCTTCGAAACACCATCCCCCACAATTCCCACTTCCTTGAATTATCCCATCAGATGGAACCATGTAACACTTGATTATATTACATCTTTTCTTCTCGTACTCTTACCACCATCACCTACTTACAACACATGATTCGACCCTATCACGCAACACCGAATGCCAAATTTTCTACATACCCCCTTCTATGATTGATGATTACACCCATCATGGACTATGAGTGATATAAAGACAGTTTTAATGATTCCCGATGAAGACTATGTCTATGAGGTGATGACCGAGGATGCAAGCTGAGGTAGGTAATTTATCCCCACATTAAATAATAATAAAATCAGTCCATGTAATGTTTTTCCTTTATTTCTCGGTGTAATATGAACATCAGCTTTAATATTTTAAAAATAAAAATAAGTGCCCTGACTATCTTTTTAATATCTGTATACTCATCATAATAGATGTGGTCATTGTATATTTTTTCTACCATACTATTATCCATTTTCTCCCTCTACATCACAGGAATAAACACCTCCAACTATTCCCATGTCTTTCACTCTCTAACCTAATTCAATTGGTGGATCACTATCGATGCTTCTCCATATGAACTAGTTGTTTTCATTGATGGATGAGACCACATTATGACCGAGGTGGATCTTATCATTTGATAATGTGGGATCCCATATGATAAACTTCATATTAGTTAATATGGGGATTGTGGGTGAGTGTGAGTATAGGGAATAATATAGTTTATCTATTTATTATTGTCATATTTTGTTTTTATTCTTCATCAATAACAACCAATAAGAAATGATTTGGCCCAAAATTATTTATATAATAAAATTTTACATGATATGATACATGAAAAGGTAAATTTCAATTAAAATAACTTATAAATAAATTCTTAAAAGTTATATATATATAGTATAATGATTCATGTGGAAAATGAGTCACTCTAGGGGAGACAGAAATATATAATATTTAAATGAGTTTAACTAGTATTTTTTTAAAAATACATTTAACCCTGTAGGATGAACGTGGGCTTGTAAAGGGCGGGGCATGGTGCGATTTCCATTTATTATTCTCATAACATAAAGGATATTGTGATCAAACTCATGTCAGATCAAACCCACAGTGGTTAAGACCGAACCTGTCCATGGGACTCATTTTGTATTATTAGGGTTATGGTTTTGGTGGGAACATAGGGATATTTTGGAATTTCAAATTCTAAACAAAAATTCCATTCACAAAAAACATAATCTTCTCTTACATTTCTCCCTCCATTTCCTATTACTTTTCCCATTCCCTTTCAGTAAAAATATCTTACAAAAAACTGGATAGGGCTTTAATTACCTAAAAATTTATTTGTAGTTTTATTTATTCCCCCACCAAGAAACTTTCATGTTACATAATATTTCACTCCCCTCTTCCACATCTAAAATCGTTTCAAGCAACTCCTTTAACCATTTATTTCAAAAACATATCTATTCTCATTATGGATATTTTCACATTCATTCCCCTATTATAGGGAGGTATTTTTCATTTTACAAACATATTTTTTAATGTTTTATTTGTTTAGAAAATTTATATTAAAATTAACCTCTTTGTGAATTAAAAAAATCTAATTTTTTAGAATATAAATTTAATGACATGTTTCTAAGGATTGAATGACAGTTATTCAAGAAGGGGAATACATAAATGAACCTTCAATCCCATGATCACAATACTATAATAAACCTTGTAGGTTATAAAATTAACAACCTTTGTAGATTTCATAGATCGGAGAATCAATATAATTCTATGACTGATTATAACCAGCACCTCAATGGATTCGAAATCCTTTATATAGTCCATATGACATAACTGATATTTCCATGAATTTACTCATATGTTATAGAAAATATGAGTAAATAAAATTCTTATTTTAACATTTTCATCCTTCTGTTATCCATGCATTTACCACATAAATTCATGTGATTCTCCATAAATTTTGACATAAATAGATGAAAATATATACTGAAGTAATAAAAAAATAGAGGATTATAGGTAAGGGAGGAGGAAGCGGGAAGAAAATAAAAAAGGAATAAAGTTTAAGATGATCGCAACTGCCTCTACCTAGCCCAATCAACAAAATCTGATCCTATAGATGACGTTCCAACTGAATTCCTCCATGCCTTCTCTCTTACCCCTTCCCTACTTCTAATAGATCTTAAATGGACCTAATGAAACATATATTATTCTCTCCCTCTAACAACTAATATACACATATAAGTTACTAAATTACACTTTAAATGGGTCTTAATCAAAATCTACCAATTGAAATCTGCCTTGTCATCAATGTTGAATGTGAGGATCTAGTTCCACATTGTGGAAATTTTCTACCTTTCCCTAGTATGTTGTCATTTTTTTAACCCCAAATCCCAACAAATACACCTAAAAGAGTGGATCAGAAAACATGCTCAAGGTAATAAAGAATATCCTTCATTGGAAACATAGACCCCTATGCCACTAGTTGTACCACTCTGGGTTCTTTAGGTGGTTAATTCCATAACCATATAGGGTGGTGTGAGTTTGATATTTATGGTGATCTCCCATCCAGAAATCCACTCTGTGTCATCTGGGATGGAGAAAGGTCTTGTCAAATTTCTGTGGTACAAATAAATTTGGTGGCATCCATTAATCAGACTTGGGATCCATGATTAATTCTTTCCACCTTTCATAAAGGAATTGATTTCCCTCATCTCCCTTGTTAACAAGATCCACATATTATGTTAATAAGATGGAATAGAGTTGGGTCATTCTGTTGTGAATACAAACCCAATTTCTAATGTGATCACACATTCAATTAATGAAATAAATATATTATTTATGTTTAGGTTAGTGGGGTAGAAAGGTATTAATATACTCAAAGTGATCAATATATTTTGGGATTCATACTTGATGTTTGAGTTATTTAGGTCTTTATAAGGATTCTAAATTTTCAGCCCATTGAAATAATAAATCATATACTCTATCCATGTTAGATTTGGGTGAACCTTATTCATAATTGTAAAACATTGAATTATGATTCCCTAAATATGTATCTAATCAAATTTGGATTTTTAAATTCAATGGTCTACTGAATCATAAAATAAATCTCATCTCATACGATTAGGCCATGTGGGTAACTATGATCAAACACATAAAGTTCCACATGATGAGATTCAATATGTGTGTCAACCCCCATGTAGTGAGTATGTTTTTTTCAAAAATAATCCACATATGAGTTCCCTAATATTTCTACAATATACTGCAATAATTTTCCAACCATCGATTCTTGTGGAAGATGAAAATTTCATGGATGGAGATGGGTGGGCCTTGCCAAGATGAGGATATTTCTCTAGCTAGAATAGTAATGAAGTGATTAATGGATATAGATTATCCTAGTAACATTCTAGTTTCTTATAGAGATTTTCCTTTTCAGATGATAGAGCATTGGGTAATTCAACCATACCCTTAGGATCCTTATCCAATGATTGCTGCATTAATTTGAGCATAACCCAAGAGGAAATTATTGTTGATAGAGTATACTCTAACAACTCTAAGTATTATTCCAAACAATCTGGGACATTATGATGGTGTGTTTCCATTATCCCGATGGTCCATCACTTAATTATGGAAGTGTTTTTTAGATGTATCTATAAAGGAGTGCCTCTATTGAAATAAAGATGGTAAAAAATTCAACTCCTGGATAAAGGTATTGTGGGGGTATATATGTAGTGTAGTGGGATATTATCTTGATGTGTAGTACGTGTCCTTCTAGTAGAGGAGCCAACTACCATGGATGGAAATCGTCCAAGCATAGAAATAGTTGACATCATAAAATAGTGAACCTTTGGTAGTGTATGATGTCATGGGTAGAGTGTCTAGTAGAAGCACCTGCATACAACATTATGTTTCTACCCTCAAGAGTGATAACTATAGTGTTAGACTGTTCTAAATGGGAGCCATGGGATGAATCAAAATTTTTATTAGCAGATATATCGTTCTCCAAGAAGATCCCAATGTCTTACAAGATCATGATATGGATCTGAATTAAAGCTGAAAGTGTGCACTAGATGGATGTGTATTGGTCGGTGTCTTCTTAAACAGTTAATTTGTGAGTTTTCTAGTTGTAGAATTATCATAAGAGTCTCATTGGTTGTTTAGTTGTAGTAGAACAAAAGAATACATTTTAATCTACATAGGAGTAGTTAACTATATATGTTTTTTTTCAAATAATGAGAGTTTGCTGGTTTATGGTTTTTTTCAAGGTAATTCCACATGAAATGAGATGATGATGTAAAATAGAGGTTTTCAATGTAATCCTTTTAAGCCATAGATGCTATGTTTTTTGGTGGAAAAGTGGTTTTTAGTATAAAATTGGTTTTCTAGTTTAATTTATTCTGACTCATTGATTATATAATAAATTTATATATTTTAAACCTTGAATAGGGAGAGTTTCATGTTTTATAAAATGCAAGTCTTGGATGATTGCAGTAATTTGGATTGTGTTACCTCTTGATTTTTGGGATAACATTATAGTATCTAAGAGGCCATATATCCCATATTACCTTTCTGAAATCTGTTTATTTCATTGGTTTATAATTGGTTATTTTTGGAGAGTTAATTTCTCTTTATTCTCATGTTTAATTCTATTCTTATTATGGGTATCTTCTGTGGTGGAGTTGTTTTGTTTTGGGTGTGTTTTGGATGATGATTGTGAAAAAATATAATACACTATTGGTGGATCTGTGAGTTACTTCTGTGGTTTTGGTTTTTGGGTTGTGTCTTCTCCACCCTGTGGTGTTCTATGAGACTAGAAAGCATTCTTTGTGCTTGGGGATCCTTATTATCTCCCTTTTTTATGCTATGTGTGGGAGTGAATGTTTTTTCTCTACTTTTGGTTTATAATAAGGGTCAAAGTAATAGGATAATAATTTTAATAAATGAAATATATAGGTATGGTGGACATATCACATTCCTTACTTCATGAAGATATGTTTTTAATGATATTATGAATTCTTGTTTCCATTATTGGACATAATGGCTGTTGGGAGCCTTGTTTGTTCTATAGATGATCAGTATTTCAACCCGTGTTGTGTTTTTATGTGATCACACATTGAATAAAATATTAATGAACTTATACATGGATAATAAAATGTTTACCCATTTAATATGTTTTTTGTGATAATACACATTCTAATTAAATAAGTAATGTCATGAATTCCCGTAATTAAATTATGGAAGTTTGAATTTTTTGTTGTTGTCTGTGGTTTCTTTATGTTGCTTCCTTTTTCATTCGGGATGTTTTGAGATTATGATGATAACCTGATGGGATTTTTAGTGTCTGGGAATATTATGCAATGTGGTTTGTTGGAATGGATGAGATGAGAAAATTTGTGTGGTGTGATCCTCAATGGAGATTATTTGTTGTGGTGATTTGTGGTTATTTGGTGAAGTGTTGTTTAATGAGTGTGTGGTATGGGATGTGGTGGATAGTTTTTGTGATGTGTAGCAGTTATGGTGAACAATTTTTGTGCAAATGTTTAGGTTGTGATGTGCGTTTTTTGGTGAAATTGTTTGGCTAGTGTAGTGTGGACACGATGGTGGATGGGATGTGTTGTGACTACTATTAATGTTAGATGGGATAGTTTATATGCATCATGGTTTGATTTTTCAGCCAATTATCCTTGGAAAAATTGTGTTATTGAAATGAATAAATAAATGGGATTAAAATATAATATAATGGGATTGAAATTGATGTGTGGTAAATGAAATACTGAATTGGTTGAATAGATTAATTAAGGGTTGTGTAAATGTGAATGAAGTGGCATATTAAATGAATGATATTGGAATAATGTTATATGTGGAAAGTGGTGAAACATATAATTGAAAGTGGGAATATATTTGGATTGTGTGGTGGTTCTGTGGTGTAGTGTACAGTGGTGTAAGTGTTTGTGATGATTTATGTGTGGTGTGGTGGTGGTGCTGTGGTGGCGCAAGTTTACTTGAAGTGAACCCATAGGTTGGGGTATTGTATGCAATATATATTATGTATTTTATGTAATTTCTATTAGAACCCAAACCGAGTTGGATAGACATACTAATGCTCATAGGATTTTGGTTTTGGGTGTTTTCTATAATATAAAGTATGGTGATGATACATATATCTTTCTACCCCCTATTTATCACTCTTCCTTTAGTGGGGATGGGTCGTGTGTCTTTAGGAAAATTGTTTATTAATAGATCGGGTGTCCTCAAATATGATGTATTGTGATAGAATAAGAATTTTTGGGCAATATGTGATGTCATATGGCTATAATGATATCTAACATGTTTCAGGGTCATTATTTATATGAGGAGTGCATAAGGTTTATGTCAATAAAATTCATTATACCTTACTGCCTTGATTATGTCATGGTTTGTGTTGTGATATCCCATATTTCTTCATGAGAGATGTGTTTTGATGTCCCAGTTGTCTCTAAGAGATATTTCATGTGGGGGTATGTGATTCTAGCATTAGATATTATACCATATGTGAGTGGGGTTGGTAGGGATGCATCATCAGTAACACAAGATATAGAAAGTATGTGATGTCATATATATGGAATGAATTTGAGCACATGACATTTGACATTGGGGCTTAAGAAGGGAAAATCATTGGGGACATGGTAGTGAGGAAATTTTTTTTTATTCAGGAATATTATGTTACAATATTGGATTCATGATTTGGTGATAGAGTCATGATGAGGCTAAGATTGGCTAGTATATCTATTTAGGTTCTTATATCTGGAGTTTTTCATTGTAATATTATTATCTACAAACATTATTTGTGAAGAAATTCATTACATTGTAGAAAAATGGATGTTAACCTTGAAAGAATATTTTGGACATTTGATTTGAAATCCAGCGGGTCGTTGAATGTGGGTATGACCATCAATTGAAGATGTGGGAAAACTAAACTTGTAATCTATATGGAACTGTAATTTGAAAACAAATTGCATTAAATATTTATCAGTAAATTATTATATATGTGTTTCATTATATATAAGTCTTGTTATATATATTTATTTTCCTTTTTTATGTTATTGTATTATTCTATTTCAGGATTTCATAGGGGGAATGGTCATGTAGAATCATTGGTGTCCATTAGCAGTTAGCATACCTCAAAAGGTTGTCCACTCATGGGTTATTTAATCCAAGGATCAGTCTCACATTCATCCATGCACATCTCAAAGGTAGTGATTGAATTGACATCTTCACCAACGAGTAGTAGGTTTCCTTCTCTACAGGGATGTTGGTACATCATATTGTGTAGTATAGAGTCGGTGACCTTATATTCATTTACATCAACATTTGTTTAGAATCCATAGACGTGACTCATATGCAGTTATTGAATTCATCTTTTCTTCGACTTTCTGAAACTTTTTCTACATAGTTCAATTTAACGGACAACACATTGATGTGGCTTCATGATAGAGATGAACACATATGGATTCTTCGCTGAGTAACAAGGAATCATTGGAGATGATTTCATTAGTGGTGATGGATTCATTAGCGTAACATGATTCAAAATGGAGAGGAGGTAGAGTGTTGAAGGATATGATAGTGAGTTTCAATTTATGTTCATTTGGGTGGGGGAGTTGAGAGGCGTGGTAGGTTGATGTATTAGAATGAGTGACTCTCACATTGTGAGTTTCTATAGTGGGTGGATGGAATGATAGTGTTTCATTGTGGGTTCTCACGGTTAGTGTACTGATCATGGGCAGGGGTCACATTAGGCATTCAATGTTTAGTATACTAATCCTAAAGATATTGTGGAGATATTTAATTGTAGGTACTCTCCAAGAGTGGTGAACTATAGTTTAATGTGCGTGTTTATCTACCCATGGTCTATATAGTGTCCATGAGAATGAAATGTGGTTTCTTTTAAACATTAAAAAGTTTTTCAACCTGTAAAACAAAGAGAACATTTTAGTGCTTAATTTCTCTAATAAAAATTATGTTAAACAATAGATCAATAAAAATGTTAATTTTATACCTCAAAATAATTAATTCATGAATAATTTGAAATTAATTATTTAAAATATAATCCTCCTTCATTTAGAGATAAAATATTAAAATTTGTAATTCCATTATCAATCTAATCAAATGTATGAATTTTCATTTAAATTCAATGAATTAATAAAACATTAAAAATAAATAATTGAGGGATTAAAAAATTATTTCTAAAATTCATTGAAGATCCAAAATAAATATTCTATTAATTAATTGAACTAATATAGGGGTATTTTCAATAAATAACAATAAATAGATGTTGAAAATTCTAGCTCAAATCACTCCCCCATAATTTAACAATTTCACTCCCATAAAATATTATCATTGGTGATAAATTTATTTAAACACTAAAATAAAGAATGTTAAAATTTAAATATTTATATTTAATAGATGTAATTGGAACAAAACATAGAAACATCCAATGTTTAAAATATCATTCCTCGTATGTAATTAAATCTACTACCTCACTTCAACTCAATCAAACATTCAATACTAGAGTGGATCAAATTTTATTTAAGTGGAATCATATTTCTCCCCCACTTTCCATGGTTCCATAAATCTAATGTTTAATTTTCCACATTATTGATACAAATGAATTGAATTTTTATATTTTAATTAACCCCTTCAAGGGTTCAATATTCTCTTCACCTAAATAATGTCATTTTTTCATTAGATACTTTATAAATTTTTTAGTATTTTTTTCAATTATCCCATCCATGTATGTGAATAGAACAATGAAAAAGTAATTATTGAAATTTATACTGGGATACTTACACACACTGTGTCATTATCTCAGTGATCCATTATGGGTTCCAAATTTTCCTTTTTAAATATAGGTTCAAGTAACTTATAACATTTTCATTTCAGCTTTCTCCATAAGTTATTCTTTCTCATCGATTTCAATTTTCCTCAGATTAACTTCAAAATTATAGTGATTTAATTTAATAAAATTGATTCCAAAAATATATTTCACTCATAATACTTGTTCTAGTTCTTTGAAAAATCATTCATGAAGGATGTAACTAACTCACTCATAAAAATCATTAGTCTCATAGTTCCATAACCAATAAAATATTTCAATTAATGAAAAATATTTTCAAACTCGAAAGAAAATAATTGTTTTTTAAGAAATGTATTAATTGTCAAAATATAAAACTATACAAAACCCAAATTATTGAGAAATATTTAATGAAAAGTATTCAAATACAAAAAAATAGAAACATACAAATACTGTGTTCAAATTCCTTTTTTAGGTTTTTTTTCCTTTGGTGTGTTTTTTTATCTAATGATAAAATGGTAAATTTAAATTAAAAAAATGATATTCACAACAACTTAAAAAACACATTTTTTTAAACATTTTTATTTTTCATTTTTTAATGATTTATTAAAAACATTTATAAAATTGTGAACATTTTTTTTAAAATAATATTTAAATATTTTTAAACATTATATAAAAATAAGTCTTAAAACACTCTAAACTTGTTTATGTGTCCTCCCCCACACTTATTCAGGAATCTTGACAGTTCCAGGTGTATCAGAAGCTTACAAATGGTCATTACCAACTTGTATTTTTTTTCATGATTGATGATCAATCTGAGATTTAAATGACAACAAATGTCTTAATCAATGGAATTGAATCTAATAAAATAGAAAAGGGATAAAACAACACAACCAAGTTTAGGATCATCCCATATCATTTATAATTAATTTAACAATAATAGAATTTCCTTACAATATTTTTTTCTTCATAGATGGATACAATAGTAGATATATGGTGTACCATCATTGTGTTGTAAGAATAAAGATAGGATTCACTCTAGCAGTGAGACACATGAGTTCCACAAATCTTCGAATGTCACTGTGGGAATATTCAGGTGCTAGAATGATAAATCCCATTGCTTGCATCATTTACCTTTGATCACCATGATAATATATTCCATATCATTCTCCTTGGTAACTTTAGAATCTCGAGTCGGAGTTGGAGGAAGACTACTCTTCATTCTTGTGAATGTTATTAGAGAAGGGAGTTATCTAGGGCTTGAGAGGATTCTCCTAGTTCATTTTTCACAACCAAATAAATGAATTTTTCCTCATAGAAAATAATATAATTGGGATTATATATTAATAGGGTTTAAAAATAAATATTTTCAAAAGACCCATTTAATATTTATTCAATCCCTATAGAACACCCTATCAATAATAATAATAATAATATTTCTCGACATGCTCTTAATAAGAGAATTAAATTAAATCTTATTTTATAAAATAATATTCAATATATATTATTTCTCATTGGTATATTAAACTCAGTCTTCAATTCCTCCACAATATCTATCTGGCCTTAAATAATGATTATTTATTTAATAAATAAATATCACTTTATTATCCACCAATAAATAAAAATATATTATATTTACTAAATATCAAATAAATATTTTTTATATTTTATTATCAAATATTAATCTATAAAATAAATGGTGATAGAAGATATGTTATAATGAAAATATGGATAATTATTAAACCACATGAAAGAATAATATTTTTCAAAATTTTTAAATAAAAAATAATGAAAAATTATTTAACTGATATTCTAGTTACACTTATTGTGTGACCTTCTATGTCTCATTCTTAGTGGCATTAGGTGAAGAATACTAATGTCAAAATATAGCCTCTAGAAACATTTCAAGGCATCTATAGAGAAAAATTTTAAGTCAAGAATGACATAATACCACATACGGATGCTCACAGTGTAATGTAATCCCCTTATCACAATATCTCTAATCAAACAGGTCGCATGCTGGAGAATCAACCTATGTGCTTGATATCTGTTTTGTTGAATTCCTAGAAATTTAACATGAATATATAACACCATGGACATGTATTTATTTTTGATCCATCATTTACATTAAAGAGTCTGATAAATTAAAATCCATTAAATAAATGAAGTGAAATATCATTTATCTCATTATTCCATAATGCAATATTACTCATGATGTAACCAACATATCATACCTCACCATGGACATATGTCACCATAGTATCTATAAATACATTATACAATGTGACTTATAATATTCATTAATAATAATAATTATGTCTTTGGATGAATACACACATCCATAGATAGGAACATTCAATGACACATATGAATGTGGATTGTTTTCTTACAGGTGTCCTTACCATAATAATCTACACTGGATATTGCCAAGGGAATATAACAATTGAAGATGTATCAATGTCCTATGAGTCTCCACCCTCGATATCCTATATTATTTTCCCCAAAAAATGATATTATCCTTCTATAAAACATATATCTAAGAATAAATTCATAACCCTTTAGGGTTCTCATAATATTAGGGAACTACTATTACCTTTTAGTGTGATATCTACTCTTGGGAAATTTTGACATACTATGTTACATTAAATAACAATCATAATTTTTAAAGGGTTTATTAATATTCAAAACTATGGATATAGGTTATCATAAATTACACAAAATTTGTTCTAGGGATCTAACTCAAAGTGACTCCCCCTTGCACTTGAGACAAATACTAAGAGCCTTGATTATGCTAACTCTCAAATCATTCTCATTCTTGTTATGAGATAGGCCTTTAGTCAAGGGGTTCACTATATTTTATTTCATGGGTACTCTTGATACTTCAACTTCACCCATTTGATAAATATAACTATAGTGGTGATACATTCAGAGTATATTCATTGTCAACTTGTGTGACCTTGGATCCTTTGAAAGAGTCGCCACTATAGTATTATCACAATATATTGTGAAAGAATATTTAATTATGGGTACCACCATAACCTCCAAGAAATTTTTTTGTATCCAAATGGATTCCTTGGATACATCAGAATTTGATATATGCTCAAAATCCATAGTATAATGAGTGAAAACTGGCCCCTTTGAACTCTTCCAGATCACAACACCTCCATTTAAGTATAAAACATATCCTAACTATGAATTCCTATCATTGTGATCAATTTAAAAAATATCATCTGTATAACTCTTAATAACCAAATCCTCATCTCTTTTATACACTAGGAATATATCCTTAGTAATTCTTAGATACATAATTGGATCCTTAATAGAATACCAATGATGTTCTCCTAGATCTTCTTGATATCTTCCAACCATGCTCATCACATAGGAAAAATATCGTCTTGTTTACAACATGGCATACATGATGGATCCTATAATTGAAGAATATGAGATTTTAATAATTCTATCATTATCTTATTTTGTAAAGGATACATTTTATTAGAATGATGTAAACCATGTGATACTAGAAACTATCCCATCATGGATTGTTCCATACTAGATATCTTTATTATGTGGTCAATATATATTTTTACTTAGTCCATATAGCCATTTGTATATATCATGAATGACATTGATCCCAAGAAGAATTTTTTCTTCACCTATTTCCTTTATGTAGAAACACTTGTTTAACCAATCCATAATATATTTTAAAACTAGTATGTTATTTACAATAATTAATATATGATTAACATATACTAAATGGTTTATGAACACTTTCCCAATAAGCCTCTTTTAAACACATGGGTAAAAAATTTTCATAATGAAACCAGTTTATTTTATAGCTACATCAATTCGAATGTTCCAGGACCTAGATTCTTGATTTAATCAATAAATATATATTTGTAGCTTGAAAATCCTTTTTTCATCACCTAGAGTCACAAACCCTTCTGGTTGTGTCATATAGATATCTTTTTAAAGTTTAATATTAAGGAATGTAGTTTTGAAATCCATATACGTAATTTTATCACCGCAATAAGCTTCTATAGCTTGGTGAATTCTGATTGAAATAAATATGGATGTTTGTGAAGAAAGTTTCATCATAGTAAATTCATTGATGTTGTTTACACTCCTTAGATATTATCCTTTCATTATATGTTATTACATTACCTTCAATTTCCATTTTTCTCTTCAATACCCATTTTCACTTAATAGGCTTTACATCAATGGGTGCATAAACTAGAACCTAGATATGGTTCAAATACATTGAATCCATTTCAAAATTCAAGGCTTATTGCAATATTATAACTTCTGAGCTCTCTATTTTTTCATATCAGGATAGTGGTTAATCATTGTCAACCAATTATGAGTCACCATCTTCTATGACTAGAAAACCAGATCTCGCTGGTTATCTTACCTCTCTTATTATCCTATGGAGTACTTGTGTTTCAGAAACTACTTCATCTATGGGGACCCATGGAATCCGTTCCTGTAACAAATCATGTGTATCTTGAGAATAAAATTCATCAAAGAAAGTCTCTATCCCAATATCCTTTTTTATGTGTGCTCCCTATCAAGAAAGACGACTTGTATTGCAACAACCACTTTCTTGTCTGATGGGTTGTACTAGTATTATCCTCTTTTTCCTAGGGATACCCAATAAATAAACACTTTGTTCCCCTGGGTTCTAGTTCGTTTCCTGAGAATGCCATAATAAACTCATCATAACCCCATACATGTGTATGTCAAAAAATAGTTTTCTTTCCACTCAATATATTGAAGGAAAATCCATCTTCCAATTTATTTGGTACTCAGTTTAATGTGTATGATGTATTTTTTAAAGACTATCACTAAAATGATAATATAATATCTTTGTGAATCATCGTATACCTTACCATTTCTAATAAGTTACGATTCATCATTTCACAAACATCATTACACTATAGAGTTAATGGTGTAGTGATTTGAGATATAATCTAAAACTCTCATAGAAAGTTGATAAACTCTTTATTAATATATTCACCACCATGATCCGATCAAATATTATTTATCTTGTTTTCATTTTCATTATCTACCTCATTATTTAATTCCTTTAATTTTTCAATGGGTTCATACTTGTACCTCATCAATTAGACATAACCAGATCTACTCAATTCATCAGTAAAAGATATGATGTAAGAATAACCACCATTAGCTTCTAATGTAAATGGTCTATAAATATTAGTGTTTACTAATCCTAGAAGCTCTATCGACCTTTCACACTATCCACCAAATGGCGATTTGTTCATTTTTTCTTGTATACAAGCATTCCATATTTCAAGTTGGTTTAGATCAAAAGATTCTAAATAGCCATATTGACAAATATTTTTCAAAAACTTCTCATTTACATGACCAAGACGGTTATGCCATATTATCGGGTTATATAAGTTGTGTGAATAAGATTAATTATCAATTGTTAATACATATTTTTCAAAATTTAATACATAAATACCATTATTTAAATTTTTCATACAATAAAAATGTTATCTTTATAATAGAAACAAATATAATTTCCAAATTTGAAAATAAACCGATATGTACCTAGACATGTTAGAACATTTATGTTTTTTGTGACAATTGGTACATAATAAAAATAGTTTAAATCCTAAATCACCCCCATTAGAATTTAAAGGTTTTAGTCACCAATTGCAATATATTATACCCTCGTACCATTATTATTTCACAAATAAACCTATCCTCTAGAAATTTTATGAATTGTACATGGATTATATATATTTTTATATATGGTAGAACCATAAGATGTATCTAATACCCAATGTTTAGATATTGAAAGGTTATAATTGGTAATGAATGCATCTTTAGCTTCCCATTTCTTCTGGGTGAAATTATTCATCTGATTTCCTTGCTTGACATAATAAAACTGTATTGTATCCTTTTCCTTTCCCAACCTCTAGATCTTACTCTTATTAGAAGTAATGTGATCAGATATTTCATATTATTTGTGAATCTTGGGCCCCCTTTTCCATGATCTTCTATTTTTTATTCACCACTAGAACTAGGAGTTTTTAATTCACCATGACCTTATCCACATGGAGAATTTGAGTAAGATGTTCTGAATGTCTCTACTCATTATTACTTATATTAATATTAACACTAAAAATATAGAAGGTATTTGGTAGTAAGGAATTTATGATATCGATATGAAAATCATCTAGAAATTGAATCCCTAATATTTATGATCATTCAATGTAGCTAATATATTGACTACATAAGTATCATCTTGTGAAGACTCTCTAAGATTAGTTGTAAAAAATATTTGGATATCTCACATCTCTTTTGTCTCTCCTTATCATGATAGATATCCTAATGGTGAGACATCTGGCTCTATACATCCATGTCCTCATGTACCTTCAAAACCTCATTGTTCATGGATGATATCATTAAGCCGTGAACATATGTAGCATCATTAAAATATTTATCATATAAGGACAATTTCTCCTCACTAACCTCATTACAATGTACATTAGGAATAGGTTTTTCCAACATATATAATTTCCATTCATGGCATAGGGTAACATGCAAGTGCCTTTTCCACTCCTGAAATTTTGTACCTGTGAGAAGGTTACCCTTTTAATGTTTGGATCATTGTGATATTTTTGAAGTCATTTTATCTTTGTTTCTAAATATAATATGAGCATAATTTTTGTACTTTATCTGATAAAATTTAGAAAAATAAATAATATTTTTATTTATTAGTCTCTAACTATTTTATTGAAACTCAATATGTCTCACCATTTTCATAAGAATATCCCATTTCTTGATATTATAATGGTTGGGAACCATATATCCCTTATAATTATCCCATATTTGGTTGGTCATGTGCCTTGAATTTCTTTAGGTATCCATTACAAATTCCAACTACATTAAATCATATTTCCTTATTCTATTGAGTGGACTCCCCAATCATGAAATACTAATATTGTATTTCCTCCACCTTTTTACTCTTAGCTACACCAATTCCTACTTTGGCACTCAACCATTAATATGAACTATAATTATTCATCCCAAAAACTCATGCTATAATTCCCCGATAATTGAAATATCCCCAACGTTGAGTAGTCAATCACTTTGAACTATGGTTCGATTTTAACTGAAGTTGTGAAAGGTTATACTAGCTTAATATATAACTGAGGGATTTTATCATTTATTCATAAATTTCAATTTATTATCTTTATAACATTCTTATTAATGTTAAGTGGATTTAATTATGTGATTAACCATTTCGTAGATAATATTTACACATAAGTTAATATGTTTTAGTTATAGCATACATGTTTGTTAATTCATTAATTCATGTGATCATAATAAATCATAATTAAATAACCATGTATATTTATAGAAATAAAATAATAAATTGGCATGATCATGAGATTTTACTAATGATTAATTTTTCTAGATTTTTATAAATTGATAGCTGAGTTAATAGAGAAACACTTTGAACCAATTATGGTTCATGTTAAAACCTTCCACATATCCACCTATGTATTTCTTTTATATTGTTTTTTTAGAAAGATGGTTGTTCTTTTCTAATAGTGTACTTCACGATTATAATGGGATTCATGATTGGAGGTGGGGTTCATCGTGGTTACAAGTGTTTGAGCATTGCAGTCATTGAAAGAATGCTTTGCGAAATTGATGGGCGCCATGAAGTGTTTTGATGGAAGACTCTTCGATGATGATGAGCTTTTCAAATAGATAATTTCCATGGATCTCTAAGAAGGAAAGAGTGTCGTGAAGACATGTTTTATGATCCATAAAATCTTCAAATAGATGTTCAAGATTTTCCAATGGAAAAGCCTTTAAATATGAGGATACCCATATCCATTTGAATTTTTGTTTTGAGGGAAAATCAAAGAAACATGGAGTTCTGGATGATCTTCATGAATTGGGACTTCTATGTGAGTTGGTGAATCACAAAAATACTATTAGTATCAACTGTTTCTCATGATTTTGAAAAAATGGTAATACATTATAATAAGGTATTCTTCATTTAATCATTGAGTTTTTTAGAATTAGTTATGAAAAGGGAAGGAAGAGTTTTGAAGATAGTTTGTTCAATGAAGGCAAGGGTCCTTTGGAAAGGTAGTTTGTTCTACAAAGGTAGTAGTGATTCGCTAAGGAGTTGTCTCAAAAAGAGGCTTCTTGAAGATAATTTTTGAACATATGATTTTAGTGGACATGGATTTCATAGAGCATTAACTATAGACTATGGTGCAAGTAGAGTGTCATCCTATGTCATGGAAAAAGTCTTTAATGAAAAATTATTGAAGTGACCTTCAGATAGATAAAATTAGTTGAACATCTCTCAAAGCAGTGAGCTTGGGGGAGCCAAAGGAAGTGATATAAAGGATGTAGTGAGTGTTCCTTGAATTCTTATAATGATAGTGAGCCTGTCACAATGTGACTATGACATAACATTTTTATTCTATAGCTAGTGATGTTTAGTGTATTTTGGTATGACCGAAACAATGTCGAAAAATGCTCCTTGGATGTAGCCCTCAGTGGTGAATGATGTAAATGTTCTGTGTGGTCTCAATATATGTGATTATTTGATTTATGTTTTTATCCATCATATTGGTTTGATGAGTTCCTACCATCATGGAAAAAATCCTTGTTTTAAAACGAAACATTGACACCCTGATTCACCCATCCCCTCTCAGGGTGTCCCGGGGTCCTATATGTTTTTCCTTAGCTCAAAATTTGAACCACCTATACTAGTTTGGGATATCCATCCATTAAATATGGTTTTACTCACATCTAAGTGTGGGTAAAAGGGTTTACATAAAAGAAAATAAGGGCACACGTGCTATTATATAAGAACAAGAGAGAATTCACACAAGCCAAAAATTTAATTTAATAATTAATTAAATGAAACCAATAACTTGATAAGGGATGGTATATGCTCATGATAATCCACATTCATGAAATTAAGTACACATTTAATAAAAGCAGCATTCAATTTATAATTTTTCTTATTTTAGATAAATAATGATCGAATGAATTAATCAACTTCTTTAATTAATAAATAATTTTTTCGTAATTATCATCTGATTTCCCTTGATTTTTTCATCCATCATAATTTTTCAAATCTTAAATTGGTTTATTTAAGTTTAACCATGTGAATAAATGTAACCTAGAGGAGACACAGTGAATACCCTTCCAAAACTACCCAAAATGTATCGTACTTGTATACTATTTTCACTTGTGATATATGGAATTCATTACTTATCACAAAAATTATTGACTTCTATAATCAATGTAATCATTACATGATTTAAATTATTTTTTTGTTACACGTAATGCATCAATTCATAAAGAATAACCACTATAATATCACTCACACATTATTTGATGTTCTGTAAATTATGTAGAAATTAATTAAACATTTTAATATATATATATATATATATCTATTAAAAC
Organism: Viscum album; assembly: GCA_963277665.1. Taxonomy (NCBI): domain Eukaryota; kingdom Viridiplantae; phylum Streptophyta; class Magnoliopsida; order Santalales; family Viscaceae; genus Viscum; species Viscum album. Next base: position 1,737,836,090 of record OY728151.1, read on the forward strand.
CCATCAGATGTAATATACAACAAACATAATGACCACATTCAAGAACATGTTGATACGGTTTACTCTATAGAATAAATTTATCTTAATTTTGTGTAATTTGGTAGAAAAACACATCATGTAGAAGTGAGCTACACGATGTGTACATTTTAAACCATATATCTGAGGAACACATTCATAAGGACATGGTGGTTAAGCCATTGCTAAAAAAATGGAGTACATAATGAGAAAAATGGGTATATGGTGTGTGGTATTCGAGTTATATGGTCACCATTCTGGTAGGTTATGTAAACCAAAAAATGACCCATATATGACTGAAGGACTACTTACCATGTACGTGGTCAGCATATCATGAACTCTGGATGATTGTTCTCTTGGTTAGCCCAGTCAATACATGGTGTAAAATAAAATTAACTCTATGTATTCAATTCACTTGTTTTGAATTAATAAAAAATTAATTCTCAGTGAAATGAACACTAGTTCAGGGAATATATTTATGGCTACACGCAATGTACTCTTATGTTATCTGCCTAGAATCCTTGAGACCTTCAGATGATTTCTTGAAGTTTATTTCATTCATAAAGTTAATATATGCGATTATAGCCATGAGAAATGAAAGAATAAGAAGTATATATCACAAATTGGTTTAAAGAACAATTATACTTGATTTGAAAAACTAAATGAAAAATGTGTAAATCAATCAATGATATTTAAATAATTATAAATAATTTTGTTATCACTCTGATACCAGATGGTGGTTTTTGGGGTAGTGGAAGCATGTGATGGGTCACTCACAACATCAATTTTTTTCATTATTGATGCTGAATTTGATTTTTACAAGATGATGAATGTCGTAACCAATGAAATTAAATCAACGAGAACCGAAATGTGATAGAATAAAAGAACCAAGAACATGAACATCACATATCTTTTATAAATAACATAATCAATTTAAAAATTATCTTGAATGAATTATTTCTTCATTTATGGATATGAAAATTCATCTACATTCTTTCATCATTTCATTGTAGTAATCAAGATATTATTCCCACTAGTGGTGATCCAAAAGTGATCTAAAAGTCTATAAACATCGATGTAGTAATCTATGTGTGCCAGCACAGAAGATCATATCTCTAGTATTTTTCATCATTGATCTCCATGGGAATCACTTCCAAATCATTCTCCTTGATCTCTCTAGAATTTGGAGTTGGATGTGGAGGAATATCGATCTCCATTAATTAGAGAATTCTTGGAGAAGGGAGCTATCTAGGGCTTGATAGGATTCTCCAATTCATTGTGCAAAATAAAATAAATGAATTGGATCTCTCAGAAAATAATATAATTGTGTTTATATAAAACTAGTGTTTAGAAATAAATATTTTCATAGGTTACCATTAATATGTATTTAATCCTAGTATAACCAAATGTAAATAATAATAATATTCTTATTATTTATCAACATCCTCTTAATTCTAGAATAAAATTAAATATTATTCAATCAAATAATATTCAATAAATATTATTTCTGAAGGGACATTTAAACATGGTCGTCCATCCATACACAATATTTATCATCCCATAAATTATGATTATGTATTTAATAAATTAATATCACTACATTATTCACCAATTAAGAAATAAATATTATATTTTCTGAATATAAAAGAATCATTTACTAAATATTCTTCTCAAATAATATTCACTAAGATAACTTTTGATGGAATATTTTTGATCAAGAAAACATGAATAATTATTTAACCTCATGTGAGAATAATATTTATTCAACTTGTTAAATAATATTATATAATATATAATTTGATTTAGATTCAGGATACCTTTAGTTTGTGTCCCTCTTGGCCTCTTTCTTAGTGGAATTAGGAGAAACATCCTAAATTCCAAAGTTATCATCTAAAAAAAATTCCAACACACCCATAAAGAAATATGTTAATGATTAAATTTTATGATACCTCATACAAACACTCAATATGTAATATAACCCCTTTATCAGGACATCTCTAATCAACAAGGTTTCATGCTAGTGCCATCAACCTATGTGCTCAATGTCTCTTTCATTAAATTCATGGAAGATAAAATTTTCTATAGAACACCATATACATGGATTAATTTAGGATATTACATTTCCACCCAGTGGAATGAGATATTATCTTACATTAAAAAATATAATGGAAACATCATTTATACCATCATTCATAAATAAAATATTACTCATGACGCACCAAATGTATCATACCTCACCGCGATCATATTCTATCATAGTTTTCATTAATACATCAATGTATGTGACATATAATAGTCATTAGTAATAATATAAAAGTATTAGGATCAATACACATGTTTACATATAGGAACATAAAATGACACATATGAGTGTGTATTGCCTACTTGATGGTCTCATTTTTACGATATCATACACTAGATATTACCAAGTGAGTACATCAAGAGAAGGATCCTAAAAGTCCTATGAGTCTCCACCCCTAATATCCTATATCATTTGTGTCCCACAAATGATATCATCCAACTATATAAAATATATCTAAGAATAGTGTCATGGAACTTCTAGGTTCTCATCATAACAAGGAACTACTATTACCTTTTAATGTGACATTTAACCTTGGGACATTATCATATACTATGTTATCTAGAAGAACAATCATGTTATGATAAGAAGTTTATTAATATTAAAAAATATTTATACAGGTTATCATAATGTTCATAGAATTTGGTTATAGTGCAACAACTCTAACAACACTATCCATTTATGTTCTTGTAGTCATTAATCAAAATTAAAATGTATGAACAATGAGAAAACATGGACATAGACATGTTTTTATTTGTTCAATATTATTGAGCTAAGGTTCCCATAGTACTATGTGGATAACTTAGAGCTATCCTCCTAGGTTCTATCCACTTTGGGAAGAACTATTGAAATCTAGTATAAATCATTATAAACAATTATTTAAAAATAAAGGAAAATAAAATGAAAAATATAAGGGGTGAAATTCTTGTTATTTCCACCCAGAAGGCTTGTAGGTAGACTTCCTATTTTTGGAAAATCATATGGATATACCCAGTTTGTAATGGTAAGGTGTAAATGGTAGGAACCACCAAATTCACATTCAGAAACATATCATCAAATCTACTATAGGGAGGTTCCCATAAAACGAGTACTACATTCCAAGACACATTACATTGTAAATACACATCAAATTATGGGCTATAAGGATGATAAATGGGGTTTCCTCAGGGTTTTCCACACTTGTTGTGGTCTCAACTTCATCGAGTGACTCCCACATTAATGTTTATTCATTATAATATCCAAACAAGGGAGAGATTGTATATAATTAAATTTGAAAAGGAGAAAAACATTGTATGTTCAAACCCAAAATTCTTTATTCATATTCAGCTACTTACTCTATATCATCAGGAGGGACTAATGGTAATTGATCTAATTTAGTCACGCCTCCCTCCAGTTGGTTTTTTGATTGAGGTTGAGGGAGTATTTTCTAAAATATAGTTACAAGGACATTCTATTCTTCATGAAAATCTATTATGGTATCATATTCATATCTTTATAGATCATATATAGGTAGTCTATAATATTAATATTCATCTATCTCCTCTTAGTCATCATCCTGGGAATCCTTTTCCTCAATTTCTAATAGATCTTGTTTCACTCACAATATCTCTTGATCTAATTTTTCATCAATGGCATCTGGGATAGGTTCTTCATGTTTTTCATCTATGATAGGCACCAATGAGGTTGAATCTAAAAAATTTAAAGTAGGAATGTTTTATGATAATTAATATTACAAAATATTAAAATATAATGAACCTGGTTAAGTTTTAAATCACACATTAGTTTCATAATGTGGATCATTATCAATGTACAATTCCCCAATAATGTTTTATTTTTTGGATGTTGGAAACACTAGGAATCTCATCTTCTCAACAAATGTGAGCTCATCCACCTCTCCATCGTCATTTTTCAAGGTAGGTAGCTATTCCTATGACACTATGGGTTCGTTAGTATGAGAAGGGAGATAAATAGATATTTTTTAATAAAATAAAATAAAATGAATTCCCTAAAATATTCTCCCTATAAAATTAAAAAATTTATCATTGTGGATTGGTACACAAGTTCTCTATATATGCTCACAAGGGTGAAAATATAGAGATCCTATGATTCGAAAAAATATTTATCTTCCTCTTAAATATTGTTTTTGAAAAAATACTAAGAGCTTTGACACTTCAATTTTTTTTCTATTTCTCCTCAAGATCATAGTGGATAGTGCCTATTATAGTAGGAATTCTGCTCCATTATAATATAATTCCTCTTTGTTCATCCAATTACTGGTTTTCTTTCACATGAAAGTCCTTCAATAAAGAAGTGTATATTTTAATATTATCTAGTGTATGTAATTCTTCTATGTGTTAGTGTGGAGGCATGTGTTGTTGATGGTAGATGGGTTGAATTATGAAGTAACTTCCATCCTCCCACATATTTGTGTGATCCAATGGTTTTTGGTAGTACATCTACAAAGAGTCCATCTCCTATGATGTATATGGGAAGGTTCATTTGGAATTTGGGTGAGGGTACATTAAATAATTTTTTCACAATAATGTTTATCCTAGTTTTGTAAAAAGAGAATTATAATACCAACAATAATGTAAAATAAAAAAAAACAAAAACATAATTTAAGATGTGTTTAGAAAGTACGAACTTTACAATTAATAGTAAAATTGGTTCCATTTTTATCATGTGGTTGTCACAGGCCTTGGTCAAAGAAAATTTCAATTTTACTCTTAATGTAGATTATTGATTGAGCATGGTCACATATGAATGAGAATTTATTGAGAGTTTCAATTTCCTAGATCATATGTTTTTTTGTTTTTATTACTCATTAGTTTAGTAAGAAATGATTATTGGAATTTTTAAATTTTGATTAAACAATATTGAAATAAATGATATAGGATTGAAACACAATAATGGGTGAAAAATATTGGATCTTGGTTAAAACAAAAAGATTATTCATCATTATCTAGTTCTAATAGAAAAACAGTGTCAATATAATTCTTCCAATACTCTCTTATATCTAATTGGTGGTTCTAAACACACAAAAGATAAATTTTCTAATAGAACTAAACTTTTATGAATAAAATTTCCCCTTTTTTTTAATTAAATTTTTTATCATTATAGAAAAAACATGAAATTTTAATTATTTATTATATCCAATTGGATTTAAATTACAGTTATGTGTCTTTAAAATTGATAATATAGCCATTAAACAGTGATCACATGACTATTATAAATATAAGGTTTTAGAAAATCCAATTGACACCGAAAAGGAAGTGATTCCCTCAACCAGTATGAGAATACACAATGAATCCCATTTATCAAAGCTTGTGAGGGAGATTTAATTTCTAGTATTTTTCCTAGGCTAATCCCAAGTTGGGATTTAATAACTTATCTAAGATAGAAACCATTTATGAGAGAATATCAATCTCATCGAGATCATGACCCAAAACATGTTCTCCGAACTACCCCATAAAAGCCCCACTATCACACACCTTACTCATAGGATGAATTCTAGTGTATTTATGGGTTATTTATCAATACCCTAGAAATATGATAATGTAAATTATTTTTATAGAGTAATGAATATATTTTCATCCTATTATTGTTTCTTTGTAAATGATTTTTAATGATATAATAATGTTAAAATTATATTATTGGTTAATATTCAAATTAAATTAATTAATTTAAGAATTAATAGATATTTTAAATAAATAATATATTAATGTAATATTCTTATTAAATAATATTTATTTAATATAAATAATCCTATAATTTTTTAATGTCGAATGTTATATTTATTTGGGTTCGAAAACACTTTTTGTTAAAAACCTGTTATTTTGAATAAAGGATGGTCATTATTTTAAAAGTAAAAAATCATGTATTTAGAAAATTATTTAGGTAAAATGAATATTATTTTTGGAATCAAATTGTGAAAATTATCCAACAATGAATTTTTCATAATTTTGTGAGACAATGGAATTTTCTGGTTAAAATTAAATACAATATAAATATACATTATGTTCTATGACATAATAATGACTAAAATGTGGTCTAATAAGTAATATATATTTGATCCATTATGAAATATATGTTTTCCATTTAAAATAATGTTGTTCTAAGATTATTTAATTTGTTTTGTAAATCCATTATGAATCCCCCAGGAATTAAAATATATTTTAAAATTTTGAAATCATTCTTTAAGAGTGTGAATCACCTCCACATCACCAAGGGTAGTATTTTAAAATATTAGACCCCTTTCCTACTAAAATTCTAAACACCACTCCCTTTTCTAGAAACCATGGGATGATTTTTTGTTTGGGATATTTTATTATGTAGAATCCAAAACCAAAATAAAATAGAAATATCCATCATTTCCTATCTAAACCCCCCAAGATCCCATTTTTGGTTAATAAAAATCCATGGATCATGTCCTTACTCTACCCTACACTCCATATAGTCTCCCAAGGTGATCCAAGTATTAAATAGTCCCCTACTAATCCAATAGAGTCACACACATATGTAAGATATCCTCACTTTTCTATCCTTTAAAATTCAAGAAACTTATTAGAAAATATTCTTCATAATTTTAATATGTTGTATTTTCATTGATTTATTATCATTAAAATAATATCCAATTGAGGTTATATTAATTATTTATCACTTATCCTCTCTCATTTTTACCCTTACCTATGTAGTTATTATGATGAAATATCAAAAGGGATCTTCCTCTCTCCTATTTTATCAACCAACCAATTGATGTTATGTATTTTAATTTCAATTTTATTTTGTTGGTATATGTTATTACATACTCACCATACATTCCATTTGATTTATAATTTATTATATCCCATTTCACTCTCATTTATCCATTCTTCGATCCTTTATATAAACTCCTTATTATACTGAAATTCCGTAAGGGATCCTCACATTTTCTTCTTTATTAATGATTCTTTATGAATTTATGAATTTTGATTATATTTCCAAATTATATTACATGTATTTATATAACCATATTCCTACCCAATTGATTTCAAAATAATTAGAGACGCCTTTTCGGTCATCTACCATTTTTATGAATTTTTATGTAACGTCGTTAGGGTTCATAAATTTCACCGCAATTTTCCATGCCAAAACTATTTTATAGTGAAAACCATACCCATTTGTATATCAATGTCATTCACCTTTATGCACATATAAATATTTATTTGGGACTTTAATGTATTTATTTCTCAATCTGTGATCAGGGAAAAAATATTTCGATGGAGGAATGTATGTTGTATAACTTATGTTGCGTACTTGATATCAGAATGAAATGATTATTATCGGTGCACCCAGATAGCTCACCAATGCATTGGGTAATATTTAGTATCATGATACGTCCTATTGGTATAGGGTTGTAACTGATTATTTTAACAGAATGTTTACACCTTGATGTCTTGGTGGATTTATCGTTGACATAAGTTTACAATTCAACGTTTTATGTTATTTCCACATTTCCCATGTTATGATTATCATGCCTTCTTATTCGTGTCAATTTGTTTATAAATTGATATGCCTATTATCTAACATGTATTATCCTCTTCATTTTATTTCTTGTTTATTCCCTTATTGAGCTTTATATTTCACCCCTTTCTTATGTCGGTCCACAAGATATCCCTTGTAATTTTAAGCTTGTTGGAATATTATGATCATGTCATGGAAGTGTTCAATATAATTCTATAAACCTTTTTATAAGTTGTTGTGTAATGTACCAAATTCCCAAACATACTAGACATGAAAATATTATGGATTTTATTAAGTGTAATGTTATGTAATACAACTTGTATTGATTTTCAATAAAGATAAGGGTTTTTGTAGATAGTATTAGAGTATTAGTTTAGTGATTTTTTGGATTAGGATTAGGAAACTATATCGAAATCATTGGGGATAAGAATAAGTATAAAAAACATTGTTCACATTTGGTTAGTATATAGTAAGTGTTTTATCAAGAAAATAAGTCACTTTGTAAATGTTATAAGTAGATATGGTTCAGGAACGTATTCACCTAGGAGTAACAAATCAAATATGTTTTTTCAGGCCTAACTCAGGGTAATCTAGTAAAAGACAATGGGCCTTACTACGCACCTAGTTTGATACTCTTTGGGGATATGATTTGGTAAATTCATAATCTCATTAAGATCCACTATTAGGGGAATAAATAAATCCCATAATAATAAATGTTTGGAATCCAATCATGGATAACATATATTGATGTCTGTAAATTCATAAGTTAGTAAAAAAAGTAATTTATATGTTATCAATTTATTTTCATTTTAGTAACCATTATGTTTCTAATAGTTTAAGATAATAATCCATAATTTTAATTTTATTCTTTCTAATGTTCTAGAATAGGATGAATCAAGTTATCAATTGATGTGAAGGGAAATGTGATAACTACCGCAACGAGATGCTAAACCCAATGAGAGTTGGAATAGCGATCTTCATAATGATACTCTTTCAACTAAATCAGGTTCTTAATAGAAACCTAGATCCGGAATATTTTACAAATCCACCTAAGAGATAACATGCCACAATATAGTGCTTAATGTGATAAAGGCCTCCCAAATTAAATTGATCATCTGATCTCTTAATCGTGGAATAGTGGATCGACTCCATTGAAGAGATCTTCTCCATCCTTCAATGTTCTGAATGAGAATGTTCTTTTTGATGTTTATCATATGGAGGGAGAAGTTTATCATTGCTGTACATTGATCAAGAATATGAATCCTAGGGAATAGATTGAAATTATACATTGGAAGGAATTCCAAAAAATATTTTTTGAAAAATATTTTCCTCGCACTGTCTATCATAAATTGATAGACATTTTATTGTACTCAAGAAAAAGGATGAAAACTCTATTGGGGTGTTTGAGGAAAACTCAATAATTTATGGAAAATAAACCTATTTTATTTTAGAGACACAATAATTCAAGGTTGAGTGTTCCTTTGGTGGGATAAAACCTAGTATATGAAATGCCATGGTGATCCATGACTTTGATAGCTGTGAGAAAATTGTTAGATGTTCCATCAAAGTCAAAATGGAGATCAGAGAATCTAAATGGTACTAATGGGATAATAAGAAGAATGTAGAGTTTAATTCTAGAGGGTATATGGAGAAATAAAATGATGCAAGGAAATTTCCTCATCCCACTTTTCAATGGGGCAGAAATAAGTACCCTGAAAATTGCTTATGGGGGGGAGAAGAGATGCATTAGGTTCGGGTCAGATGGACACATAGCTAATAATTTCCAAAAGTATAACATTGAAAATGTGACAGACTAAAGGAATGGTATGGTCAACCCTCATCAATTTTTCTATTGATTCAACTGTATGGAACCAGAGCAATTTTTCAATAAATTCCCTAAGCCAAGGGTTTTTTGAGGCAACCAACAACCTCCAACTCTACAAGGGAGAGTTTTTCCCATCACTAATGACGAGATAAATCCCAAAAATGAAGTGGTGATAGTTACACTGGTAATTCATTCATGAATAGAGAACATACTTTTTGATTATGGATCTAATAATTCCTTCATATCATGAATGTTTAGTAGAACTATTCAAACAACCCCAAAAATGATGGATGCAGAGATGTTAGGGAAAACATAAAATGGAAAATTGTTGCATCCCATGTATATAACTCCTCCCCTCTCAAAATTGTTGGATTAACTTCCCAGAGAACATTTTCATACATCCTTTGATGGAATTAAATGCACTTCTAACCATGGATTATCCTTCATTATATAGATCTAACATAATTTTTTGTGATAGGAAATCAGTTTCCTTATGAGGAATTGACCACCAATTATATACAAGTGAAAGGATGTGGATGAATATTATTTAGAACCATCATCTCATGAATGGATATTACATCACTATGAGCAAGAGTATATTTATAAAATGATTGTATATAAGAGAAGAAACAACCTCAGAGAAATTCATATTGTGAAGGAATACACTGATGTTTTTTCTGAGGAATTTTATATTCTTCCTCATAGTCGAGATCTTGAGTTTTCAAATGATCGTGTACCGAGGGAATTTCTAATATCCCAAAATCCATATAGTGTGGATATTGTGGAATATTTAGATATTAAAAAAAATATAGGTGAATTTGTACTAAGGGTTCATATTGCCATGCGCATCACCTTCAAGAACACTAGACCTCTTCTTCAAGAATAAGGATGGGTCAATGCACCTTGGCCTCGATTTTTGTGGGCTCCAAAAGGTCAATATCAAAAACAAGTATCCTATTTGTGATTTTGATGAATTTTTTGATTAAATATGTGGAAAAAAATATTTCTACAAGGTTGATATTCAATCCGGATATATAAAGTATGGGTGAAGTAGAAAAATAAACCCAAGACCTCTTTACGTACATCGTGCGGGCACTATATGTTCATAGTGACACAATTAAGACTTGATAATTCTCTAAAAATCATCATGTAATTGATTAATAGAGTCTTTAGAGTTTACCTTGAAAAAAATTAGTAGTCTTTATATATGATATTTTCATATACTCCAAAACCTAAGAAGACCATGAGGAGAATCTAAGCATTGTACTAAAGACACTGTTAAAGGAGAAGAACCATGAAAAGTACAAAATATCTTAATTATGATTGAATGAAGTCTCATTATTAGGGAATATCATCACAAGAAATGGAATATCTAGGGATACATTAATGGAACAAGTTATTAAAGGATGGACATGGCCATCATTTGGGACAGATATCTATAACTTCCTTTGTTTAGCTGGATATTATCTCTAATTTGTGATGCATTTATCATAATTATCAAACCCTCTTACCAAGATAACTCATATGAGAGTTAGGTTTTCTTAGAATTATGAATGTGAATAGATCTTCTTGGAGTTGAAAGTGAGGCTTATCACTACTCATGTTCTCACACTACCCACAAATGGGGAACTGTTCGTAATTTTCAGTGATTCATTGAAGAAGAGATTGTGATGTGTGTTGATGAAAAATGGTAAAATTAATTTCCTACACCAAAAGCTAGTTTAAAATTAATGAAAAAAACTATTCCACTCATTATCTAGTGTTGGAATTTGTAATCTATGCATTGAAAATATGGCACCATTATCTCTATGGGGAGAAGTTTGAGAAATATACTAACCATAAGAGCCTCAAATATATATTCACATGGAAATAGATTAATATAGGCCACCAATGATGGTTATAGATCATCAAATCTAAATAATACTCAATCCACTACCATCATGGTGAAGAAAATAATGTGGCATATGCTCTATGAATAAAGGACCTAGTAATTCTATCATTGATGAGAATTGGAAAGGATCTGGTCTTCATGGATTTGATGAGGATGGACATGGGAATCAAAAATAAACAAACATCCTAAAAAATTTAAAAAATGATTTATCAGTCATATCTTTTTGAAATGTTAATGGATTCTGAAAGAAATGATGTGGGAATTTAGAAGAGAGTTGAAACTATATGGAAAGGGAAATCCTCGGAGTTCAATGTAAATGAAGAAGGAATTGTGAGATTTAGTTAAAGGCAATGTTTTCCATTAAATCCCATGTTAAGGAATAAAATATTGGATGTTTCACATAGTTTGAACTTCTCAATTCACCCAGGAAATCTAAAGATGTATCAAGGTATCCTAGAGCATTATTCATGGGAAAACATGAAGAAGGTGATTGTTTAATAAACATCAATGTTCCTGGTATGTTAGCGTGTTATGGATAAAAGTAATATGTCTAATGGGATAACAAAACCATTACCTATACCAACATGGAAATTGGAAAAATCACCATAGAATTTATCACAAAATATCTGAAGACATTTAAATGAAATAATGATATATGGGTTATTGTCGGTCACCTAACAAGGAATACATACTTCACTGCGATTTGAGAGGATTTCTCACTTGATCAAATGGAACAGATATATATATATAAGTGAATTCGTATGGTTGTATAGAGTATCATTATCAATTTTATTTGATCATGCCCCAAGATTAACCTCCAAATTCTGGAAATGTCTCATGAAATATGTAAAAACTAAGTTGAATTTCAGTATGGCCTATCATCCTAAAACGGATGTTCAATCCGAGTAGAATATTCAGATGCTGTAAAAATTTTTATGACAATGTTATATATATTTCAAAGGTTTATTGTACCAACATATTTATTTGGTTGAGTTCTCTTATAATAATTTCCGCTAGATCATCAAAATGAAACCATATGTATCCCTTTATAGTAAGAGGTGCAGAACATTAAAATGTATTGATGAAGTTAGAAAAAAAATATGTTTCTTGAAATGCTTGAGGAAGTGGTATAAAAGGTTAATACAATTCAGTATCACATCAACCTTCATAAGATATTTTTGTAATGACCCTAATTTGATTTCCACCCAATGGTGCATTGTACCTGGATGGTCACATGGCCTCAAGTGAATTTCACCAAACGCCAAAGCCTGCCGACTAACAGCGAGGGGCTTGGTTTTGATAGTGGGGAAACTATGCACTCATTGGTAGAGCAACACAGTGGAATAACAATAAGAATTAACAGTAGTGGTAATAGTAATACCATACAACAGAAGTAAATAACAGAAGACTAATAGTAAATAAACAACTGGAGCACATGTATAAATTATTCATGTCACATATGTCTAGGAAAATAGAAAAACAAGTCAAAATGCTAGAAGTATAGTACTACACAAATGTACAAAAAAAATAAGTAAACATTCGTAGAATTTCAAGCCTCAACTTGGTCCCATGCTCTACAGGTCCACAACAATCAATAACCTAATGAAGAAGGGTGCTTTCAATTATCGATACCTACAACCATATAATCTGATTGGGCCCAAAAGCATGACCCAAATAGGGTATTAGATGAATCCTAGTAGGAAACCACCAAAATATATGTGCCTAACTATCAGTGAATATATATAGAAATCTATATGAAAAATGAATAAATAAACAAGGAACTACTCAAAAGTAAAAAATACTACAGTTTCCAATTACATTCATTTACAATTATTATTTATTAAAACCTTTGAATAAAGGAATCCTAGGATCTATCATAAGCACTGTGTCCCCTGGGCAATAGAAAAATATATTTCTCATAAGACCATTTAACAAACAGGCATGACCGAGTCCAAGATTTTTCTCGACTTGGCAGGCTTGTCACCATCAATCAATCATCATAAAAAAACCTCCCGGACAACTCTCATTGTCTAACCCCTCTAGTTCAACATTTAATCAATTCAACAGATATATAACGACCCTCTGGGAAATCCCACGTAGTCCATCCTCTTTGTTCTCAGAAAAAAAAGACTCTCTAAAGAAGCACTCACCGTCAATTCCCCAAGTGGTCTTTTAATGATAAACAACACACTCTCTAAGGAAGCACTCAAAGTCAATTCCCCATGTGGTCTCATAATGGTATTCTATATACACTCTGAGGGAGCACTCATCGTCAATCCTCCTTATGATCTCACAATTTAAATATAACAGACACTCTGGGGAAGCCCTCAACGTCAATCCCCGCTATGGTCTAACTACACTAGGTTCTCGCGGCCTTGTGTAATTCAATCATGCACAAACGATATCCATCAAACCCAAAGTAATCTCAATAACTACATGGATAATAATATAAAATGAATGATGCATTCATTTAAAAAGATTCAATAAGAAATCAGTTCCATCCTAACAAGAAAGGTAAGGAAACAAGGTCTACCTCATCGGAAGCCCGGACCAGATGGCCATAGGTGTCCCTTAACCATGAAATTTAGCATACAGTATCAATGGAAACCATTAATCTATCAATTAATCTATGGCAGATGATAACAGGGTCAATTCTTTAACACGAATACCCAAATCATGGTTAATTGGAACTTACCCATATATATAATTCAAACAAAAAATACAAAAGGAAACAAATGACCTACCTTGATGTGGTACGATGATCACTAACAAACTCCATTCCTTGAACCATCCTAGAATGTCATAGATCTACAAAAAGGTCAAAAAAAATTCAAACTTGGATAACTCAATAAAGATGATAAATTAGGTACAAAGGCTCTAGGGAAAGAGAGAACCCATAGGTGGGAATCCAATGCACCTGGTGGAATCTCAATTAGAGCATGAATGGAGGAATGGTAGGAGCTCGAAAATAATTGTCTGTATGTCACATTCTTGTATGAGACAGTGGAAGAAGAAAGGTGTTCTGGAGATGAGATATGATCCCAGTCTGGTTAACCAAATAAAATGAAAAGTACATGGCATGTTCATTTAATGTAGATGTAATGAACTAGCCTCAACTATCCTTTACTTTTGGTAGTCCACAAATCCATGTAATCATCTATAATACGGATTGTACACGGCTACCCATGACAACTGGGTACACAAAGTGTACTAAATAAATTGAAATATTCATTTTACCTCAAAAACAACCCCAAACAATATACATACCTAAAATGAGGATCCTTGTTCTTACAAACATCCCCCTTAAATAAACTTGTCCCTAAATTTCCCTTTCAAGGGTGGCGAATAAGAAACCTCAAACAACTCTGGCCACTGTGATCGTACGTTTGCCTCCCTCTCCCAATTCTCATCATGTACTCACCCATGCTACAATAGCCCTTGTACTAGAGGAGCAGACTGGCCATAGAGAACCATGGAGTTGTAATACACATTCTGAATAAGGTGATCCTTGAAGGATGCATCCACCTCCAACTCAACCTCCTCGGGTTGAAAAACCTGAGATGGGTCTGAAAATTAACATTGTTGCTGGGAAACATTGATGACATCATGCATAACTGGATACCTTTGAGGTAACTGCAATTGATAGGAAATCAGACCAACTCTCTCCAAAACCTCAAATCGCCTGACATATCTCAGTGAAAGCTTCCTCTGTCTCGTAATTGTCATGTGTCCAAACCTCAGTGTGATACGTAAGAAAACCAGATCTCCGACCTCAAACTCCAAAGGTCATCTCCATTGATCAGTATAATATTTATGGTGAGACTGTGCAATATCCATACTCTTCTGAATAAACTCCACATGCACATTGGTCTCATGGAAAATGCGAGGTCCTAGCATAAGCCTCATAAGGTTCTATCTGAATCATGAAATGGATATTTTTTTATAGGATATATCCACTAGGGTTATGTGTTCTCCCATTAACCCCCTAAATCAAGGATGCATTCTCGAAGCCCTTCCTCCAACACTTGAATCGTGCCCTTGTACTAGCCATCTATATTGAGATGGTACGCTATACTCAGAAGTACCTGTGTACCCAATTCCTTATGTTGTCCCGACCAGACATGAGAAATAATATGGGCTTCCCTGTATGAAAAAATAGAGTGTGAAACCCCATGAATGTATACAATCTATCCGATGTAAAACCTTCCAAGATCATCAGTGCTGTAGGTCTCCTTAACTGGTAAAAATTGTGAAACATTCGTATGTCTATCAATGACAATCCAAACAGCATCATTCCCTCAAGGGAAACTTGGTAAACATGTCATGAAATACATTGAGACATCATTCCACTTCAACTTAGGAATGGGTAACTACTGTAAAAGCCTTGTTAGTCGCTGATGCACTGCCTTCACTTGCGGATAAGTGGAACCCATCATAACAAAACCATCAACATCTCGTTTCATACCTAGCAATCAATACTAATTGTGTATATTTTGATACATCTTGGTGACATCAGGATGAACTTCCCAATCTGAGTAATCAAAATCTCAAAAAAAAAATCATTGCATATGTCTGCTGACACCCATAAGCGCCCATGAAAACGCTAGACATCAACCTCACTTATGGTCCACCCAGGAGTAGGATCCTCTCACAACATACTCTCCCATTGACTAGGCCTTAGTAATCTGATAGCTTCCACATTCACACATGATACATAAGGGTAGAGATAATAGATACGTAAGAATGAAACATCTACCCATGTCTGTCATGCACATCCAAATGCATCTCAGAGAAAAGAGACATAAGCTACTACTCACTGCTGGCCTCCTGAACTACTTATATCGGAGTCCTCATGCTCAACACATCAACCACTGTATTTTCTTTCCCAAGTGAGTAGGTAAGATAAAATTAAAAATACCGATGGTACTCAACCCACCATATATGTCTCAAATTAAAATCATGTCGAGTAAAGACATTCTTGATATTTTTTTGGTCAGTGAAACCCATAACATGATCTCCTAAAAGATATTGTATCCAATAGCGTAATGAATTCAAAACTGCAGCTAACTCGATATCGTGCATTGGGTAACTCCTCCCATGTGTCCCCAATATCCAAGACACATACGGAATGACTCCTTCCCCCTATATAAGCACTAACCCCAACCTAATATCTGATGCATCATAGTAATCAATGTACCAATTGCCTGGCTCTAGAAAAATCAGTATCAGTGCTGATGTTAATCTCCCTTTCAGCTCCTAAAAGGTTGAATCATAGGAATTTTTCCACAAGTACTTTGTACCATTCATAGTTAGACCCATCAGTGGTGCTTCTAGGTGTGAAAAGTCCGGAATAAAGTACCTATAGTATCCATCCATCCCCATAACACTCCATACCTTAAAGAAGTTCTTCAACTACTCCAAGGAAACTACTTTTCTCACTTTCTCTAGGTTTAGTGATACTCATGTATCCAATATAACATGAACCAAGAAGTGAATATTGTCAATCCAAAAGTGGAATTTTGAGAGATTGGAATATAACTAATTCTCTCCCAGTGTACTCAAGATGATATCAAGATGGGTCTCATGGTTATGTAGAGTGTGAGAGCACACCATGATATCGTCCGTGATGACTACCACAAAAGAATCCAAGTACGGATGAAACACTCCGTTCATCAATTGCATAAAAACTTCAGGCATGTTAATGAGAGTGAACGGCATAACCACATACTCGTATGGACCATACATGCTCCAAAATACATTAAGAGGTATAACTGATGGTCTAACTTGCAAATAAATAGCTCGATCGTAAGTCAATATTCAAGCACAACCGGGCTCCTCAATTTTTGATCAAATATATCATCAATACTTGGAAAATGATATCAGTTCTTGGACATCAAATGGTTCAGAATTAGATAATCCATGAAAAATATGTGGGTATCATCTTCCTTCATCATGAAAAGGACATGAGAACCCCAAGGAGAAGTACTGGGTCAGATGAAACCCTTTTCATGCAACTCCACTATTTTTTTCTTGATCTCTTGTAACTCTGGTGTAGCCATCCTATATGGAAGAATGGACACTGGTGCTGCTCCTGGCACAAGCTCAGTAGAAAAATATACCTCTTTCTCTATAGGTAAACCGGAAAATTCTTCTAGAATGACAACGCTGAAATGATCCACTAATAGAGGAAATTCTATCTGTGAAGTCCCATGGTCATCTATATATAAACATGAAACTTGGTCTGTAATTCCACCCAACCCAAGATGCTAGGGTCTCTCTCTACTTGACTGGACATATCATTCACCCTTATGTGGAAAAGACCCACCCTATGGTGAAATGAATCTTACCCTACGGCGATATCAGTCAACAATGTCCTAGAAAAAGACCAACTAGTCCATTCAGAGAATGAAATAACAGCTTTTCATCTCTAAGACATAGGGGGCCCACAAGAAGTGACAGCCACGAACCTCAAGAGTGCACTCCTTCCACCAACATACATATTATTTTTGAATCCCCAATAGATTCTATCATCATAACATCCTCATATGTAAAGATACAGATCCCAAGTCTCTCCAAAATAGAAAAAAAATATGAATATATTAGAATCAATCATATAAAAAATATAAGAATCGAAAATTGAGGCAACTGGAATCATAAATCTAACCGCAGAGGTTTCAGGATCCTGCTCCTGGTGAGTTTGATCCACTGCAAAAGTATTACCTATACTGTGGTCTTTTGACCCTGCCTGACTGCCCTACATTTTTTCACCCTATGATCGTTGAAAACTTGTATCCTGACTCTCACAGCCACCTCCTTGGCCAAAATAGCCTAATGAACACTAGTTCCCAAACTTATGAGAAAAAAGTGTTCTTACTCTTGAACATGGAGTCATAACAAAACCCATATCATTAGCTGTTGGTGTGAAAACCAGAAAAAACACAGAAGATGCCCCATATTTCTATAAGATCAGCACTCAACTAGGTCTCTCGGGAAATGTTGCCTCATATTACCGCTCTTCCCACACCAGTAGAATGCCACCTGGATTCCTGAAAGAGTATCTTCTCTACTCATATCTCTGCAAGTAGACTCACTGCGGTGCTTCCTACTATTTGTTAGAGGAGTACAAACATTGGATTCCAAACCTCCATGGCTCATAGATCCAGACTCACTCATATTATTCATGGTGATTAGTTCCTGGTTGACAATAAATGATATAGATATCAACCTGAAGATGTTCACCAAGGACCAGATGTCATGTATAAGACCATCCTCAGACTTCCTGGCCATAAATAAATCATCACCCCCGGAATGGATGTGAAGATCTATAGCTCTGTGAAGCAAGAAAAATACTCCATGACTGAAAGAGTACCATGTTCAAAACCCATGAACTCTTGGGCTCGGTTGGACCTCAAGGTCTCAGGGTAAAAATATTCATATAAGGTCCACTAGAACTCATCCCAATCCATATCTCATTGGTGTCCTGCCTATGATATCACATCCCACCATATCTTGGTGGAGTCTTGAAGCTTGTAAGTTTCGTGCTTAACCCTCCTCCTGAGAGGTTTCTGGAGTTTCTCGAATATAGATTTCATGGCTTCTAACCATGACTCTACAATTTGAGGTCCTCCATCCCTTGATAATGTGAGATTATTCTGTTTCTAAAAAACCTCGATCAACCCCCCCCCCCATAGATGGGGCAGGATGCAGTGCTCTCTAGTAGGTATGCATGAAACTCATGATGCCTTCTCAGAATTGTGCATTATCACCTGTGTCTAATATAATAAGTAGTGCCATGATAGGAAAGGCGGGAGGATCTGCTTGTATTCCATGATCCACCATTTTTGTAGTCAAATATTTGACTTGTATCTGGCGTACAATCAGACGATGTCTCAGTGTCATGACTCTGCAAGGTCAAGCACACACCTCAATTCAAGATTATCAAGGACTAAAACATAGAAGTACAAGAATGGATCAGGAGAAGTAAAAAATCAGTTAAACAATGGTACACAACATGTATAACCCCTACATGGAGTGTTCCCTTAAACTTCAACATGGGCGTGTAACTCTTCCCACCACGGTCGTGTAACAGCCATAGACACACCATGTTCAATCGATGAAATGACATGTACTTAATCTTTCCCTCCTGCCTGAGTTCTTTTACATGGATAAACCACACAGTTCTCTCCTGGGTAGCACCACACAGTGTTGTAACCCTAGAAACAATGTTTACTACCTAATTCATAACCATTTGTGTCATTAGTCACACGGTTGGAGACATAGTCGACTTCCACATGATTTATTAAAGATGGACACGGCGTGAACTACCTGAAATTTATCCACCAATGATGTTAATCACATGGCCAGATACATGGCCTCAACAGCACGACGTGTAATCAAAGTAAACGGTGTGTCCCACCAAACATTTACAAACCCATTTTCTCAACTCACACAGTCAGTCACATGGTTAAAGTCTACACAGCATGTACATATAGTAAACAATATGTACTTAAGAAAATGTTTTTTTTCCAGAACAGAAGAACCCATGGAGTGTGTTCAAAACACCACACACCATGTTGTTTGGGTTTCTGGATAGTGTACCTCTAAAAATTCTCCAAAACCCTTAAAAACATAATATTTTGTCCATGGGATGAGAATTGCCGACCCATGAGAGCCCATATTCCCAAAAATCCAATGTTTTTCATCCTTATTCACACCATACAAGAAAAAATTAAATTAAATTTTATACTTAATCCACAAAATTCTGATCCATGAGGGCCCATAACACCTCAGCGACCAATGATTGGAATCTATCAAACTAAAACATTACATATCAGAAATACTCTATCAAATAGTAGGTATTATTTTAAGGAATCTATCACAACATCATCCATGTGTAGCACAACATCTATTACAAAAACATGAAATCGGTAATGCACCCTAATTGGCATGATAAGAATGCATGACATGTGATCTCAAGAAAGTTCCTATATGGTGAATTATATGGTATACCATCATCTCATAAGGTTTCAATAGAAATAGAACAACAATGATATAAATAATTATAGAACAAAAAATGTGTACCACCCAACGGTGAAATCAAATCAACTGTAATGATTGCAAAAATAGAAAATAGAAATATTTTAGGTAACATGGATTTTCCATGTACACGGGTTAGCTACTCCTGGGCACAACATATTTCCAACTACACATTCCTCCATATCCCTATTTATAGGCAACAAACAGTAGAACAAAATAAAAAAGAACCTCCTATGATACCACTTTGTAACGTTCCGGATCTGGGTGCCGCCCAAATGTGCCCCATACCTGGTTGGTCACATGGCCTCATGTGCATGTCCCAGAATGCTAGAGGATATCGACTAGAATCTAGGTCCTTGTGTGTGATAGTGGGGAAACAATTCCATCATTGTAAGAGAAACATAGTGGAATAACAACAATAATCAACAGTAGAGGAAACAATTATACTATACAATGGAAGTAAACAGAAGATGACTAATAGTAAATAAACAATTGGAGAACATATATAAATGATTCATGTACCATATGTCTATAAAAATAGAATGAAAGTAAAAATTATATAAATACTTTACTAATCCCAAGTAAAAAAACAAAACAAGTAAACTCCTAGAGCATCGAAAGCCTCAGCTTGGTCCCATGCTATCTAGCTCCACAACAATCAAGTACCTGATGAAGAAGGATGTTTTCCCTTATCTATACCTGCAACCATATAATCTGTTTGGGACCAAAATCATGACACAAAAATGGTGTGAGATGAATCCCAGTTGGAGACCACCAAAATATCAATAGGTAACTTCCATTGAATATATATTGCAGGCAATATGCAAAATGTAGAAATAGACAAGGAAGTACTCAAATGTAAACAATCCTACAGTTTCCAATTACATTCATATACATTTTTTAATTCTTCAATCCTTTGAATAAAGGAATCCTGGGAACTATCCTATGATCAGTGTCCCTTGGGTAATAGAAACATAGGTGTCTCAAAAGTCCATTTAAGAAACAGGTATGACTAAATCCAACCTTGTTCTCTGGCTTGGAATGCTCTTCACAATCAATCAGCCATCATAAGAAACCATTTGGGAAATCACTCACAGTATAACCCCTCTATTTCAACAGATCTTCAATTTAATAAAGATATAATGACCCTTAGGGAATTCTCACACAGTCTAACCCCTTTCGTCTCTCAAAAACAAAGAATTTATGAGGAAGCACTCAACGTCAATTCCCCTTGTGGCATTTTACTGATAAACTACAGAATATTTGAGGAAGCAATCAACATCAATTCCCCATGTGGTTTCATAATGATATATTATAAACACTCCGAGTGATCACTCACCATCAACCCCCTATGGTTTCACAATGTAAATATAACAGACACTCTAGGGAAGCCCTCAATATCAATTTCCCCTATGATCTAATTACACCAGGTTCTCACGACTCTGTGTAATACAATAATGCAAAAAAGTTATCCAGAAACCAAAATAAATCACAAAAAATATGAGGCAATGTAGCTACAATTCATAACATAGGGATCTAACAAGCTTCAATAAGTAATCATTTCCCAACTAATAAGAAAGGAATGGAAACAGGGTCTGCCTCATAGGCAACCCATACGAGACAACCCTAAAAATATTAACAAGGAAACACACACATGGGATGTACCCTAAATATGAAATTTATTTTAATGTATCCATGGAAACCCTTAATCTATAAATTAGTATTTGGAATATGATAACACGGTCAATTACTTAACAGAAATTACCAAATCATGGGTAATCATCACTTAGGTATATATAAAACTCAAAGAAAAACTACGAAATGCAACAAACCACCTACCTCGATGTTTAATGATGATCACTCATGAACACCGAGCCTCGAATTGGCCTAGAACATTGTAAATCTACAAAAAATCGAAAACTTTTCTACATTGGATAACTCAAGAAAGAAGAAAAATCAGGAAGAGAGGCTCTAGGGAAAGATATGACTCACCTGTGGGAATCCAACACACCCAGATGTGCCTCAATCAAAGCTCAGATAGAAGAATGGGAGATTCTCAAAGATAATTGGTTGTACGTTGCTCTCGTGTACGAGACATGGGAAGAATAAAGGGGTTCTATAGAGGAGATGTGACCTATGTCTAATTAATGAAATTAAAATAAATGTACACAGAATGTTCATTTAATGTACATGTCATGTACTTTCCTCAAATGGCCCCTACATTAGGCTATCCACATGGCCATTTACTCAGCCGTTACATGTCTAGTACATGGATACCCATGGAAACTGGGTACACGGTGTGTACTCAGGGGTACACAACATGTACTCATAAAATATCCAAATCTCCTTTTTCCTAAAAAACAACCCGAAACTGGATCAATACCTGAAAAAATGATACAGGTTCTTACATCAACAAAATATATGTGTTGACAATAATCTGAAAGACCTAGAGTTTGATGTTGGAGACATGTT
Organism: Viscum album; assembly: GCA_963277665.1. Lineage (NCBI taxonomy): Eukaryota > Viridiplantae > Streptophyta > Magnoliopsida > Santalales > Viscaceae > Viscum > Viscum album. The sequence goes on from OY728151.1 coordinate 1,737,858,911, forward strand.
ATTCCTCCACATATCTCCATATATGAAAGTGATATGATTTGGGAAGAAGGGAGAGATTAGTCCATGGAACATCAGCCCTTTTGAGATCCTTTATCGCATCGGAGTAGAGGCCTATAGAATGGCATTCCAATCAAACCTTTCTCAAGTACATGATTTATTCTATGTATCCCTCTTAATATAATACATAATGAACCCATAACATTTACTCAATATAGAGGAGGTACCATTGGATATTTATATTTCTTATGAAGAGCAGACGATGAAGACCTTAAATCATAGATAAAATGTTCTACAAAATAAGTCAATTCCTCTCATCATAGTGTTCTAGAGAAGCCACAATTCTGAGGAAACATTGTGGGAACTGGATGAGGTTATTGAATAGAGTTACACTAATATATTTTAGTGTCGGAAAATAAAAATTTTGAAGGTGAATGATTAAAAGGGGAAATATTTTAGCAACCCAAACTGTTATAAATAAAATTCTCCATTTTGATTTAATTAAATGTCTTATGTTTATAGAAAACAAATTCAGTTATTTTTCTTTATTATATCTAATTGGATTTAAATAACTGTTAAGTATCAGTACCGTTGATAATATAACCTTGGAAAGTGATCACATGACTTGTATAAATTTGGGGTTTTTACAAATCAAATTGAAAAAGAAAAAGGAAGTGATGGCCTCAACCAGTAGGCTCATTCCATAAGAATCCCATTTATTAGAGATTATGAGGGAGATATAATTTCTAGAATTTTCACTAGACCAACCCCAAGATATGATACAATAACTTAAGAATGGGAGATACCATATATGGAAGAAGTTCAAGCTCATTTAGATCAATACCCAAACCAAATTCGTTGAATGACCCCATAAAAGCCCCATCATCACACACCTTACTCATAGGGTGTATGATGGTGTAATAATGGTATACGTATCAATACCCTATCAAAATGAGTATGTAAATTATTTTTTATAAAGTAATGAATAAATTTTCAACATATTATTGTTACATTGTAAATGATTTTTATTTCAATAGAATAAAGAAGTAATTATATTTTTTTGTTAATGTTCAAATTAAAATAATGAATTTATTATTTAATTGATATTTGAAATAAATAATATGTAATATTATTATTAAATAATTTTTACCCAATATAAACAATCATATAATTTTTATGTTCAATAATCTAATTTTTATTTTTGGTTTGAAAACTATTATTGCCAAAAACCTATCATTTTCAATAAATGCCAATCATTATTTTAAAAGTTAAAATTCACATATTTAGAAAATTATTTAGATTCAATGAATATTATTTTTTTAATTAGAACATTGAAATTATCTAATGGTTATTTTTTCATATCTTTCTAAGATAGCAGAACTTTATGATAAAAATTAAATATCGAATAAATATAATTTGTGTTTTATGACATCGTAAAGACCCAAATGTGATATAATAAGTAATATAAATGGTATTCGAGACCAAATATTTGTTTTCCATTTAAAATAATCTTGTTTTAAGATAATTTTATTCATTTTTAAATCCATTATGAATCCCTCTAGACTTATAATATATTCTAAGATTTTAAAATCATTTCATTAAGAGTGTGACTCACCTCCACATCACCACGGTCCATATTTTAATATGTTAAGATGTTTTACTTATAAAATAATAAAATCCAAACCCCTTTTCCTAAAACCATTGGTAAAAATAGAAAGACCCTAGACCACCCAGAGGGTGGGTTAATTTGGTTATCAACGTTTTCTCTTCTTTACAAGATCTTTTCCCCACATTGGTAGAAACATGATTATATCTGTATGATGAATATCTTCAGTAATTAAAACCTTCAAATGTAGGAGGTAAATAGATCAATTTTACTTGGTTCACCACTAAGGGATACACCAAAGGAGCATACACCGATTGGTTGATGGTCATAATTAATTCCACTTATATTCACTACCGGTGCATTACAAAGGAATGGGAACAATCACTTCATCCTAGGCACACTGCCTTAACTATTTTTTTGGGATAGTTCATTTCTTCCCATAGATCACTACCATTGACTCCACCTTGATCACTACCATTGGAGAAGTCTCACTAAGTTTATCGACTAAAAAGACACCCCAACTGATTAATATGGAAGTCTTTGTCTCTGTTCAGCATGAGGCAATTCTTACATCAATGTCCCGAATTGATGCTCTTTTATATTCAGTCTTCTCCTATACTGAAATAACTAAATGCACAGAAAATTCTTCTTACTTTTGAATAGAATCACAAGTACCTATGTGATTGTTTAAGAAATGAAGACCATATCAACATAGCATCATCATAGTTAATATGTATTGAGAAATTGAATATCAATTGGACACACTAATTCTTCTTTATTGATACAAAATATCTACATTTAATGAACTATATTTCTCATCTGCGTACTGTTTCTGCGTCCATGAACTGTCCCTGATTCCACGGACTATTCCTACATCCTTGAACTGTCCCTAATTTTTTTTTGACTATATATGATCTACATACCGCACCCGCTCTGCATACTGCACCTACTCTGTGTACCGTGCATAATCCTCATACCAAGCCTACACCGCGTAACATTCCTGCATCGTGTACCACGCATGCACCACATACCATACCTGCACCACAAACCACGCCTAATTTGTGTACCGCTCTTGCTCCTTGTACCCCACCTTCTCCAAGTATCATTCCTACTCTGTGTACCACACCTACTCCACAGACCACCTTTGTGTACCACATCCATGTACAGCCTCCACGTACCACTGTGGCTCAGATAATCTTCCTACAATATTCCTTCTTCTGTGTACTTTTCCTTCCTTATTTGAAAACTATATCTTCCTTCAACATAATTTTTACTCAACATCTATGAATTATTTCGACTCCCACATACCACTTTTTCCGATGCAGAATATCTTCTTTAGATTTCTCCTTCTAATTTAGCAAACCATTTCATATTTGGTGTACCCCTTCATCCTACGCAGAATCTCTCCCACGTAACACTTCCCTTCATAGAATTATTCATGTAAGAGCACTTTTAGAACTTGTCGAGTTCTTCCACAACAATAACTTTTTCCCTTATCGAATTATATCTTTTTAAATAATGGGATTAGAACTTATTATATAGGAAAATATCACCATATATTTCACTAATCTGATTTATGAAAATTATTAATGTGGGAAAATCTTCACCGCATACAGAACTCCATCTGCGTACTGTAACCCTCTACTGTGTACTGCGATCTTCCTGCGAATAGTGAACCTTTACCACGCACTGTTAATGTTCTACATACCGTAAGACTACGGTTCTGTGTACTACATCTCTTCCTCAAAAAATTATCCATCTCGTGTACTGAAACTCCTACCACCGTGAAACATTTTCGATATTGAGACCTGTTCTGCGAACCATCCCACGTACCATTCCTAATACATGGTATGTCGCTGTGAACCACTCCCAGACATGGTAAGTGATTGGTGTTCATAGGTACATGGTTTTCTACCTTTTCTTGTTTCCTTCTCCATTCCATATCTCATTCACTATTATGCATAAATCCTTCCATCTCCAAAAAAAATCCTGATTTAGAGATCCAAAAATTTGGCAAACACTGGGGAATGGAACCACCATAAATATATTCGTCGGCAAGAACACCCATTCTTCTTCAATATCACATTTCATATCCAACAATCAGCTTCAGTCATCATGAACCCTATCTTTTTTCATATATTGTCTTTGATCGACCACCTTTAGAATCATTAGATTTGAAAAGAAAGGTATTGCAACATCACTGTCTTCCAGAAGAATCATTCCTTCCAATCATAACTGAATATTATTGGAACCAACTTTTATCCCCCTTTCCTTCATATGTATTTCATCACAAGTTCTCTAAAATTTTGATATTCGGGAAATACAAATCAGAAAAGAATCGTTTGATTTACCACTCTAAAAAATTGTTGAGTTCTTCTTCATCTCCTTCTTCATTTTTATCTTCATTGACAACTGTTGACATCAAATTCAACCTTATACGCAACATGGTCCCTATAATATCCCCCTTTGTATTTTTTTCAATACCTTAAAGTTATTACTCAAATTAATGTATAAATAACAAATGAATGCATATTATCTCGCCCCTTATTTTTATTTTACTTCTTTCCCCCTTCCATTAATTTCACTTCTCTCACCCTTATTGACAAGAAATACAATGTTAATGGGAAATGGGTACCAATACATACCTGAGAAATGTGCCATAAATAATTTCACTCTATGTCTACTTCAACAATGCTTTGTGTAGAAAACATGAGTATTTGATTTAGAAAACAAGGTTGTCCATTATTCACTAATCATGATTCCACATGAGATCAGAACTCATGTAATTTGCCTTCAAGGTTTTTCCACATTCATTCCAAAATGAAAAATTGATTGTGAAAGGGAATAATTAACCTTAAAATCCTCTAATAACTTCAACAAATAGATCAAAAACATTCCAGTGCAATTTGTAGGATAAGTGGCCTCGGGGAACTACCATTTTTCTTTTGTCAATGATTAATTCAGTTACTCCTCCATTATAAAATAATATTCATTATGATTAACCAAGGATGAGAAATTGGGAAATGACATACCTTTTCCAATGATATTTTCTTCATGTAATTTCCAGAGTAATTGAATTTAGTTCCAACTAATTTTGATAATGATTTAAATATTTATTCTAAAAGCTTTTTAATTTGTCCCCCCCTTAAGGGAAACACTCTACATCATCTTGATCAAGGGTGATACTTTATAGTTTTAATCATGGAATATCAATTGTGGAATATTAAAATGATGGAAAATTATTCATCTTTGCTGTCAAGAGTTTACAACATTAAATAATTCTCCAGTTATCCCACTAAGATTATACATCACCTTCAATTCCCTACCTTAGAAAACACGAAAATGATACATAAGATATTTAAGTGAATGGGGTGGATCATCCTTGGTTCATTGATATGAACTTCATGGTTGAGATGTTTTTCCCAACCGTGATTCTCTATATATTCCAATCAACATGCTCGAAAATTTGAACATATTTTGTAATCTATGGTGATGTGGAAAATATCTCTTCACATTATCTTTTATTTTGAATGGATAATTTTTCTGCTTAATAGCCATCATGGATGATACATTCTTACGCCTCTTAAGGACTGATTCATGCTCTAGTATTAAGGTTAGACAATCTATTTCAATGTGACCAGATTTTATACATATCTCACAAAGAAATTCTTTAAAAAATGTGTTTATTTTGGTTTGAATTCTCTCATGCACATTATCTTCTTCACTTGAATGTTTTCCTTTACCTTTACCACCAAAAATTCCCTTTTCATCTTCCAGTTTCCTCATTATTTTCAAATCATGCAGACAGATGACCAACATGTCATTTAGAACTATTCATGTAGGTTTCGATCTTCCACATAGATTCATCTATGTGCCATCCCTCTTAGTTTCTCTTTTGGAAGAATTGGCCAACAATTTCATTGATCAAAAATCCAGGGTCTTCTTAGCTTCTCTACTTGAAATAATAATGGGGAATATTTTGTGCACAATATTCTTCTAATTTCATCCCATGGTAGCTACTTCATACATAGCATGTATCAAAGGTATTCATTTATTCTTTTATTATCAATGATGAATGCATGTTGAGATGAGTATATACCTACATTGTGAACAGTACCATTTAATACATCACATATGTTATGAGGCATTACAAATCTTTTTTTTGGTAAATAGATGCTTTTGGATATGTGGATGTTACTTTATCTTCTCTGTATTTCTCCCCCATCAGTAAGGCTTCAGTAATAATTTAACATTATGAGTATGGTAACAACAGTTTAATACGCAATGCTCAGATCTATTGCAGTACCCAAAATGGACAAAAAATCGTGATTTCATTGTATTCTGTTGACGGGATTTCTTCTTGACATGTTATTCAATTTATGGATAACCACCATCCACATTGTTCTTCCTATTCACCCTATATGTGGTCATAGGTAAATACTCACCATTCCTCACCCATACTTGTTTTTAATTTCTCTTCCAACCTCCACTACTTGTGGAAACATATTTAGAAACATTAGTACAAGATGGTTTGGATGGAACCTTATTCCTAACATCTTCTTGTGGTGTATCATTAATGTATTTCATGATCTTCTTATCACATGTTGGAGTTCTTTCATCTTTAGAATCCTCCATTGGAAACTACGTAGCAGTAGCAACTGATTCCTTCTTTTGTAAAGGCTCAATATGTTTCTTCCCATGATTGGTCAACTGAGCTTCCAATTTTAAGCATTCCATATTGAGGATGATCATCTAATGTTCAATCATGACCATATTATATTCACATGTCATTTTCAAACGTTCAACCTCATCTTCATACATCTTAACTTTGTTTTGCAATAATGATTCTTGTTCTTTGATCTTATTGGAATTTTCGTTCAAATATAAACATTTGTATTCATTGCTCTTCATAAGCTCACCTTCAAATGCATGGATATTTTCTTCAAGAGCCTTATCAACTATCCTTATTTCATAATATAATTTGATCCATTTTGAGGTATTTATTTCATGTTTCGACCTTGTTTCTTCAAAATAATAAATCTTTTTAGAGAGCACGAAACATTTTTAAAAAAAATTCTTCAAATCCCTTTTCTATTTTGTTGATTTCTCTTTCGAGTGGGGTGATCTAACCCTACACACATTAATAGATTCTAAAAAAAATTGATGTTCATTCTTTAGCAAAATTACACAGATAATTTCTTTTTTTCTCAATTACCATATCATGTTAAGTAAAATATTGATTAAAATCTCCACTTGTGTTTTAAAACGTATTTTTGGTGGAATCCTAAGTCACCTACTCTTCACATTCCAAGACTAATATTTCTTCATTATTTTAATGACATGGAGAACCAACAACATCATATTCTTTATAAATAGGTGACTTTTAAACTGTCTCCTCTCTTTATTTTTCCTGTTTTTCATGGCCTTGTGGGATATAAACTTCTGCTCAAGAATGAATGAATCTTCATCAACACTATACTTTTTTGTTTACTTAGAAAACAACACTAAAATACTATTCTGAATATAATTACTATTGACTTTCCAACATTTGTGAACCATTGTGCTCTGATAAAAATTGAAGGAACCTAGAACACCCTAAAGGGGGGGGGGGGTGAATCAAGGTTTCAACCTTTTCTCTTCTTTATTGGATCTTGGTCCCACGTTGGTAGGAACATTATTTGATCTGTATAATGGATATGTGTAGTAATTAAAACATTCACATATATAAGGAAAACACAACGCATTTAATTGGATTAGAATGTTTCAGGCATAGTCACTCCATCCCATGAAAAATTCCATTATAATTTTTCATGGATATATCATTGCTTCCCTTTGATCACTTTTATTGACTCCCCCTAGCTCACTACCTTTATCAAAGTCTCACTCAGTTTATCAACATAAAGGTCCCTTCAATAGAATGACATGGAAGTATTTCTCTCTGTTAAGCACGAGACACTACTTTCATTGATGTCCCAAATTGATTCCCTTTTATATTTAGTCTTCTCCTATAGTGAAATAACTAAATGAACTCAAAATTTTGTTTCCTTTCTGCCAGAATCACAAGTACATCTGTAATTGTTCTTGAAATGATTAACATATCAGTGTAGCATCATCATAGTTAATATGTATGGAATAATTGAATATAAATTTTCCACACTCCATCTTCATGGAAACAAAATATCTTCAGTGAATGACATATTAGTTCTCTTATACGTACTGTTTCCACATCCGTGAAATGTCCCAAATTCTGCATAATATTTACACTTCTTCAAACCATCCCTAATTCGGTAGACTATCTATACTCTATGTACCACACCTTCTCTGCGTACCTCACCTCCACCGTGCACCTTACCTACTCTATGTACCACACCTTCTCCACGTATCGCTCCAGCTCCACATATCATGCCTACTCCGTGAACAACGCATGCTCTGTGTAACACTCTTGCTCTGTGCACCATTTCTACTCTACGTACTGTGCCTACTCTGCATACCACATCATCATACCACCTTCACATACTGCCTCTGTGTACCACCACTTCTTACAGCTTCCTCCTGTGGAATTTATTCTTATGTGGATTGTTCCTTCCTATTTCTCAAATCGTATCATCCTTCCGTAGAATTTTTCTTAAAATTCTGTGAATCATTTCATTTTCCTTGTACCACTTTTTTCAATGAATAATCTTTTCCAAGTATTGGTGCTTCCAATTCGGTGAACTTTTTCATCTTCCACATACCAATTCATCCTACATGGAATCTCTCTAGTGTACCACTTCCCTTCACATAATTCTTCCTTCGACATCACTTTCGGACCTAGAGGAGTTCTTCCTCTGTGTTAATTTTTTCCCTTATCAAAACCGATCTTTTTCAATAATGGGATTAGAAATTCTTATATAGGAAATTAACTCCTCAAATTTTTCTAATTAAATTTACTGAAATTCTCAATGTGGGAGAATCATCCCCACATACTGAACTCCTTCCACATACTGTAAGCCTATACTATGTGTTGTGATCCTCCTAAGAACTCTGCACCTTTACCATGTGCCATTAACATTCCACAGGATGTAAGCCTATCAGTCTGCGCACCACATCTCTTCTGCCAATTACTAGCCATCCCAAGTACCACAACTCCTTTTGCCAGGAATTTTTTTTATATGGAGACCTGTTTCACGAACCATCCCACATACCTTCTAACTACATGGTACGTGACCGAAAACTATTCCCAGATAAGTTACATGGTCCATCTTCCAAGTTATGCAATTTTATTCCCTTGCTGATTTCCTTAACCATTCCACATCTCATTCACTACTATATATAAATCCATTCATTTCCAAAAAAAACCTAATTTAGAGGCCAAAAAATTTAGAAAACACTAGGAAAAGAAACCACAATAAATATTGTCTTTATAAAGAACACCCATGATTCATCTCTATCATCTTTTTCTTAAATAATCTTCTGATTTATTAATTAACATTATCTGTCTGGATATATATTATTTGATCTATCGCCTTTTAACTTAATAATATTTGAAAAGGAATGTATTTCAACTTCACTATCTTGCAGTAACATCATTCTTTCTAATAAAATCTAATTATGATTGGCATCACCTTTTCTCTCCCTTTCCTTTAAAAGGATTTCATGACAAGTTCTGCAAACTTATGATATTTGAGAAATAAAAATCAGTAAAGGATCTCATGATTTACCAGTCTCAATAAATTTGGAGTTCTTATTCATATCCTACTTCATTTTTATCTTCATTTAAAATTATTGACAAAAAATAAAACCTTATACAACAATTGGTCCCAAAAAAACCCATGGTTTGGTTAGTGTTTTGGATATTTTATTTTCTATAAGAAAAAACCAAAATAATAAATAAATACCTCACTTTTCCTTTACAAACCCAACCATGATCTCCTTTATTTTCACTCCAACTCATTGTAGCATTCCCTTACTCTTCCCTCCACTCCCTAGAGTACACCCATGTAACCCCCAATCGTTCAATAATCCTCTCCCAATCCTTTTTAGTTACACAATCAAGTAAGGAATCCTCACCTTCCTCTCCTACTTTAAAATTCAAAAAATTTATTTGAAATTAGACATGATAATTCCAATTTTTTATATTTTCATTAATTTATTATCATAATGTTTTTATAAAATTTATGTTATAATAATTATATATCATTTATCTGGTATCCTTTTCACCCTTACCTAATCAGTTACTATGTCGAACTTCTGTAAGGGATCTTCCACTCTCCTATTTTATCAAGAACACCTTTTATTTTATGTCTTTTAATTTATATTTTCTATTGTTGTTATATGTTCTTCCATATCCCCCTTACCGTCTGTTTGATTTATAAATGATGATATCCCCTTTCACTCTCATTTCGTCATCATATAAACCTTTATGTACATCTACTACGATACCAAAATTCCATAATGGATCCTCACATTCTATTATTTATTAAATATTCTTTTCGAACATTTTCAATCTATTTAAATTTCCTAATGTTTAGAGTTGTATTTACCTATCCATCTTAATAGCCATTTTATTTCCAAAATTTTAAAGACCATTTTATCTCTCATCTACCTATTTTATGAATTTTTATGTAATGTCGTTATGCTGTTGAAATTTCACCATGATTTTCTATGTCAAAAAATTGTGTTGTGAATACTATACCCATTATTCTATCAATGGTATTCATATTTATGAAAATATATTTATTGATAGGGTACTTTCATGTATTTATTTCACATTCCTTGATCATGGAATAAATTATTATGACGAATTAATCCTTATTGTATGATCTATATTGCACCCTTATGCATGAGAATGAAATGATTATGATGGGTGATCCCATATGGATATCTAATTCATTGGGTAATGTTTAGTATCATGATATGTAATGTAGGGATAGGGGTGTACCTAATTTATATATGATAAATTGTCCACCATGAGGTATTGGCATATGTATCCTTGACCTATGATTATGATTTTTTGTTTTATGTTTTTTCCACATTTTCCTTTTTTTGATTATCATGTTATATCATGCCGTATTATTCATGTTCCTTTTATGCTCAATTTATATTCTTATTGTCTAACATGTGTTATAATATTCATGTTATTCCTTATTTATTCCCTTACTGGGATTTATAACTTACCGTTTTCTTATGTATTTCCCCAAGATATCCCATGTAGTTTTATGTTTGTTGTCATATTATGATAATGTAAAGGAAGTGTTTAATAATAAATTTAATAAAATATTACATGTTTTTAAGTAATGTTCCTAATTCCCAAAAACACTACACTTATAATTTTTTTGGGATTTTATTAAGTGTAATTTTATGAAATAAAACATGGATTTATGTGTAAAAAAGTGCAAGTTTGTTGTATTTTCCCCTAATACATCTAGTTCTAGCTTATCAATAGTGAAGAGGAAATGAACACACTCGATCGAGGGATTCACTATCTCAACACCAAGCTCAATCATATATTATACGGCCCTCAAACAACAGTGACCCACTGGAATGACTCGTGAACTGAGAGAGGATGGGAGAGATGATTTGATAGTTTTAAAGATGTAGCAACTCATTGTAAATGAGCTATTAATATCATTGATATGATTCATTCCATTTTTTTCCTTCATTCAGGATGGATCCATTAAAAAATTAAAGAATAGAGTGTCGATGTGATCTCCACCAAGGACCTAGACCTCAGGTTAGTTCTCAATGATTTTTTGTTTAAGATACCATATTGTAATGTGGAGATTGTGAAAGAACAAGAATAAATATAGGGGAAGATAACAACACAACATAATTAAAAAAATAGTGAATAATTAGTTTTAACACACAGAATAGAATTACATAAGGAATGATATATTGGAAGAAAACCCTAGTTTATGTATGAGATTTCTAAATGGTTTCAATGGGAGAGAGGGAAAATTATTTATATGTGATGGAATTCTTCATTCTCAAATTCTCTATCATGGTGATATTTGACTTCATCTTGATGAGTTCCATGTGTGTAGCTCTAATGGTAGTGATCAATTTTGTTAGGTTGATCTCTTCCAATGATAAAGATCTATTTACATTGAGGGTGAATAGATTTAGTACACAATAATACAATTTTTGTTATTATATACATAATGAAAATGTTATCACTTTTTAATTTTAATCCATTGGTCCTTGGAAAGTGGCTCTGGTCATCAATTCAAGAAGTGGGTAGACCGGGCTAGGGCCCTGGATGTCGCTACAATTGGAAAAAATAACCTAAATAATTTAGCAAAAAATTATTGTATATTTAATTATATATAGTTATATACATATATATAAATATTTTTATTATAATATATTTTTTATTTTATTATTAATTCACATGATGTGTTTATAGGGGTCTTAGTCGTGCGGCAACAGTAGACCTCACAAGCAATGAGCCGAGTTCAACAGGGTGATAACTCGTGGGTTCTTAAATCCTAGGATAATTCTTTCATGTATCTATGAACATATCATAGGAATCTCTTATATTGGGATCTTCAAAGATGAGTGTAGGGTTTCCTTCTTTAAAGTGATGGTGGTAGTCCATCTTTTGTAACATTGAATTGGTGAGCTCATATCCATTTCCATTGCTATGGATTCTTTATCTAGAGATATGCCTCATACATAGTGTTCAAATTTTTCATCAATCGGACTTGGTGGTTCCTCTTTAGATCGGATCAGTTTCTTGAGCGATGCAATGATGTGGTTCGATTTCTACTGGCGTTGTAGGTTCATGACCACAATGGTCAGATATAGATTCTTTGGTGAGAAACAGAGCATTAGTGGAGAGTATTTCATCAATAGGAATTGATATCCCAGATTAGGGTTTATAGTGGGCTTTACAAGGTCAGTATAATGGCTGTTAAGATGTTGTAGATGTGGGTTTTAGCAGGTACTCACTCGACAAGGTCATTTCTAGTTCATTTCATGCAGTTAGTTGTGCATGGTCAGTATAGTGACCATGATAATGCAATGTTGTCACCTCGACACTTTTATATATTTTTAAACCAAAAAAATAAAGATAACGTTTTTCTACATAATTGTTCAATTAATGTTTCAATTAAATAATGGATCTGTAGAAATGTGAATATTCAGGATGGGAACAATTAATTCCATTATAATTTCAAATTTCATCCCCTAAAATAAAAATCACATTCAATTGGAGATAATATATTAAAATTTGAAATTCCATTTTAAAAAAATCAAATGTTATTTATTTTCATTTAAAATCAAATAAATATAAAATCTTTAAAATAATTAAATGATCCCTTAAACAATTAAATTAAAAATTCACTTTTGAAAAATGATTTTTTTACCTAGGAATTGAATTTAAATTGGGGAAGTTTAAATGAATAAATGAAAAAAATGCTCAAAATTTCCACTCACATCAATTTATGGTTCATTATATCTTATGGACTCCATCTGTATATATAGTATCTTTTGTTACCTTTGAATCAAAATTTATGATTCTTTCTTTGGAAAACATAGATGACATTCTTAATATATTTACAGATGATTGAAACAAAATTGATGTTAAATGAATCACTATCACAACTGGTTCATATTCGATACCAAGAAAATGTCACACCATGTAAAAGATTTTATAGAAATGGAGTTATATATCATGGGACAAGTAATCCTATCTAATCTAATGAAGTCTTGTCTCAAAAAACCTTATTCTCAACCACCACTTTTAATTCAAGACGTGAACCCAATAAATTTTCCACCTATACAATTTTTTGAGCCCAGTGTCAGATCACCAGGTACTGCACTTCCTCAAGAATTTTTTGTTATCCCTTTTGATAATGGAAAATTTAAATCCTACAAGTGTCATAATGTCTCTTATAAAGTATAATATGAACAAAATTCAGCATAGAGGGACTAATAGAATGATTGGTAATTCAATGGTATTCTGTCCAGTCACAGTTATTTTCAATACATTAATGAATGTAGAAAATGGTGCACCCAATGGAATCACGCTGAATTTGGATTATTCAATATATTGATTAATTTAATTCCTTTAGTATATCAACTATATTGATCATGTTTGATAGGTTTATTGTTGTGAAAAATAATCTTGAAGATTTGATTCCACTGATAGGTATTTTTATGTCATCATGAATTATCCAATGCTATATTAGTTCTCATATCCCAAGTCAACATAAGGGAAAGTTGAGAAATACTGCACTTTTCCTAGATAATTAACATATTTTTATGACCAGGTACGTTGTCTTATTGGATTTTGAAAAGGAAAACCATGGTGGTAAAATTATGAAAAATTAATTAACTGGAAAATATATGGTACTACCATTTAATTTTTTGTGTAGGTGTATTTTTTTAATTTTGAATTTCACTTATTTTCATCAAGCTATATTTACCATATTTATAGAATTTTTCTAAATAAATAAAAAGACCCACAAATAGGAAAAGAATTAAATAATGAAATAAAAAATTCACCAAAAATATTAGATGGGCCGCATGTGCGAAATAAAGGGATGCAGCCGAAAGATGCTGCTTGGGGAAGACATAGAGACTCCATACTTTAGAAAATTTCAACTAACAGTATTGGTTTGTACTTCTAGCACTCCCCTTCAAACCAAAACTGGGTTCATCATGAGAATCATTCATAGCCAATTTAATGAATCTTTCTGTAACTCCATTGTAAAAAAATCAACCACATGTTCGGTATAATTTTAATATTCTAACTCAATTGTTTACTTCTTCACATGATCTATGAGTAGATGAAAATGAGTGTCAATGTGTTTGCTTATTCCATGCAACACTAGGATTTTTGGCATGTTCAATTTCCATCTTATTGTTCACATATATCAATGTGGATCCATCATGTGGATACTTCATATCCTTTAGAAAATTTCTCAACCAAATTCATTCAGAAACAATGGACTATATGGCCATGTACTCTACTTCACATCGGGATAGGGTGACCACTCTCTTGTTCTTTCAATTCCATGTGAAAGCAGTCGATCAAAGAAAAAAAATACACACATAGTTGTGCTTTGTCGTTCAACATTTTCACCTCCCCAATCAATTTTTGGGTAACCATATAGCATTGATTTATAATTTTATGGATATAAAAGACAAAAATACATTGTTCCATTGACATGCCTAAGGATTTTTTTTGCGGCTACCAAGTGTGATTTTTTTGGCGCTTCCATGTACCTACATAGAATCCCAAAACAATAGAAAATATCTAGCCCTCTGATTGTGAGATACATTTTGCTTCTAATTGGTCTCTTAAAAAAGTTTGAGTCCACACTTCTTCCGTTTCCATCTTTTTTCAGTGTTAATCTCGTTGCTACTGGTGTGTTTAATGCATTGTAATTTTCCATATTGAATTTTTCAAGAAACTCCTTGTCATAATTCTTATTAGATATATAGATGTCTCCATGTTGTTTCTTTACATAAATTATCAGAAAAAAATACATGTGAAATGCAGTGTTCATGTCAACCTCCTCGAACATGTCACCCTTGAATTCATCGAAAATAGGTTGACTATTCCATATAAATAGAAAATCATCAACATACAATCATGTCATAAGTATATCACCATGATCATTCTTCTTGATGAAAACTTCATGCTCGTATGAACATTATTTGATGCCATTCTCTTGAATATATTTATCAATGATTGAATTCCATGCACATGGAGCTTGCCTCAACCCATATATATCTTTCATTAATAGATACAACTTGTCTTCCTCACCTTTTATAACAATGACTTCATGCTGGTCAACATAGAAAACTTCTTCGAGAATTCCATTTAGGAATGCACACTTCAATTCCAATGGGTAGATCATCCAGCAGTGATGGAAAACATGGGAGATAATCAACCCCATAATGTCCAAGCAAGCAACATGAGTGAATAATTCATTCATAGTCCACCCCATACGTCTATTTATACAACTTTTCTACATTATTTATCATCTAATAATTGATTTCTCCATCAGCATTTCACTTGACCTTGTACACCCATTTGAGCCAATAGTTTTCGTTCTATTAGAAAGTAAAATTAGCTCCCACGTGTCAGTTTTCGCTATGGCATGAATTTCTTCTTCCATAGATATTCTCCAACTATCTTTCCTTATGGATTCCTGAAACATTAGAGGCTCATGATCTTCGTGTAGGTAATAAAATTACCTTTTCAATTTTCTCATAGAGGTCACTGAAATTATTAATTTTTATTTGATCCAAGGATGAGGACAAGATGGATGAATTTTCACTTGATGGGGTTATTTCAGACGTGATGGAATGTACCCCTAGACTCCTGCGTGCTGATGAAGTTACCAAAGAAGGTGTTGCAACCGTTTTATCAATATGATCATGCCTTTCTTCTGGATCTTTTGTTTCAACTAGAATTTATTTGTTTGATTATTATTCATTCCATTTACACACTTCTTTCCCACTAAAGACCACATATCTACCGACCACTAACTTATTGGTTAGTAGATTATATTGATTATATCTTTAGACACTTCACTATAGCCAATGAAGATGCACTTTTCACCACGATCATCATGATTACTTCTTTGTTCTTCTGGAACAAGAGAATATGCAATACAATCAAAGATTATTAGGTTGACAACACTTGGTTTGTATCCGTTACATGCTTCTAGTGGTGTCAAATTTTTGATTCTCTTCGTTGGACACCGATTGAGTAGGTAGGAAGTACATGCCCCGCCCTCTGTCCCGAATTTCATTGGTAGACCTTTCTCCTTCAGCATGTTCCTCATCATGTCGAGGATGGTACAATTCATCCTTCAAACAATTCCATTCTATGGTGGTGTGTAGGTTGTAGTGTATTTCTTCATGATGCAATTTTCTCTGCAAAAATCTTGAAATGCATTTGAAGTGTATTCTACACCTCTGTCAAATATGAGTACTTTGATTTCGTAGCCACTTTCAACTTCAACATGATCTTTGAATGTTTTAAATATTGTAAATGCAGACTATTTTTCTTTGATTCAATACACCCAATGATTTCTGCTATAATCATTAATGAGGGTAATAAGGTACCTATTTCCTCCAAGTGAGGGTGTTTCTAGTGGTCCAAAGATATCAGTTATATCCATATAAAGTGGTTCATTTATTCCTCTCAAAACAATACTGGGGAGGGAGTTCCTTTGTTTCTTACTGAGTACACACCTCACATACATGATTCGGAACATCAATTTTCTGCAATCCACACACAATTCTTAATGAGGGTAAAAGTTTAAGGCCTTATAAATGGAGATTCCCAAAGTGCAGATTCCATCTCCACGATACATTCTTCATGAGTCCAAAGAGACACGCCTCAGGATTTGTGTTGATATGCAATGGAAACATACGATTCTTATCCATATGGACTTTATAAAAATGTCTCCTGGAAGCATCTCTTATAGACAAAGAAGAGTTTTCCATGCATATGAAATACCCCTTCTCAATGAGTTTGTTGATACAGATGATATTATTTTTTCATGTTTGGAACATAATATACATTATAGATGTAATTTGACTCACCATTCTTCTTCTAGATTTTTATTTTCCCTTTTCCAATCATGGGTAACTTTGATTAGTCCCCAAATATCACATCTCCATGACCTTCTTCACTCAGTTCCTCAAACATGTCATGGTTACCACTCATGTGGTTACTTGCACCAATGTCTAGATACGACACATATAGCCGTTCACATGCATTTTCTTGTGCGATGAGGAGTGTGGTGACTTATTCTTCTTGGTGAGATGCTTCAGCATAGTTTGATTTTTTATCTTGACCCATTTTTTTCCAACACATAGAGTAATAATGGTCTAATTTATTTCAAATGTGGAATTGAACATTCTTTACGTTTCCACAACAACGTGTAAATCGGCCTAAACTCTTTCCTCTTCCATAAAAGATAGTAAAACATTGATTCTTTTCTTAATGTCTTGTATTATATATATGCCATCTCCCTCTTTCATGATGTACACCTCATCGTGTTTTTTCATTATTTCTTTCTGGTAGAGTCAACTTGGACTCTAAGGCATGCTCCAATGTTGAACCTGCATTCTTTTTTCATTCATTTCTCCTACATTTTCAATGACCCCAACAATTCTTCAATGGAAAATTTTCAAATTATTTTGATTCTTTGATTTCCAAAACCACATTATCAAACTATGTTGTTTGTAATTGAAATGATTTTTCAATAAGAAAAATTTTCCCCACTTTTTATTCATTTCTTTTCAAATTATTAAAAATAAAAAACAAAAATGAGAAGTAATTAGATATACTCTAATCATCCTTCATGTTCACTACATCATAATCTTCTCTTAGTTTTTGAAGACAAACATTATTTACTCAATCAACACCATTGAAGATATTTCCAAGAGTATCCCATGATTTATTTCTTGATATTACATCAAAAATCTTATCAAATGTTGATTCATAAAAATATTGATAGAGGAGTAATAAATCAGTGTTATCTTTATTCCATTGATTTTTGAGATCCATATTTTCTCATTTGTGAAGATGGATTCTTCCTCCTTGGTGGGTACTATATACCATGTTGTGATGATATCCCATAATTATTGTCACACAAAAAACACATTCATATGGATACACCACCTTTAATGGTTTTCCTTATATAATTTCAGATCTTGTGGCTGAATTTTGGTGTCAATCATTGAAAAATTGAGGATACCTTGGTACCGCCTCTGATAAAAGTTTTTGGATATACAAGCTAGTAAATAAGAGGAAGACGTCATAACAACAAAACAAAGGTATCATTCAAGATTTTTATTTCACTTATTTTCAATGGACTACATTTACCATATTTATAGAAATTTCCCCATCAAAGGAAATGACCAACTCATAGGAAAATAATTAAATAATCGAACAAAAAACAAAGCACCAAAAATATTAATCGATCTACATGGGGAAAATAAAGTGATGCATGGGAAAGATACCACATGTGGAAGACACACCGGGTCCTTGCATTGGAAAATACCAACCGACGATATTCGATTACACATCCAACATGTTCAATTGTCGGTAGTTTTGTAATTTATATCAGGAAGTTACATTTATGGAAATAGTGTTTGGGATGGTAGGTAGTGGTTGTGTTCATTAAATATGGGTAATGATTTTGGGGGTGGGGTGTCTTCGAATTCTAGGATTCTTATTTGCAGATTGAGAGGCTACCACCATGGTTTCTGGTAGATACATCCCCAAAGAGAATCTTATTTCCCATCATTTTATGTATTTATTAATTTTTATACTTTTCTTCTACTACTATCAATACAGTTGTTACAGTTGATTCTTCTCTATTTTTCTCACTCTAGCACCAAAATTTATTATTAATTGGTGTTTTTGTTGAGATATGAGGGTATATTGTGGATCATAGGAGGATAAATTAGTTATAATAGTTTTTGTTAGACTGATGATCATTGGAGTGTAGAGACTACTATGGATTCATTATAATTTTTTAGAGTTGGCCCCAAATAATTAGTGTAGAAATAATAAAATATAGGGGTAATGATATAGAACTATGAGATAATGATTCTACTATAGGATTAATGAGGATGATGTAATGAAGAGAGGCTGGAAATTTTTATAGAGTAGTTTTAGTTATAAGAGAGTGAGTGGAAACCACATGAGATGTGATAGACCTATCATGAGCAAATATTTTTGTGTCGATTTGTTTTTCGACAGACTGCTCCTAGATTTACTAAGATCCAACAAGAAATTACAAGTCTGTAGTTTGGTGATAAATCTATTATAGACAACCATCTGGGCCCATACACATCCATTAATTTTCTTTCCCATGTGGGGAGAATATATTTAGTGTTAGAAGGAACTGCATATCACTTGTGCCAATGAGGAGCAGAAAGCTTCCAATCCTTCTCAATTGCAGTGTGAGATGCTTCAATATGTTCCACCACTTTTGTGGGATATTTTTTATCGGACTAAAAAATGATGTTATTCTAATACTACGAAAAAATTATCTCCATAAGTTAATTTGGATTAGTTCAAGAATGTTGAAGATTATGTGTCATGTTTTAAAACATGCGAACTCAACATGAATGTTTTCTAGTATAGATAGTACGTGAACATTTAGGAGAAACAAGATTAAAATTTATATGGACCTGATTAGGTAATTACTAGTTATTCAACTTTAATTTTGGGGGAAGTGACATGTATGCAAGTTCTAGCAAATGCAGAGGAATTGTGGGGAAATTCAATAAATTCTACACTTCCTATGAACTCCGATCATGTTTTCCATCCCGAGACTCTTGAGGACTGTCTCCATATTTCTGGACATGTGGTCTCCTGATGTAAAAAAACATATTCCCTCACAAATTCCTCAAACTATGGTTGAGAATTACCTATTGAATCATAGGTAAAATAAATTTAATATAAGAGTATTAGAATGATGAAAATCACATAATCATTTACCCAAACATCCATAGAAGTTATCACTAGGGGTTAGGAAGAGATCTTTAGGCATCTATTTTGATAATATTTTTTGGAAATAAAATTCAAGAATATATATGATGATAAGAGAAAGAAAATAATGAAAGTTGTAGTAGGAGTGAAATGAGTTGCATCAACATCTATTTCTTCTTCTCACATTTCCCATAAGGAATATATAACAAATCAAGCAGCGCCACATCATAAGAATCAGTGTCATTTTCCTAAAACTATTTCTATGGGGACAGTGACGAGTGTTTTTACCATCTATGGAAAAAATAAATAAATTGAAGGTAACATTAATGTTACTCTTTCTAAGTATTGAAAATTCATTAAGACTACGGGAAATTCTTTAGATGATATGGATTATTTTTCCATAAATGAGTCATACAATGATTTTTTTATTGTCATATTAGTTTGATTGGTCCAAAACTATGAATTATATTTGTTAAGGATCTCATAATACTCACTATTAAATAAAATAATATTTCCCATGACAACTACCAATTCATATTATTGTATTTTAGAACAATGATCTTTGTATGAATCCTGAGGCAATGGTCTATAGAAGTGGCTTGATTTTTTGTATTAATGGAATAAAACTAAATTATAAAGGATAAAAGGATAATAATGCAGAATGAGAAATAAATAGGAAACCCTAGACACCCTTAGGATTATCTCTATCAGTCTAAAAGGCCAAAAGTACTGCTATAGAAATATTTTTCACTTCTTCCTTCACCCCCACTCTCTTTATAAAAAATATTCCCTCCTCCTATCAAATGGGCCAATATTCATAAAAAAATTAGTTATCCGAACTCCCCCCAAAATGACAATACATACCCATTTTATAATGTTATTCTTTAGGCTATGTTGTGGCTTTCCTATTTCCCAATTATGACCATTTTTTCATCACTCTCTTGACTATGGAATTTTTTCTTCTCTACAATAATGAAAAAATCTGACTGAATGAAGATGGTGAAAAACCCTTCCCATATAGCTTCTTACCAAAGATTGTCTTTCGTTTTAGTTAGTCTTGGAATCATTAATGGCTTATTCTATCATGATTGAAGATACTTGTGAAGTTATCCCATGAATATATATGGATTTCCAAATAAATGGAATCATCTAAATTTTCCCTAGGCTTACACCCCTCTTTTTCAATTTCGGACATCAAATGTAGGTTTCTTGAATGAGTCATTTTACTTCATTCATATTATCTATTTTCATTCAACCATATGGTGTGATGGAATAATTTCCTTTTTTGGTTTCAATGAATGAATGATAATTTTGAAAACAATATCCTCTTCCAAGATTCTACGCTATCCATAAAACATCGATCATCTTGATATCCTTCATAGTGATTTAGTAACCAAGTTGAGTTTTTTTGTCTCTAATTGCTGACTAAACATTGTATATGGAAATTTATGTTCCCTATTTTTTTTGTTTTTTCCAAAACATTACAACACTATTGGTCCTTAATAAGGTTCCCTTTCTATACATACACATTATGGATTCTCCAATATAGTCCTCCTTGATCCTCCCAACTCCAAGGAACAACTTCAAAGATATAGTGGATTGTGGATTAACAATTCCCACTATAATAATAAGTTTGTGATAAAAAAACACATTATTCACCTACTTATACCAGTGTCCCATGTAAAGGCTGACCTAAAAAAGGACTTAACATTGCCTTTTGTTACTCCAACTTACGTAGTTACAACTAATCTTCTAGGTTCCTTTTCTTAGATAACCTTGAATCAATAATAGGTATGGAAGCACCTTGAGTGACTGGTATTTGTCCATTCATAGTGCCATCTGAATTATCCACTCATGTTTCCTTCCATGATTGTACTTCTCTAGCATTGCATTCATTATTAAAAATGAATAATTACATAGTAAATAAGGATTTACATTGTTTTCCCTTCTAAAATATCATCTCCATTTAGTGTTTTCCCCATACTATGACTTTATAAGACACTTATTTTCGGTGCTTTAATGTTTTTCCCATTTCCATTATATGTTTTTTAGGAAAAGGGGTCGACAGAGAAGGTAAGGTTACTTCCATGATGTTATCTAGGCATCATATTTTCATAAATAGAGTGTAGTAGATTCCCCATGCACATTTCCAACAATATTTTTTGGAAATACATCATTCCACCATAGAAGCATCGTTCCACATGTACTAATTGAGTGTGCCTTAGTCATCCTCACTACCTATGACGGTCACTCCTCCCCTTGAGGAAACATCATCCCCAAGTGACTCACCAAGTGAGAATATTTTCTGAAGATCTTATATCTCTATAGTTTCATTCATTAATGAATTTACTATTGACTCTAGACTGGAAACTATTCCTATAGGTCTATCCATACCCTACATTTTATATTTGAATTTTATACTGTTTAGTTAAAATATTACAAATTTTTTTATTTTATTTCTCATTAACCATGGATATAAATAGGCTGCTTTTGTAAATTTATGAAAATAATAAAAAATACATATATCTTTCGTCTCTCGCTCTATCCTCTTATGCTCTTCTTTTCTAGGATCTCAATATGGTATGAGAGGGAAATTGATCCGCTGGAAATTTAATTGTTCGATTCTTCCTTTGTCTATTCTTCTTCTCTTCCATGTAACGATGATTCGTTCATTGATAAGTGATTAAAATTCAATGGAGCATACCAATACCAATCGCCCTTCTATACATGAAACTTTCAAACCCTAATATCTTCATCATTCTTATATCCTTGGACAAGTGCTTATCTCGAAGAAGCTCGTTGGTGAGAATTACACCAACTGGAGTCATGTGATGATAATTACTCTGTTCGTGAAGAAATAATTGGGGTTTATTGATGGTTCTATTCTCGAGAAAAAAGGTACTACCAATAATATGAAAAATTCATGGATTCAGAATAATAATAATATTATATCTTGTATTATAAATTCAGTTTCAAAAGAAATTTAAGCCAGTGTTATTTAATCTTATTTTGGTTGATAAATTATTCTTGATCTTAGGGATCATTTTCAAAAAAGGAATGGACCTGGAATTTTTTATCTTATATTTGAATTGATAAATTTGCATGAATAATGAGGTTCTTTTTATATTTACATCCCAAAAATGAAAACTATATGGGTGGAGATCAGTAATTCTCATCCTAATTGTTCTTGTGGAAAGGAACTTGTGTTAGAGTTAAAAATATAAAATATCATCATCAAATGGAGTATATAATGTCCTTCTTAATGGGACTTGATGATTTTTTCACTTATATTCATGTTTATTTTCTTCTTATGGATCTTATGCCTCCTATCAGTTGATTGTTTTCTCTGATTATTCAAGAGGAACAATAAAGAAAGGCTATTCCTTCCATTGATTCGAGCAATCCTACTTGTGAAATGGATTTTTCTATTAAAACATATGCATCTAAATATAATGGATCAGGTTATCAAAAACATCATAATTATATTTTCAGTGGTTCCATGAATTAGTATAATTCTTGGACATATTTTACACATTGTAGGTATCATGGACATAGTTTGGATCATTGCTACAAGATCCATAGATGTCGTCCTAGTTTTCTGTCCAAATCCAACAAAAATTCTAAGGTAACTACACATCATGTTACTACTTCTTATAAATCAAATCAGTTTAATTATTTTCTTGGTTTTATTTATAATCTAAACTCCATTCAGTATCTGCAGCAAATTTCCAGGATTTCTACACATTTCAGTAGCACAAAAAAGGCCACTAATTCTCATAATTCATATCAAACATATTGTCTAACAAGTATTTGTATCTCGATGTCTCTAAATCCTTTATTTTAATCCAATTAGTTCTGGATTGTAGAATGAGGAGAAACTCTACTTATTTTTCAGCAAGTTAGTGTTTTTTGTTTCACTGCATCCTCTTCATTATACAACAATCACTATGCCAAATCATTCTCAGATTTTGGTTCATTTTTCTGGTGATGTTAAAAAGCATTCTGGCCTTATATTTAAGGATGTATTATTTTCTCCACAATTGAAATTAAATCTAATATTAGTCAGCACATTATTTACTGGATGTGGCCTTATTGTGAGTTTTATTCCTGAATATTTTTTTATCCAGGATATATCAAACAATAGGATGACTTGAAGGGGTTAAAAAGATCAAGATCTCTACGATTGTAATGTTTAGTGTTTTAATTCATTAACTAATGTCTTTATAAATAATTATTCTAATCATATTAGGAATAATAGTCTAAGGAATATTTCTTTTAAGAGACATGATTCATTTAAAGAACAGTTTAAATTCATTGTAACTAGATTCCATAAATCAAATCCATGTTATATTTTCCATCATTCTAAATAAAGAAGGTTGGATTTTTAATCCAATAATCATTTATCAAAATTTACTTTTGATCTTCTACACTGTGACATTTGGGGACCATATAAAATAGTATCTTATGTTTTTCATTATTTTTTCTTGACTCTTGTTGATGATTGAACTCATTTTACATTGGTTTATTTATTGAAGAATAAATATGATTTTTTCTCTGTGATACCAATGTTTTTTACATGGTTTGAACTCAATTTTCTGCCTAAATCAAGGTGTATTGAACTGATAATGCCCACGAGTTATCTTTTTCTGTGTATTTTCCCGATAAATGAGTTTTATATAATACTTCATCTATAAATAGACTATAGTAAAAATTAGTTGGGGAGACAAAATATCAACACCTCTTGAATGTGTCTGGGTAATTATTTTTTCCATCTCGTATTCCAATTTCTTTTTGTAAATATTGTGTTCTTATAGCTGTTTTCCTAATTAATAGAACCCAATCCCAAATATTTATACACAACACACCTTTCATTTTCTATACAAAATAATTTCGGATTATTCTTGTTTTCGAGTTTTTGGCAGTTTAGACTTTGTTTATACCTTGTCTTCTCATCAAACAATGTTTTGACATTGTGCTTCAGTCTGTAATTTTCAAGGCTATCCACCGGGTGTGAATGATTATAAGTTCTATGATGTATAGACAAAAAATGTTTTTCTTTTACGTGATGTGGTGTTTCATGAGGAAGTTTTTCCTTTTCATTTTATTACTAGTTTTGATCATGTTATTTATCCCTTTCTAGATTTGGTTCTTCCACGTTATTCATTACATTCTTCTTTTATTACCGATTTTTTGGACATTGATCCCACAAATAATCTCGATCCACTTGTTACTTCTGATTATCCCATTGATCATACATATTCTACAAGTGATTTTTTCACAACTGAGGCTCCACTTGTTGATATTCTAGTTAAAAACATTACACCAATTGCTAATGTTCTGTCTGGTGGTGGAGTTATTCGAAAATCTACCAGAATGATTCTACAACCTCATTACATGAAGGATTATAATTTTAATTTATGTGAAATCACTTCTTATTCAATTTCCACTACTGCATCTTACCCCATCACTAACTACCCTTCTTATCATGCCCTTTTTGATTAACACAAATACTTTATGCTCAGTGTATCCTCTCATGTTGATATCATATACTATCTTCAAGAAATAAAGCTTCATAAATAGATATTGGCTATGTATGAAGTGTTTAATTACATGGGAGCCAAAATCACATGTACTATTACTCCTCTTCCACTCGAAAAGCATACCAATCGGTGAAAAATGGATTTATAAGACCAACCATAAATAAGATAGATCTATTGAGCATCATAAGGATCGTTTTTTCGCTAAAGGATATACACAACAAGAAGGTTTATAATTTTTTGAAACCATTTCCCTTGTGGCTAAATTGGTAATGGTGAATGTTTTTCTCACACTTAGTGCCTCGCATATTTGGCATCCTACTCAAATTGATCCCAATAGTGCCTTTTTTACATGGCGATATTTTTTGGGATGTTTATATGGATCTACCTCTTGGCTATCCTCGGTAGGGGAGTATTCTTCCTATCAAACCACATTAGTATGTAAGCTTCAATAGAAAATTTATGGTTTCAAGAAAGCTTCATGACCATTGTATTCTAAATTTTCTTGAGATTTGATCATGTTTAGATTTCATCAGTCAAATTTGGATTACTCTCTCTTCACCAAAGGATATGGATCCTCTTTTATTTATCTTCTAGTTTATGTGGATGATATCATCCTCACTAGTCCTTCATCTCGAGACACTACTAAGATCAAAAAGTTTCGGCATACATACTTAAGCTCAATGATCATGGTTGTCTAAAGTACTTCCTTGTTCTTTAAATTCCTAATTCCAAGCATGGTGTTGTTTTTATCAATTCCATTACACTTTACAGTTCCTTGATGTTGTAGGATACTTGAGTTGTAAGCCCACTATTATTCCCATGGATCCAAAAAATAATCTCACTATCATTTATTGTTATATAATGTCCAATATATCTCGCTATCAACAACTTTTTCATAAACATCTTTATCTTACATTATCTTACCCAGATATTACTTTTGTTGTACAAGATCACACTCAATTGTTGCCTTAACCTGGACTTCCAAATCTCTAGGAAGTGCATCTCATACTTCGTTACCGCAAGAGAAGTCCTAGTCAAGGGTTATTGTTTTCTTCTAATTCCCCCTTATAGTTGAAATAATTCTTTGAATCTTATTGGGGATCTTGTTCTGAATCTCGATGCTCCAATACATGGTTTTTAATATTTATTGGAGAATCTTTAGTCTCTTGGAAGCCCTAAAAGAATACCGTTGTCACTCACTTCTCAGTTGAGGCTGTGTATAGAGCCCTATCTTCTACTTCTAGTGAGATTATTTGGCTACAAAAACCTCTTCATGGCTTTTGGATCATTGTTTCTTCTCATGATTTCTTATATTGTGAAAATATTGTTGAGATAAATATCACATCTAATCTGTTTTTTCATCAATGAACTAAATATATTGAGATAGATAGTCATTTTTTTCGTGAACAGGTTACATTCGATGTTCCGAGGTTTCTTCCCATTCATCCTCAATATAAATTGGTGGACATGTTTACTAAACCCCTTAATTCTACTCGTAATTTCTCTTTGATATAGAAGATGGATGTCATTTATATTTACATCCCATCATGAAGCAGAGTTTTAGAGTTTTATTTTCTACTATTTAGTTATGATATTATCATATATTGTTATTTTATTTACCTATAACCATGGCTATAAATAGCCTACTTATAAAAATTTATGGAATTAATAAAAATGATGTCTCTCACTAGTCTGTCGCTCTTGCCTCTTCTTCACTTCTTTTCCATGGGCTAAGTACTACTCCCACCCTTCACGGCTCACTTGGAGTCTCATCTCTATCATCATGGGTCAGATCTACCATCCCTAAATGTATCCAACTAGTCTAAATTATTTATATGAATCATAAGTAAACCTTACATAGATTATGTATGCATGTTTGTGTTTTGAGATCGAACTATAATTATAGAGGATTGAGGAAGGCAATGGAATATGAGAGGGAGATGACACTTGAGAGATACCAAGGATTGTCCTACCCAATCCCAATGTCTAAAACTACCACAATAGAAATATTTCACTCTATATCCTTCTTCCCGAGGATCCCTTTATAACATATCTCCTATCCTACCATCATTATGGACCATATTGTTTAAAAAATCTCCTGGATGGCCTCAAACTCCCCTAGGGATTTACTATTCCCCCTTCTAGAATGTGTTTCCCACCTATAAGTATTTATGGCCAGCTTGTGGCTTCCTTGTTTCCTATATATGTTCAGGTCTCTATGATATCTTCTATTGATTCCATTACTATATTGTAGGTTTTAGATATAAGGGAATATCTTTTAAATAATGGGGTTGTTGATCCCATCATGTCTGTAATAAACTATATGGGAAACGATGCATGGTGGTAGATGAAAAATGAGGAAATACTTCCTTATAATTATCCAAATACAACATAAAATATTAAAAAAAATTATCATAAAATAGATATATTATATGATTCATGTTCTTGTTAAGATTCACTATTGGAGAAAATAAATGGTATTAGTTATTCTTTAGATTTGAATCTTGATGTTTTTTATTAGAAAAAAATAACTACAATATATCTTTGTTACTTAAGGGAAGACTCCCTATTCTGTAACACATGTTTTTTTGTTGGATGAGAACAATAAAAAGATGAAAAAAATCTTTAGGTAATTTTGTTCATCCAAAGGATGTGATTGAGGGAGGGGTTCCAAAGCGTAATGTTGATATTATATAGATATCAAGGCATGAAGGTGGATAGGTGAAATCCCTATATGTTCCATCAAACATGTTGGTTGTCCTTGGGATATAGAACTTACAAAGACACACCAAACACTTATTGAGTATAAAATTTTGGAAAGGGTAATTCTGAGTGTCAATGGTGGTTTCAAAATAAGAGTTGGAATCCTTATGGTTTATTTCTATGATGGTTGTGGAAGATTTTGTGTTTGTGTCAGTGGAAATGATTTCCACCGGTTGTGTGATGGCCCGTATTTTCAACACAAATAATGTAACGACCTAATATTTTTTGAATAAAATTACCTTGATTTTAATATCTTATAGATAAAACATTAAATTTTTATTATTATTAGGTTTAAATGACCATTTATAATCATTAATGTTTATTATATAGTCATTGAACACGGATCACATCTCTAGTATATATATTGGGTTTCAAAAAATCCTTTTGATAGATATGAAGGAAGTGATGGCCTCGACCAGTAGAATCATTCCCTTTAAATCACATTTATCAGATCTTTTGAGGGAGATTGAATTTTAGTGATTTTATATAGACCAAGCCCATGCTGAGATACAACAACTTATGCATGAGTGAAACCATTTATGGGTGAAGTTCAATCTCATCGAGATCACAACCCAAACTATGTTCACTGAATGGCCCCATGAAAGCCCCTCCATCTAAAACCATATTGTTAGAGATTATGATGGTGCAATATAGGGATATGTAACAAGACCCTTGTATTATGATTTTGTGAATTGTGTTTTTTATATAATAATGAATATACATTCATTTTGTTATTGTTACATTGTAAATTATTTTTAAAGCACAAATAGCATTTTTAGTTATTATTCAAATTCAATTAATAAAATCTATTTTGATGAATTAATTTATTATTTAATTAAATCGTATTTCAGAAAAATATTATTACTAAATTAAATTTTATTAAATATAAATGATCGTATAATTTTTATGAAGTCAATTGTAATTTTTATTAAGGTTTGAAAACTGTTTTTGTCAAAACTCGGGAATTTTAAATAAATGTCAGTTTTATTTTTAAAAGTTAAAATTCAAATATTTAGAAACGTAATTAGATAAAATTAATATTATTTTTTTAATTTTTATGTTTAAATTATCCATGGGTGAATTTTTCATAAATTAATTAGATAGTCAAATTTTTGGTTAAAAATTAAATATCGTATAAATAAAATATATGTCCTATGACATCATAATGACACCAAAATGATGTAATAAATACTATAAAGTGTATACATGGAAGAATATATGTTTTCCCAATAAAAAATGTGATTTTATATTTTTTTAACTTATTTTTTAAAGCCACAGTGATTCCTCCAAAATGTGTAATACATTTTTTGGTTTTAAATTCATTTCCTTGAGATTGTGACTCACCTCTACATAATGATGCCTAATATTTTATTATTTTCGGCAACTTTCCTTATAAAATAAGGTTTTCAACTCCAATTCTATAAAAACTAAGGTCAAAAACAATGTTATGGTTTGTAGTTTTGATTAACTAATTATCTAGATTAAAAACATAAGTTTGTGGAATATTAATGAATTGCCATATCATTTCTTATATAAATCCTCCTAAGTGCCCACTTCTCATCACTAATAATCCTTGGAAGACAGACCTAATCTTCCATCCCCTCTCTATAACAATCCCATGGTTCCCCGAGCTCTTAATAATCCCTTCTTCAATCTCTTGAAGTCACACACTTAAGAAAGGGATTCCATCCTTTCTCATTTTAATTGTCGTTTCTTTATTTGTAATACCCTATTAACATCAATTATAAATGTTTGGGTATGATTCAGAACCTCCCCCACACTTTCATCAATATTTTTTAATGATTATATGCCACTTTATCTCTCATTAATTCCTTTCAGGTACACACGTTACAATGTCGAAATTCCATAAGGGATTTCTCTCTTCTTATTTTTATTCAAGTATTTCCCCCATATTAGCATATAAATTCCATTTAATATGTTTGGATATTATGATACATGATATAAATACTTTTTATTTCATATATATATATAATTATATTACCATTTATTTATCATCAACCAATTTTTATGAATTTTTATGTCATGTCGTTAGGCTGCCGAATTTGCACTGCGATTTTCCAAGAAAAAATTATCGTGTAGTGTATACCAAACCCATTTGTCTATCAAGGGTATTCAACATTATGAACATATTAATATTTAATGTTACTTAGATGTATTTTTTCTACATTACTTAATATTGGAATAACTTATGATATTGTATTATTCCATGTTATATGATCCATGTGGCACATTTATGCATGAAATGGAATATTTGTGAAGGGTGCACCCTGATAGTAGTAAAATACATTGGGTAAATTCTAGTATCATGATAAGCCATGTGAAATGAGGTTTTACTCATGATAATCAATTTAAAATTAGTAGTTACACATGTAAGAACCTGGTTATTATTCATGAGGTATGGGCTTCTTCTTTTCTCTTTTCCATAAGTGTTTTTGAGAAAATAAGGAAAATGGGGGAAATCCAAAATTTTGGGACTACACGCCATTTCCTTTTCCACAAGCCATGTAGTTTGGCCGTGTGGAGTGAGTACATAGGGCGTGTAGGCATATCGGCGATGATGGGTGTAAAAACCGACTACATGACGTGTATAGTGTATTTACATGCCATGTATTCAGTCAGCAGGTGAATAATAATGTGGTGAAGGCAGCCTCCAGCTGAGCGACAGTACACGTCGTGTACTCAGGTATTACATGTTGTGTACTCATGTCGACAGAAGAACAGTGTGACGCTGGTGAGAAGCCTTCAGCAGAACAGTTATATGATTAAAAGTACACGCCGTGTGGTTTGTTTTTTTACTTAAAATAGGCAGTATCTTCCCCATTTGGAAGAGGAGGAAGTGGGTTTGTTTGGAGCATGGAAGATACAACCAGATCATGGAAGAGCTCCCGACCGCACACCAGGAATCCAATTCCTTTGCCGCCGATCTCCTTTGAACCGCATGGGTATGTTATTTCTTCTCCTTGAGTATTTATTGCCATTTTTTTCTCTAGGGAATGTTATTTTGGTTTGAACATGATGGTAACCTTCCCAGATCTACGTCATTCTTGTACGATTCAGAAGGTGTCGTTTTCATATAGCAATCAGGGGAAATTGAGGTAGGTGGTCTAGTGTTTAATTTTACACTTTTGTGTGTTTTGTGTATAGTTGTGCTACGAACCCATGTTTAGGGTGTCTTATGGCTTAGGCCCGGGCTGTTTAAATACCTATAATTTTATAGGTAATTTAATGTAAACTGAAAACTATTTTTTGGGATCACTACTTGGATCCAGGACCAACCTGGGGGTGCATTCCTCTATTTAGCCGTTTGTCGAAGTTACCCGAGGGTATACCGTGAAATTTATCATGTTTTTAAATTTCTTGAGAAGAATTGTATATAAATTTCATGCTTATATGTTGGGTTCTCCCAGTTACATTTTCCTAATGGCGTGTGTATATATATATATATATAGCCTGAGGGAATGGTTATTTAGCCTGAGGGCATGATTATATATATATATAGCCTAAGTGCAGGGTCTTTAGCTTGAGGGAATGGTTACTTAGCTTGAGGGCATGATTATATATATATATATATATATATATATATATATATATAGCCTCAGGGTAGGGTCTTTAGCCTAAGGGCGTGGTTACGTAGCCTGAGGGAAAGCCTAAGGGCATGGATATATATATATATTTATATATATCCTGAGGGAAATGTTATGATTAACATGGAATGTTATTAAATTGAATGGATAAAATGAATGTTAAAATGGAAATATAATTGGTAAGGTTAGATACTTTTGAGTACTTCTTAGTTTATTTCATTTTACCACTACACACTTCTGTTTCAAATTTTACACTGACAGTTGGGCACATGCCTTTGTTTGGTGCCTAATGGGATTCATTTCTCACACCCTGTTTGGGTCATGTCTTCGGCCCAAACAGACTATATTACTACAAGTGTTGATAGGGGAATGGGTCTCTATAGAGGTACTTGAGTGTTGCTGAAGAGTAGGGGAGCATGGGACCGAGCTTAGGCTCACGATGCTGCTGACCATTCTGTTTTGTTCTAATGTACCTGTACTTTCCATTGTATTGTATTGTACTATTGCGTAACATGTTCTGGCGGTTTTCTTAGAACTTTATATATGTAACATCATTATCTATATCACTGTTTGTTATCTTTTACTAGAATTGTTCATTTCAGTTGTGTATGGTTTACTGCTACCACGGTTGTTGTATGATATTTATCTTTTTCCATTGTGCTGCACTTTAACAAATGAGAGCATAGTTTCCCCACAATCAGACCTTGGGCCTTGCTGTTAGTCGGCAGCCTCTGGCGATTTGGGAAATGCACTTGAGGTCATGTGGCCAACCGGGTCCGGGGCACCAGTTGACTGGCTTCTGGAACCAGGACATTACAAAGTGGTATTAGAGGCATCTCTTTTCATTGACTTACTGTTTGGAGCCATTGTACGAGATAGAACAAATGGTAGTTGGTAATAAGCTGTGCCCAGGAGTAGCTAACCCGTGTATAGGGAAAACCTAGTCTACCTCATTTATTGATATTTTTTCTGATTTTTCAATTTTACAGTTGAATTGATTTTCACCGATGGGTGATGCACTTGCGATTGTGATGTTTATATTTTATCCATGGGTTCTATTTAGTTTAAATCTGATGAGATGAGGGTATTCCATCTAATGCATCATTTAGGCACATTCTAGAAATCACATTCCATGCATAGTTTCATTCCATGTAAGAGCATTACAAATTACATGTTGGTGTGATAGTTGTTGTGCTAGAAAAGCATGTTGTTGTGATAGCTGCTTTGATAAATACCCGCTATTTGATAGGGTATCGTTGTGTGATCCTGTTGATAGGATGGATTCCAAACCTTGGTTTTTGGGCACTATGTGGCCTCAATAACCTGAATTTGGTTGATCAATGACATGTTTACCTTGTTATAACATGTATAAGATGCCAAACATTGATTCACGGGGAGTATGGTTCCTCACGGACTGAAATTTGGCACTTAACTGTTGTTTTTCAGTATATTCTGGGTTCCAGAGTAGTATCTGAGGCATAATGTATTGAAAAAACCTGGATACACATTTTGTAATTCCTTGGACATGCCGTGTGTGTTCTTCTGTTCGGGAAGAAAAGAAAAAAAATTCAAGTACATGCCATGTACCCTCAGTACACGCAGTGTAGTATCTTCCCATGTCATAGACCGTGTGGGTGGGGAAACAGGGTAGGGAGTGTCTTGGGAAGAAACACGTCGTGTACCGGTTGTACACACCATGTAGTGTCGACCCAAAGTCCTCTCGTGTAACTAACAACACCAATGGAGGAAACCTTAATACGTACACGCCGTGTCTGCCTTGAACACACCATGTAGTCTGACCCCAGTACCCGACAATGTAACTAACAACATGGGTCGGTGTTATCTTTCCTTATACACGCCGTGTCTGCCTGGAACATGCCGTGTAGTGTCAGCCGTGTAGCCGGACGTGTAACTAACAACACAGGTCAGTCTAGGGCTTCGTGTACACACCGTTTCTTTTTAGAAAAACACTGTGTTGTGTGACCTGGGTATACAAGCCGTGTCATGAAGGACAATGGTAGCTAGAAATTGCACTATACACACAATGTAGATGTTATACACGCCGTGTAGTCTTGTTCAAAGTGAGCCATGTGGCTTAGCCGTATAGAAGGAATCGAGCAGGAAAGAAGGATTTGAGAACACACCATGTAGAATTTATACACGCCATGTTGTCATGTTTTGTAAATATTGAAGGCTTTATTTCTCATGTCTCCTTGTTTCGGTTTTTGATAATTTTCATCTAAGGTGTGCATTTGAACATGTAGAGTCATGTCGCTGAGAAGACCATGTGTTGTTCTCCCAGAGATCGGAAATGATAATACTCCAGAGACGATAGGCCACAGGCTACCGATGGAACCTCTAGCAAATCCAGATACGGCGCCAGCCATTATACTGGACACAGGGGCAGATGCACATTTCGGTGAAGGCATCATTCGGTTTATGCTGACCTTTCAAGGAGAACCACCGACCGCTGCATCTATGGAAGAGTTGACTCGTATATTCCAGCAGTATCATCCGCCTATGTTTTCAAGGGATGGCAGACCACGGGCTGCGGAGTCTTGGCTGGACTCAATGTAGACTATTTTCGAGCACCTTTAGATGCCTCCAGGGTGGTGGGTCAAGCTCGCTACATACATGCTACACGATTCAACGAAGAGGTGGTGGGATGTTACCACCGAGGAAGAGCATCACAGCGACATGGCATGTGAAGATTTTCAGACATCCATCTATGAATTATTCTTCCCGGAGACGCTGAGGGAAGATCAAGCTTAAGAGTTCATGAATCTGTAGCAGGGAGCTATGTCGGTGATGGATTATTCTGCTCGTTTCACTGTGGTTCAGCGTTTTGCACCCATATTGGTGGGTGATGAAACGTTGAGGGAGATGCGCTTTGAATATGGTATTTGAATAGTCATCCAAGATCTGGTGAACATTTTCAGGTTTCCTACCGTGCATGATATCGGGAACTAGGGACTGATTATAGAGAGGAACATGCGGGAAGCTAGTGGTGTAGGCCAGGGCGGTTTGACACTAGTTTCTGGTACTATTTCTACCAGTAAGAGGAAGAGGCAGATGGAGTTCTCTCACGGTGTAAGTACCAGCAACAGGAATGCTTCAGGTGGCCCGATCATGTGATACTAGTGTGGTAGAGAGGGGAAAAAGAGACCACAGTGTACCCGTGACCCAATGGAGTGCCGATATTGCGGCAAGATGGGTCATCTACATCGCTTTTGCAGGGTGTTTCTACCAGTGGCTAGTGAGAGGGGTTCAGTGCAGACTTTTCATGTGGGAGCATGACCAGCAGCTTCTTCCTAGTCAGGAAACTAGAATACGTCTGGGCGTGCGAGTAGATATGGTGGTCGTGGATGCAGTAGCAAGACACCAGGATCTCAGAGACTATAGGGCGGGACTGCTCAGGGTAGACAGGCTGTGTCATAGGGCCGTGGCACTGGGCAGACATATGTAGAGCAACAGATCCAATAGGAGCAGGATCCCGGAACATCTACTGTTTGAGGTACTATTATAGTAGCTTCTTTCTTATCTTCTGAACATTTCGATACTAGTGATACACATGGTTTAATATCTGTGGCCATTGTTGAGAGCCTTGATCTCTCTATTTCTTCTTCTTCTGATGTTATAATTCTAGACACTCCGTTGGGGACTAGAACGGCTGGTGTGCGTCAGTGCAAGGAATTTCCCCTTGAGGTTGGTGGGTGTCACTATCTTTGGGACCTCTATGTCTTGGAGATGACGAGTTATGATGTCATTCTTGGGATGGATAGGGTGGTTCCCTTCCGATACTTTGTAGAATTATATCATCACAGCGTACGTTTCACGTCACTAGAGGGAAGAGAGTTTCTATACAAGGGCGAGTGGGATGTTCAGGCCAGTCGAGCTAGACCAGAGCATCGGGGGCGAGGTGGAGTCATAGCCCAGATTGCGAGTTTATATCTGGATGACCAGGGAACATTCCAGAAGTATTTCCCTCCAGTGATTGATCATTTCATGGATCTCTTCTCAGACGACTTTTCAGGTCTACCTCCAGAGCATGAGGTGGATTTCTCTATTGATATTGTGCTAGGAGCAGCATCGGTGTCCATTCCTCTTTATAGGATGGCCACACCTGAGTTAAATGAGCTAAAGATATTCTTAGAGGAGTTTTAGTCAAGGGGGTTCATCTGACCCAACACATATTAGTGGGGTTCTCCCATCCTTTTTGCGAAGAAGGCAGACAGTACCCTCAGACTCTGTGTAGATTTTCCAAAGATGAACCATTTGACAGTTAAGAACCGATATCCTTTTCTTAGGATTGATGTTCTTTTTGATCAACATCGAGGATCATGAGTGTTCTTGAAGATTGAATTGAGATCCGGATATCATCAGCTGTGCGTGAGACCATCGGACATACCTCTTATAGCCTTTAGGAGTGGGTATGGTCTATATGAGTACTTGGTGATACCATTCAGACTCATGAATTCTCCAACAGTTTTCATGGCTCTGATAAATCGTGTGTTCAATCCTTATATTTATCCTTTTTGGGTAGTACTCATGGGTGATATCTTGGTGTACTCTCACACTCAACATGACCATGCCACCCATCTTGAGATCGTATTGAGTACACTGAGAGAGCACAATCTATATGCTAGGCTCTCAAAGTGCCACTTTTGGATGGACTAGATTCACTACCTGGGTCATATTATCTCAGAGGAAGGAGTTGCAGTAAACCCAGAGAAAGTGAGAGAAGTAGATTCCTAGGATCAACCTAAGAACGTTTTTGAGATACTGAGTTTCTTAGGGTTGGCTGGTTACTAGAGACGCTTCATCCATGAATTTTCCCTCTTAGTAGAACCGTTGAAGGGTTTGACTAAGAATGGTGAGATGTTCGTTTGGACTAATGTTTATGAAACAGCCTTTCAAGAATTGAAGGAATGGTTGACATCAGCAACAATCTTGATACATCCAGAGTAGGGAAAAATCTATGCAGTGTACTGTGATGCATCAGGTATTGGGCTGGGAGTTGTGTTGACATAGGGTGATCAAGTAGTTGCGTACAGGTCTTGGCAGTTGAGGCCACATGA
The DNA here is from genome assembly GCA_963277665.1 of Viscum album. NCBI lineage: Eukaryota > Viridiplantae > Streptophyta > Magnoliopsida > Santalales > Viscaceae > Viscum > Viscum album. The sequence continues at coordinate 1,737,895,951 of OY728151.1, forward strand.
GTGAAATTATCCAAAGCATGACCTCATGTTGGTTGCAGTTGTGCATGCGTTATGCTATTGGAGACATTATCTCTTGGGAGAGAATTTTGTGGTTTTCACCAACCACAAAAATCTCAAATATATCTTTACCCAGCGTGACTTGAATCTAAGGCATCAAAGGTTGGTTGAGTACCTACAGTCCTTCGACATTGAGCTTTCCTATACACCTGGTAAGGGTAATACAATTTCTGATGCACTGAGCAGGAAGACTCAGATACATGTAGTTCATGAGGCCAGGGGTGAATGGAAACTTTTGGATTTGTTCTCTGAGATGCATTTAGAATTGCACGACAATAAGGGGAAAACATATCTTTCATCTTTAGTTGTGACTTCTACCCTCCTGTATAGAGTGATCATGAGATAGCTATCTGATACAGAAGGCCTAGTTCTATGGGAGTCGGTGGCAAGTGGGGACCCTCCTCTTGGGAGGATGATAGCCGATGATGAGGTACTGTGATTCCTAGGACGTGTGTGGGTTCCATGGGATATACGCGAGGATCTGATGCAGGAGTTTCATGATTCATCTTGGGCATTTCATCCCAGAGTTACCAAGATGTACCATGACTTGAGACGTCAATATTGGTGGCCTAGTATGGAGAGGGGAGTAGCTGGTTCTTTTAGGAGATGTTCCACCTGTAAGTAGGTGAAGGCGGAGCACCAAAGACCATCTAGAATGTTACAGCAGTTACCCATTATGGAGTGAAATGGGATGATGTCACGATGGACTTCGTGACTGGGTTGCCGAGGTCACCTCTAGGAAATGATGTTGTGTGGGTTGTTGTGGACAAACTCACGAAGGTAGCTCACTTTTTTCTGATCAAGGAGACCTTCTGTGTTGATGAGATCAGAAAGCTATATATCCAAGAGGTTTTATGTCTTTATGGGGTCCCTCGTTCAATCGTTTCAGATAAGGACACCCACTTTACGTCTCGTTTCTGGAAGAGTTTTCAGAGGGCAATGTGTACACAGGTGCTTCTCAGCACAGCTTACCTCCCTCATACCGATGGACAGTCAGAGCGTACAATACAAGTATTTGAGGACATGCTATCTGCATGCGTCCTAGACTTTGGGTGCTCTTGGGAGAAGCATATACCCCTAGTCGAGTTATCCAATAATTACATTTTTCAGGTGACTATTGAGATGGAACCTTATGAGGCTTTATATGGTAAGCCATGCCGATCAACATTATACTAGATTGAGGCAGGTGAGGCAGATTTACTGGAACCACATCTTGTGCAGGATTCTTCTGGGAAGGTCCAGTTGATTTAGATGTGGATGGCTCCCACACAGTCTTGTCAGAATTCTTATTTTGATTGCCATAGATGACCCTTGGAGTTCGTGGTCGGGGATTTGGTTTTCATGCGTGTTTCACTGAGGTTGGGACACAGATAGATCAAGAGACAGGGTATATATTCACTGAGGTATGTGGGGCCATTCTAGATTCTGGACAGAATCATGCCGGTTTCCTATTGGTTACAGTTTCCATAGAGGTACCAGTTCATGCACGATGTATTCCGTCTATCTCAGTTGAGCCATTATCATTCAAACCCATCTCATATCTTTCAGCCTGAGGAGTTTGAGCTATAGGTCGATGCATCCTTTGAGGATCATCCGGTTCTTATTGTTGATAAGAGCACGAAGGTTCTTTGAGGCTGATCAGTTCCTCTCATACGAGTGCTATGGTATCATGGCTGAGTGCAGGATGAAACCTGGGGGTGGGAGACCGATGTACGTGCTATGTGACCAAGGTTGTTCTGATCTTTATCTTTACCCTCCTTATAAGGTCAATTCTAGGACGAATTGCATTATGGGGGGATGTTTGTAAGAACCCAGTTCTTATTCCTGAGGTAAGGGCTTATTCTTTTCTCTTTTCCTTAAGTGTTTTTGAGAAAATAAGGGAAACTGAAGAAAATACTGAATTTTGGGACTACACACCTTGTACTTTTCCACACGACATGTACTTTGACCGTGTGGAGTGAGTACATAGGCTATGTAGGCCTGTCGGTGATGATGGGGGTAAAAACTAACTACATTCCATGTATAAGGTATTTACGTGCTGTGTATTTAGTCAGCAGGTGAATAGTAAGGTGGTGAACACAGCCTCCAGCTGAGCGATAGTACATGCCATGTACTCAAGTATTACACACCGTGTACACATGTCGACAGATGAATAGTGCCACACTGTTGAGAGGCTGCGAGAAGAAGAGTTAAATGATGAAAATAACACACCGTGTAGTTTTTTTTTTCATAAAAGGGGTAATAGCCTCCTCATTTGGTTGAGGAGGCAGTGGGTTCATTTGGAGAGCAGAAGAGACGGCCGGTATTGGAAGAGCACCCGACTGCACACTAGGATTCTGATTCATACACCGTCGATCTCCTTTGAACCACGCTGGTATCTTCTTTCTTCTCCTTGAGTAGTTCTTGACAATTAGTTCCTGGGGAAAAGTTATTTAGGATTGAACGTGTTGGTAACATTCCCATATTTACATCGTTCTTGGATGATTCAGAAGGCGTCGTTCACGTATACCAATCAGGGGCGATCGGGGTAGGGGTTCTAGTGTTTAATTTCCAACTGTTGTGAGTTTTGCGTACTATTTTGCGACATACCCATGTTTGGGTGTCGTATGGATGAGGCCTAGGCTGTTTAAATACGTATAATTTGATAGGTAATTTAATGTAAATTTAAAATTATTGTTTGGGATCACTTCTTGGATCCAGGACCACCCCGGGGGTGCGTTCCTCTGTTTAGCCGTTTGTCCAGATTACCGTAAGGTATACCATTAAATTTATCATGTTTTTAAATTGACTTGATAGGAATTGTATATAAATTGCAAGCTTATATGTTGGGTTCACCCAGTTACTTTTTCCTGAGGGAGTGGAGATATATATATACTGAGGGTGTGGTTATTTAGCTTTAGGGCGTGATTATATATATATCTTTCCTGAGGGAAGGGTCTTAGCCTAAGGGCATGGTTACTTTGCCTGAGGGATTGATTATATATATATATAGCTTGAGGGTAGGGTCTTTAGCCTGGGGGCGTGGTTACTTATCCTTAGGGAAAGCCCGGGGGCGTGGATATATATATATATATATATATATATCCTGAGGTCATGGTTCTGATGAACATTTAATGTTATTAAATTGAATGGACAAAATGAATGTTACAATGGAAATATAATTGGTAAGGTTAGTTACTTTTTACTACTACTTAGTTTATTGCATTTTACTACTGCACACTTCTGTTGCACATTTTACACTGATAGTTGGGAATGGGCCTTTGGTGGGTGCCTATTGAGATTCATTTCTCACACCCTGTTTGGGTCATGTCATTGGCCCAAATAGACTACATTTATACATGTGTGGATAGGGGAAAGGGTCCCTATATAGGTACATGAGTGTTGCTGAGGAGTAGGTGAGCATGGGACCGAGTTTAGGCTCGCAATGCTGCAGACCGTTTTGTTTTGTTCTGCTGTACCTATACTTTCCATTGTATTGTCTTGTATTATTCTGTAACATGTTCTTGATGTTTTCTTAGAACTAGAGACATGTTTCATCCTTATCTATATCACTGTTGGATATCATTTACTATAGTTTTTCATTTCAGTGGTGTATGGTTTACTGCTTCTGCTGTTGTTGTATGCTATTTATCTTATTCCGCTACGATACCCTTTGACAAATGAGGGCATAGTTTCCCCACTATCATACCTAGGCCCTCACTTCTAGTCGGCAGCCTCTTGCATTTGGGGAAATGCGCTTGAGGTCATGTGATCAACTGGGTCTGGGGCACCGGTTGAGTGGATTCCGGAACCGGGACATTACAACACATGCTAATTCATGTGAAATAAGGGTTTACTCATACCAATCTTTGTGAAATTATCATCGTCTCATGCTATTGTCATGTTGTATGTTGTTGCCACATTTCCATGTAATAATAATCATTATATATCGTGTTTTTATGTTAATTTTTCTATTATGATCCCTTGATATTAATTTTTCCTAACATGTATTTAATTCATAATTTTATTCTCTTTTTACTTCCTTACTGGGATTTATAGCTTATCATTTTGTTATGTATGCCCCCAGGTTATCCCATTCAATGCTAAGTACGATGGAATTTTGTGGTCATGTAAATGATTTTTTCAATAAAGATGTTGTATTTTATGTTTTATGTTGTTATGTAATTCACCTAATTTCCTAATAAAGAGACCTACCAATACATAGAGTTGTATTAAGTGAATTCTTTTGTAATAAATCATTTTTACGTGGGTAATAAGGAGAAGGGTTGTTATAAATAACAACCCCTTGGGTGTTTCAAGATAGAGGGAAGGACTCTAAATTCATTTTATTGGAATGACCAATCATCTTTTCAAATAGTTTCAATATTTTATGAGGTGTTTAGAAGCATAACACTACAACCAGTCTGTGAGTATATGGATGGTCTAATTGGTTGAATGGATATATTTAGAGATCATTATATTTCTCTAATAAAGACACAACTTATAGATTTCTATTACATCCTCATTAGTATGGGGTTACCATAGAGGATTAGTACTATGATTCAAAACTAGGGCGCTCATATTAATGGTCCAATTTTAGATAATTAATTTTTGGAAGAAACATAGGTATTATATGTGATTTATAGTGAAAGATAATTTATGAAAACCATGGATCACAATGTCAGTGGGAATATTCTAGAGGTTCCATTGTAAAAAATATGTTGAATTTGGTTTCTAGATTTTTGTACATAAAATTTATTCTGTGTGAAGGGAGATCATTCTCATGTTTGTTATACATAGAATAAAAATTTGAATTATAAGAGAGAATAATGATTTTGTAGGGAATAGAATGAATATATGAGAAGTAGTTGTAAGACCTAATGAAAATATGATGTTTTTCTTAGAAGATGTGACTATAGTAGGGAATACCTATAGGAAGAAGGTGGTTAGTTTATTATTAGAGGGAAATCTAGAGAACATTCAAATATTTGAAACTCTCCTATTGGTATTTTCTTATGGAAGAGATACATGAAAGATTATGATTTTGGTTCATGGGTCGCTGCACTAAAAAACACAAAAGCTCATCCAATTTTCCAGCTTGAGGACAAGGTGTGTTTTCCAGTAGATGGAAATGATTTTAAATAGCGATATTCAGATGTTCGGTGGGGACATTTTTGTACATTATAGTACGAAATCTCTTTGAAGGTTGTAGTCATTGGGATGTTATGTGGAAGTTGGGATCCTACATTACAGTAGATCATTTCTTTTCTTGTAGTAGGATGCTTATTTGATTATTGTTGTCCTAGAATTAAATGATTATTATTCATATATTTGGAGGATAAGAACTTATTTTCAGGGAGAGGGATCCTCAAGGATATTATTATTAGTTCTTCTACATACCTCTTCTGTATTATTCTTTATCGGTTTCTTCTACAACTATTAAAACAATTATTATAACCAATTCATTTTTTACTCAAACTCTAGTACCAATGATTCTAATTAGAGAGATGTTGAAAATGGTATTTTGAGTGTCTTATTGGGTGTAGTTTTTTTAATTTAATGTTTTATGTGATTTTTTGGTAGTATTATTGGGATTTTTTGTAACGATTGGGTTCTTAATTTATAGTAGGAAGAATATTTTCTTGAAATATTATTGTAATTCTAGTTTTCTTCTAGGAATATTAAGATGCTATGAGCTTTTCATTGAGGTGATAATTCCATATGTGTCTTCTTATTCTTTCAACCTCCAATATCTTATATATTTCTATTAGGATTATTTTAGTAATTTCAATAAAAGTTTTATAGTTTATTATTCGTATTTTTTCTTACTCTGAATCCTATTATTCCTAATATATAGAAAGAGAAAAATGTAATTTTTTTATAATATAAGTTATTTATAGATTATAATGTCTTATTTTATTAACTTCATGGGTTTAAACTTCTGATTCTTATGAGTATATTGTATTTTATATGATATTAAATTTAAATTTTTTTAAAATCCAATAATTTTTTTCAAACAAAAATAGGGAGGGTGTTTTAAAAAGGTAATTTGTTTTAAAATATTATGTATCAATGGATGATTGTGTGTTTTATTATGTTTTTTGGCTTTTTTAATTTCATTTAATCTTTTATATTCCTTTTTCCCTTGGCTTGGATTTTGTTCATTTATACATGAACCTTATGGATTATATAACTCACTTTTTTTATGGATTCTTCCTTAATTTTAGGAAACATTTTGATGTTTTTTTGTTGGTAAAAACAACTAATGACCTTTAAAAAACGTTTTTTCAATTATTTAATGTGATTTTGGTGTCTCTATTATCATATTTGGGGTTTATAATTTTCCATTTTTTTAGAACTATGAGATATTTCACTTCATTACTTGTGTAAGATCCCTTCTTTTTTCAGGTACATCTCTCTCTGAGTTTTTCATTAAAATTATTTTATTTCAGTTTTACGTCATGTTAAAACTTTGGTGGTTGTGTATTAATCATTATTGTCTATCTTTTGAATAAACACAGACTGGGGTATCATGGAAAATTAAGAAAATGGAGAAGATCCATGTGGAGAGCCTTTTTTGGTGTAAATGAATTAAAGTTCAAGGATGTATGTATGATTGAATAAATGGAGTCTTTGTATATGTGGGTCAAGTTTTATAATGGTTGAAAGTAATTTGGGAATATTAATTGGGGTTTTGGGTTTTTTAATTAATATATGGTCTGAAAAAACATCTATAGTAAATTTACAACCCAGGTAAATGGATTACACATCGTGTAATGTTTGGGTGTTTTTAATATTCAACTAAGGTGATTGGTTTTTTGAGAGAATCCTATTAAAAATATTTACATGATGTGTAACTACATTAAATATCTTGTAATCCCCTAACCCACTGTTTTAAATTATTATGTGTGGCTGAATTTTTATTTCATCCTACTACAGCCTTCTCCTCTCAACCCTCGGGAATTTTCCTTGTGATTTTGAAGTGCCAACCTAACTTTTGTATATTCCATTAATGTGATCAATCCATGGTAATACTTTTTTGGATGGTATTTTCCCCTTGTATCACTTATTTATAAAACTTTTGTGGTGTAATCCCTTGACCGTGTGTGTTGTTTCTTTTGATCGTGGTCAGGTTTGATCTTCGATCCTCTTTGAAATCATTTTTAATTTCTGTTTCATTGGAATTTTTAGTTGTAAGAATTTTGTTTTTGATCGGTTAATATAGGGGGTCTAAATATTAATACTATGGTTAGATATTTTCCAAGTATTTGAATTATTTTGTTCTGACCAACATATCATGCATCTGAATTAATTAAATAATGAATGGGATTATTCCTCAAAGTTCATTGGATTCAATTGGTTTTTTCCCTAGCTTATGGCTACCCATTTAGTTAGAGAAACTTTAATATAAATGATTTAGATATTGGATTGTTGTGTGTTTAGCATTACATGGAACATTAGGTGATTTATAGATATAGAGGCACTAATTAATTATTTATTACTTATTGATTTTACTATTGATTAATTTTGATATGAACTAAAGTGGAAATTGAATGAAAAATGGTAATTTTCACAATTTACCATAGATTATTATGTTATGATATTTTGATATCCCTGCTTTTGTGAAATGTTCTTTGATCCTTGCTAAAAATTCTTATATATCGGTAATGGCCCTGGAAAAGAACACCCATATGATGTAATGATGATATTGAGAGGGATCCACCATGTCCAATGCAATAATACTTATAGTGATATGAGATAGACCAATCCCATGTTGTAATGCATGTCAGGATTTGACATAGATGTTGTAATACTTATAGGGATATGAATGGGTTTATGGATACATTACCATGGTCATATAGTCATAGTTGGAATTTTTGTGAGACAAGAACCTAGATATTTCGACATGATGCTGAGTCATTTTTCCCTTGATTAAAAGGGTTTGGTTTGCATGAATCTGAACATTTCCCCCAAACATTGGCGCAATGGGATCCAAAAATATCCTTTTACACCATCGAAACCTCCATGAAATCATTAGGATTTCAAATTAGGTCAAAACCAAAGAAATAAATTGTAAATTAAATGGTCTCATACCTTATAGAAAAACTAGTGTGCTAAAACCTCCCCCACTTAATAAAAATCATCCCAGAGTTTCCCTTCTAATGGTAATATTGCATGATCTCAGAAAATATTAGGACAGTGAGCTAGAATACCTGATCCTAGAACATGAAATCTATAGGTCTTAAATGGTGATCACCATATTACTTATTGCTATAATGAAATATAACCATTCTCTTCATGGTTGGTTGAACATAATATACAGAATATTTAATGAGATAAATTCCATGTAGTGGAAACACCCATACCAATGACAAACACAGAGTTGATCGGCATAGACTACCATAAGGTCTCATACATATCCACTTTTATTATTTCTTTAATATTCTTATGGTAAGATAATTCAGATAGAGGAATCTGTTTCTACCATGAACCTATAAAATCAAGGACACATGCCTTAAACATTTCCACTAACAAATGTATTTTCCACTTGGAAATCATGTCAGGCTGAGAGTGGTATATTGTACTCAAAAGTAACTATTTACCTCACCTTCTACAAGCCATTAAAAAACCCTAATGTAAAATGATAATATCTATCGGATACAACAATCCATAGAACATAATGAATTCAAATAATCTCTGAAACATAGATCCAACCATGCTCATCCAATGAAAAGGACACCATAATAGGTAAAAATTGAAATTTCTTCATGATCCCATCATCGATCACCCAAACTAAATCATTTCCTCAGAGGGAGTAAGGGAATAAAAAATTAAATAGTGAATTCATACCATTTCCAATCATGAATGGACAATGAAATTAATATTAAGGTTGTTAACTGGTGTTCTTGTCTTCACCAATTGATACATGGAACACTATGTAACAATTCTAGAGTTATCCCTTTTCATAATATGTCATAAATATTTCCAATGAAGATCATGAAGCACCATTTTAAGCCTAGTGTGTACCACCCAAGTTGATGAATGAGGTATCACATCAATTCCTCCCAGATGTATGGAAGAACCTAGAAAATTCCATTGTTGTGTAATAAATCCTCTTCATAAATGATCCAACAATATGGTAGGTCCCACCTAATGAAATTTCCAATTGGAATAATACATTATAACATGATAACGACATCATATTCACTCTCTTCATGAGGAAAGAGGTCAATACCAAATCTATAATGATATGGTATCCATTGTGGCCCTTCACCACTAAATTAATCTCAAAGAAAATAGACATAAGATTCCACACACTACTAGCCTCTTGTATTACTTAATTATGAGTCCTATGGCTCAAAGAATCCTCTATAGAATATCCATTACGAGACGTATAGGAAAAGAAAAAATCAAAGTATTGTAGGAATTCAACCTCCCTTCTCTTCATGAGTTTCAAGAGACATTGTTTATAGATATAGTTTAGGATTTTATGGTCTTTATAAACCACAAAAATCACTGCCAGTAATGGGTGCCTGAAACAACAATTTCCAGGAAACAATGATTCTACCTTGAGATCTTGTTTTGGGTAATTACTCTCATGAGGCATCAAATTATTAGAACCAGTCACCATGAATCAATCACCCAGTATCAAGACTGAACCTATCCTAATAATAGATACTAAATAATTGGGGGTTTAGATTTTTCCATGACTGGGTAGAATTAGGATCAGTGCAAATTTTAGTATCCCCTTTAGTTCCTAAAAAGATACCTCGCATGCTTCATACCTTGTAAACATAAAAGCCTTCTTGGTCAAGCCTATGTGTGTTGGTATAAGATATGGTAAATCATGAATAAATCTCCTATATATTCAACAATACTAAAGAAACTTTATATTTCAAATATATTCTTATGATAATCCCTAGAATATACAACATGTACCATTTCTCGGTCAACATCATCTCCTTCATCTGAAATAATATGACTTAGGATGTGAACTTTGTCAATCCAAAAGCATGATTTAATGAGCTTATCATTCAACTATTTCTCTATTTGTGTATTCCATATGACCTCATGATTTTTTAAATGGTCATGTTGAGTGTAATAATATATAAATATATAAACCATTAAAACTACCAAAAATGAATCCATATATGGTTGGAAACCATGATTCATCAAATCAATGAAAATGAAAAGCATGATCATCAAACCAAATGACATAACCAGATACTCATGAAGACCACACCTTCAACAAAACATTCTAAGAGGTGCGTAAAAATTCCTAAAAATAACCTAGCGCTAACTTAAACTCAAATCATTCTTGTAGAAAACTCAATATCCTTGTATTTGATAAAATATGTCATCAATATGAGGTAAAGGATGCTATTTATTCATAGTAAGTCCAATAATAAATAATTTAGGAAAATTACAAGTATTCTATCTACCTAATTAGAGAAAATGATTGGTGAACCCCAAAGTTATGTATTTGGTCATATAAAACCCTTATATTCCAAGTCCTCTTACTATCACTTGTTCTCTCGAAAATCAGTGTTAGCCATCCTATAAGGAAGAATGGAAACTAGTGCATCTCATTAAAACTAGTTCAATATAGATATTAACCACTATATTAGGAGGAAATATATAAAATTAAATAGGGAATATGTCCTTGAAATGATCTACAACAGGGGGAAAATCAGCCTAACATATTCCCTAAACATCCATATAAAGGCTTCACATCTGGGCAGACACTTTACATAACAAATGGTGAATTGGTTTATATCTAAATTAAAGACACCACATTCAGATTTTTTTATTAATTTTCTCACCATATCTAGATTTAAACAATACCCTTTGGTGATAATAGTGCATAAAATCATTATAGGTAACCAACCAATCCATTTTGAGAATGATATAAAAGCCTATCATCTCAAGGACAAAGAATTCCATAGGATAATATAGCCACCCACCTCAAGGGGGAATTGTATGAAACCGAATACACCCTTTGATCATATTTCCAACGGAGTTTCATGTTTCATCACACCATATAAATATTAGATGTTAACCCTATGTATTTACACAATTACTATAGATATGAAAGATTGAGATGCACCTGTATCAAACAAACATTTTCTACAGGAGATGACACTAAAATCGATCCCAAAACTATAGAAGTCTGGGGATTCTACTACCTTTGTACATAATGTACTGTGTAAATTTACCATGATCCACAGACCTATGATAAAACAAGACTACCTTTAGAAGGCATGCTCTACCAGCACTATAACATTGCTGTCTTGCTACCAAAGCAATGAAAACCCTCTCTTCCTAATCGACCACTAGCACCCATGATCCCTCCTTGACACATAGTTTATAATATCATTATACTACCCAAAGTTATTTTATAAACTCTTTCACTAGTATCTAGAGAAGATATTCTAAAAAATCACTATAAATATCCAAACCCACCACATGCTCGAAAGTCAACGACGGATCTACACACAAAGATTTCATGTGACCTTATTTTCTATGCTGGTAATAGACCAAAATTTTTTCAACATGTGTACTCTGAATACTTATTCTCTCACGATATGTCTCAATGCAATGGTTTCTTCAAAACGATAATGCAAAGATGAGATGAGAAGATGATACACTCTAATCCATACACCCAACTTACCTGAGGTTACACATGGTAATATGAAGATTGATTACTATCTAAGACATGGTATTCAACCAAAAAACATTCACATATGATTGAATACAATGCTTAAGACCATCCACAAGGGATTTTTATATGGATATATCCTGAGATGTATAGAATGGTGGAATACACATAATCTCTGTAATGCTAGAATAATAATCCATAACAGGCATATCTCCCTTATCCATGTGCATAGACTCCCATGATGAATCAGTAATCAGGGTATTAAAAAAATTATCAATAAAATATAGATTTAAAATAAATACAAGTCACTTACTAATGATGATATACTTGGTTTTGGATATCCCAGTAGCGTTTGGTAGATCAATGAAGCGTATATGTTGTGATTTATACCCTCCTTTCTAGAGGAATCTCAATATGATCAAAGATAGACAAGATAATATCAATCCATTACTCCATATAATGGGGGAAAAATCCCCTAAAATACTATGTGTATACTACTTCTAAAACTCATACATTAACTCTAATATATAAGACAGAAGACACAAAGCTCCTTACATAGTTTGCATGAACAACAAGAAGCCTTCTCAAAACTAGACATCACCTCTAATGTGATAAATGATAGAAGTTGATTCATGTTCCACTAATAGATATATAAACGGTGGCTTCGGTACCACCACCTCTAGATGATGGTCATCACTACCCTCATGGAATACGATTCAAGGCTATCGTGGTGGAGTTTCTATGTAAATGAAAAGCACAGACTTCATATAGGATTTGATAACAAAAGACCACATATATAAAATTAGGAGGTGTAAAATTCTTCCTATAAATAATTCAAACCCCTAAGTATACATCTAAATACATTTATGGATGATTTAATTGACCATAAAGAATGATGAGAGACACTACCTATGGGCCACGTCTAATGCAGGGTTTTGGTCGATCTCATTGTTTTCGTTAGGGGTCCTGGAATATGGGGTGTCAATTCCAATTTAACGGGGAAAATAACCTTTAAATTTCAATTGGAATCCCAATTTAATAGAGACTATAATTGAATTTATTTTTAATAAATTATTGTAGTTAAATTATAACCAGTTAATCAAAGTGTCACTCCAAGTTTATTAAATTACATGATTTATAAATTACAATTGGCAGTTCATTAAACTGTATATATACATTTATATTCATTGGTAGAATTTAACTGGTAGTATAAGATGACTTTACTAGATGAATCATCATTCTAAATTTATAGAGGTTAATCCACACACTATATTACCAATTATATTCATGTATTAAAAACCAACTATTTTTTTCAGTTTCTTAACCTCAATTACATAACTCAAACATGTGATAGTTGGTTAATTAATATGGAAGAATCATTCTATATCAGTAAACACCATTTTTGTTGATACAGAAACATTAAAAACCCATTATTCCTTCCCCTTCATCCTGTAGAAACGTTAGTTTCATAACATAAATATCACTCAAAGAACATACATCATATATCACGCAGTAAAAAAATGTAACCTCCATGGAATGGAATAATTCATGACATATTAATCCTCTAGAGTTTCTATAATGATACATGATCAATGATTCCTTGTTGTGATACACTAAGGATAGGTTATGATAAAAAAATTTCAAAAATTCACAGTCCATGTGAACTACCCAATGGTGATATAAATGAAATATTAACAGGCATAATTTAGAACATGATGTACCATCTTGGGTAATTTGGATTTCTCCCCATATGTGGGTTAGGTATACCAAAGAACAAACTCATTAAAAAATTCCAACATATCCTAGTCTCTAGTCAACCCATCCCAAATAGTAAGACAATGTAAAATAATCTCTGATATGAATTTGTAACATCTTAGATCTAGTTCACTCATACATAACCAAACATAGTTTGTCACATGGCCTAATACATGCCTCCCCATATTGAAGAGTCTTCCAACTACCTGTGAGGGTCTAATGTGGTACAGTAAAGAGACTATACCCCCATAATAAGAGTCCTAAAGTGGTAATAATAAATGAATAACTAGTAGAATCATAATAATGAAATAATTAATTGTGAATGAAAATCATCCATACTATAGTAATAACCAAGAAAAATCAGCGTCATATAAAAATGATGATTATTTCATGATTGTAATAAAAAATAGGTATACATGGATGTAGACATCTAGTACAATACATGGGTAAAAAAACAACAAAAATAACAAAAGACCAACTCCAATAGAATTAGTATCCAAGGCACATTTCCATGTTCCCAATATTTTATAATACATATAATCAATAGACCATGACCATGATATTTCCCTTTTTCTTTAATTGAATCCATGAAGACTATATGGGTACCAATCTATGACCCAAACAGGATGTGAGATAAATTTAATATGTACAAACAACAGTGTTTATACAAATTCCAACCTATGTATGAAAACTATAACCATGTATAGGTATAACAAGTAAAACTATAATATGAATGGCATATATTAACAAGTAAAAATACATGGAACTCTGTATAAGTATGATTTAAATAATGAATATCAGTACATATAATTATGTTGTGTAAGTGACTACTAGCTCATGCATGTGACACATCTGTAAAAAGTATCAGACCAACATGTGTCAGTTCCCGAGGCTATAGAATAAGGTGAACACCTCAATTATAATGAATATAGAATAGTATGAGACCAAAATGGGCTAGAAACCCTAGACAAAAGGTCGATGTGTTCTACTGTTGGATGATATATGTGTATACAAAGGTCGTTGGTTCCATACATTGTTCCCCCTCATTGGCTATATTCCTTGATAAAGATTGGTTCCATACCATAGTAATGATTGGTACCATACCATCAATAAAAATTGGTACTATACTATAATAATCAAAATGGACTAGTAATATAAATTCTAGGGCCATTTTAGTTTCCTTGCCCATGAATAATCATCCATTTCATTAAATTATCATTTTTCCCATTCGTTAAATCATCTAATTTATTTAAGGATTTCATAACTAGGTGGAAATATCACACATCCAAAGGGGTGACTCTTAGCTTAGGTAGACAGAATAACCCACCATAGTGGTGGTTCAAGATGATGTTGAAAACCACTAACAATGTCAAGGTGCTATGTGGGAATCACATTAAGGCTCAAATAAATAATTTAAGGAATTTATTCTTTTTAGGATAAATTTCTTGAAAGTCCTACATAAGGCACAACAATGATAATTTGATAAATGAAAAAAACATAAGGAAAAGTCACAAACAACCAAACTTATGGAAGTATATGAATAGTCATATTGTATGAGATTTCGATTCCGTCTAGTGTGAGAGAAATAGATTAAATATAAAAATCCCTTAAAATAGGGGAAATATCTCTCATGAATATCACACAATTTATTATGATATAAATAGTGAAATGAAGGTAACTGATCAAATGACATACTAGTGGTTATCTAATGAAACAATCAACACTTTATTCGAGTGTTAAACAAAGATGAATGGTCAAATCCTATATTAGGCATGGGAGGATATATCAAATGAGTGAGGAGATGTGTGTGGAGGAAAATTAAAAAATGTATTTATGTTTTGTAGATATGGAGGGAAATTTGGTAAATTCACCCCTTACAAGGGGGTTTCATGGCTTGGCCACATGGTTGGAAAAACCATGTGCCATGGGCATGATAGGATCTATCCCAAGGCACCCCTTTCATGGGCTAGAATAGTGGTTAGACTAACAATGTGATGCCTATGAAAAAACCCCTCCGCAATAAGACGTATAGAATATGAATAATCATGCAATCTAGGCTGCATAGTTAGAAAAAATTGTTTGGATATTTGTTGTGTACTACTATACCATTCTTATAATTAAAGAAACCATGCAGACTTGAAGGAATTATTTATACTAAATGTGTGGCCCTACCTATTTCCTCCAAAACAAAAGGCTCTAAGATCCAAACAATCCGAAAACACACCCAAAACATTCACAACATCTTTAGGCATTCATATTAGTTAAAAAATTCAACAATAAATTAAATTTTTTTGTACCTTAGAGAAAAACTGGGGTGTTGCAACATTTTTCTAGAGGTGTATGGAATGATGAAAAATTAAATATGAAGAAAAGAATTAAAATGAATATTATATCAAGAAATGATGTGTTTACCGGTCTTCCACAGACCATGGCCACAGTTGTTAGGATTCCATGCTGGGTAAATGAAATTTCTTATCTATCTGATGAATTACATCGTGCTATTTTCTATATCTGCATTTAAGTAAAATGTATGTTTCTTTTTTAACAAATAGATCCACGATCACCATTAATGGAAATTATTATCCTTCACTCTTGATTACCTGATCTCCTTTGATGGGATTCATGATTGGAATTCTTGAATATTTGAATCTCTCTCATACTCAACTATTTTCCCCATCAGTAGATCATACTAGCATATATTGACATTACATTAATGGAATATGATGTTTCTAAGGAATAATTTCATTAGGGACACTTTTTAACCAGAAAACAGAAATAGAGAGTCCCAATATATGTACAAACCCATATATAAGGCATAAAATATTGATGAAAAATACATCATAGTTAGGATTCCATATTCTATAAAATATTACACATCTAATAAAAGGCATAGGATGGAGCAACATAACATATCATGTAAAAGTATCACGGGCCACCCTACGCCTACCAAATGTACCAATAAAGTTGGGTATCTATACTAGGAACAAATGAATAAGAAAAAAAATGAGAAATCAAATCCATACATAGGGCAAGGATTTCATATAATTCCTACCTTTAAAGTGTCAAATTCAAAAGTCATGTTCTTCCAAGAGGTTCACCACCCTTATCTAAAACACATCATTGCACGAATAAGAACAATACCACATTCTAAGGATTTCACATAACTGATCTCAATCAATCATAACAAGGGTCCTATATCATGATACAAGAAGATATTCAATACCAATGGATAGAACCTCATCAACATACCTATAAGAATGGGAGGAAAACTGATTATAATGGTAGATGAACTCACTTATGATCACAAAGTGTTAATCTTCCATTATCAGGGATGTTATTAAGTGTTTTAAGGTGGAAGATCAATTGAAGAAGATTTATTGTATGCTAAGGTTCATGAGGAATGTTTGGGAGAGTGTTGTTGTTGAGGGGCTCTGGTATAGGGAATATTGGGAAACATAACACCACCATGATATCCCTATAGCTAGGTGTAAAGGGGATGGATGCTAAATAAAAAAAGTGAAAGGGAATATACTTTAATGTTTCCAAGTAAAAACATATTCAAAATACACATAATATCCAATTGTGGGTTCCAAAAAATTGAAAATCAACCACTCTACATGGGAACAAACACATTCCAGAATTCCAAATTTAAGAATATAGTCACACCAAAGCCTAGCTCCATTCCATAGTTCCCCAACCATTCCACAACCATATCCTCCACTATGAAAAATAATAAACATTCCTTAGAATATAGTTCCATATGAAAAACAATAGGCCAATTTAGTTTCTCCCACTTTAACATTTATTATCAACATTGGATTTTATATCTTTCTATAGGTGGAAAAATAATTTCCCTCCTCAAAGGTTCCAATCATCATCGTTTCCACTACTATCAACATTATCACCAAGCCTGGGATACTTTTAATGTAGTACGTCATGACCCTAGAGATAATTCTTGTACATAAACCCAATATGAGCATACATGAGTTATGAGATTCACTAGACACCACCTTTAGTGAGAAGCGATCTTAGGGAAGAATTCCATTTTTCTCCTTCATCATTTTTCTGAGCCATTATTATGATCTTTCACTTTTGGGAAGGTCATCAGAGGTCAAAAAAGTTTTGGTTGTTATTATGGACAGTCCCTGTTGTAGAAGTTACCACCCAATATTGTATGGAAAACCATGATGTATATCATCAAACAATAATGATTTTATTTTCCATAATTTTCATACGACACCAAAAATAGGAATTTCAGTTGTTTTATGGAAGGGTATTGTAACATTTATAGGAATCATGAATTTTATTCTCTACTCTATATCGTAGTCATGTAATACCATGATCTATATTTCCCATAGTGAAGGGGGACTGGGTCGTGGTTCCTAAAGAAGAATTTTTTCTAGATTACTTTCTTCATTCATTAATCTAAACCAAAAACTGATAGAACTACTATGATAACAATGAATAGTCTTTTAGAGATTTATAACATCCTAAACATATATAAAGACCTCAAAACACCATTATGTTCATAATATATCTATAAATTTGGAATAAATATAAATAAAGAATATGAATGGTGCACCTTACACAAACCGATATTGTCCTTCAATGATTTTCACATGAGTATGACTGAGGAATCTATGATGTCACTAAAATAATACATTAGAGGCTTCCAATGATCATGGGAATCCCTGGGAACTCAGGTAGGGCCTCTTTGGACACCATTCGATCTATCTTGTTGATGTTTCACTAGAAATTTATTCATATCACTGATAAGTCACCAATAGACTCCTTCGATGGTATCCACGGATCATGGCAGACACTTGATGTTCATGTAGTGACTCTCTCATCACCACGGACTTCTAAAACCTTATTTAAAAGTGGGATACAAATAAGAGTTAGATAGAATTTTATTTCAGGAGTTAAAATGATCACATGATAACATCTATCATGTAAACCAACTTTCCCATAGATTGAACCAATTAATATTGACCTCCTAGAACATCAATATGATTTTCATATTAATGTTACATTTCAAAAACTTTTTAAACATTTATTATCATTCAAAAAGTAAAAATCAATCCCATTATTAATAATTAGATGTTTAAATAATCACATGAGATATTAAAACTCAAAAAATTCATCAAAATATGTAGGAGCCTAAAGACAAATTCATATGGACCCATTTTAATAAAAAAATAAAATAGAGGAGAAATTGATATAAATAACATTGTTAGGTAAAAATCCATTAAGGTGTTATATATGTATGTTTTGGATCAATGTTTTTTTGTTGAAAAAGAGAGATGATTGGAAATGAGTGTAGACGGTGTTTCCGAAGAAGGTTTTTATGTTGACATAATTTCCCCGTGTTTTCCAAATTTCTGGGCCTCAAAATAAGGAGTCTGATTTTTGGAAAAGGAAGATTTAAACACAAGGTGAAACTGTATGTAGACCAAGAAGACTGATTTTTAGTTTTCAATGGTGGTACGTGGAATTTCTATGGGAATCAATTAAAGAAGAGAACCACAAATAGTGAGGCATATGCGTACAAGAACGGTTCTCGGGGAGAAAATGTTTCGTGACGAAGGCATGAGGTATGAGGAAGGATTTTATTATGTATGATTTATTTTCATTTGAGAAATTTATTTAGAAATTTGAGAAGTTGTAAAGGTCGTAGTTGGGTAAAATGGTACAGTGATTTTCACTGCCACAAATAAGTAAGAAGTACATGGACAATATAGGGAAGAACGGTTCACGAGAGAAGGAGTATGCGGTTAAGCATGTACCACATTGACTATTTGGAAAATCTCACATTATAAGTTTTTTTGGGACTATTTTACAATATAATAAGTGATAAAATACTCATTACGTTAAATTTATTTTCATTATAAATTTTATTTTCTACAAGAATTCGGCTAAGTCCGAAAGTGGTTCGTGAGGGAAAATTTTGCGATGTGGTTCACATGGAAGAAATTATATGGAACGGTTTTTCAGGGAACAATAGCCCAAAAAGTAATCAGTATGTGGAGAAGGATGATGTGGTATGCGAAGTAGGAAGACCTGGTATGCGGAGGAGAGATGATTTGTAGAAGAAGATATAGTCTATGAAGCATGTCCGGAACACAAACGCGGTATGCATAGGTGGTATATAGTATCAGAAGAATAGGTTTTACGTAAAAGAGGTGGTCCAAATAGAATTTGCGCTAAATGGATTATGGAAGAACCAGGTGGTTTTCAAAGGTACTTAAATGGTTAAAAAATGAAATTTTCACTAACATAACTGTATGATAAAAAGTATATTTCATCAATGGGTGAAAAGGAACCTCAACAGAGCATATATCTAAAGTATAGGATGTGTTCTTTCATGAAAATGAAAGGAAATACATGTATATAAATATTGAGTGGGTCCCTTCCAAGAGTAGTGAGAAAAGAAAGAGGAAGACGATGATTCTTCCCACTAATAGTGAGACAAAGATGAGACATCAAGAGTAACCCTTGGAAATGTAGTAAGAAGACCCAAAACCTTGTGAATGTAGTGATCTAGGGAATAGAAGGTCTAGCCCAAACCTTGTAATGTATAATGAGAATTTTTAGATTTTGTACATCGATACATCACTATTTTAAGCTCCTTGGAAATATCCTAGTGGGGGTGAACCATGTAAAAATAAATTTTTCATGTGCATAATTTCATTTATGTTCATATATTAGTATGAGAGAAATATAAAAGAGTGTTTTGTTTAAAGAAAAAAAAGATCTGAAGGTGTCTTAGTTTTAATCTGTCATAACTAGATTCACCCCCCTCTCAGGGTATTTGACCTATTGGACCTAACAATTGGTATCAGTAGGAAATGTTAACTTTCATTGGTTCTATCACAGTAGAATAAATAGAGGTTTTCAATCGTAAAAGAATTCTGATCTTCAAGGGAAAAAATTTTCAACTATGGAAGAATCAGATGCAGCACTATTTCCAATCATTAGGAATGGATTTTTTCACAATAAATATGCATGGAATATCATCTGGTTTCAATAATGGTTCATTATCAGAAGATGAATGAAGAGAGTTTGATGCCAATGCTAAATGGATCTATGTGTTAGGGGGATCCCTATCAAATGAAATTTATACAAAGTTGATGTCATGTAAAACATCACATGATAGGTGGAAAATGTTGTTGAATATCTATGAAGGAGATTCAAAGGTTAGAGAGGCAACACTTCAGGTTTTATGGAAGAAGTATGAAGATTTTAGAATGAAACCAAATGAATTTGTTGATGCATTCTTTGACAGGGTGAATATAGTTGTGGAAGACATGCGTGGTCTTGGAGAAATCATTGATGATATAAATATTTTCAAGTACATCTTGAGAAAAAATCCACCTTAGTTTAATCTAAAGGTTTCTATATTGTAAGACAATGATCAGAAGGATCTAACTCTACATAACTTACATAGTAATCTCATGGAATATGAAATGAGAAAATATGATAATGATTCAGAGGATAAGGGGAAGTCCGACGATGTGTAATTCAAGGCCATGAAGAATCTATCTATTAAAGATAGCCATGAGGAAGACAATTTTGATGATGTCATCTCATTTTTCCTCCTCAAATCTGTAAAGAGGAAAATAAAATTACAATGGTAAACATCCACAATCATTCTTTAGATGTGGACTGATTTGTAATTTTGCAGATAATTATCCAAAGAAGATTTAAGATGATGATGAAGAAAATGATAAAAGTCCCCAATGTAAGTATTCAACCAATGTGAAAGGTATGATAAGTAATAAGAGAAAATTCTTCAAAAGACGAATCATCATTCAAAATAGGATGAAAATTTATTAGAAGAGTTGGAGGATTTTAGATATCATGAAGTGGATTATTTAGTGTAAGTTTCTATGAATTACTTAAAAAAAGAAGAAAATAACAATGATGAAGGAGAAGTTGAAGGAAGAGTTAACCATCAGGCTGAATTAGAAACTGATTTTGAATATATAGGTTTTTGGAGAGACAAAAAAACAAATATAACCACGTGGTTTATAATACCCAACTCTCTATGCCGTAATAGGAAGAAGAGATGTCTGAGATGAATGAAGAAATTGAAAAACCGAGGTCCTCAATTCCAGTAAGATCAAAAAAGGTTGTTGAGTATAAACTCAAAATTGAATAAAATAAAATAGATATTGATAGTTTTATTAAAACGAGCAAAAATAAATTCAATCGTATCAATGAAATTGAAGAAGAAATCGTTAGTATGCGACAATGGGTTAATGATCAAGAAAACATGTTGACCCACAGAACAATATTTAGAATACAGATAACACAGACAACAGAAAAGATGAAAGTGGAGCATGGTTTTCTATCATCACAAAAGAAACAGCCAAATTCAAATGATTAGTCTAGTATAGGTCTTGATCAAAAATTGAAAACAACAATAGTTGAGGACAAACCACAGGCACCTAAACCAATAATGAAGATTGATTTGGGTATGAAGCAGAATCAGATGATTTAGAGAATCCAAATAATAATTACTAGTTCGGTATTACCATGCAATAATGTGCCTCACATAAGATGATATTATTGTGGAAATACGGGAATTGCAAAAAAAAACCATAACAATGAAATATCAAAGGGAATTGGACCAATAGAGGTAGTCATACATAGCTCAATTTTCAAGGTAATCATTTGATGGTCACTATTTCAGATGCGAAGGATTCTAAATAATGGAAAGATATTGATCATTAATAATACAGAGGAATGTGCAAAACCAGACTCTGGTTGGTTATAAGAAGCAGAAAAATATATCATCAAATGAGCTAAAAATAAAAAATAAATTTACAACTCTACATGATGAATTTTTTCCATCATATTCTGAGGAATATCAATAGTATCAATACATACCATGTATGAAATCAAAAACATGGATAACAAAAGAAAAGATCTGAGAATGAAATGGTTCTAGAAATATCATTCAAGGAATTAGATTTCATTGGGATATGATTCATTGAATGTGGATGCACCCCCATATGAAATGAAACGAGGAGATAGTGATGGGAATCAGGTACAATAAAGAAGGTATCATATGATTTGGTAATTATTAAGGGATGAAAATAAATGGCTCTGTGAAATAAAATTTTCGGGGAAAATACATGAGACTTGAATATGTCCTAGTTTTTGAATGTATTAGTCACAAATTATTAATCATTAATCAATTGTGTGACATAAGACATGCCATAATATTTTCTAAAAAAACATGTGTCATCAAGGAAAAATATGGCGTTGTTTTATTCCAGGTAATGTGTAAAAAATGGAATCTCTACCTTGTGAGTGGAGAAGAAGATATGTGCTTTCTATTGAAGGAAGATGAAAATAAGATGTGGCACAAATGTCTTGGCCTTATGAGCCAAACTTCCTTTATTGATCTGGTGAAATTTTATATTGATTGAGATCTCCCTATATTATCATGTGATCATACACATACATATGATGCCTTCCAACAAGGGATGTTTATTCGAATGACATAAGTCAAAATGGAAAACGTCATCATGATTTATTGAGTTGGTTTATATTGATGTATGCAGACTAATTTCACCAAGATCTCTTCATGGGAGGAGTTACCATGTTCTCTTCATTGATTACCTTTTTAGAATGGAATATATAACAATAATTACCCACACGTTTGAGGTGTGTAGTTTCCTTACAAGATATCGATGCGAATCTGAAAAGTTGTTAGGTCATAAAATTCAAAATATTCAAATAGATAATGGAATATAGTACAAAAATATCCATGTGTAGGATTATCTTTAGAAACATTGGATAAGGCATCATGTTTCAGTAGTAAGAAATCCAAAACACAACAGTGTTTTTGAAAAGAGAAATCAGATTGTCAATAACATGGCCAAAACAATTATTATTGAGAAAGACCTTCTAGAGAAATTTTGAAAAGAAGTAGCGATGATAGAAGTCCACACCTCAAATATAGAGTTAATATGATAAAAAGAGGAAAATACTACATATAAGATATGGTAGGGAAATAAGTCATCATTTTTAGTACTTTCGAAACATTGGAAGTAAGTGTTTCATTCTAAATAAGGATAAACAAAAGAAGTCGGAATCCCATATATATAAAGGGATATTTCATGGACACATAAAAAATAGAAAACCATATCAATGCTTCAACAAGAGTATAGTAATGATTGTTGAAAGACCTGATGTAACCACAGTGTTAAATGAGAAAAACCTTTAGTAAATACATGAACAATATCAAGAGGATAGAGATCAAGACATAAGAAGATCATGTGATTCTCCATTTCTATGAGGCTAAATTATAAGAACACTAATATGGTGAGAAAGATAAGGACAATTCATTATATACACAAAGACAAAAGAGAAGATATGAGATTGATAGACATAACATAATTGGTGGACAGAGAGCTCCAGTGTAGAAATGGTGGATGAAGACTCTACAAAAAGAATTGTACCTATCATAGGTAGAGCCTAAATGGTTTTATGACATAATAGGTGATGCGAATTTGGTTGAGTCTATGAATGAAGAGGTAGAGAAAATTGAGAAAAATTAGAAATGGGAAATTTTTTTCAAGGACAACATACAATAATGTCATCAATAAAAAATGGGTCTTTCACAACAAAATGAATGATGATGGTATTGTGATTCGAAACAAATAATGCCTGGTATGAAAAGGGTACTCCCACATAGGGGGTATTCATGATGATGAAAAAATTTCACCTATTTCAAGGATAGATACAATTATATTATTCTTTCCCATTACAGTGCATAGAATGTACATGGTTTTCCATATGGATTTCAAGTCATCATTTCTGAATGTTGATCAGAAAGAAGAATTGTATATTGAGAATCCAGATAGGTTTCTCACTCATGATGATGAGATCATATTTTTTTGATTAAATTAGGCTTTATATTTTTTAATGAATGCACCAAGAGAATGGTATTTAAGTATAGACCAGGTTCTTATAAATGTCATTTTCTAGCATGCGGGAGTTGATTACAATCTATATGTCAACAATGATAGTAATTAAAGTATGATAGTACTAGTATATGTCAATGAAATAATCTTTAGTGGATCAGATGAAGCACTGTGATGATAGTTTCCCGAATTCATGAAAGGTGAGTTTGATATTATAATGATTGGTAAAGTGATGTTTTTCCTTGGTTTACAGGTAATAGAAGGAATGAATGGTACAATAATTTCTCAATATAAATATTCCAAGGACGTTTTGAGAAGGTTTGGAATTCAAAATTCCATGGAGATGAAGAATCTGGTGGATACCCAGATAAAACTGTCTCAGGATTATGTAGGAAATGCAGTTAATGTTATAGAATAAAATAAAATAATTGGTAGATTACTTTATTTGATAGTGACAGGAATTTAAATTTTTTTCCACATTCCAAGAAGCATGGTGTCAATGAAATTACAATGAAATAAATATGCTTGTTATACAAAGAATACATTAGTATATCAAGGGCACTGTGTATTTTCGTTTGATGTATAATGAAAAATATCATCTAGAGATATTGGGATATACATATACAAATTGGGATGGTTCAGTAGATGATAGGAAATCAACATTATGTGGTGCATTCTATCTTAGATTATTGTGTACTTCTTTTCTAAGAAAAAAACAAGATTACATTTCATGGAGAACCATAGAAGCTGAATATATTATGACTATTCAATCATGAACATAGTTATTGTGGATAATGTAGTAGCTTGTGGATATTTTAATTGAAGTGAAGTCCCTGATAGGAATCCATTTTGATAATTCAAGTCATATAAATATTATAAAAATTAAATTCCATCACTCAAGGACAAATCAAATTTAAATAAAATATCATTTCATCAAGGGGATGAATGATCAAGGGCTTAAGAAGTTGGAGTATGATCCCATTGAACAACATGTTTCATATATTCCGACAAAGGCCTCAACTAAAGAATCATTTTAGATGTATCGACTGGCTCTGGGAGTTCATTCAACTCCCTACACTTGAAAAGTTATGGATGTGGAACTCCCCATCTCCCTGAGGTATGGTGTTTCCCCACTAATGTGCTATATTTTTTCTTTAACCTATCATAGACTTAAAATAATTAACCATCAGGTTCATTGACAAATGGGGGAGAAATTGTGCTATTAAAAGGGAGAAAATATCTTAGTCAAGACATGTGGAGAAGCTGACAAGTGGAGCTATGAGATAAGTAGAGATAAATCTATATGAGGGAGTAGTGTCCTAGGGGAAGAATTAAATTTGATGATGCTATACGTGATTGATAAAGGGATACGTATCATGACAACTTAGGTTTGCGATGAAAGTAGAAGAGTGGTGTTGAAAGGGAATGAAGTGATTTATTGATGAAATTTTCATTATAATCATGTCTCTGATGACTATAATTTCTCATGTGGGCTTAGAGTATGTGTTGAGTAAATCCTTGATCTCTATATTAATCACAAGAATCGAATGCTATAAGAAGTTGGAATACACATTAATGAGATACCAAATTATGGAAGTATTTTCAGTAAAGCCAAAGGTGGATATTATTGGCTAAAAATTCCTTATGGTGTTCTGTATGTATATTTTGGGTGTGAATATGTTTTTTTGACAATTACAGATGAACAAAAATGAGTCTGGAAGGTGTTTTTTGAAGTAGGTGTTTAAAGTGGTGTAGCTACCAAGTGTCCCAAAATTTTGGGCCTCAAAATAAAGAGTTTGGTTTTTGGAAAAAAAATATTACCTCATGGGGGACACAATATGTAGACTATGAATCATATTTTTTTTTACAATGGTGGTATGTGGAACTCCAAAGGGAATCAGGGAAGGAAGAGAAATGAAAACCGTGAGGCACCGACTGCGTATGAAAATAGTTCACTGGGAGAAAACGGTTCACGTTGAAGGAATGCGGTATGCGGAAGGCTAGTAGTATGTGGGACGTCTTTTTTTATAATCATTGTGGTAATATGATATGCTGAGAATGGAATCATTGGTATAAAAGATATGGTGATTTTGGCTACCGCGAAGAAGGAATAAGTACGCAGACCAGGTAGGGAAGACCATATCACGAGAGAAGAAGTACACGGTTAAGGTTGTACCACATTAAAGATTTGGTAAATATTGGATTAACAAATTTTGTGGATATATTTACCTATATACTAAGTTCTAATACCCTCATTCAGTCAATGCTATTTTCATAATAAAACATATTTTATATGGGAATTCGAATAATCCTGAAAGTGGTTTGTGAGGGAAACCCCATAAAGTGGTTCATGAGGAAGCAATTATGATAAATGTTTTTTAGGGGAACTATAGCACAAAAGAGATGTAGTAAATGAAGGTTGAAGATGTGGAATATGATGGAGGAAGACCCGGTATACAGAGGAGAAACAATTCATATAAGCATAGATAGTCCGTGAAGCAATTTCGGTACATGGCGATGGTACACGGATGGGGTACATGGTAGTGGAAGAATATTTAGTACATGGAAGTGGTGGTTTGAATAGAATATGTGCTACATGGGTCATGGAAGAAGTAGGAGGTTTTTTAACAGAATTAAATGGTTCTTGAAAGACATTTCTGATAATCTAACGATACATGAAAAAGTTGAATTCATATACAGGTTAAAAATAATCTTCAATAGAGTATCTACCTATAGTTGGTGATGATAATTTCATAAAAATGAAGGAAAAAAGTCCATAAAATATGAGTGGATCCATTCAAAGTGTTGTGATCAATGAAGAGGAAGACGATGATACTTCCCACCGGTAGTGAGCTGGAAGAACTGACATAGGGAGTGACCCTTGGGAATGTAGTGGGTAGAACCTAAACCTATAAAAGAAAGTGGTCCTGGGCATAAAAGATATATCTCGAACCCTGTAATTGGAAGTGATATTTAGTGGATTTGGTACATCAATGCATCCTAGTTGTATTCTCCTTGGACATAGCCCAATGAGAGTGAAAAAAGTAAAATTCATTGTTTCCTCTACATGATTTAATTTCTATTAAAATGTTTCTATGATAGAAAGAGAGAAGTGAGGTTGGTTTATCAAGGAAAAAAGATCCGAAGGGGACATAATTTTAATATATCATACCCTGATTCACTCCCCCATCTCAGTGTATTTGACCTAGTGTACATAAAAAATAAAAATGAACTCATAATTAACATTTCATTTTCATAACCATTTCCCCGACATCATCATCCCATTATGAGTTAAAGTAACATGAGCTATGAGACCTAGACACTATTGTTGGTCTCCATTGAGGTTAGTATTTCTTCATCATATTTTTCATTAAATAGAAAAATTTTAATCCATCCTTATCAACTAAAGTAAAATTTCTCATTATTAAAGAATCCTTATGTGGATCACTTCTATGAGAATAATTATTCTCTTCTATTCATGTCCAACATACTCCAATTTTA
This sequence comes from Viscum album, assembly GCA_963277665.1. Taxonomy (NCBI): domain Eukaryota; kingdom Viridiplantae; phylum Streptophyta; class Magnoliopsida; order Santalales; family Viscaceae; genus Viscum; species Viscum album. The sequence continues at coordinate 1,737,923,839 of OY728151.1, forward strand.
TTAAGCTCCATCTTAGATTGATCACATCGTAGTTCTAAGAAGGGTGATCCATTTTTCACCCTACTAAGTCCCATATTCAAGCTTCTCCAGTGAAGCATCAATCTCCAGACCCATGTTACTAGCTCATAGGCCTAGGGACCAGATCTTCTATTTTTTATTCTATATGTCCATGTTCCTAGAATTCAACATGACTATTATTTTCATCCAAAAACTTGCTCAAATATACCCATGATATAGACATTTTATCCTTCACCTAAATAAATGTATCCTCCCCATACCCAATTATTGTTTTCTCTAATCCTAAATATTGAACATTCACCTGTACCAATACTCATAATGAGATCACACCTTGACCCTTCTACTAATAGGAAACAACGTACTCTTAAATCATCTAATCAACTACTAACCATTGGTTTTCATCCTCAATCAAGACATTGATATCCCTTATTAGAGACTTTTTCCACTTCCCCTAATCCACACCAGTGTTAATCAAGGTTGAAAATTGGGATCAACAAAATTCAACCCATCTTGTAAACCATTACATGATATATCAAAAGGATCCCCCTTCACATTATTTACTCCAACATTTGTTTGATCATAATCGGATCCTACAATACCCCTCCCTTGCTCCACACATCGATTTCCATTAACTGCCTGACCATATATATTCCAATATCCAATACCTTTTTTCATATTATTATAGAATGATTGAGAATCATGTCCCTTTCAATGGAAAAAAGAGAATAAAATCATTATTATACATCTTTCATTAAAATTATTTATAGATATACAACTTCATGAAAAAGAAGGTAGTCGTTCAAAATTAATTTTCAAATTCAATTCATCTTCATTTATTGATAACACAACCTGATCAATGAGTTTGGAATTAAGGTCCACGTCTAAAATTAATCATGAAAAATAACAATATTGTTCATCCATGGATTTATTATCCAATTTAATGGGAATTACAATTTAAGATTCAATGTCAATCTATATCCTTGGGTGCCAAAGAATCTAACTGAGTCCAATGATTATCCCCCAAACCTAGAACTTGATTTTTTAATAAAAAAGGATTAAATATTATATCCATTTTTGGACACATAACATACCTGGTTTAAGCACAATTTCCGCATGAACACATTCCCTCTTATTAATCTCATCTATTCTAAAATGAATATGATAATTTCCGCACCCAATCGGGATGCATTTTTAATCAACAATACAACATATATTTGAATGTTGATGTGTATGTTCATACACATTCTATTGTCTTCCTCCCACTAGTAAAACCATACGCACAACTATCGTGTGATTAAAAAACGTATATTTTTCCAAAATCACCTCAGGATTCATAGTGATGTTAGTAGTTAAACCTATTTTTATAATTGGTTTTCAATCACCCTCCCTCATATAGATCAAATTCCTATGTGGGGAGTAACTAGTGTCTATATTCCCTAAAATTTCAACTAACAAGTCTTCTCTACCATTCTTCAAAGGACCAACATATAGCGTATGACTAGAGAGAGTACCTCCATATCAAAGATCAATCTCAATTACCCATTTTAAGGGAATACCAATGGGGAAAACCTTGTATCCATCTCCATCACTTATAATATAAAAAGCGAGTATGATAGCTATTGGAATGGAATATTGAAAGATATATCGCATTATTTCATGGAAAAATAATTCCATTCAAGAGAACCATTGACTAGTGTCTCTCATATAACACTTTAGGTGGAATATGAAATATAATATACTATAGAATATTTCATTTTAGTTCAAATATCCTCCAACAAATCCCTTTGATGATGAGACCAAACCAAAAACCAATTTAGGGTACATTAATGAAAACCACTCATAACATAATAACAATTTACTATATAAAAATGTCTCTATATCGTTTGTACCCATGTTATTATAAAAGGAGTTTCTAATATTTAATGATTTAATTTTATCTAGGGTTTGATATTTTAGGCCTCACAGGAATGTTGACATATACTTCTTCAATTTTTGATGTAAATTAGTGTATTCAATGAATTTTATTTAGTGAGTAATTTGACGAGGTGATGTATCTTAAGGTCTAGATCATCATGCACTATTGTGATGTATCACATAACAAACTATCATATGTGGGTTGTGTAAATCATAAAATATTTTTTAAATAAGGTGGTGCCATTGGTCACCTGACATAAATTTATTCTGAACATGTATTTTTTATTTTTTCAATATATTTTCTACTCATATAGTTATTTTCCATCATTGTGTTTTCAATTGGTTGTGTTTTTTCACTATTATTTAAATATATATGGCAAAAAATATTTGGAAACATCCCATATATAAATTTATATTTAATTTATAATATTTTTTAATCTATATAAATTTTTTATAACATTATATATCTTAATTTTAGAAATTTATTATTTATATCCACTTAATGTACTTGTGTATTTATAATTCCTCTAAGCTAAGTCATTTTAAGGTTTTCACAACCAAGGGGCAGTTTTCACATTCAACTAACTTGATTTGATTATAGTTCATTAGTTCCTAATTCCATTATACTATAAATGAGGAACTGGTGTTTTATGAAGTTATATTATGAAAATGAAATGTTTATATTTAATACATTGATTTAACTTTTGTTCTACATTATGGAATCCATCAGTATATGAAGCACGTATGGTTATCAATGAATTAAAAAAATAAGGCTATATTTGGGAAATTTATTTGACATTCTGAATTTCTTTTTTGTTGATTAAAGTATAATGGATATTAAATGATTCACATTCATAATTGGATCCTATTCAATTCAATTAATGTGTTAAACCATCTAATATATTTTTTATAAATGTAGTTATGAAGCATTATACATGTAATCCAATATATTCTAATGAATTATTGTCTAAAAAAAAGAATTATCTATAATCATTTTTAATTCTAAGCATGAAATAAAAATATTATACCCCTATAAATTTTTTTTGACATGGTGTCAGAGAATTGTGTGATACATTTAATAAAATATTTAATGTTATCCCCAAAAATATAGGAATAATAAAAGTATATAAGTGTCATGATTTATATTAAAATAATAAGACATTGAATATCAACATAAATGTAACACCCCAAGATTTCTTGGTATGTTATCTCTTCAAACTAATTCATTAACTTGTACTATACGCAACACTGAGTTCGAGCGCACATGACTTACCGAACTAGCCATTCAAAAACGGTTTTGGATAGTATTGAAATGATTTTGAATTTTATATACTCCATATAATTTTAACTTATTTATTATTTGTTTCTTATACATATTATAAGAACAAATTCAACTTTTCAGATAAAAAACATATTTGTCAAAAAAATACAATTTGACCATCGTTTAATAGTGAACCCTTTTTAAATCCAATATTTGACACTTTTTCATATTCAATTTGACAAAATAAAATTCTTCTTTAGAATCAGGACATCAAAATTTAATTTGGATGATATTTTTTCATTTTTCAAATAATATTCATTTTTTATGAATACTGAGAAATATTGTATTTTAATTCAAAACTGCATTTTAATATAATTTATTTATATGGTTAGATTATATTTTATATTGGTTTTTATGTGTAATTAGATTATATTTTTACCTTTTAATCCAATTTTGGTAACTGGAATTAATTTCAAATTGAAATTATACATAAACAAGTGTCAATCTTTTGATAGTTATTGTTTCTTGAAAACACACTATTTGTTTTGACAACGAGAATTAATTTTAAATTAATTAATACAACTTATATGTTATGAATTTGGTAAAATTGACAAAATTTTTGAATGTAGAATATCATATATATATTATTTGATTTTATGGTATTTGTTTTTGAAAAACATAAATTTTTGATAAATAGTGAAACCACTAAGTAGTACTTAAAAATAGGAATTTTTCAATTAAATGAAATTTTGTTGCTTCTTTGAATTGAATTTAAAAAATACAACATAGATGGTTGTTATTAGTAAGTAAAATGTGGTTCAATAAGATGAAAATAATTTTTGGTGAATAGAAACTTTTGACTTTTATGTACCACTGTTAAAGGTAAATAGGGTAATTCAAGGTAAAAAATATTATAATAATAGAAAATTGTTTTAACACTTGTCCTAACCTTATTGGAAGAGTCATGGCCAATCGTTGGAATCCTTGGGTCGATTTTGGGACCCCATGTAGCCACTTAAGAGTGATAATGACACATTATTTTAATTAACTTAAAGTAAAGACATTAAAATGACATTAACAAATATCCTTTAGTATATCAGTTTTTTTACATGGGGTTTTATAAGTCATATTTTCAAATATTAATATTAATTAGAAAGAAAAAAAAACAATTTCCTACATTATGTTATTTTTTTTATAATTTTTAGACATCAAATAAATTAAATTATTTATGTCACAATAATGATGCAGTATTTACCTCATTAATAAATGATTTAAATAAATAAGATCATTAATTTTTAAACAATATCCAAAACATTCCCAATTATTATTGGATGATTTTATTTTGATCATCAGTAATCTTTTCTTCGAATTTAATGATTTTTTGACCTTTTGAAACTGAAGATAAGTTTGTAATAAAATAAAATTTTAAAACATTCCTAAAGATCCCCTCCTCTCCCTTATAAAAGGACACCACTTCTAACCCATTACTTACACCTCTCAATACCCTTGGCTCATCCAAACCCTACCCAAATAATCCCCCAAGATCCCTCTCTTCCACCTAGAAGTCTTACCTTAGGAAGAATCCACTTTAATAAGTCCTTATGGATCAAAGCATAAGGAGTTAAAAAAATTTAGGGTAATGGTTTCCCTTAACTTCTTTTCATTTATTTTACTTCTCCAACCCCTAAACATATTTTATTACTTTTTTTATAACAACCCTAGTATCCTAAATATACTATTATGTTGTTATGAGAATTATTCAAAATACACTTACACACACCTCTATTTAATGGGAAATGAACTTATTATTTCTGTGGATGGAAAACTAATGTATCACGAAACATTGATTGTTCAATGACCTCCTACCGCCTCTCATGGTGGCCATTAAGATAACACTATATTTATATAGGATATATATTATGTTTATTTTTCTCTATTATTCTTTAATTTTCATTTAAAAATACACCATTATGAATTCCAATATGCGCGTACATGACAATTTCTTTCAAGAAAGTGCGGACTACGACCCCCTTAAAGTGATATGACTCATTAATGACTTATGTGGGAATTATAATGGATGGAGTTTATGATATTATATATGATATTATACTAGAATTATAATATACCTATGTTTTAATTCCATTAAAATACAAAATATAAATTAATGTAGCGTTCATACGTACAAACGGCTTACTGTCTCCACGAACGGTGCATTTCATTTCTTATCTCCAAATTTTATGTTGAATTATAAACAAATATATATACTGGATATAAAATATATATGATATTTAAATAATGTATATAATTCTGTATATAATGGACTTTTTACCACATGGACAATTTTTTATTATAACATGTTCATTTTTTACTCAAGTACCGAATATCAACAAAATGACCATTATTAACTTAAATGATTACATATTGTTTATAACATGATAATAAGTTATATAAAAGGAATAATAAACATGAAAAGGGTTTTTAAGAAATTATAAATTAAGTTTAGTTTATTATATAGGATATTAAAGAATGAATGAGTCATTTTGGACACGAGGTAAGGGGTTTTCTTATATCACTTTTAATTCTGTGAGATTTCCATTATTCACAACTTATATATTGCATGTGGTGTATTGTGTACCGAAATTTGATAAATATTATCACAATTATATTTATATTCATGGTAATCCGTGATTCATTTGGTGGTTATTAAATTTTGGTCATATTACTTGATTGTTACAATGTGGTAAGGAGTTTTCTTCTCACTTCTTATTCCTGTGAGATTCATGTTATATTGCGACTATTAATTTTTTGTGCGGTGTATGTACTGACCCATGATTGTATTATTTGTGTAATATACTTTAATTTATGGGTATTTACATCTTCATTTTATGATCCTTCTTTCATGGGATGTATGTTTCGTAAGTTACCTAATCAGTAAGGGAATTTCAAATTTCATTTTCCACTCATTCATCTTTATGCATACTTCATTGATTATTTTAGTCCAAGATTATGAGTGGAATCACTATTTATTTAATTATGTCATAATTTCCACTCCCCTTTGAGTGGATATACTTTTGATACACATAATCACTCCATTTATAAATTCTCAATTCATTGATATGAACTTGAAAAGAGTAATCTTAACTCAATTTCCATTCATTGAGTTACACATCCATGTATTCGGTGTTGTTTTTACAATAATATATGTGAATTTCCTCTTATTTATGTACACTTAATATCCAATAATATTGAGTGCATTTATATTTTTCACACATAATTATGTCACATATTTATCTTTAACCTAAGAATACAGTCGTTATAAGGGATTTCATCTCAATTTAGATTCCATTGAGACTTCTTGGTTGTTATACTATAATTCACTTTTATATGGTGTATATAATGTACTTTTACATAGTATATAATGAATCACATTATTCTCATGATATTATAAATTTGTTATTACCTCAATTATTTTTATTCAAGTGTCTCTCTTTTGGTTAGGAACTATAACTAAAATATCATTTTAATTGTTTTAAATATTTATTCTTCAAAATCATTCTCATTAATGTCTGTGTTTTGAAAATGGTTTTAAGGATTTATTTATATGGTCATTAAGTTTTTAAAATTTATTTTCCTGTTAAAAGGTTCAAAGTTGTGTGGGACACTTTGCTTCAAAAATCTATTTTAAATGCCTTCTTAATAAATAGTGACACTTTTAAATGTTTTCAAGAAAAAGGGGGATGTTTCTCTCAAATTGTTTTGATGATTATTTTCATCAATGTCAATATCCATCATTATTATTTATTGAGGTTAATATATTATAATACAGTCTTCCATATTGTATAGAATGAGTTATGTTTTACTATAGATGTTCTATTTTTATATCATTCCTGGTTTATAGATAAAGCATTGACATTTCATATGCTATTTTTAATATGAATGTCGATATTATATTTCAACCATTTCATATGAGGAATGAACTGGACTTAGTAATTGATGGGTGGAGCCTACAATATCTCCTCAATGCATCGGTAGGTCTCATGATACAAATAGATGTGGAATTATCCAAGGCCTTTCCCAATTTTTTATATATGGTTTTGGCCGAGGCGTTAATCATTTTGGATTTCTTGACCGAGGCCTTGAAAAAATGTTTCAAAATTTCCAGCATTATGAATTCCATAATTATGTGATTATCTATTAATATTTCTGGTGGTTATTTGATTAGTAGAATATCCATGACTATGTTTTGTTATGGCATTATTTACTCAACTAATATTCCTGCAATAAAGTGTTCATGTTTGTTATTTGTAAAGGGATTTCTTCTCAATTATTCATCATGCCTAATGTTTATGTTATCTTCCACTATATTTCATATTCTTAGTGAGCATTTGATCTCACCCCTTTCTCATGATTCATTTTCCCAGGATATGAAGAATGTTAATTTTGAGTGACTTGCAGGAACAATCTTGCAAGCTTGGATGTTTATAATGGAATAAATTAGTGTTTTTTCTATTTTCTTGTTTTAATGTTGAACTTATGTATGTATCTTGTTTCCAATACTACTAAATTGATTGGCCTTTCAGGACATGATTCCATGTAATCAAGCCAATGTATTAAAATAATGCACTGGCTCTTGGATTCTGGGGTCGGGGAATTACAGTTGGTATCATAGGAAGATTAGTACAATCCTTGGAAACTATATTAAGGGAAACTCTGAATAGATCACACTAACCTAAGATATAATTTGAGGATTAGTATAGAAGAACATCCTATAATATTGGTACTATATATATTTTTGAGTTTTTCATTCAATACAACCATTTTTGGATACGAGAAGGTATAGTCGGTTGTGCCATTGATATACCAAGGAGTGAAAACAGAAATTAGGAGTTTCGGGCTTGACCCGAGGTATCCTGGTACATGACAATGGGCCTTGCTGCACTCTTGGTTACGGTACTCCTGGGGGATATGCTTAGGATAATTCAAAATTTATTTACAAACCGATTTGAAGGATTTTAATATAAGATGGGAATAAATAACCTTGGTTAATCTTAAGGTGTTTTAGATTAAAAATAACGTGTTATGATATTCTCTAAATGATTTTATGACTCACACTATGCTTTATTATGTTACTCAATGGCTGGATTCCAAGGAAGTGATAGTAACATTGAAGATGATGTACAAGGTGGGAACAGTGTTGGAAATGAGAAATGAAATGGAATGTTGTTAGGTGTAAATGATATCATGTTCATACTGAATCATTTTTCCAAAAATATGATCAACAATATATATATTAACCAAATCCTGGAATCAACAAAAAAGAGAAAGGTGGTGAATGATAAGAGCTCCAGTAGTGAAGACTATGGAGAAGAGAAAGCTCATTTTCCATCCTTTATTAAATGTGGAAGGAGATACCTAGGAAAGTGTCTAAATAAAACAAAGAAATGCTTTATTTGTGGGAAAGAAAGACATAAAGTAATGAATTGCCGAAGAAAAATGAAGATTACTATGGAAGAAAATAAATATGATCCTAAGAATTAAAGTAAAATCATTTTTTGTAAATGTAAGGGACCTTGGCATTACCTGAGTCAATACCCTATTCTATAGGATAACCTTTAAGACAAGGATGAACCTATATGTAAATAAATGGATGGAAAAATATTTAAAAGTAAAGGATTACATTGGAAGGATATTCTCTTTTATGTGTAACCATGTAGTTAGTTATGTGAAAATACTATTCGAGGAATAATTATATTTTCTTTTGTGGATATATTTCTAAATAACAATTTGGTTTTATATGATCCTTGAATTTGATTCAATTACAGGTTATTAAATTTTAGAATGAAAATGAGAGGTATGAGATAAAATGTATGGTTAAAATATGTTACAGTTATTTATTTGGGAATTTAACTCATTTTTGGATGATTATAAAAATATATGGTTTTTGAAAATTTAAAACACGCAGACCGTGTGACAACCCATCACATCAGACAAAGTTGCGGGGATCAAACCCACAACCAATGTGCGACTGGGAATTATCACCTACTACTGGACTACGTGAAGTCCCTAGTTAGTATGAAAAATTCTGTTTAGTTAAATGATTTTATGGATCAAGAATACGTTGATTCTGGGAACTTATGACTTATACTTATTATAGGAAAATGATTTGGTGATTAAGTGATAAATGTTAATTGCTATTTTGGTAAAACTATTTTCCTATGGAAAATAGAATACAATGGGATTTCATTTTAGGAGTAATGGTGGGTTTTTATCTATGTTTGGAAATTATTGACCTATAAAAGAGAATATGTGATTAGGTTAATTACTTTATGTATGTGACTTTAACAGTACTCGATGTTATTTAGAGATACAATTTAACATGGAAGACTACGTAAGCAAATTCGTCTGATTTTTGGGTTTCAAAATTAGTTTGGATTGTATTGAAATATTTTATGGAATATTGTTTATTGAATGGTATTTATTGAACTTTGGGTATTGTTGGTTTAATTTAAGAAGTTATGATTAGTATTTCCTTCTCTAAAAGATTATCCTTTTTAGGGATCATCTGATATTTTACTAACTAGTTTGGTTTTCATTAATATATATTGAAAAGGGAAATATATAGTTTATCCTTTCTGGATTATGTGATTCTCTATAAGTTGATTCTAGCGCTTCAGGTGAGACCAAGTCATCATAAATTCTCACAATTTGGAGAGAAAGATGATTTTGTGGTAGGAATTAGATGAAGGATGAAACACTACTTGTCAAGTATATATTTTTTCTCTTATTTTATGAATAAATTAATTATTAAACTTTAGGGAATGGGATCATAAAACAAAAAATTTATTATCCTAATGGTTTATGTTTTGTTGGACCAATGATATTTTAAATCATCATAGATTGATGGCTTTGAGGCCCTCAACTTTACACTTGTTTGTGATTGATGACCTCAATCACTCTCTATAAATATTTACATTTTCCCACAAATTATGTGTCTTTAATTTCCACCAATGTTCTCCTAATCAAGATTATAATTTGGTGGTGACTTTTTCATTCCATTTCCATCTTATTAAGAATAAATTTCATTAACCAAATATCCAATGTGGGTTTTTGAAAAAGGTATTGTTTTCAAATATTAACCTTTTATTTTTGATGAAAATTTTCAAATTGTAAAGACACAATTTATTAAAATAGGGGAGAATGTAACACCCCAATATTTCTTGGTACGATATCTCTTTAAAGTAATTCAATAACATGTACTATACACAACACTGAGTTTGAGCACACCATGACTTACCAAACATGCCATTCAAAAACAGTTATGAATAGTATTAATTGGATTTTGAATTTTATATACTCCATATAATTTTTACTTATGTATTATTTTTTTTCAAAGACATATTATAAAAAAAATTCTAAATTTTAGATAAAAAAAGTATTTTTCAAAAAAATGAAAATTTACCCCCATTTAATGGGGATCCCTTTTTAAATCCAATATTTGGAACTTTTACATATTCAATTTGACAAAATAAAATTATTATTTAATATCGGGACATCAAAATTAACTTTGGATGAAATTTTTGTATTTTTCCAATAATATTAATTTTTTATGAATAGTTAGAAATACTGTATTTTAATTCACAACTACCTTTTAATCTACTTTATTTATATGGTTAGATTATATTTTAAATTGGGTTTTAAGAATAGTTAGATTATATTTTTACCATTGAAGCCAATTTTGTAATTGATTTCACACTGAAATTATACACAAACAAGTGTCAATCTTTTGATAGTTATTGTTTCTTAAAAACACGCTATCTGTTTTGACAACGAAAATAAATTTTTATATTAATTAGTCCAACTTATATGTTTTGAATTTGGTAAAATATAGATCATTTTTGAATTCGTAAAATCAAATATTTTTTAGGATTAATTTTTTATATTTTTCTGAAAAACATCATTTTTTGCTGAATAGTGAAACAACTAAGTGGTAGTGAAAAAACTGAATTTTTCATTTAAATGAAATATTACCGCTTATGTGAATTGAATTTCAAAAATTTGGCATACATGGTTGTTATTAGTAAGTAAAATGTGGTTTAATAAGATGAAAATAATTTTTTGGTGAATAGTAACTTTTGCCTTTTATTTACCGCGGTTAAAGGTAAATAGGGTAATTCAATGTAAAAAGAATATTATAATAATACAAAATTACCTTAAAACTTCTACTAACCACATTGGATATGTCCTGGCTGAACATGGTCATCTTTGGGTCGATTTTGAGACCCCATGTAGCCACTTAAGAGGGATAATGACACTTTATTTTAATTAACATAAAGTAAAGGAAAAAAATGACATTAACAAATATCCATTAGTGTATAAATATTTTTACATGACTTTATATAAGTCATTAATTTTTTTATAATTTTTAGACATAAAATAAAATAAATCATTTATGACACAATAATGATGCAGTATTTACCTCATTAATAAATGATTTAAATAAATAAGATTATTAATATGAAAACAATATGCAAACCCTATATAATTCTTATTGGATGATTTTATTTTGAACATTTGTCATCTTATCTTCAACTTTAATGAGTTTTGGACCATTTTAATCTGAAGATAAGTTTCTAACAAATTTACATTTTCAAAATTTCCTAAAAAGACCCTCCTCTCCCTTATAAAAGGAATCAAATTCTAACCCATTATTAAAACCTCTAAAGCCCCTTGGATTGTCCAAAACCTGCCCAAATAAGCTCTCAAGATCCCCCTCTTCCACCTAGAAGCCTTACTTTTAGCAGAAGTAACTTCAAGAAGACCTTTTTGTTAAAACCGAAGGGAGTTACCGAAATTAAAGATAATGGTTTCTGTTAACTTCTTTTCATTTATTTTACTTCTCCAACCCCTAACCACATTATTTCTTTTATTTTATGACAAAAACAGTATCCTCAATATACTAGGATGTTTTTATGAGAATTATTCGAACTACACTTACACACACCTCTATCTAATGGGTAAAGAACATATTGTTTCTGTGGATGGAAAACTAACACCTCACGAAATGATGATTGTTCAATTATCTCCTACGGCCTCCCACGGTGGCCATTAATATGAAACTGTATTTATATATTATAAATATTATGTTTATTTTTTCTCTATTATTTTTTAATTTCTATTAACATGCACACCTTTATGCTTTCTAATATATGTGAAGACGATAATTTCATTTGAGGTAGTGCGGACTACCTCCCCCTCAAAGTGATATGACTTGTTAATGTCTTATGTGGGATGTATAAAGGATGTAGTTGATGATATTATATATGATATTATATAGGAATTAGAATATACCTATGTTTTAGTTCCATTAAAATACAAAATAGAAATGAAAGTAGCGTTTATGCATACGTATGACTTACTGTCTCCATGAACAGTGCATTTCATTTCATGTCTCTAAATGTTATTTACTATTATAAAAACATATATATTCTGGATATATTTTTTATATGATATCAAAATAATATATATCATTATTGATATAATGTAATTTTGATGACTTGGGCAATTTGTAATTATAACAAGTTCATTTTTGACTCATGTACTGAATATCGACAAAACAACCATTATTAACTTAAATGATTACAAAATGTTTATACCATGAAAATAAGTGATATAAAAGGAATAATAAACTTTAAAATGGTTCCTAAGAAAGTAGAAATTAACATTAGTTTATTATTCAGGAGATTAATGAACTAACGAGTCAAGTCGGACATGAGGTGAGGGGTTTTCTTATATCACTTTTAATTCCATGAGATTTCCATTATTAACCACTTATTTATTGAACGTGGTTTATTGTGTACCACAATTTGATATATATTATCAAAATTATCTTTATATTCAGGTTATTCTGTGATTTATTTGGTGGTTATTAACTTTTTTTCATATGACTCGATTGATTACAACGTAGTATGGAGTTTTCATCTCACTTCTTATTCCTTTGAGATTAATGTTTATTGCCACTATTTATTTTTGGGTGGTGTATGTAGTACCCCATGATTTTATTCTTTTCGTAATATACATTAATTTATGGGTATGTACATCTTCATTTTATGATACTTATTTAATGGTATGTATGTTTCGTAAGTTACCAAATCAGTAAGGGAATTTCAAATTTCAAATTCCGCTCATTCGTCTTTAAACTCACATCATTGATTATTTTACTCTAACTTTATGTGTGGAATTACTATTTCTTTACTTCTATTTTAATTTCCACTCCTCTTTGTGTGGATATACTTTTGATACACCTAATCACTCCATTGATAAATTCTCAAGTCATTGATATGAACTTGATAATAGTAATCTTAATTCTATTTCCATTCAATGAGTTAAACATCCAAATCATTGGTGTTGTTTTTACAAGAATATATGTGAATTTCATCTGATTTATTTACACTGAATATCCAATAATATTGAGTGCATTTAAATTTTTCACACATAATTATGTCTTTTATTTATCCTTATCCTAGGAATATGGTCGTTATAAGGGATTTTTTCTCAATTTACATTCCATTGAGACTTCATTGTTGTTATACGCCAATTCACTTTTATATGGTGTATATAATGTACTTTGACATAGTATATTAGGAATCCATTTACTCTCATGATATTATTAAGTTTTTATTACCTCAATTATTTTTAATCAAGTGTCTCTCTTTTGGTGAGTAACTCTGACTAAAATATCATTTTAAATGTTTTAATGATTTATTATTCAAAATCATTCTCATTAATGTCCATGTTTGGAAAATGGTTTTAAGGATTTATTTATTTGTAAATTAATGTTTTAAAATTAAAATTCCTTTTAATATTTTCAAATTTGTAGGGGCCACATTGATTCAAATATCTATTTTAAATATATTCTTAATAAATAGTGAGACTTTTAATTGTTTTCAAGAAAAAGGGGGATATTTCTCTTGAATAGATTTGATGATTATTTTCATATATTTCAATATCCATCATTATTCTCGATCGAGGTTAATCTATTATAATAAAATCTTCCATATTGTATTGAATGAGTTATGTTTGACTGTGGATGTGCTATTTTTATACAATTCATTGTTTATGGATAAAGTATTTACATTTTGTCTGATAGTTTTAAAACAAATGTATATGTTATATTTCAACCATTTCATATGAGGAATTCATTGGACTTATTAAGTGACGGTTGGAGCCCGCTATAACTCCTCGATGCATCGGTTGTTCTCATGAGAGAACTAGACGCGGAGTTGGCTGAGGCCTTTCCCAATTTTTGATATATGGTTTTGGCCGAGGCCTAAATCAATTTTAGATGTCTTGGACGAGGCCTTGAAAAAATGTTTTAGAATGTATTGCATTGTGAATTACATCATTATGAGATTAGCTATTGATATTTAATGTGGTTATTTGACTACTAGAATACCCATGACTATGTTTTATTATGTCATTATTTACTCAGCTCATATTCCTTCCATAATGTTTTTATGTCTATTATTTGTAAAGGCATGTGGTTTCAATTATTCACCATCCATAATGTTTATGTTATCTTCCAATTTATTACATACTCTTACAGAGCCTTTGAGCTCACCCCATTCTCATGTTTTATTCTTCTAAAATATGAAGAAGTTAGTTATGAGTGACTTGTAGGAATAATCTTGGAAGCTTGGATGTTTATAATGGAATAAATTAGTGTTTTTTTATTTTCGAGTTGTAATGTTGAACTTATGTATGTATCTTGTTTCCAATACTACTAAAATGATCCGTACTTCGGGACTTGATTCCTTATAATCATGCCAATGTATTAAAATAATGCATCGGCACTTGGATTCTGGGGTCAGGGCATTACAATAAAGGGACAAAGAGGAAGATTGGTAATTCTTTGAATTTTTTTGTCTTGTCAAAATTCATTTCAAAAATTTCAGGAATGAAGAAAATGGTGTATCCAATTATGTCATATTGATTTTGTTTTGTTCTCTATATTTATGAATTCAATCTCTTCATTTTTTGAAGCACAATGATCATGTTTCCAGTGTTTATTATAGAGGAAAGGAAACAAAATGATTTTATTCCATTTATTGGTTTTTTACGTCATTGTGCATGAAACAAAGTCATTGTATTACTCATATCCCTTTTAAAAATAAGTTAAATTGGAGAAAGATTACCCTTTTCCAATTAATGGTGATATTTTTATGACTTGCTATATTATCTTGTTTCTATTATAAATGGAATGTGATAATCAGAAAAAATAAAAATCATTCAACTAAAAGGTATATGGTACTATGATTGATTTTTTTAGGACATTTAAGTTGTTTATTTTGTTAATTTTTATTTTATATTGGTTTTATTATTGATTTATATATATAGATATACATCCTTGTTCATCATAACCTATTACCATTCTTTCTGATATTCATCCTATCTTATTTTGTCATTTATCCATGAATTCCCATCAACCAGGAAAATACTCCCTTTTATGATGTATTTTTTTCAATAAATTTCTAAATAATAGTGCGTTGTAAATATTAAATTTCAATCTATAACTTACATCCAATTATTGTGACTTCTATTGAATTTCTTTCATGACGATATTGAATTTTAATTTCAAGATGGTACATTTTGTGACAAGAAAAAAATTTAGAAAGAGTGATAGGGAATGGGGGTGGTGAGCTATCTAGTTGTGGTTGATTTTGTACATTACCATATGAAGTATCTTTTCAAGAAGAAATGGTTGGGATGGAAGGTAGTTGTTGGGTTCATAAAACAAGGGAAATGATTCTTGGGTTTTGGTATGTATCATAATTATTGGATTCTTACAGGAAATTTATAGGCTATGACCATGGATTTGGGAAGAGACAACCTCAAGGATCTTCTTTTTTCTCAATCCGTTAATGTAATTTTTATTTTATAAGGTTTTATTATACCAATATCAATACAATTATTAAAGGTAATTAATCTTAATTTTCACACTCTAACTCCAAGAATAATTATTAATTGGTTCTTCAATAGAAAGATGTGGTAGATTTTGGATCATTAGAGGATGGAGATTTATATGGATTCATTTGAAATATTTAGCTCATATTGAGGATCATTGGAGGATAGATATGTGTATGGATTCATTGTAATTTTTGAGACTTGGTCTCGAATACTTGCAATACGAACTAGTGTATAAATGGATAATGAGGGAGAAATAAGAGTTGAAAACTATACTACATGACCAATGAGGTGAATATAATGATGATAATGTGAAAATGTTCATAGAGGATGTTTGGTCATATGGGAGCGAGTGGTATCCACATGAGATAGGATGGACTGAGCAGGAATAAGTAATATTATTAGATTACTTATTTTTTCAACAATCTAATCCATCATTTTCTGAAAATTATGAATGTTATTTCCAGTCTATAGTGTGTTATAAAATATTTTGTAGTCATCCATACATGCCCATAAACATGTGTTGATTGACCTTCCCTTGAGGGGGGAAGAGTTTGAGCATCAGAGGGGCTGTAGTTGGCATATTCCAAAGAGAAGCATAAAGATTCCAATCCTTCTTAGCTACAACATGACGTACTACAGGCTATGCATCCTATTTTTTTGGATCATTCTATGTTTATTTATCCATGAAAATATTCTAAAACTCTGAAGCCTATATCTCCAAAATTTCCTTTAAAGCAATCAAAGAAATTCTAGGACAAGGAAAATTGTTCTAAAAAATGAGAAGTCAGCATTAATGTTTTCATATTCTGAAAAAATTTGTATTTTGAGAATATAAATGATTTCAATTTGGAATCAACTGATTATGTAAATTGTTTTTATTTGTATTATTTGGAGGGGAATTACTATGTCTCAGAGTTATTTATACTGAGCAGGCATGGAGAGGTAGAGATAAAAACCTGAAACTTCCTCCATGTTTTAGACATGTTGTCTCTCTCGAGCTACATCAGGATTTTCTTTCGATTAATCAACTTGTTTCATCCTAATGTATAAAAATGTGTGACCTATAGAATTCCTCACACTATAGCTGGGATAGATCTATTGAATAAGATCTAGAATGAATTAAATAATTGTTTAGTGGAGTGAATACATTCACTTAACCATTTCCCCAAAAACCCATAGAAGTTATCACTAGTGGTTAAGATCATCTCATAAGGCGGCTACTTTGAAATGAATTTATGGTAAAAATGAAGATAGTAGAGTATGAAATGAGTTAGAAAGTATGATAGTTTCAGTTTCAATAAAACATGTTTGATCTATATCTATATCTTTTTTTCATCCTTCCCATAAGGAACATGTTGGGAATCAAGAAGCATCGTACTGAAAGAAACATTATTGTGTTCCCAAAACTATTTCTATGGGTAATGTGATGAATTATTTTCCATAATTATAAATAATAATATAATGGAATGAAACATTGATTTTATATTTTTTAAATGCATGAAGTTTGTTTCAGATACTGACAAATACCTAGATTATATGGTTTATTTCTCTCGAATCAAGGCATGAAATGTGATAGAGAATCAAGGGAAGTAAAAGCATATGAAGATCACTATAGGTGCTCATGATAAACTCATGAGAATAAAATGAAAGTAAGAACACATGATTTTATTTATTATCTCTTATAATTGAAATAAAACACAAAAAAAACCCAATATTTATACCAAAATAACAAAACAAAAAAGAAAACAAAAAATAGTGATATGTAAAAGTATACAGAGTGGGTACCGCCCATGTTTTTAGATTCACACACCTCACATTTCCCCCATTTGAAATTTTATAGCCTCCATTGCAATAGTGAGGTAGGAACAGACCAAGTAAAACCTGTTTATTATCCAACATCCCCCCTTAAAAATGTTTTCCTTGCGATCCATTATTTTTCATCATATTTGGGTCGATGAACAACTAGTGAAATGGATTCAACAAATTCAAATACATTCATTTTATTATAGACATTGATGGTGTTGATGTAATGAATTAACTCATCTATCACTTTCTTCCACTTGTCATCAGTTTTAAAATCCTTGAAGACAACTGGATTAAATGTCATAGAGAGATAATACAAATTTATTTACTCATCCACTAGTTCATTTCTATCATATATATTCGTAAGTATTCAAACATTTTTAGGATTTATATGATAATTTTCTCATTAAATGTCTTCAGATTTAGGAGTATGTGGTGACAGAGTCAGCGGTTCTTCAGTTCTTCATTCCTCCAATGGAACGTCATTAACAATTTCTTCATATTCTAGAGTGAGTTGTACCTATTATGAATCATCATCTTAATTCCACTTCTATGTCTCTTTTTCATCAAGGATGACATCTCTTCTCAATATAATATTCTTGGTGATGGGATTGTACATACAATATCCCATTTCCTGGTTTCCATATCCCATAAGCACACACTTCACTCAATTTCCATCAAGTTTTGTTTTTTCCCTCCCTGATCCTGACGTAGGTCATAGAAAAAAAAACTCTAAGATTACTCACACTTGGATTGTGATTAAACTAGGAATCATGTGGATTATTTTCTTCAATATTTTTATTTTGGAATATATTGAGTAGATACACTGCACAAGAGGCCGCTTCATCCTAGAAAATAATGGGCACTACTTTGTCTTTCAACATGCCTATTTCCATATTGAGAATGGTGTGATTCTTCCTTTAGACTAATTTATTGATCTGTGGTGTGTAAGACGATGTCTGCTGGTGCTGAATTACATGTTTCTTGAGGTAATCTTGGCACACATCAGTGGTCTACTCCCCACCATGATCAAATTGCAATGTTTGTATGTGATGGTTGCTTTGATTTTCCACTAGCACCTTAAATTATTTGAAGATGTAAAACACTTACAACATCATACTAAGAAAATATATCTCTGTTTTTATTCTATATTCATCAATATAGTTCATAAAATACATCTTTTTCCATATTATTTTGGATTTAATGGACCAAAAACATCGGTGTGAACAATCTCCAGCGGTGCTGTGACTTTCCCATTGGCCTCCATCACAAAGTAATTTCTATTCTATTTTCTTAGAATATTGATTTCACATATTTGATTTCGGTTTACAAAGATACGCATCACATGAAACAACTTTTTTCTTCTTAATAATCATAAACATTAAAATTTTAAATGCCAAAACCTTAGATTCCATATCTAGTCTTTATCATATTGTAGTGTCATCCAACATCACAGTACAATGAGTTGGACCATAAGAATAAACACATAGTTCTTATCCATCAGTACATTTTTGATCAACCTTACTCTGTCATCGACAATAATTTTTTTGAAGGATTATGTGAAAGCCTTTTTCCACAAATTTTCTGACACTCAAGATGTTGGTCTTCATCTCGGGTACATAGTAGATGTCGGAGATGAAAGCATGATTACCATATTTTTTTCTTGATCATAATATCTATTCATCCATAAACTAATATTATCAAGAGATCTCCAAGTGAAATGAATCCTCTAACCATCTCTTCTATGTTCATAAACAATTTTTTGTTCCCTATCGTGTGATTGCTATCTCTAGAGTCAAGAAACCACAAACATTGATTTTGTGTTGATGTTTGTGCCATAAACACATGGGACTCATCAAAATGATATTATTCTTCAATGATACGTGCCTCCTGCGTGTCATTCTCTATGGGTTTCTTGTACCAACATTCATTTCTATAATTTCCATATTTTTTACAATTATTTCATTGAATTTTTATTTTTTCTGGATGGTGATTGTTAAATCCTCCCCTTATACCTCATCAATATTCTCTTGGATTATAGAATTGATATTCATGGCCTCCTCGAGTTATACTTCTACCACCCCACCCTCCTCTTATTGGATCAAATCCATGTCCACAGAATCCTTGTCCTTGGGTTCATCGAGATGTCCCCCTTTCTCCTTTTTAGATTTTTTGAGATAGAACATTGATTACAGGACATGTTCTACATCATTATTATCACTATGGAGATTAACATTCCATCTGTGGTCTTGTAGAGACCCCACAAGTTCTTCTATATAAATAATCTATAGTTCCATTGTTTCTTCCTATTCAATGACTATGTAATCAAATTTTTGATCATAAAAAATCCAAAATTATCTCACATACTCGAATGTTGGAAATATGTTCTCCATATCTACATAGTTGATTCACCAAAACCATTACATGATTATAATACTTGGAAACAGTTCTAGAAGATTTCATAAATAGGTATTAGAACTCCCCTCACAGAGATTGAAGACGAATCCACTTCACTTGGTTGGTTCCTTGGATTGACTTTCTAAGAGTATCCCAAATCCCCTTTAATGATTTCAATGAAATAATTATTTGAAAAGTTTCTTCATAAAGTCCATGCTAAATGTAGGATTTATCCTTACAGTCCTACATTCGTTCTAGCTGAAGAGAGGTTTTTTGAACATATAGCAGAGTAGCCTCCACTACCTTGTATTATAGATTAGTGTATCTGTCCTCCATGATTTCCATGACATAGTGGGAGCCAAGAAGCACACATTTAGATGTACAAATTATTATAATTGTTCTTCATTATCATTGGGATCAATGATTTTTCAAATTCATTGATTATGGAGACAAATGATATTTTATGGGAAAAAAATCAGAAAAATTCTAAAAGGAAAACTTTTATTCCATAGTTTCCAACTACTGTAAATGTAGTGATCTAGAAGTGAAAAATGCCAAAATTTGTAATGAATTGAAAACACCCAAATTTTTTTAAGTTGGGATTCCCTGAATATTTTGATCCCCCAAATCTTGTTTTTCGTAATGAAGAATTTTTTATGTACGTGAGGTGGTTTTGGAGGCTCAGAAAATGGTGAAAATGGAAGGCTTGGATGAAAAATTGTTGGGGAGGAATATGGATGATAGAAGGAAAAAATAAATTAAATTGAGGAAATGTGGGGGGAAGTGGAATCTGTTTTATGAGAAATGAAAAAAAATATAATTCACTTTTTACAATGAAAAACACAAAATCAATGTGGGATGAAAAAATATCATGGATTATTATAGTTTTTAACTATTCAACATCTTCTTTACAGATCATCTACAATGATTCAATTGATAGGATGTGGATATCACCAATCCATTGACACCTAACCTCTCTAAATGTGGTTTTATGCAGAAGTCATGGAATCAAATCATGAAAGCACTTCTTTAGCCTCCATATGATACCACTTATGGAAGATCAAGTGAAACAGAAGGATACATAGATAACTATAGGTGATCTTGATAAATACATAGGAATAAAATTGCATAAATAACACATGATTTTATTTATTATCTCTTGTTATTGAAATAAAACACACACGACATAAATAATTATACCAAAATAACCACACACCACACCAAACAGAAAACATGGATATGTAAAGGTATACAAAGTAGGTGTCTCCCATTTCTTCAAAACCAAACACGTCAAGTTGCCTCTATTTGAAATTGTACATACTCCATTGCAACAGTGAGGTAGGCACAAAATAAGGAAAAACTTTTTATTATTTAACATCCCCCTTAAACATGTTTTTCTTGTAATCCATGATTTTCATCATATCAGAGTGGCGGACCAACCAGTGCAATCGATCCACCAAATTCCAAACCTTCCCTTTGCTTATAGCCTTTTATGTTGTCGATGGATTGAATTTCCTCATATATTAATTTTTTCTATGAGTAATCAATTTTAGCTTCTTCAAAGCTAACTATATTAAAAATATTAGATAGAAAATTCAAATTTTATTACTCTTCCATTGGATTTATTATCTCATATATATCTATAAGGATTCGAACATTTTTTGGATGTATACGAGAATGTTGTCGTTCAATTTCGTCAGATGTAGGAGTTTGTGGTGATGATGTCAATGGTCATTTAGTTCTTTGTTCCTCCAATGGTACTTCTTTAACTATTTCTTCATCTTCTAGAGTGAGTCAAACCTCTTATGAATCATCATCATGATTCCACATCCATGTCTCCTTTTCATCAAGGATGGCATGTCTACTGAATATAATCTTCTTAGTGATGTGTTTATACAAACTATATCCCATTGATCTGTCTCCAAATCCCATAAGGACACACTTCACTCCATTTTTCTTTTTCTTTTTTTTGCCTTTGGAATTCAGATGTAGGCAATAGAAAAAATTACTAAGATGACTCAGTCTTTTCTTGTGAGTACTATAGGATTCATGCACTGTCATTGCTTCAATATTTATAGTTTAGAATCTATTTAGTATATGTACCACACATGAGGCTACTTCATACCATAAATTCATGGGAACTATTTTTTCCATTAATCATGATTATTATTCAGAGTGTCTGTTTACAAATAAACCACATGTGATAAATTAAAAATATAAGAAAAGTAAGTAAAGAAACACCCCAATAATGTCCTGGAAAATTTTCTTCTGAAAGTAAACAATGAACTCTTTCCAAAAAAGTCTTATTCATCCTCTCATCTACACCATTCAGTTGAGATGTCTTTGGAGGCATCTTTTGATGATTTTTACCTTCCTACCCACAATATTGATCAAATGGACCAGAATAATCTCCCCCATTGTAAGTGAAAATACATTTAAATTTCATGCCTGATTCCCTCTCAGCAGAAAAATGAAATTGATTAAAAAAACCGAGCACCTAACTTTTGGAATTCAAGACATAAAACCATATATTACATGATTATTCATAAATAAATGTCACAAAATAAATACCACCACTAAAGTTCTTAGATTTCAATGGACTACAAATGTCATAATGTACTATTTTAAATACCTCAGGCTTCTCGACCAGATGATGAATACTGAAACTCACTCTTCTTTGTTTTTTATCCATGTAAAGATAACATGTATCCAATTTGACATGATTCAAATCATGATGAGTATTTCTCTTTTCAAAATAATGAATCCATTTCTCATGGATTTGACTGAGCCTGTTATGACATAACATGGATGAAACACTACACTCAACAATGAAAGTAGTATCATAAGAAATAAAATATCTAGTTCGGTATAAACCTGAGTACGTTTTCCCTCATGAAAGCATGAAAGACCCTTGGAATAATTCCATTGAAAATCACCAAATGTTCTGATAAACCCTTCATCATCAAGAATTCTGGTAGAAATAATATTCAAGAGATCCTTCAACACATGTTGAACATTCTTCAAAATCAGCTTCCCTCATATACAAGTCTTTAAACAAACAGCCTAGACACCTAAAACATTAGCATGACCAGCATTGCCCATATTAAAAATCCAAAAATTACTTGTCCTGTAAGATGTAAAGGTCTCTTTCTTCAATGTCACCTAAAAACATGATCCACTATCTACCAACCATTGATAATAATCAAAATAAATAGTAATGGATTCATAAATAATAAAAATAGCATCCCCTATAGAAGAGATGACATGATCATACGCATCACCATTTTTCTTCTTTGGATTTTATTTAATCTGTTATCTCTTGTTAATAGATAAAAAAACTTCTTAACATACCCCTTCTTACCATTATGATGACATTCAAAATATCTCTACTTCAATCTCGATTTTATTCTGCCTCGGATCTTACCACAAATACTTTATCCTTGGTCCTGGCTTCTCCCCCTGTTCTCCGTGACTAAAATCTCTAATGAAGATTTCAACTAAGTACATATCCTAGCCTCTTTATTCAAAATAGTATATTTAACAAAAATAAATGTCACATCAACATTAGAAGCAGAACTGGTTAGAGTAAAATGTAAATTCTCACAAGAATCAGGTAATGTGTTAAGGTGTAATAGAGCTAAAACCTCATCTTCAAAATTGATACCCTTGTCATAAAACTGATCAAAACATCACTATTATTGACTTAAGTAGTCATAAATATATATACCTTCTTTGTACCTCTAATTCACCATTTGTTTGAGAGGAAATAGTTTATTGTTTATAATCTAGGAAGCATAGATCATCTGAAACTTCTCCTACAATGTTATGGAATGAGAGATGTTTAAAATGTGTTTCATCATGTTGTCTTCGACCCCTTGAAGAATGATTCCAGAAACCTTCTCCTGTTCAAACACCCATTCATAACATGACATCCTTTCTGGCTTTTGGGTACTAAACACCATAAGATGCATTCTCTTGAGAAAAATAAGATCCTTCATTTTTAGTCACCACATATGGTAGTTTGTACCATTTAACAATATCATCTAACTATAATTGGATTCCATAATAAATATAAAATAAAAAACTAAACTTATGATACCAGATGTTGGGAAAGTGGGAAAATAGACAAATGTACAAAAAATAGAAAAGAAAATGTGTGGTGGAAATAAAATCATTCCCTTCAAAAAATGGTGGATGCGCAACGACCAAAAAATAATATGTGTGCTGAAAAATAAAAGTTTGAAACTATAAATTTTTACATGAAAACCGAAAAACGGGAAAATTCACAAGACCTTGTCCAAAAATGGGTATCCACTAAAATCAATAAGTAAATATTATAGAATCCCCCAAAATGGAATATATTTCAAAATATATAATAAAAAATAAAAGTATTGAATCAAAGATGGAGATAAAGAAAAATGATCATTGATGAAAGGCATTCACCAAATTGGATTTTCTATTAGTTTTATTGGTGTGTTTAAAGGGCTTGTTCTTTCCTCCTTATATAGTGAAAAATAATATGCATCAAATTATGTCACTGCATTCACGCGGTCTTGACCCACATGGTGAGGCAATTGTGGAGGCTCCCAAAACTTTCTGCACATGAACATAAGGAAATATTTCACATTATCCTCTTTTCTCCCCAACTCCATAGTACCAATTAAGAGATATAAATCTACAATAGTAACACACCCCACTCCATTTATAATGTTGTGAAAAAAATATACATCACTTTCTTTTTCTTCCTTCTACGGAAGGGCTGACTTACCAATATTGTTGATATTTTTTTGTTGTTCTAGCCTACATAAGTATAAATAATCATAGGGTTCCTCATTCACTAAATATCGTACTTACACAATGGGTATGAATGATCCTTGAGTGACTGATATTTGGTCACACACTGTGCCATCTGCAATCAATTTTCATGTTTTCTTCAATGCATATGCGTCCTCAGCAAAAATTTCTTCAGATCAACTACCAAATTATTTACCAAATAAATTTTTAGATTCGTTGACCTACTACAACCACATGTCCATTCCATGAATCCCCCATGCTACGAAATTATAAGAAAGTAGCTGTTTTTTAATCCATGTTATTCCCAATACAATTATATGCGTCTCCTAGAAATGGGTCGACATAGAAGGTCTGGCCACTTCAAAACTATTGATTGAGTGTCATCTTAATGTTGAAGAAGTGTAGAAAACTCAGCTTGCACATTTCAAAAAATATTTTCCATCACTACAGCATTACACCTCAACACTGGCATTCCACCCATCCACTCTTAGTGCAGATTAGTGGAAGATCCTCCACATTGGGTGGCATCTTCTCCATGTGATTCACCGTGTGAGTCTCTTTTGGAGTTCCTCTTGTTCCTTCATTTCATTCATAAAAAATTTACCATCAACACCAGACTGAACACTATTTCTTTAGGTCCTCCTATACGATGCCTACCACCATTCAAGACATAATTGGATCCTCAGCTCCATCTTCATGTAACTAATATCCTTCCAAATAATGTATATAGAAGGTTGTACCCATTTATATAAACACTGATGCAATGGTCCATAATAATGGACAACATGGGTGTATTAATAGAACAAACCAAAATTATGGAGGATGGATGAATAAGATGGTAATAGAGAGGGAGAGGAATATGTGAAGAACCCCAAGATTCTATTGTTCAAGAAAAATTGTTGAAACTCTCGCAATAATAATATATCACAATGCCTCCTTCACCCCCACACCCTCTTTATAAAAAATATATTCTCCTCCCACCATGATGGTCCAACATGCCTAACAACTCCCTCACCTGTCATCACAACTCCCCCCAGAAGTAAGATTCCTCCCACTTATAGAATGTGTTTCACAACTATGGATAGCTATGTCCATCTCGTGGTTTTCCTATTTCCCAACTATTGAAATCCATCTATTAAAACTTAGGGAGGTTCCATAACTCTATTTTATGTTTTAGATTAATGGGAACCTAACTTAAATAAAGATGTTATTGACCAAATGAAGTCTACAATATTAAAAAAAATATTTGATGCATGTTTGTACATGAAAACTGAGGAATTGCTTCATAATAAGCATTAAAATACAATATATAATTATAAAAAAATGATGACGCAACAGATGTTTTCATAGATTCATATTATTTTTGGGCTATATAATTGGACAAACTAAGTGGTCTTAGTTATCAAAAATATTGGTATGTTGGGTGTTCTGATCACCACAAGATCACTACTAACTTGAATTGTTACTAATATAAATGCTCTCTAACATGCAACACCTGTTTTTGTATTGTATGAGTATGGTCCAAAGTTGAGAAAATCATGAGGAAATGTTTTCAATATAAACATTGTGATTGAGGGAGTGGTTTGAAAATGTAATGATAATATTATAAAAATATATTGGAATGAAAGCGGGATACATGAAATAATTGTAATTTCTATAAAACATGCTGGAGGTCCTTGTGAACTAGGACATAAA
Source organism: Viscum album (assembly GCA_963277665.1). Classification (NCBI taxonomy): domain Eukaryota; kingdom Viridiplantae; phylum Streptophyta; class Magnoliopsida; order Santalales; family Viscaceae; genus Viscum; species Viscum album. The sequence continues at coordinate 1,737,950,684 of OY728151.1, forward strand.
AAGATGCACCAGAAACTCATCAAAAAAATGACCTATAGAAAGGGTATTTTTAAGAGTTGATGGTGGATTCAAAAGTGGAGTTTCTATTTGTATGGTTGCTTTCTGTGGTGGGTGTTTACGATTATGTGTTTGGGTTGGCTGAAATTATTACTACCATGTGAGTAATTATGAACATTTTCTACACAAATAACTGCACTGTTTGTGTTTCATATTAATGGGAAGGAATCTAAGAACATTTTCATGCAATTCACAATGATCATATCATCTTATTTTTGTATATCACTAAGGCGGTTAGAATGATATTAGAAGAAATACCCTATGATAAAAATGATGATGTGATTGGGAGAAAATATCTACTAATACCTCAGCAGATTTTACTAATGAATACATTACATCGTGATCTGTATTACATCCTCTCTAGTGTGGGGTTACCCAAGTGAAGGTGTATTTCTATTAGAAATCAAGATTCTTATATTAATCTCATTGTTTTAGACAATAAATTACAATTAGACTCAATGTTATTATACATGATTAATAGATAAATACAATTCAACAATCTTGTTGTTCGTGCTCTCTATGGGTGCATAGAATAAATGAAATTTCCAATTGATACAGATACTCTAGTTTTGTTGGGAAGCTATAAATAACATTTATAGGGTCTGTAGGGATATAACATACATGTATTTTGGACACATGGAATTAATATTTGACCTATAATAGAGTCCTATGTATTTATAGGGAATGGAATGGAAGGTGTGGAAGTGGATATGATACCAGATAAAAATGCAGGGTTTTACCCAGAGGGTGCCACTGTTGAAGGGAATACCTTCCTATATGGGGAAACAAGTTGTTATATTTTTGTTAAAGTTAATTGTGGAGATGTTTTTTTGTTCTAAAATATCATTCTAGCCTTTGTGGATGGTGGATAAACCTTATAGATTCATATTTTGGTTCACTGACTATTGTAAAATCAACCCCCAAAGATCATATAACATTTCACCTTGAGGACAAGGTAGTTTTTCATATAGGTCGTTATAATAGTAAGTGGGGGAAGTGAGATTTCTGGTTGGGGATAATATTGTACTTTATTCTAAGAATTATATTTTCTATTAGTATTCTTTGGGATGCTATTTAGTGGTTATATTACTACATTTCAATTGGAAGACCCTTTTTTGGTAATAGTAAGTATCTTTTCTAGCTGTAGGAAGTCTCGTTTCTGGTATTAGTCTTGGAATAATTTGATTTTTAATGCCATATTGGGAGGCTATTAATTTGGCTTCAAGAAGAGACATCGTTGATGATATTCTTATTATTTCACCCTTATATCTCTTAAATATTCATCTATAAGTTTTTCCTATACTTTTATCAATACAATTTTTACAGTTGATTCTTCTCCATTTTTCTCACTCCAACACTAATAAATCCTATTAGGGATAAAAATAGAAATGTATTCTAAATGATTATTTTGTGTGGTTTTTGACTTTATAGTAGGATGAATATATTCTTATAAGATTCATTGGTATTTTAGGTAGTGGTTGGGTTCTTACGTTACCAAAGGAAGTATCTTTATTCAAAGTAGTCTTGGAGTACAAGGATTCTTCTGGGAAGTTTGGGAGGCTATAACCATGGAATTATGGAGAGATATCCACAATGATCTTCTTCTACATTCTACCTCCAATATCCTCTTTATTATTCGATAAGGTTTTCTTCTTCTCTTATCAATATAATTGTTTGAATTTATTCTTCTCTATTTTTCTCATTATAGCACTGATGATTCCTAATAGAGAAAAATAAAAAATGGTATTTAAATTTATAATATAATTTATTTATTGTTGATTGTGTATTTCTTTAGTGTATTCCTAGATTTAAAGATCTAATTATCGTTAATTTATTCAATTTTATATGTTATGAAATTGAATTTTGTTTTAAAGAAACATCTTTTGTGTAAAAAAAATCATAGAGAGATAAAGAAAACTCTATTTTGATTTATAATATCAGTTTTCCATTTATTAAAGTTGATTATTTTAATGTCTTCTTATTTTATTAATTTATTTGAACCCTTCACATAACATTTATATTTGGATTCTATTTTGGACGTTGATACATGAAATTTAAGGATTCCATATCTAACCCATTCCATGATTACTCCTGGGAAAACATCAGATCTGATTTTCAGTTGTAAACACCACTAAGGTTCAATTAACATATAACGCCCATTTTGATATGTGTTTTTGTGTTTTGCTTCAATTATTTGGTGTTTATACTTTTCATTATTTTATTTGATCTGGGATATGATTCAAAATAGTAATTATTCTTTATTTTGATGATTTATAATAATTTCACATTTCTATTTTATTGGATTATCGTATAATTTCATGGATGGAAGTTGTGTAAAATTTTGGATAGTGGGTAAAATTATCCATGGAAACTACCCAAGATGGTATGAATTTAATTCCCACATTATATCATGTTTAAATAATAAAAATATTCATGTTATTTACTATATCTTAATGAAATTATTTTATTGAAATTCCTACAGGGCTTGTATGAGCCTATATTAATCTTTAATATTCTTAAAATAACTCTGAATAATTTTCATTTAGAGTATGTTTTGGGAGAAAAAATAAAAAATATCTTTTCATTACATTAATAAATATATTTAAAATATTTTTTATTATAAAATTAAATAAGTTATCATTTCTTCATCAATAAAATACATTTTTAGCAATGGTTTTTTTGAATTTGTTACTAAAAACAAATTATAAAATGTGTAAAATGTAATCTAGTTTCATAGTTCCTAGTGAATAAGCCTGTAAAAATGGGCCAAATCCTGAATCCCAAGCATTGGTGTGCTATTTGGGCTAGGGTGGGTTGTCCCAAACTATAAAATGTATAAAATGTATTTCAGTTTCACATTTATTAGTGAATAAAGGATGTAAATATTGATTATCCCCCAAAATCCCATGCTCTGAAGCACTATTTGGCCTGGGGTGGGATGTTTCAAACGATGGTCAAGAACATACTTGGCTTGAGCATTTTGTTTTGGGTCACGTGCAATGGACCGGTCAGGCCTTCATTAAATTTTATAAGATATAAAAAATTAGATATTATATTTTAAATTATGCTGTTAAATAATTTTTTTTCATGATAACTCCCTCCCCCAATGGCACCCCACTTTGGTCAGAAATGAGGGTGATAAGGATGTTCAAAGCCACCTCCAATTGTCCAAAGGGTTGTCACAAACTTCAATGGTATATAATACACATAAATGGGATACATTACCCAAAAAGAATAATATTATGAAATAGAGATAAGATAAAACCACTGAATAAATCCTGCTCATTATAAAAGTATTAGGATATGAAAATGTGCATGTAATTTTGTACAACTAAAACAATGGAAAATAGAAACTACATGTAATAAAAAAAGGTCCTCATCAATAACATAAATTCCCAAACAACTCATAAAAAACTCTAGGAGGGAGTAAAGTCTATCCCAATCTCAACCAACTATTTCAGATTATTTTTATCAATTCTGCATCCCCAGTGGGTCTATCATATCAAGATTATATTATGGAAAACTAGATAAGAAATATTTCATAATTTACTTCAGATGAAATTTTAATCTCATCACAATCCCGTCCATTTGAGAAAGGATCATTACTGAAAAAATATAAATCAAATCAAGCAGAGGTAGGTAATGGAAATATATTACCTATCCTTATGTTTCCACAATAATTTTGGATCTAATTCTCTGTGTACTTCCTATATCTCAAATCTTTACTACTATCTTCTTCTTCCTATAGTGGCACACAAATTTCCTTTCATCTTATTTATCATCCCCTGTGCCTTGGATATACTTTATCATTTATCTGTTTCTTCCCTCCCTAACTAGAACCTATATCACCTAGAAAACATGATAATTTAAATTTCATAATCTTTGAATAATTCCTTTACATGTATTTAATATCCCCATCATTAATATGAATTTATATCAATAAAACTCATGTCCATATAACTAGAATTACATCAAAATTAATTTAAATAATCAACCAAATTAGTTAAATAATCTCTAAATTAATACTCAAAGTTACATGTAGTTAATGAAACAAGTAAAAGAAACACATTTTTTGTATAATTATCAGCTATGAAGGTAGAAAATTCATGAAGTTGAAACCCATTTATTGGAAGTAGAGAAATTTATTATAATCTCCATGAACATGTTTCATGGAAAAATCAAGTTTCATGTTGAGTATAAAGTCCATTGTATTGAGTGAAGCATACGGTGCATTGAGTAACAACACTATGAAATGTCCATCATTATTTCAAGCCCCATTCCAACTGAATGGAAAAGTAAATCTTCATTATGATCCATACAATTAACACCACAATAATTTACATACAGTAGATAATAATTGAAATTTCAAAAAGTGCTAATATTTTGAGAAATATTACTTCTCCCCTATAATTTGTGAAGTAAATTTTTAGAAAAAAAAAATAAATGTAATAAAAATTCATGTGCATGATATATTCTCCCAAACACATTCTTGACATTTATATCAACATGCTAGCTTTTTTCCCTTAATCTTTAAATATAAATTATTCTAACATATGCCACATGACCAAAGATTTCTTGAATTCATCATTTGGTTTTCTTATCATGAATACCATTATGGGAATAAAAATTACTCTGACATACATTGGAATTCTAGAAAATTTCTGAATTTTCCACTAGGTAGTGAATTAGTTAGCATACAATTCGGATTACCCTTACATTTCTAAATTCATAAACCTTAAGATTCTCATTAATCCTTTGAGTCATGATGCTTATTTTAAAACCTCATTAAAAGATATATATTCAATTACTATTATGGACAATGACACATAATATTGAATATTAGATTTCCAAGTTGTTGACTTCCCAGTATCAATATTAGACAAATTTTCAAAATAAATAATGATCTTAAATTTCAATATCACACGACATACTATAATTCGAACTTATCCTTGAGTTTCCACTCACATATCTCAGAAGAAACATCAACATATTCTAATGAGTCTTATGGGTATTTTCTATGAATATTCTTAGAGTAATTTCTAAAAAATCCAAGACAACGCGAGTGTAATCCATAATTTACATGATACCTCCTATAATATTGACATAAATATTATAATCTATTAATCCATTATCATAATAAGTTATATAAATTTTTGAATTGGAAAATTTTGAATATCGAATCATTAAAATATATTCCAAAATGACATTATTCATTTTAAATTTATTTATGAATTTAATAAATATTTTTATTTTGAAAGGGATAATATTGTTTTCCTCCTATATATCATGATATCCATACCATTTATGTTTTTAGAAGAGTCGGGTCTTTCATATCAAATTCATGTTCCAAAAATTATTTCACAAGATTAATTAGTTTCAGGATTTCACAATTAATCATAAGTATGTCATCAACATATAACAAGTAAATTATATGATTTTCATTCTAATTTAAACAAATAAATTAATAAAATTAACTTATATTGAATTTATTTTTCTTTATATAAGAATAAAATTTATTATATGATTCCCTAATACTTCTTTTTAACCAAAAATATATAATCTAAGTAAACACACCTTACTAGAGAATTTGTGTTTCAAATATCCATCAGGAGGCTTAATGTTGATATTTTCATCTAAGTCACCTTGTATTAAATGATGGGTTTTGGGTATTAATCATATTAATGATGACAGTGAAATCAAACTCATATATGATCGATATATCCTTGATGGAATCAGTGTTCATGGATAATGATGAACAAATCGTACATGTATAATTGAAGCAGTATCCTCTATATCTGTGTAGTTTTCTTGAGGAATATCATAAGAGTAGGAAATATAGGCTTCTTACCTCCATAGGTAATCCACTGAAATATGTTTCTATAGGTTTGAATTCTGAGGATTATGGCACACCAAGAGTGGTGAAAGATCCTTCATAGTATGTGATGAACAATGATATGAGATGGAAGAGGGATTCATAAATATTTTCATGAAATTGATGATCACCATACACCAACAATAAATGAACTCATCCCATTATAGGTCTTCTAGATTCTATGAATTTAATGAAATTTTCCATTCATATGTAACATATTGGGTTTTTTACTATGTTTTAATTCACATTAGATGATCCATTGAAACCATTGAGAGAATATGTGAGTCATGCATAATACATTCATACTGGATTGAAAAATTAGGGAACCATTGTGAGATGGAGGATTCATATGCATGCAGTTACTAAATTGGGTGAAACATACTCTTAGGTATCATCATATTAAACCAAGCTATGTTCAGTCGTAATCATGGGCTCAATATTAAGAATAAGTAGGTAGGAAAATATCCTCAAAATATATGTATCACATTTAAATATTTTAAGAGAACATTTGATAATATCCCACCTATCCTAATTCTATATAGACTCTATATATAACATCAAATGTATTTTTCAATCCATGTAAAGACTTTTGGATATGGATTATCATGATCTCTACATTTTGTAAAAAACGTTTTTTCTAAAACATAATCCTCCTCCAGAGACCTAATTGTGTGACCATGTTGGCACTTAGTTGTGATAGAAATAAATATAAAATCCTTAATTCATATTTGTATGATAATAGTGGCCTTTAAAAAAGAATTAGTGTTAATAAATATATTAAGGGGTTTATTGTGCTATCCATCAAACATACTCATATCTATATATGAACAGGTTAACCAAAAATTTAATCATTTATATGAAATATATATATATATATATATATGTACATATATAATCGCATCTCTCATGACCCCAATTTCTACTAGACAAGAAACAATTTCAATCGTTTATAGAGAATATCATATATATTTTATTCTCTAAAAAAGACTGACCAAGTCCATTAATACTTCACATTTCATTCATCTAACATATGGGTAGACAATGAAAATCCCATCATCACCCTGAGACTAAACCATTTAGTTTTTCTTCTTATTGATAATTAATTACATACATATATTTATTCAAATTTATTTCAATGTTGGATACTTCTTATACCACATATCATATGAAGTATTTTCTTCTCCTAGAAAAAATAATGTTATATTAAAAATACATAACAATGTTTGGACAACTTCCATCAAAAAATTCTCTAGTATGACTTTCTAAGTAATCATATTTATATCCATTTTTCATCCCATTTCTCCTATCAAAAATTAAAAGACCATATTACCTATATCTAGACACATTTCATGTTTCCCAACTAAGCATGGAAATGTATTTACTCAATGTAATTCAATAATTGGAAAAATGGTTTACTCATTATATAAGTTGAAAAATACTATCATGGATGAAATTAAACTAATTACATGATAAAAAACATAACAAAACATCTTATTATTAGTTACATATCTTTTGAAATGTATAATAATGTTAACAATGTACGAAGGTTCTCATGCAAGATATCTCTCCAACCTCATGTAAGAATGATGGAAAATAATATTACACCCCTAATTATATCAATGATTGTATGAAATTCTATGAGATATAACTATTGGGTCAACCAACTTAAAAACTCTCTACATAATACATCATCAATCAATTTTTCACAACTTATATACAACTTGTTGTAAGGACTACATGATTTTATTGATCCTAATCTAAACATATCAACACAACCCATAATAACCTATGATCATCATCAATTACAGACTAATAAATGTCATAATGTGAGGGGATATTATCATCATACTATTTAGGTTATGTAAATTTCAACACACATGAATGAATGATAAATGAATATTTCATTTATTTTAACAAAATAATATATTATTAAACCATTAAATCAATCTATTAAGTATCATATACTAAGATACTTTAAATGAACCCCATGCTTCTCTGGTGATGATTATTTCATATGTAGATCCACTACATTATAATCTGTAGCAACAAAAATCACCCTTATATTTCCTCCATCAAAAATATATTATATAATATGGTATTGTTGGAGGATGTGTTTATTACATTTGTGGGTTAGGGTTAATTATCCCATGAAATAGAACCCTTAATGTATGGAAACACCTCTAATTCATATATGATCTTAGATCCAAACAACATCCCCATCAACATATAATGAAATGATCTGATTATGTTATGTTGGTTTATTTGGAACTCATCTATTAGGTAGCTCCAATAATCTTGAAAAACACAAAAATAGTTCAAAATTTCCAATAATCTATATCTAATTAGAAACTAGAATATATAAAACCCTTTACATAGACATAGCTTATTATCTCCTCCAATTTCCAAAATCATATTGTTTGTCCTTATCAAGTACTTAATAAGGTTCTTCACATTAGTCCCATGAATCTCATCGGGATAAGATTGGTATCTTGGAGTAATTCTAAGAGTATAGGAAACATCAAGTCATGTACACTATATTACTGGCATAATAGATCCTATAGAGGGTGCATAGAGAGTTTTATCCATATTTTAAACTATTTAAAATGATCCTAAATCATCCAAATATTTTATCAATGTAACACTAGAAAAGACCACTTACTGGTGTTCTTCGTGATAATACACTCATAATATTACTAGTGTAACTCCCCTAAGTGAATCTAAATAGCCTCTTAGATCTATAATTATAGATCATCGTATCCAATATGTTTCCAGCAACACCCATGTATTTAATTGAGAATCATTTACCCAACCACATCTTCAAATAGTGATGTATTGAGATTTAATTTACAATAAGTAGTATTTCATCCACATATCATTCTAGAAATATTTTAACACTCTCATTAATCCTATTTTATGCATTGGAAACATCAAAAATTATTAATGAAACCAAAATATTTATTTCTTTTCCAAAACAAATATTCCATTTCTAAGAAGTTTGGTTCAATACATAAATGGAATGTTGCAGCCTACATGCAATAATAGCCTCATTCGGACCATTAAATTATTCAGGTTATGTCACATACACATCCTTAACTAAATTCACATTATAGAAATTAGTTTTTAAATAATTATAATATATTTCATAATTTGACTAAGCGGATATGGAATGCAAAATTTCATTGAATTTTACCATTTCAATAGGTGAAATGGTTTTTCATAGTCAGTATAATGAAATTTAATGAATCCTTTTTCTACAAGGTGTTAATGTATAAATCACAATTTCAACACATAGGTCTCACACCTTTAGGTGAATCCACAATGCTCCAAAATTGTTTTGTGTACATGGGGTCAATTTCAGATCCCATTTATTAAAAATTTCTCATAATCAATACTCTCTATGGCCCCAATAGGTTTTAGGTTCATATTTTATAAATATTATCTCATCATCATAAGTAATGATAAATCCATACCTCATGAGTTATTAATTAATTATATTAGACATTTTAGGTTCTTGTGTATTTTGATTCAGTTTTTCTTCCACAACTATATGTTGGAACTACTGAACATCCATCCTAGGAACACCAATGGGGTTTTCCCTTAAACTTATCCAAGTTTAAAATTCATTCCCATGGATTTATGATCAATAAATTACTTGTAAAAGAACTTTGAGGATAGTATCATAAAACATTTGTTATCAATAGGATTATATAATGAATATCTATCGATTTATATGGGATAACCAACAAATAATATTTTTTCTGATTCAGAATGAATATTTTCATAATCTAAATCATAATAAAGGACATAGTGGGATGCTTCCTAGTAAAAATATCATATTTTTCTTTATTAAACTTTATATGGAATGTAGTTTAGTAGAAATGTCGTAATCTCTAGATAATAAACCAATAATATAATAGTAATGTTATATTGGATCATTATTGATCAAACCAGGTATAACAAGATAAAATTCCTCCTTTTACCAAAACCATTCAATTACAATGTTTTAAGTGGAATGAGTTGTGAAACGGTTCCACAATCACTCGGACAATTAATGAATTCTCAGCTCATGTATTCACCACCAAGATCTGATTAAATTATCTTTATACATGTTCCCAGTTGATTCAATAATTTTTTCGAACCTTTTAGAAATTTTTAAAAATTTTAAATTTTTTTCATAATAGAAACACTTATATATACTGAATAAATTCATCAATATTATTTAAAATTTAAATAAAACGAGCACATGACTGAGCACTCATTGGTCCATATACATCACTATGTAAAAGATCTAATATTACACTAACCTTGTTACCTCTTAAACTAAAATATGTTCTTGGAGATATTCCAAGATAAAAATATTTATAATTCTAAAATTATTCATAATTGAATGAATTTCATAATCAATATTTATGGAGTCTCTAGGTATATTTCTTGCTTATATGTCCAAAGTGACAATTCCATTGGTTTTTGTCATTAGAATCGTAGATGAATATCTTATTCTGATCACTATAGGTAGTATTATCCATATATATAATATATAAAACATTTAACATATTCTTGATGTTCTAAATTATTTATTTCATATATATAGAACAAATATTGTTCTCAATAATTAATAAAAACCTATCTTGTCCAAATAAGATACACAAATTAAATTTGAAAAAACATTCTAATCTACTTATATTGGAAACATATTAGTTTTTCATTGTTTTGAGTGGAAAACATTTGATTGTAACATCTTGGTTACTGTATTTTCTATTTTTAATGTTTAATATGTTTTATATAGGTTTCAGGGGTATTTGAGGTGATCGAGTGGTGTTATAAAGGAATTGGTATGAGCACTAGCTAAATAAGTTAGTTCCTGTTAGGAATCATAAATTCACATTATGAATTAATCCTAGAAAAAAGCCAGGATATTATTTCAAAATATAAAAAGGGTTTATGATATTAAATTTAAATTCATGTCGTGGACATTTCATGAGGATTTTAAAGCACAAATGTTTTTTTGGCATAAATTCCATATGGTAAGTTCACTCTATGAACAAAAAATTCACACTGTTAGTTGTTCCTATTACATTGTATTATATATGTTGATCACTTGACTATCTTCTCATTTTCCAACCTCCTATCTTTCTAAAACCCTAGTTCATTGACAATTATTTCCTTTTCAGGAATCTCCTTTAGACACTTTTATCATTGGGTTGGTTAATTTATCCCCTATTGTTAATTTTGGTAATTTTATTTAAATGTTATCCTTTTCTCCCTATTGAAAACTATTCTAGGACATGTCTTTTGGATTCAATTAATCAGATTTTGATATCTCTCAATCCCCTATAGTTTCAATCATGCGATTTTCTTCCAGATGTAGGACCCTATGTTGGTTGTGGTGTTATGTATGTGATTCCAGATGTATGGATTGATCAAAAAACTCTAAAAACCTTTTTTTATATATTAATTTGATTATAATATGTGATAATTAATTTTAGGGCCTCCATTCACTCCCCTTTCATTATTCTCAAATTTACAATCTGTGGATCCCATTGTGGTTGATGTACGACCCTTTTTGAGGTAGGTGGTTCTGGCTCTAGCCCATGACATATGAACCATTATTGATATTGATTTTATAAACTGTTTTGTAAATGAATGGATATGATATTTGAATTATTTCTTATGTTTTTTAAATGGTTTTTGAAAAGAATATGGATTTCACCTCATTTTTGTAAAATAGTTTTTTTAAAGTATTGTGAATTGGATTGTGAATTTGGTTTAAAAATAATGCATTTGATGAGTAATGGTTTTTTGAATTATTTTTAAATTTGAAAGCCCTTTTACATTGATTTTATATATGTTTCACATGGGAGAATTATGTATACAGGTGTAAGGTGTAGTATTGGGTCTAATTCATTAGTATTAAATGGGGGATCACATTCTATGTTTCTCTTCTATTCCTAGATAAGAGATACATTGGATCTATAATTTGAATACAATTATAGGTGGGTTCACTTTTTTGGGTGTCTCTACATTCCCTTGAAGTTTACTAAAGGATTCTCAAGACTTTAGGGTGTGCACCAGTTCCAACATTAGATGAGGTTTGAGCGACCTTACTATCAAAACTATATGTTATCCCTAGGAAATTTTCCATTGTGTTTTGGCATCATTATATTTTTTATTTTAGATGATGTAGAACAACATTGATAAATTTAAATGGTATATGGAAATAATATATTAATACTATTATACCCAGTTATATGAATGACTTATAAAAGGGGGATAACCTTCCATGTTTTGGAATAAACTATTTAAATTCTTAACATGAAATTATTACATTTAAAATTGACCATATTGATTTTATTATATAGAGACTTAATAAGGAACACTTGGGTGGTATCCCACTGAGCCTATTTAGCTCATACCCTACACACTCCTTTAATGTTTTTAGACCATGTGTTTTCACATTCTACAGGTAAGGGAAAGGAACCCAGTGAGGTGTTGAGATTTATATCATATGGGTATGAGATGCTAGTGGTGAGATGGGGGGAGGTTTCCCACATATAACATGGAGTACTTATTTCCAGTTTTAGTTTTCCTTTTTAGTCTCTGTTAGACCTATACATTTAGTTTATAGAACCTTTTTAAAAATTATTTTATTATGGTATATTTCATTCATGGTATTTCATATATATATATATATATATGTAATTTATCTCAATTCATTTTGGGATAAATCATTCCCCTTTTTGTTGTTTGAAGCTCGGTTTCTAGTCACTTGACTGTGGGGATATGGAATTCCCTTTAAATCATTCTATGGTCCAGTTCGGATCCCAACTAGAAGTGTTTTTAGGCCATCTACTAACAATGATGCACACCCAATAACTAATAACAATGAAATAGAGTTATTGAAATTTACTTCTATTACATTCACATTAAAATTCTACAAATTACTCAAATTGAAAACATTTTTTTAACCATAGATACCGACCTAGAACTATTTTATAGGCCATAATTATGAGTTTTCTCAATATAATTATCGTGAATTAATTCATACCTTATAATAGAGACATATCCATGGGTGATCATAATGTATTATATCTTCTCATCAAGGTATTTCAATTAAATTTATATCACTAAAAATGTTGACTTCAAAAACTTAAGTGATCTATATTTCATCCATTAATGAGTTTGTTATGGTGTTCCTATTAAAAATTAGTTATTTAGGTAAGTAATTACCCAATCATTACTATTATGATTCTTGGAGAGTTGAGTAAAAAGATATTTTCCTCAATCCATCATATGGAAAAACTCATTGATGTTGTTATGGTATCCAAACTCTTAGGGTTCCGTATCTTGGTTAAACCCAACGAAATTTCCATAAAAAGGCTACCAAAAGGAAAATTGGGGGATACATAGCTTGAAAAAACCAAACCAATAATGATCTTGTTTCACAATTTACATTTTTTCCTACATAAGATATATAAGGGCACCCATATTTGGTAGAACCTACTTATAGTGATGATCATGGTTTTTAAAAGTTCCATTTTGGTATGAAATGAATACTTAGTATTTGATAGATTTTCTATCAAATCATTACTAACATAATATAATTCATATCAATATGAAGATAATAATGGTTGCATCATACAAAATATTAAAATTCTCAGGTTTTATTTTATTTTATATGTTTACTTCGAGGGATTTTGTTTTAGGATCCCTATTCTATCCATTATATTAATCTGATCGTATAAGATTAATGTATAATTATTTAGACAATCTACATTTTTTTTACTTACCTACAAAAGAAAAAAAATATTCATAAATATTCTAAGGCATATCATGTATAAGGTTCATTAATTTTAATATAAAAATAGAGAGTTATATGATATTTACATTCTCTATATGAGTAATCCCTTAGTGATAGATAACCATCCCCTCACTATTCTAATACAATACATAAGAATCTAGGGCACTAGGTAGTCTATCCTAATTTCCCTCTCCTCAGGGGACTTTATTAAAAATAGAATCAAATTTCTTAATATCTATAACACCTGATATGAATAAACCATATTTAACAAATATTCTCAATCATATATCTCAAAAATAAATTGATGTCTATATAAAAGAGAAACTAAATTTTATGGAGTTATACCTAGTATGAAGCACTAAACATTATATCTTAGAATCAATTGATACATAAATATAATCATACACATTAATTAAAAATTTATAAAAAACACCCACATATATACATGAGTAAAAATGGAATAAATAATTAAATAAAAAAAGTATTAAATATGATAAAAAATATGAACGTTTCATATTTAAATTTAGGATTTTAAAAACACATTTTTTATAACATCATACATAATTTATAAATAATTGGAAAACTATAATTAAAAAAATAAAAATAAAAATATTATTTTTTAGACTATCACTCAACATTATGTTGACCCTCAATGTAGTGTTTCAATGTAGACGGAATGTGTGGATTGAAAATGGAAGGATGGGAATAGTTTAATGCAAAAAAAAGTCCCACCATGAAAGGTGTCACAACAGTAGTGGTTTTTTAGTGGGGAAGAAACATGAGAATTCGACGACACACCATTGAGAACACTGGACAATGAAGATGTGCACATCCAAGTAGATGTATGATTTGGGAATTTCATGGTATGTGAATTTTTCATCATTTATGCATCTGCATTTAATTACACACATTACATTACTTGTTATAACAACATGATGTCAGTCCTACTACACACATTACATTAACACTCAACACAATAATGAGTATAGAAAAATGATTTATAGTTATTCCATTAAATGCATATATGATATTTTATCCAAATGAATCATGACGCACATCACTCTTCACATTTTTTAACTGCTTAACATAATGTTGAATTAAAAATAAATATTATTTTATCTTCATTACATAATGTCCAGGTGATGAAAATGACACTACATTATCATATAACAAAATATTAAGCATGGGAAAACCAATTATGATTATTCAAACATGATCTAATTTAAAAATGTGAGAATAACACGTTGATTCACTTAATAAGGGTGTATTTGATACAATTTATTGATTTTGGGTGTTCATAATATGAAAATTTTAAGAATAAAAAAACCCACATATTCCTGATCTATCCTTTATAGAAGCAACAAGCATGAAATATTAAGAAAAATGCATACCTATTAGATGAAGCAGTAGCCTCCATTTTAATAGATCCTTCTTGATGAGTATTTCATGAGTAATAAACATGGTATTACTACATCCATTAGTAATCGATTAGTCTTTGGATCATGGTTAGATACATGAGGATTTGTATACAGTGAGGGGTGCTAGTTCCTTCACAGTTCCTAATAAAATATTCTTTAGAAAGGAAGACTGTTGCAAAATTATTTTCATGAAACATAATATCACCTACTACCACCAATGAGGGAATTAATTCCTTTTTATAAGTAATGTGAAACTCTATCCATTTGAGGAGTTGCGTCTACCAAATTAAATGCATCGAGTGTTCTACAATTTGTTACTTATCATTGGAGAATCTATTGAACCCATTCAATGAATATGAAGTCCATGTATAATCAATTTAAAATTGATTCGAAACATAAGAAAACTAAATTTTAGGGATTTTAAAGATGTGTGAACTCATTACATTGGGTTCAACATAGTATTGGTTTGTATAATATGAAACTAGGATACGTTGTCACAAAGGTAATCTTGGGATCATAGAATAAGAAAAGTGTTATAACATCAATTTAACACAAATGATTATGAATATGAAAAGTAAAATACAAAATAAATATTATAGATATCTACATAACAACTATAGAGATACTTTCAATGTATTCATCCCTTTATCTATCTCTCTCTCTCTATGTGAAACCCTTTCTTCACTAACATGACCATAAAATTGACCCCACAATTCCTTGAACACTCTTCTTTAATAATGAATATCCATTTTCAAATTATCACTTTATAATTATAAGACTTTTTCACCTTATTCCATGTTCGGTTTTGATTATAGGATTACTTCTCCTCATTCATGAGACATGTCCATTTCTAATAATTCATCCCTTATAAATCTTCCTTTTAACATAAAATAGTAAAATCAAATACTCAAAACAAAATTTTTTTTGATCACAATAGAAGTCCAGATTACCATCCTATAGATATGTAAATACCCAAGCTTCTCATACAACAATATCAAATCTTAATAGATGAATATTCATTATATTCCAAAAAAACACACCCAAGGACTAAAATGGTATAGTAAATTTGGAGAGTAGTTATATAATATTCTAATTTATTAATAGATCATCAATATATCCCATAAATATCTTACCCTTTTTTATTCTTCTATGATATACAATAATTAAAACCTTTCTTAAAAACCTGGGGATAGAAAATATAAGAATGTGTGATCTTGGAATCATTCAAATGGTTATTATAGAGGATATTAACATATCATGGTAACATGGACATGATAATATGAGAATAAAATTTTAATACCATACATTTTTTATCATATATCATAAACATGAGTCATAAATTAAATTCGAGCAGTTCATTAGAAAAATAATAATAGAATCATATAACATGATGCCTGATAAAATAACATTGGAATAAGAAAAAAAAATTCATATAAATAATCATAGAAAATCATTTCTATTGTGATCAAGGCTCATTTCCAATACTCTCATAGCAGTGTGGTTTCACTCTCCAAACCATCGTAGTAGATAAGGAGAACCCCTAAGACTATCATAGTAGACAAATTCCCTTACAATAATAGGTTTACTCCTTATATACATCCTATTTATCTCATTATATATTTATATTTACCAAATTTATTTGATGGAGATATAGTTCCAATCCACCTTTGGTTATAATGTAACCATCATCCTTAATTATAAAATATCCACTATCCTTGGTTATAACATAACCACAAACATAAAATAAAAATCATTCACATGTGTTCCAAAATATCATAAAACATTAATCATATCAGAAACCATTAATAGAAATTGGTTTCATATATATTTAAATATAACATAAAATATAGAAACGAAACGAGTTTTATAGTCATTTCATAATTTCATTAAATCATAACCGATGTAAATATAAGTGGGTTTCATAAGAATTTTATCATGGTATAACCCATGGAAGAGAAATGGGTTCTGTAAACATATTTTCATCATAAAAATAAACTCTCCTAAGATAAGAATAATAATGGTATCCTTTGATAGTTTACCAAGTAAAGAATAAGTAAAATTATTGGATTTAATCTTAGATGTAAAATTAATTTAAAATATCCCATAAAACATTTTTTACCGGAAAATAAATTTTCATTGAAAGTGAATTTTAAAAAATAAAAATTCACAAACTATTTTGGAAATTCATTTCAATTAATATAACATTGAAATAATATAAAGGAATATATGAAAATCACTTAAAAAAATCCTTGTGGAAATTATCACTTCAACAATGAAAATAACCTTATAGAGTAAAATAAAGTTGATAACCAATGCATTGAATAAAAACTTGAAAATTAATAAATGAAGCTTTAAAAATAAATTAAATAATTTCGTGTGGAAAATATCATTTTCAATTTTAAAAACATATTTAAAAACAGTAATCATTTTTAATATAATTTCCTTTGAATATAACCTTGAAAACTTTTAAATTTATCACCAAAGTAACTAATGCTCACGATAGTGTGAAATTATATTCATGTTATACAAGTTAAAAAAATATTCCTTTAACATAGTCGATACAGTCCAAATAGAAACGTTTGGAAAATGAAATAAATATTACTTTAATTTTTTCTTGTATAAATTTAAAAATGGGTACATATTCTGTTAATAATCCATTATAATAATGTTAGAAAAATTTAATTCATTTTTAGAAAACATGGATTTAGAAGAAAAAGGGCCCATCGAGGGAAAATATAAATAAATTCAATTTTTCATGAAAACATTATTTCGAACTATTGAGTATATAAAAAGAGGAAAATTAAGTGAAAAATAGATTTTTAAAAAAATTACCAATAGACATGAAATGAAATGGTCTTGTTTAGAGATAGATCATTTGAATTTCCCCTTAGAAATATAATCATAAAAAATCAATTTAAATGATGAGATTGTATAATAAAACTATAATAACTTTGGTAACATTAAACTATAATACCCATGAAAGAAAAAATAATTATAGAATAGAAAATATATTGAATATAACTAGATTCAATACATATGAGGTGAAAGAATTTGTATATGAAAATATTACATGAAGATATGATCATAACAAAACATATATCCAAAAGAAGATAAATTGAGACAAAAATCCTTTACCACGTTGATAAAATGTCAAAAGTAAACACCATGATTGAGAAATTTAAAATTGATATGTAATTCCCTATAATTTTAAGTATATTTACTCTAATATAAATTCATGGAGAGTATATACACATCATAAAATAAATAGGTGGTGAATATGCCTTGAGTCTCACATAAATAAAAAGTGAGACGGAAATCCATTACCATACGTCTCGATTTTCTTCATACACATTAAAAAACTATATAATAAATATAATTTATAATAAATATATTATAGAACCATAATATTATTTATCATAGAATATATTATTTACTTATGACATTTTATTATATCTTTGTTATCATTTTAATGAAAATATAACATTTTGGGTTATAATTACTATGTTTTTCTTTTATGTTATGATTTGGTATTTTTATTCCTACTAACTTGATAAAACATACATAATATCTAGAATTATAAAAATGAAATTAATATCATATATATTCTGTATATATGTATTTATAGTAATCCAAAAAATTATGGATAGAAAATAAAACGCACCGTTCAAGAAGATAGTAGGTTGTACATATCCATGAATGTCGTTCCATTTTTCTTACACAATGAATGAAAGTTAAGTAATATATTACCATTGTAGAATAATTTTCTTTTCATATATATTGCGAATTTTTATTAACACCATCTATATTACCTCCCATGTAAAGCATGAACCAATAACATCGCTTCTTGGGGTGGTAGTCCCTCGTATACAGGAACTACATTATCATATTCCCATGGAATGGAAGGTAACAAGGACCATGTGAAATATTGATTTAAAATTAAAAAAAATATTATAAATATCTTATTTAAATAATAAAACCATTATTATATCCATTCTTGATAGGTTGTGATAGAAAATAAAGAATATCGGTTCATGAGTTGATAGACCACCGTACACACAAATGATGATTTCACAACCCATTTGATGGAAGAGGAAAGGATTTAGGATATTCCATTAACGTAATTGAATCTTATTATATGTAATCTAATGTTGTTTTTAAATAATAATGGTTTAATAATAATATAATGAGGTGGAGGAAAAAATAAAATGGTATATTAAGGACATTACCTCTTCTTTAGATAACTTTTTTTAATTTTCCCCGAAATTATTATTATGTTGCGTTTCATACAAAAAATAGGGATTATATTATTATATGGGGGAATTTAGTAATTTTTTTGTTTATTTATTCCTAGAAAAAAATTATGTGTGACTAGGAGAGGATAGGGGCTGGCCTTTTATAAGTGTGGTGAGGGACACACTTGTAATTTTTGAAAAGAAAAAGGTCAACCCACATTTTTCACACGCCAGAAGCCTAAAAATTGTCCATAGTAGAACCAATAAGATAGTAAGATTAAATATGACCAGACATTTTGTGTTTAATTTTTTTTGGTATTTCTTAACCATTACATGTTTTGGTTTAACCCCCAGGTAAACCCAATTTAACCTTAACCATAGTAAATAATGTTTACTATTTTAACTATTAATTGTCATAATATTATAAATTTAAATTAATAGATAATACAGATTATGATTATTCTAGATACAGAATCTATAATTTGAAATTCCATTCATAGATGTGGAAAAATATAATTTAAAATAAATCCCACAGAAGTGATGAGAAATATATTTCCAAAAGGGAAAATTTTCAAAATATTAAAAATGTTTTATATCATAATTAAATATAAAATTTATTAAAATGGAATAAATTGGATGAATGGATATATAACATAACTAATTTTACTTTTAAACCGATAAAAAAGGGATGCTTTGAAATATTTAAAAATAAATCAGAATTCGTAATAAAAACATGTATTTTTCACTATTAAAAATAACTTTTATCTTTTGAGAAACACATAAGACATTCAACGAAATACAATTTTTACATTATGATTTCAAAAAATATGTTTCATTTTATGAAATTAATTTTCTAAATGTTTTAAACATTAAATTTCAATTAAGTTCATAAAAGATAATGAGTATTCTTTTTAGAAAAATAAAGTCTTAAGAGTAAAATTGGATTTATTGTTATCTATTGTAAATAAAACAAATAAAATTATGGATTAAATTTTTATTAAATATATATTATATAAATTTCTTTAAAATCATCCACTAAAATTTATTTTCTAATATTTAGAGATAGAACATGTTCATGTGCATAAAAATATGTTTTTAGAAAATGATTTCCTTTCTTTTCTTATATTTTTTTATTTTCATTTATAATTAATTGGTCACCAAAGAAATAATTTCAAACATATGTGTAAAAAATATATTATCATAATTTAGTTCATCCCATTCATACCCACTAATAGAATATATAAGACATATCTTTCATATTGAAAAAATATTTTAATAGTATATCACATTTAGTTTCAATTAGGTGTTGTGTATTATGAAATCTAAACTCAGTGGTTCATGTAACACATGATAAAAATAGTGTTACAAGTAATGTAATAAATACTCAGTGTTTTATGTAATTGAAAAAAAAATTCAAAATTTGGTTAAAAAAATTCACAATGTATCATGGTGTTACATTCTACCACCACCCCCAAATGAATTTCAACCTCAAAATTCATCAAATTGGTACCAATAAAAGAGGATAATTTTTCCTCATTACATACATATCATCCTACAAACCATCCTCAACATGGTGGGTTTTCCAAAACAATGTTGATTAGGTGACATGTCTTGTTTAATAAAATTTTCTCAGTATGATTTAGAATCTTCACTGGTAATACCTCATAAAAAAACATGTTTCAATGGTACAACCTCTGAGATCAGTACACATGATGGATTAGGTATGTAGATCCTCATTAGAGATACATGGGACACATTTTTAACTATAAAGAGGTTTAGTGGAAAATAAAAATTATATGTTGTGGTCCGGATAAGATCAATAAGTGCAATAGGACTGGTATATATAGGGATTAATTTCACCTTTATTATTCTATAGTGAAATTCCAAGAAACAACTTCAATCTAATTTAAATATCTAGATCATGTAGGTTATTATCAAAAGAACTTTTCAAATGACTTTGTTCCTCCATTACATTTTATGGGATTACTCTATCCTTCACTTACATTTCATGAGTTACCTTGGGTCCCAATAGCATTATTTCTGCAAATTAATTCAAGTACGTTGGAGTTTTAATCTTCATTCTAAAAAAAATTCACAAGGAGCCATCTAAATTCTATTTTGAAAGATATTATTGAATGAAAACTCAATTATAGGAAGTTATTCATCCCAGACACATTTTAAATCCATAGAACGAGAGTATACTATTTATTCTATGGTCATAACCATTCCCTAAAATTAACCATATTTATGAGGGTTATATGTAGTGATGAAATTAAAAAATATTTCAATATATTGTTGGAGAGATCACCAAAAAATCAAGTAATACTTTAGGAAATGATTAGATATAATTGATTTTTTAGTCAATGAAACCTTACCACTTATTTAATTTATATTATGGTAAGTGGATCAAGAGAGAAATCTTATCGGATATCTACAAAGTGTACTAACTTTATAAAGTGATCGAATACAACTCATAATTACCTCAAAAACAAAGATAAGATAAACCCAAAAGGTTTCCAGTACCTTTGACCATATTTCCACAAAGTGTAAATGCATTCCTCCAAAAAATTGAAATTCCACCTAAATCATGTATGAACCAAAGGATTTTATTTCCAAAAATGTCTTCCAAAATAACCTTAATAATGATAAACTCCCATAATGTAATTCCTCAAAATATGTGTATATGAAATTTAACTTTTGTTTAAACATAAACTTATATACCCATGATTGTATCCATAACTCTTATGTTAATCATACATAGTGAAAATAATTCTTCAAAAATTAACATAATATTGAGATGTTTTGTGATTCATACAATCCAAATACCCTGGGTAAAAAAAATTATACAACAGAAATCTTGAATCCTAACACATAAAAACTTCATTCCTTCAACTTTAATGATTTATAAGAAATAGTTCCTTCCTTAGTCTAGAAGTTAGTTCTTAGATATAGGAAATTATTTGAATAATTCACATGTTTCCTATACATAATATGTTATACGCCTTGAAATTTTTCACTCCATGGACATCCATTCCAAAATTATAGTATATTACCCTCCATTGGATATATTATTCTACTTGTTTTTTCATATCTTATTAGAATGTGGGAAGATTAATCTTTATTACTTTATATTCATTACCACATTGACATTAATAAAATTTCATCTTCCTCTTATTTGATTCATTAGGAATCTCATTGAAGTTCACATTATTAATCATATATCGTGATAGCTGATTATGTATAATCACAATATATTTCTCTTCCATCATCATCGAATTTTGTTTCTCATAATCAACGAATTTTATATTAGATTTAGTGTCGATATTTTTCCTTCATGATTTATCCATTGCCTAAACAAAAATACATAGTGTGAGAAACATTAATCATAGTGGAAAACCAGATAATCATGTAAATTCACTTGTAGAATGTCTAAGTCATGATTTTTTTTAAATTTATGACACCTTATTCATAACCTAGTTCATTCATGTTTATCTTTTATTTAAAAATTTCATGATTGATTGTAATGATTTTTTGAATTTCTAAAGCATACCCCCAGGAGTTTCAAACCAGGTTTGTATCAAGGTCCTTTATCATCCACCAAGTGACAATTGAGTTTAGATCAATGCAACTTTTTGGGATTTATTACCCCTATGTACCTTTTATCCATATTCACATAGACTTGTATTAATCATAAAGGGGTTTTAATTTCATGTAAACCTCTTTCTTTATCCTTTACCAAAATCTGAAGTCATTTTTTATACTTTGACTCATCCTTAGACTTATCCCAAGACATAGCCCTAGAAAAATCCATAGGAATATCTCTTGGTATCTCATTACATTTTTCTCATCTTATTTTCCATATGTAAACCAAAATTTTTCATTGATGCCAATTGCAATGACCCAAGACAGTCATATATAGACATGACATGTTAATAGATGAATATTCATATGATTTTACAGGTACATTACCAAGGACTATAATGGTTTATTGAATTTGGAAACATGTTAAACAATATTCTAATTTAGAGGAAGATCTTGAAAAAATCCAATAACGATATTCACCTTTTTTCTCTTTTTAGATATACCTTACTTAAAACGTTCCTTTAAAACATGGGGAAATGAAACAGATGAAAGGGTGAGCTAATATGAACAGTAAGGGTAAACAAGGTAGATATCAAATATATCATGAGAATAAGGGTATGAGAACATGATAATAATATTTTTAAACTATACCCTATATATATTTGGTTACAAACATGAGTCAAGTCATAAAATATGGAAGTTCGTAAAACATGAATCATTATATAATCAAAGAACATGATGCATGAGAACATAACATTTGCATAAGATATATATTTTTCGAATACACATAATTATAGATGATAATTTCTTTATTAGTCAGGGTTTATTTTCAAAACTATCATAGATGAATGGGTTCACTCTCTAATCCCTAATAGTAGTTAAGGTTCATGCCAAAGGCTATCACAGTCCCTTAGTAAATTGGGTTTACTCACCATTTCAATATGATTTATCTAATGAGATATCTATCATTACCCAATACATTGGAGGGAAATATAGGTCCTACCCATATTTTTTTATATTGTAACCACAATCCATGGTTATAATGTAACTATTGATCTTTGTTATAATATAACCACCATCATATAATGAAAATCATACACATCTGTGACACAAGATCATAAAACATTCATCATATGGGAACCCAAGAAGAGAAATGGGTTTCAAAATTATTTCCTTACAACATAAAAAATATGAAAAACAGGTTTCATAATCATTTAATCCTTTTACCAAATAATAACCAATAGAAAAATAATCGGGTTTTATATGAATTTTATCACAGATTAACACGTGGAAGAGAAATGGGGTTTGTACACATATTTCTATAATAATAATATAACATTCACAAAAACAATAATAATGTTATCCCATAGTAAATCATAACTAGCATAAAAGTATGTAATATTAGATAGAAAATTATTTTCAAATTTTACATGGAACATTTTTGGATGAAAACAACTTTTATTTTAAAATATCATTTCAAAATTAAAATTTTATTAATAATTCTAGAAATAATTTTCTTATAAAATAAAATTAAAACCATATAATGGATGACTTTAGAATCACATAAATTATTTATTATGGAAAATAACCTATCCCCTTTGGAAAACACTTTTTAGATCAAATAAAATCATCAATATAATTTACTTTAAAAATAACTATGAAAACATATAATGAAATAATTAACAATAATATAAAAAATTTACAGAGGAAAATATCTTTTTTTCATTTAAAAATAACATTTTAAAACATAAAAAAATTTCAAAATACTTATATTTTAAAATATAATTTTAAACTTATAAATTATTCTTAAAAAAAATTTATGGTCATGCTGTTGGTAAATTTTGGTCATGGTTTACACAATAAAATAAATACTCCATTCACCTTTTCAATAAAAGAGAAATGTGAATTTATTGGAAAACAACATGAAGATTTATTTCAAAAAAATCTAAAGGTAAAAATAAAAAAATGGATATAATAAATAATTTCATTAATTTTTAATAGAAATTTTAATTAATTTTTTAAAATATGGTTTTGGAAGAAAAGGGGTCTTTGACCGAAGAGAGAAATAATGGTGATTTTCCGTAAAAAAATTATTTTGGACTCTTGAGTACATAAATAATAGAAAATTAATGGAATCCGTATATTACCCAAAAATAAACAAATTAGAATAAATTAAATTAGTTTCTCTATAGATAGATCATATTACTTAATCAATGAAAAAATAAATCATAAACAAAACCCAATAAATGACGAGTTTTATCATAAAACCCTTACCCCTTTGGTTACATTGAGTAATAAGAATCATGAAAGAATAAAATTAAATTAAACCTAAAATATCATGAATAAAATTATATTATTCATATAATATTACAATGACATTTTATATGTACCTCATAGAATAAAATTAGTGCATATAATAACATATGTCTGAAATAATAAAAAGTGAGACAAAATTCCAATACCACTTTGGCAACTTTTGAACCATAATCCTCTGAATGAAAGATACTCAAATGGATATGTAAATACCAATAATTTCTATGATAATTACAATAAAATACCTTCATAGTAATTTTATATAGCATATAAAAGTAATAGTTGGTGAATATGGCTTGTGTCTCCCAAAAGTAAAAAGTGAGACGAGAATCCCTTACCTTAAGTCTCAACATACTCATACACATTACAACTTCAGTTATAATAAATATAATTTTATTATATATATACTATAGAAACATAATTATTTATATCATACCATATATTATTTACTTATGAAATTTTATTAACCACTAATTAACAATTCAATGTTAAAGCGGCGTTTATGGTAGTAAATGCATCGGTTTTCATATATATATTGATTTTTTATTTTCATACCTCTTACAATTTGTAATGGTTAAATAATATAAATAATTTTATTCATTAAATAAATAACATATATATTATTTATATATGTATCTATATTAATCCATAATAATTAAAGATTGAAAATTAAAATGCACTATTCATGGTGGCAGTAGGTCATACATAATCAAGAACATTGTTTCTATTTTCCGTATAGAAATAAAGAAGGAAAAGTAAATTATATTTTATAATATTATTATTATTTTCATGTTATATATATTAAAAAATTTCATTTAACCCTTACTTATTACATTCCATGTAATGTGTGACCGAATCACATCGCTTTGTGAGGTGGTAGTCAGCCGTACACACGATCGACATTATCGTATTCCCATATAATGGAATGTAAGATTGATCATGTGATATAAGAATCGAAAAAGAATAATAATATCAAAAATAACATATATGAACAATAAATACATAATTTATCTATCATTTTGGGGAGGTGATAGAAAATGATTCACATTGGTTCGTGAGGCGATAGTCTACTATAGAAACAATTAATTATTTTGTAACCAATTTGATTGAAGAGGAAATGATTTACGTTATGTAATATAAATAATAACATATCAGTATATTAAATATACTGATTTTATTATATTATAATGGTTTAATAATATATTATAGAGGTGGAAGAAGTAATTAAAATAAATCTCTCAGTTAGGGACGTTAAAACTTTTTCAGAAAACTTATTTGGATTTACACCACATGGATTCTTAGGTTGATTTTTTGACCAAAATAATAATTCGTGAATAGGGGGAGGGAAGTAAGTATGTGAGTTGTGTAGGGAATGGAGGAATCAATGTATAAGAACCCAAGTTTTCTATTTGGAATAGATATTTTTAAATTTTTATATAACTCTTTATTTTGGACATAATATGGATACCTTATGAGTTCATGAAGGGTTAAGGGGTGTCTAGGGCCAATTGGGATCCTGTGACCAATTTTTTGGGAGGAAAAGACTTGGTATATGGTTAGTGGAAACCATATGGGGTAGGCCACATGGTTAGTTATAAAAGTGTGAGGATGGATGGTGTGTTGATTTAGGGCACACGATTTTCCCTAACCATGCACAAGGGGATGCACAACCATGTGGAAAACTACAAACAAGTTACATAGGTGTTTTAAATGATTGGAGTAGATTTTCCCAAACTGTTTGACCTAACTATGAGATATTCCCCTTGCTATTGTAGACGACAAACAATTGGTGGATGGTTTACCAAACCGTGCAGCAAAACAACTCAACTTAGGTTTTTGGGTGAATTTTCAATTTTTTTAAATATTATGTTTCAAACAACTGTTATTCCCCATTAATTTTTCTTGTGGAAAACCATAATTTTTTCCTTATTTTGGATCCCTCTTCAAGCATAACATATAAATTTAAATAACTCTTCCATCTGAAGACCAATCAATCAACTATTCGCCTCATTGGATTCCTACTGGTATACTGTTAATTAATTTTAAATCCTTCACCACTATTATTCCAATAAATGATGATATTTAGATGCATAATCATAAGATATAATTTCAAGTAGATGATTTGTTCTTAAGATAACATCCAATCCATTCCAATCTAGAGGAAATTACTAGATTAGTAGAGTTGTATGAGTACGAAGTAGTTGGTCTATAACTCTTCCATCAAGTTTCATCATTTTATAAATTTCCTTGTGCGTGAAACAATTTTATATGGTGTCACCTATTTAATTTATATTCCTTTATTGTATTCCTTATAAAAATGTTATAGGACCATTTTTAAAAATGTTATCCATAGATATTGGTTACTCCCATAACACTGATCACCCCACGTAGGGTGTTTTCTATAATTGGGATTTTAGATGTATGTCATGTTAGTCAGAGCAACCGTTTTGGTGTGACAAGGCATAAACGTGATAAATGTAACACATCTATAATTAAATGAACATTAATTTTTATATGGCTAGTACCTTGTTTTCTGGTCACTTCACCCACCCAAGGTAAGTGCTTCAACATTGTTAATGGATGATTCAATTTTTGATTAGAATTTAGAACACATATATGCCATGAACTAATTTATTGAAATTTAGTAACTCAGTGAACCTATGTAGAACAACATGACATGTTTATAGAAATCAATAGAGTGAAACTTGTTAATTTAATGTGACTTATATAATTTACCTAAATTTTTGTGTGTCCTTGAGATGACATTTCACTTGAATGAAAGGCACTGAATGAACCTATTAACTAATTAAATGGTATGACTAATACATTTACTTAATTATTAAATGAAAAAATTTAAATTTCCTAATTTGTATATGCAACTTAAAATCATTATAAGAGTTTTAAAACCCAAGATACATTTTCGATTCCTGAGGGAATGTCCTGAGCACTCGTGGGTGCCATTCCAGTTCAAGGATGCTGGTTTCCAATTGTGAGACTCTCATTGTAACTTGATCCTCATCTATTAGTAGATGCCTAGAATTACATTTTAATATACGTCATTCATTGTTATATGATTCCTTGGATACACTCCTTAGATCCCATATGGCTTCTACGAATAAGTGGAACCTTGGTTACATCCATGGGCCTAGAAATTTCTTATCTTATTTTACATCATATTCATTCCTTGGACTCAGGTAGATTCATTATTATAAAATGCCTTGGACGATTCTCCATTTATTAGACTCTTACCCTTATATCCAAGCTACAATTCATACCAGAGTTGGATTAACCATTGAGGTCGAGGTTTCCTAGGTTATTACCTTGGAACCTCTTCATTATTAATATAATTATGGATAACTTGTTACAGCTTGGGTAATTCACTATTTATCATGTTAGGATGTTAGTACTAGTATTACCTCAAATGACCTATTTATATAAACTAGAACATAATTAATTAATGGGTATGTAAAATATTCATACACAAATTAAGGTTGAATCATGAACATGGGTATTTAAATTACTGTATTTATTTACTTTTATATATGTATTATTTCACACTGTTTTAGTTTATGTTACATGAAGAGGATGTTATAAACACTATTGCGGGTGGCCTAATAAGATTTTTAGCACACCCTATCAATGATTCAATTGGTACATGGACATTCTACATGTATGAAGGTGTTGACAATGGGAATCCTACCACTTCAGAAATATGATTTGTCACTTGATTAGGAAGGAGATGGTAGTAGATAACTAAGATGGAGTTCATGATGCTTGAGATAGGTTTGGATTCAATTATGATAATTTTTATATCATGTAATTTCTTATTGTTCGTATACATGTTTTTTTAGATTAATAGGTACATTACATATCATATAATCAACTTTTTTATATCAGTATCATTTTCACCTATTCCTTATTATTCATGCGATCTTATTTTGTAACATCTAGTTATCTATTCATATTAATTTCACTATTTAGTAGTTATTTCATCTATCTATTGTGATACACTATGGTATTGAGTTCATAGTCACCCCACTCATAGACCCCAGACCATCACTACTAGTCATAATCCTCAGGCATATAGGGAGATGTGCTTGAGGTCTAGTGACCCATCGGGCTCTGGGCACCATTGAGTGGAACATGGGATCGTGAAATCACAAAGTGGTATCAGAGTAGTTCCATTATTTTTTTTACAATTTGGAGACAATATATGGGAGATTATAAATTTGATGGAACTTTTTTATAAGTCCTATTTGGGGAATAACTTACTCATGTTTGGTGTAAATGTTGAGTTTCCTAAATTATAATTATTGTTCTATTTTTGACCATTACATTTGATATCATTTCACCATAGGGTTACACACATGTTATTTTGAGAATATTATTTTGATTATGATGTTGTATTTCATTAATACTTTGATTAATGATATTATGGAAAATATAATTGTTTCATTCATTATTATAGGCACCAAGAATTCAAGTTTCATTCATATTTTCAAGTCATATATATTTATTTAACTACTTTCATTGATTGATATTCATGTTCATTTTGAGTAATTATATGGTAGTTATATTATGCCAATACTGATTTTTAACTGTGATTCAGTAATTTCATGTTTTAATTCATGAGGTGTATGAGCCTTGTGGGCTGTAATAAGTAATTTAATGTGTTGATCAATTATAACTTAATTAAATGGGTATCAATTTCAGTGATAAGTTGTATGTTACAGGATTCACTAGGAATTAAAATCCTTTATAAATGAACCTTCACTTATGAAAATAATAAAATTGAAACATTATAATTGAAACGTGACTCGTAAAAAGAAATTTTTACCTGTAAATGATTAGGCATGTTATAATTGACCCTTCACCTACTAGATCCCCTATAATATATATACTTGACCACATACCAATACATGGACTTATAAATTGGTTTTTGGGGTGTTATACCATGGGTAGTGAACCTTTCCTTTCATTTATCTATGATATTGCTATCTATCTGCTTAAATAATATTGTGAGGTGTGTTCTTATCATTTGTAGACCTATTCCTCCACAACTTCCTCGCATCGTGCCCCAAGGTGGTGAAGATGACAATAATCTAGAAATTGCAGGCTCTGAGTTTCTAGTCATAATGCATGGAGTTCCACTTGATTCACCACCTATTGTACCTGATATAGGAACTTAGGCTTATCTTCATTATAGTTTATTACATCTAATGCAGTCCATGAATGGTGATCCATGACCTGTACCTATGATGGATGATCTGACCTGTGAGTTCTAGAAGTAGTATCCTCCTACCTTCTTAGGTAATGGAGGTCCATAGGATACTGAGTCATGGATAAAATAAGCCATGTCAATCATTGAGCGTCTGGAGACACATCCAGAGCCGAGGGTCAATCGTTCCACCTACATGATGTGTGAATCGACCAAGCACTGGTGCAATGTGGTTGCCTAGGCTAGTCACTATCATGGAATGGTATGTGATGACTTCCAGACTTATTTTTATGACTAATTATTTCATTAGATGATTATATATGACATATCCATAGAGTTAATGTGTCTAGGACTAGATTCAATTTCAATCATACAGCATTCAACACATTTCAATGAGTAACATCATGAAGCACTGCTTCTAGTTGGTTATGATATTTCAGATGCTAGATTATTTTAGGATTTTATCTATTATTCCATTTGTATATAGGATAATCTCTTTCGCCAACCTAATTTATATGAAATTGTTAATTAGAATCTTATCACCGAACGCAACTTGAGGGACAATGATAGTACCCGATATATATGATTTGTGCTGCCGAATTCTAGTAGTTCTTTTGATAGAAAGAATCATTCCCTTATGGTTTATTGTCAGGAAAGTGGCATCCAGAGTTCCCATGATGAGACCTCAATGGTGTTCCACCATTGTGGACAACAGGGGATCCTAAATCCTCACTGTGATAAATACCATATGGATTGCCGGTCTTGAACCCATATAAGGAAACATAAAAGATTATTTCAGAACTTTCCATTAGATTCTTGGGGAAGAGGGTATGTTCCATCTCCACTACAATTTCCTCCTTTAGGAGAAGATTCTTTAACACCACATCAGGAAGGATTTGGAGTAGCACCAATAGAAATATATGAGGACAAGGTTAGGGATGGGGTATATACACTTAATATTACCACAAGCACTAGTAGAGCGGTCATGATAGTGGTTTTCAACCTATTGCATAGTGTTTAGGATCAGCTCGGTTACATGAATTACAACCAATACCCGAGGATTAGGATGCATGTCCATCTACATTATGAGGTATTATTCTAGTATCCTTAACTACAGTATATGGTTTAATTGATATAGGTGATTAACACTCCTTCTTATCTTACTCAATCCTGGAATGTCTCAGAATGGAAATAAAATATTAGTACGGTATAAGGACCCTAGATACACTACTGTGATTATGGTCAGGCGGAATATGCCAATTCATGGACTCTCCCCTTGAGGTAGGAAGTCATCCCATCCTGCAATTCTTATTTATTATCGAGATTAAGGACATCAATGTCATGCTATGTATGGATTGGTTGGTTCCATATCATGCCTTTATAGACTGATATCACTATAGGGTATAGTTTTTATCACCACTAGGTGGAAGATATCTACAAAATGGTATGTTGGATGTCCAACCTAGAAGAGTTGGACCCGAGCATCAGGGTATAGGTGTATTGACAACAATAAATTCTAATATCTTTATGTAGGATCTTGGATTTATAATAGCATAAATTACCTCTAGTAGTAGATCATTTTAGGGAAGTCTTTACGATTTATTTTTATGGATTACCTCCTGAGGGAGAAGTAGATTTTACTATTGAGATCATTTGAGGAGAAGCCATGGTGTCCATTCCTCCAGACATGATTGATCCTACTGAGCTCCAAGAGATCAAGAGGTAGCTATATTTAAGGGTTTTATATGTACTATCACTTTATATTGGGTTTCACCTATGTTATTATAAAAAAGTGGATGGTACCCTTCATCTATGCATGCATTATATAAGGTTTAACTAGCTTACAGTTAGGAATCCATATCCACATCCTTGAATATTTTATCACATTAAATAACTTGGAGGAGATAGGGTGTTTTATAAGATTGACCTAACATAGGGATATCATCATGTGTGAGTCAGGCCTTTAGACATTCCTCGAATTGATTTTTGTAGCAGGTGTGCTTTTTATGAGTACCTTGTAATGTCATCCTATCTTACGAATGTGACCGCCATTTTCATGGATCTGATTAATAGAGATTATCATCCCTCTGTGGGTTATTTTTTCATTGTCTTAGTTGATTAAATCATGGTGTCCTTTAACACTCTTTGTAACTATTTTAAACACTTTAATATGGTTCTGAGTACACTAAGAGAGTATATTATTTATTCCAATATTTCTATGTTCCCCATGTATATTGATAATGATCACTTATTGGGTCATATTATCTCAGAATAAGGAGTCTTTTTTTTACCCAAAAAAGGTTAGTACTATAATTTCATGAGTATACCAAGAACTTGTTTGATATACAGAGCTTCTTGGGGACGAATAGATTTTATAAGAATTTAATATAGGACTTCTCATGCATTTTTCACCACTTACTAGTCATACTAAGAAGGGTGTCAAGTCCTTCTGGTAAAAAAAGTGACATAACACATTTCAAGAGATGAATGGAAGCCTTTACTCGACACATATTCGGATACTACCAGAGCCTTGAATAGGATATATAGTGTTTTTTATGCATATGAAATCATGCTAGGTGTAGTGCTGATTCAAGATCATGGGTTTATTGTGTATGGATATTGTAAATTGATGCCTCATGAGAGAAAATACCCAATGTATGAATTTTAGTTAAATGAATTTGTCCACACCATATGTTTTTGGGGACACTATCTGATGTGTGAGAACTTTCTAGTGTTTATGGACCAAAAGATTATCAAATATATCTTTAAACATCATGACTTCAAACATAGAAAATATAGATGGGTCAAATATGTCTAGTCCTTCAATTTTGATCCTTCGTATATGTATAGAAAGGTAAACATAGTAGAGTATGAACTGATTCCATAACACTCATGAAAGAACTATACGAGAAGCGAGTGATGATTGGAGATTGTTGGCCCTCTTTTCTGAGTTTCATCTAGATTTTCTAGTTAATCATAAGAAGTATTATCTCTCATCCTTGACAGTTACCTCTTCCCTCCATGAAAAAATAATGAGTATGAATATTTTATATCCTGAAGGCTTGGTAATCTATGAGATCACTATTGAAGATGACCCACCTCTAGATTGGTTTGTGGATAGAGATGAAATCTAGCGTAATCATGTATGTTTCTGGGTTCCTATAGATATGAGAGACTAAATGATGTGATATTACCAGGTATCTCACTAGGTATTTCATCTATAAAACTCTAATATGTAATGAGATATGTTATTCTAGTACTGGTAACCTAGGATGAAACATCAGATAGATGGACATATCACTAGGTGATCCACCAGTATATAGGTGAAGGCAGAGCACCAATGACCTGCAAGTTTGTTAAATCCGAATTCAGTCTTGAAATAGAAATGGGAAGGTGTTTCTATGGACATTGTATTCATCTTATATAGGTAACCTATATGTAGCGATGATGTATGGGTAGTCATTGATAGACTAATGAATGTAGACCACTTCCTTCCTATATGGGATACTTTATCAGTTGTTGTGTTGGGATGATTGTATGTTTGTGAGATCATTAGATTACCCATGGTACCTCATACCATCATTTAAAATTGGGATTCTTGTTTCATGTCACACATACGGAAGGGGTTGCATAAGGCTACATGTATACAGGTGCTTCTAAGAATATACTTTCACCCTCAGACCGATGGAATGTCAGAATGAACAATATAGGTTCGAGAGGACATAAACCAAGAATGAAACCTTGATTTTAGTGGTTCATGGGAGAATCGTATTCCACTCATCATGTTTTCCTTTAATAATATCTTTAAGGAGACAATTTTGATATCTCCTTTTGCAGCCTTGTATGGTTGGAAGTACTGTTAACACATGTGTTGGCTCGTGGAAGGATAGGTAAAACTGCTCGGTCCTACTCTCATGAAGGAGAATTAAGATCAAATTTGGATAATAAGAAAGTGTATTAATTTTTATATGTCTATATAGAAATCATATTTTGATCCCCACCGATGACCTCTGGAGTTTGAGGTTGGGGATTTTGTTTTCTTACAGGTATCACCCAGTCTTGGGAATCGACATATATGGAGGAAATGGGTGTTGTCACCTCACTTTTTAGGGTGATTTGAGATTCTCGATATATTCTATCTTGTATCCTATCATTTTACACTACATCAGAGGCATCAAAAAATGTACGATTTATTCCACATTTCACAACTCCACTAGAATCTTGTCAACCCATCTGAAACTTTTGATTCTTTGGAAGTTGATCTAGATTCCCAAGGTTCATTTTCAGAGTATTATATATGAATCATCTACCATATGATGAAGGATATCCATGGATGTTATATCCCTCATGTATGGGTGATATGGATATACGTTCGTGTACATGATGATACATGGGTGCATTTGTCGATGTACGTATGGGCTCAGTGCCTAGGTTTGTTTATTTGACCATATTTCTCCTCCAATGGAAGTTTAAATCAGAGATGAGTTCCTTTGATGGGATAATAATATAAGAACCTAGGTTTTATATTAGGTGTGTATCTTTTTAAATTTTGTTATAATTCATTATTTGGGGTCTAAAATAGATTCCTAGTGAGTTTGCGATGTTTTTGGGGGTGTTTGGGGTTTATTTAAAACTAAGAACATAGTTTTTGGGAGGAGAAGGCATGCCTCATGGTTAGTGGAAACAATGAAAGGTAGACCACATATGTAGTTATAACCGTGTGAGACTGGATATTGGGGTGATGAAGGGAACTTGGTTTTCCCTTACCATACCCCAAGGGTCACATGATCTTGTAAAAAACTACAGAAATGTCACAATGGTGATTCGCATGGTTGGTGCATTATTTCCCTAACCAGGAAGCCTAACCATGTGAAATTCCTATTGTTATAGAAGATGATATGTGTTTGGTGCATATTTTTTATAACCTTTCATCCAAACCATGTATCTCGAGTTTTTGGGTGATTTTGTGATTTTATTCTTAAATGTTTTGTTTTAATCCACCCCACATTTCTATTCTGTTTCTAGTGAATAACACTACTTTTTTCTATATTTTGGATCCATCTTCAAGCCTACCCTAGGAATGGAAGGAACTCTTATGTCTAAAGACCAATCTATCTTCCATTCATCTCAACATATTCCTCTCGGTACATTCTTAATTCCTTTATAATCATTCTCGGTTATTTTTCCTATCAATCAAAATATTAAGATATTGTCTTATATTCTATAATTTCAAAGAATTGATTCTTTCATTAGATATAGTGAAAACTAGGATGAAAAATAGGATTATATTGAATGAAGAGAGTTGTACGAGTATGGGGTAGGTGGTATATAACTCATCCCTCAAGTTTCTTCATTATATAAATTATCTTGTGTACAAGATGATTTTATTGGGAATCATCAATTTAATTTATATTCCATTATGGCAGTCATTAAAACAGTGTTCTATGACCCTTGTAAAATATGTTATCCATCATTGGTGGTTATTACCAAAATTCCAACCACCCCATGTATGGTGTTTTCCATAATTGGTCGTTGAGTGGTATGAAATGTTAGTATGATCCACCACTCAGTTGTGCCAAGGCATGACCCAGTTAAAGGTAAGCCATGCATAATTAAATGACCTTTGAATAGATAAATGACTAGTACCATGTATTCTTATCACTTGACCCACATAAGTTATGTGATTCATCTAAATTGATGTGTGTTTCAATGGAAAATTAGAATGTATACAATGTCCATGACTTGGAATAACTGAACGAAATTGAAGAACTAGATTTCATGTCCGTAGAACACCTTTCCACGTATATGAAAGTTACTGGAGTGAACCTTATTAATTGAATGTGATGTATAAAATTTATCTAAATCATTGTATGTAATTGAGATTCCTTGTAACCTGTATGAATGTCCTGGAATAAAACTCTTGGATTATAAAATGGTTTAATTATTACTCAGACTGAATTTGTAAATTAAATAATTGTAAGGTTCTATTTTATATGGATCATAAAATAATTATAGGAGTCGCATAACTGAGTTAACATTTCGATTCCTCAGGGAATTCATTGAGCACACAAGGATTCCATTCTGATTCAAGGATAATGGTTTCCAAGGGTGAGGCCCTCCTTGGAACTAAATCGTTGTATATTTGTGTATTCCTAGTATGATGTTATATGATCCCTCCTTCATTATTGTAGGGCTACATGGATACACTCCTTGGATCATTCTTGTCTTCTATAGAAAATAGGTGCATTGGTTACATCCTCAGACAAAGCCATTTATTATTGTATATTTTACCTAGGCTTAGTTAGTTTCATTATTGTGGAATGACTTGGACGAAAATCCTTGGATAACACACTTACTCCTATAGCTAGGCTAAAGTTTCAACCATAGTTGGATTGACCCTAGAGGTAATGGTTTCCTTGGATATTACCCTGTAAAATCTTAATTAATAATATTATTATGGATTACTTATTACACCTTGGGTCCTTCACTATTTATCATATTAGGATGTCAGTTCTGGTATTACCTCACATGACATACTTATATAAACTGAAACAAAATTAATTAATGAACTAGTATGATGTATAGAAACCAGTTGAGGATTAAATAGGTACTTGGGTATTTAATTTACTGTACTAATTTATTTTATTTATTAATTATTTCACACTATTTCAATTTATATTACAAGTATAAGATGTTATAAACATCATTGGAGGTGGATTAAAGAGATTTATCTCACACACAATCTATGCCATCATTGATATGCGTGCAGATTACATGTATACAAGTGTTAAAAAAGGGAAGCATAACACATCAGACACTTTATTTCTTGATTTATTAGGATAGATATGGTGTAAGATGACCAAGATAGATCTCATGATACTTGGGATAGCTTTGGATTCATTTTTTATACTTTTTTATATCATTTATTATCTGATGCTTTGTATCCATGTTTTCCATTTTCATAGGTACATGTCATATTTCATCATCAGCTTTTGTATAATAGTATTAGTTTCACTTGTTGTTTATTATTCATGTATTTTATTTTTGTTCCACATTGTTATATGTTTGTAATTCTTTTTCAATTTACCTATTATCATATATATTCGATGTGTTATACTTTGGTAATGGGGGCATAGTCACCCCACAAACACACCCAGGCCCTCACTACTATTTGAAAGCCTCTGAAATTCTAGGATATGTGCTTGAGTCCAAGTGACCCACTAGGATTAGAGAACCTCTAAGTGGAACATAAGTCTAGGATACCAAATAAAGGATTTTGAAAGTGTGAATGGTAGAGGGGAGGGGTTTCCTTTTATAAGTGGGATAAGTGAAACGCTAATAATATTTTAAAATAAAAACGGGTCCCCAAATATTTCACATTCCAAAAGTTTCTAAAAAATGATCTGTTCTCGAACCTAGATGATATAGGCTCAAAAAATTTCTACAAAGGGGTGTTGAAAATTTTGGGGACATTTTAACCCTTATATTTTTTGTTTTAAAATTGATAAATCTATTTTTATAATTACCGTAATGAATTTTTTTTATTTTTTTTACTATTGATTGTGGTAAAAATATAATATAGAATTTATTAGATAATAAAAATTATTTTAATTAATGATATGGAATCCATTTTTCCAAATTCAATTGATATAAGTGGGAAATTTTAATTTAAAATTATTCCCACAGAAGTTATGATAAAACTATTTTTGAGAGGGAAAATTATCAAAAATTTTAAAAAATATTTTATTTTTCAATATATAATTCATTAAAATGAACTCAACTGGATTAATAAATATAAAATTAAACTAGTTTTACTTTTAAAATCAACTAAAAAAATTTGGATTTTTGTAAATGCTTTAAATTAAATAAAAATTCATAATAAAAACCAGTATTTTTAACTATTCATAATAAAATTTATATTTTCAGAAAATTCATAAAAATTAAATCAAATATAATTTTTAAAAGGTTATTCTAAAATTAAATTAATTTTTAAATAAATTTTCTAAACATATATGAAAATAATTTCAAAATATGTGCACAAACAGTGAATTTTTTTTTGAAAAACAATGTTTTAAAGCATAAAATTTAATTTATTCTTATTAATTGTCTAAAAAACATAAAATGAAAGTTAAAAATGTTACCTAATATATAAAATATAATTTTAATTAAAATAAATCATTAAAATTTATATGATTTATTTATTCAGTTAAAACAAATTTGTGCTCATAAAAATAGTTTTCACAGAGAAATTTCCTTTATTTAGATTTTTTATAATTTATAATTAATTGGACACTAAAAATTTCATTTTATGTACATGTGTGAAACATATATTTTCATAATTTAGTTAATACAATTCATACATTCTATTCAAAAGTCTAGGCGATAACTATAATATTAATTAAAAATATTACAATAGTAAATAATGTTTTGTTTAAATGCTATGTTGCATATAATACTATATAAACACAATGTTGTGCGTAAAAAAAATAAAAAAATCAATGTTTCATGTAATGAAAAATATCAAAGAGATTAATTTTTTTGTAAAAAATTATTTCATAAAATCTCGGGGTGTTACAAGTGCTATCATTTGTTAATTGATAATAAAAAACTACACCAGATTCCGGACTAGTCCTAGTGAAGGTTCTTCATGATGCTATTCAACTATCTCTTGTTATGGTGAAGAAGGAGACTCTTGGAAAACCTATTTTTTCATTATCAGGTTATTCGATAAAAAATTTATACTTCCTATTGGATTCATATTTATCAAATGTAAAATCTCTTCTTATGAAACCCTTAGAGAACCTAAGATGGTTAGCACATAGTTTATACCAATTAACAACACTTGGATAACCTTTGAAAATAATCCTAATAACCATGTGTTTAAATAATTCAATTTCAATTTATGTATAACCTAAATAACCTATGATATTTTCCCATATCATCATGATCAATTAGGAGCCCTTTCCCTAAAATAGACCAACTTCATATGCCCTTAAAGTAATTTATTTTTAATGTATGCATCAAATGCAAGATTTTTTACAAGGAGTGTACTATCCATTATAGAATACATTCTATTTTTAATGTATTATTTCATCATATCTGTAGTGAATTTATAAATAATAATGGATTCATCCCAAAATCTAAAGTAATAACATGCCTTATAAAGAATACTCATATTGTAAATTAATATAGAAATAGATCACTCAATACAGGAACACTCAGAGCATATTTCATATAAAAATTCATGAATTATACTACCAATACAGAAACAAAATCCTTTTCATTAACCATATTTGACCAATATAAACTCTCCAATTGGTAGGTAATAAGGATCAATATCCTATGGGTTTTACCTACACTTACTACTGGAAAGTTGTACTAGGTCATAAAAAATCCTCCAACTCCATGATCACACCTGGGATACCTTTTATTCTATAGGGGATATTGGTGTAATGATATAATATAATATTATATGTAAATCAATATCTCGATAAAATAATCTATTCCAAAGAAATAATACATTGATATATTAAATCCCTCTATATCTTAGGCACCCACCTAACTTTCAGACTTTTATAGCACCTTCATGTGTTTGTATCATCATGTCTCCTACATGATTTATCCAATAGATTTTATTATTCATAAATATTACATTTCACTATCTCACATACATAATGTTAATAGACCGTTGTTTCACACAACAAAAATTAAAAGATTAAATTGATTTATTTAACTATTTTTTCCAATACTATAATTGGTTAAATTTAATGCTTATTCATTGTCATGTCCCTATTTAGTTGTCAATGGCCCAAAATATCTACCATATAGTTATTGAGATTGAAAGTTATTATTATTCAGTAAGATTATTTTGAAATTCCTCTCTTTATAAAATAGGTTACACCTAATGGAATTTTATATAGATTTGGAAATATTGGTTTTTTTTATTTGGCCCAAAAATTCTAATCCCGTCCAAGTGTTTCCCTAGTAAAATTGTGTCTACATACTCATTTTTCAGACTCACGTTAATATTTCTGATTTCAATTATTATCTTGTTGAACTCAATTAAATTATTCCCTATAGATGTCTTGGAATTAATTTTATAAAGTTGTGAAACTTGTATTTCATGTATAACCACACAAAAAATGATTTAGGTATATACAAGGACTCAATTTTCTGCTCGGTTGCAAACGTATAGGGTTCAATAGTCAATTATCTCAAGAATATACCCATAAAAAAGAGTATTGAAACATTGTGTGCGCTGTTTTTCACCAATGAAGGAATATCCACTAGTGTGGTTTCACACCTAGGGACATGGACTTCTACCTCATTCTTAGGTCTACATAGTGAATCATCAAGTTCTTATTGAAAAAGAATAACCTTTTCTCTTCTTATCTTGATGTTAAAGAATCTTTTTGTATTAGATTTTTGAATATGAAATTTAATATAAAAACTCTTGGACTGACACCAATTGTGAATGTCTGGGAAATCATAAATTATGGAATTAAATTATCCTAAATTCCCAAAATCAGATCAAAAACAAATAATACAAATTCAGACATCAATTGAAAAATCAATCCAAATTTTTTCCAATGTTGATTTTTCTAATACAGTTAAAATCCAAACTAATAAAAAAATCCAAATGAACAATGAAAAAGGAACCACTAAATTTAAAAATATTTCAAATAATCCCTATGTGTGGCGAACAAGACTTTCTATTAAGAAAAAGTAGATAAAAATTATAGAAGGTACTCATTACGACCTTAAAATCCAATAATTGTCACATATATCATAGAAAATACAATAAGTGTTGTATAAATGTATAATAAATGAAATAAAATTAAATAAAAACAGGTAAAGGAAATATGTTATCAGGCCTTTAATCTCTTCAAATTTTATCAATCTACTCCACATATAACTCCTATCAAGTCTCATTTTTTCCTTCTTCATCCTCCATCACTAGCCCTCATATTTCCATTCTCTCACTGTCTTTTATTTCCTCCCTCTTGATAACCCTATATATCTTAGAAATATTGAAATATAGATTTTATTAATTTTTGATAAATCACTTTAGGTTAATTTAACCTCATAATTTTTGAAATGAATGGTTCCCATCAATCTACAAGTTTGTTAAACTATAAATAATACCAAACTAATTAATAGATCAACCAAATTAGTTAAAACAACATGAAAATGATTCTTTATGTACACCATTTCCATTTCTCTTAGTATAGGAGATTTGTAGGGTATAACTCTTGGTTCTTTTGGTATTAATATTATTGAGTAGAAACTACATAAAAATTTTGTGTTTCAAAGTATATTAGGATGTTTGAGTAAAAAAAATATTATGTTGAGTAGAGACACTACTATGTCGAGTATAAATTATAGTGTATTGAGGAGAAACAATATGGAACACTGTACCTAAATTAGAACCATCCAGAATAAACTAAGTATTACTTATTTCTTCAATGCAGTAGACCTCACCCTAATACAATTTGAATTTAGTAGGTAGAACATAATAGATTACAATGTATTAAAATTGTGTACATTAAAAATTATACCCCAATGAATGTTTTTGAATTATTTTTAAAAAAAATATTAAATGAAATGTAATTTATAATGATTCTCGTACATTCCATATTCTCAGAGTCTTCATTGGGAAAATTTCATCTCCTAAAAGATATAAGAAGAATCAAATTTGAGAAGGAATATTATGAATGGATTCCACGTTATAATTTTAAAAAAATATCATTTAAAAGTTTAAATTCCTAAAAACATCTTAAAATTTATAGAACATTTGAGATTATTTATTTTAATAGTTTATAAAGAGTATTAAATTTAATTTCAACAACCTCTTATGAATTTTCATT
This sequence comes from Viscum album, assembly GCA_963277665.1. Taxonomy (NCBI): domain Eukaryota; kingdom Viridiplantae; phylum Streptophyta; class Magnoliopsida; order Santalales; family Viscaceae; genus Viscum; species Viscum album. The sequence continues at coordinate 1,737,993,041 of OY728151.1, forward strand.
ATTAGTTTTATTTTGATGAATAGAGTAATTCTATATTTTTCACCAATTAAATGAGAAATACAGTATGAAAAATTCATATTAAAGTTGTGAAATTACAAATTTTTACTGGAGAATTCATATAATCACATCAATTGGGACAATTATTTGAAAGTTCCCCTCTTTATATTGACACTTATGGTATTCTTTATGGATCCGGAGCATCCTTTATTTGTACAAATAATTTTCATTATCCCATGAAATGAATATGGAAAGAGAATATTTCATGCAATCTCAAAGCATGATTTTTTATGTATTCAATACTAATACTAGAGACTCTCAGTATTTAGTTTTTTACATAAATAAAGAATATAAGGTGAAATAAAATTTATTTATTATTTTAATTTTTTTACTGAGAAAAATAAAATTTTAATATATGTATGCACAATGTAATAATGTTAAGTTTATTTGAATAAAAGCCACATCTGAAGGGCTATATCAACACCATAGTGTCCATTCTTAGTATGTTGTGTCATTTTTCATAGGTGGATATGACCATGATGTTATATGATGGAATGGAAAGGGTGATTTATTGTCATGGAAGCCCAAGTATTTTTAGAAAACACTACACTCATCAACTATAATGGGAGTCATGGGGTTGCAATAGAACTAATAGGTAATTTATATAAGTCTTGATTAAAGGATCATTAACACTAATACATATGAATAAAGGGACATTTTTTCATAGTAAATTGACAAACATTGTTTGGGAATCATGACTAACTAATGTGAATTTAATTTATTCATGGTCTAGACAGGGTAATAAATTCAATGTAAATTATATATATGTTCTATTTTTGGTTCCTAAATGTGAAAACATCATGAATGTGTAGCACTTCTCATATTTATATCTAGTTATATGATGTGATTTAGAGGTTGTGAGGAGTATTTGTATTAAGGTAGAAGAAAGAGAGCAATGACACATAGTTGGATCTAGTTAACCAACCATGGTCACTTGATCAGATATACCTCTCATCTATCTATATTGATCCCATAATCCATGTGTTTGATATCCAGTTGAATGAACACTAATCCTCCATGTTGATCAAGGATAAAAAATATAATTTTTTCACGGTGGAATGTTATATCTCCCTCCCATTCTCGATCTCCATACGGTCTTCTCTAAACATTTATCTTTACCAAATCTCATATCTTTAGGGTTTTTAATTTTGAGGACCCCATGATTTTATAATGCATGATTTCCCTTTTTTGATTCTTCATATATGAACAACAAAAAATAGCGATAACTGCCTATTCCTTAAAAATTCATATAATATTAACTTTTAAGAGAGTAAATTAAAATTGAATAAACATTCATGTTTCAATTTAGTTTATTGATTAATTGTTTTTGTTTATTTAATTTATTATTATGTTACTTGTATTTTAACTTTTTAAAACTTTTTATTTGCTGTAAAAAATAATTTTTTTAAATAATTATCTCAATACATTCGGGATATCTAGTATGAGGTCCTTTATTAAAAAAAATATTGCTACAAATTAATATTTTTTCATTGTTTTTTGAATTTTATTGGTTTTTTTCAAATGGATTCATTGGGTCTAAACATTACCTAATAAATATTTATGATTTTTATTGTTTTAGCATGAGAATAATGTGATTGTTTTCTTCAGGATTTCTGTTAAATGTTATATTTTCTAATTTTTATAGATTTAATTTTTTTCATGTCTTTATGTGTCAATGTTTTACCACTATGTTTTTATCATAAGTTTTTTATTTTTTCAGTTGTAAGAAAAAAATCTTGTTACAAATTTAATGGTTATGTTATTATTTTTATATTTTATGATTCATATATTGATTTGGTTTTCTGAACATATTTTAATCTTGATATATAATATAATATTTTATAATCGATAATTTTTTTATTAGGTTGACATATATGTTGATATTTGAGTTTTGTTTTTGTTTATTTTCTGTGTTTTTTCTTTTGATAGACATAAATATTTGATAAAAAATTAACATTTAATATCTTGTTTCATAGATGATAGTCTATGTTATATAAATTGAGAAAATTAATATCAGACATACAATCCATGAACCATCACAAACAAACCATATCACCACATGTCCATTTATAAAAATAAAATCCCAAGGGATCCCCATGATTTAGAATTCACTAAGAAATTTCAGAAGAAACATTAGATGCACCATAACCTATCCAAATATTTTCACATTCAATGTTCTTATCATGATTTAAATCATAAAAATACACAGAAATATTCATGCATTCATTGTGACCCATGATTTCATACTCATGAAAGATGAGTATACAACACCAGTTTGGAAAACACCAATACGCAGGTGGTGATGAATCCTATTTATTTGTGTTGATGTTTAATTTTTTTTTTCAATATCTTTTGAAGTTAAAATTCAATGAGGCTTTAATTGTGAAAATTGTGGAACTAATCTGATGTCCAAAATATACACATCAATTATGATTGGGGATGATCCATTGTTCTCAAAAATAATGTCCATGTTAAATATATGGACATTTTAAATGAATATTGTTTGTGGAAATGGAGATTCATTCTTGGTATAACACTTTATTAAGAATTTCACTATATGGGAAATGACCATGTATTTTTCATGGTTTTTATCCAAAAAATTATCCCACCACACATTATCCATCCAAGAGGACTGAATGCACTTCTTAGGTAGGATGTTGACTCCCTATATAGCCAGCATGTGTGGATGATAGTGTGAATGTGCATAGGTACACCACTAGAAGGTGAAAGGGAGATGAGGAATGCCTCTGTGCATAGTGTTATGGTGGTGGTGAAGGATGTCAAAATGAGTTAGTGCCTACGAATGGTCGGGAGTTGACCCCATTCTCACAACTGGGCACTCCCAGTGTAACTTTGTTATAAAAGGAAGAATTATAATGGTTTATTAATAGATTTTGGATAAGGATTTTTGTTACTTTTGATGATCATTAAATGTAAGAAAAGAACACCAACCATCTGATGAGATCTCCTAGATACATTCGACCGAGTCTGGTAGTTGTTTTCAAACATGAGAACATCTAAGAGTTTTTATTCATTTGGTTTTCTATAGGCCACATCTCCATTTGACCGAGTTGAATATTCCAGGTATAGTTTGCTTGTTTTGATGATTTGGATTAGAGAGAATCAACATATAACTTTTATTGCACAAAAGAGAAGTGATTAAACTACTAAGACACATTGTGGAGAAAAAATAGTTTACAAATATGATGACTATCATCATGACATGAATCCATTGAATAAAAGAACAAATGCTTGTATGTGATTATTAAATAAATGATGTTGTCGATATTTTGTATAAATACCTCAAGATAATGGTATTTTCTTGTTGAGGTGTGGAATGAATATCCGAGTGATTTTTTAGAGATCAATGACAGAAGCAAAGAACTCAAAAGGACACTATAATATCAAATAAAGGTCCATCGATTCATGAAGTGTCTATAAATACCTATGTGATCACATGATGTGTTTTTTATTCCATAAAACTATTTTCTACTTTAAAACATTTTTTTGGAAAAAGATAAACCAAACCAACATATACCATTACTCGAAGAATACATATTCATCACATATTCTGTTTTACATGAAGAGTTATAGAATACTGCATGTATTTTCATTTTTATTCTTTATGAGAGTTTCAGATGAATTAGTGATTGAAATATTATGAGGATATTTTATTCATGATGATAAAATGTGACAAATTTTCACATGATATTCTTATGTGTAGTGATAGTGTTTTTTAGTTTGGAGATATAGATAAAATAGAGTTATGCAAGCTATCCAAGAATTCCCAATTATTTTCATGCATACATAAAATAATATGCATGATTAATGTTTATATAGTTACATGAATAATTATTGAATTTGGTTTTTTAAATTTTATTTATGTCTGTGCATGCATTATTGAATGTGGAGGAGGTATTGAGTGATATGCTTGCATGAATGTAGTATGAGATGTTAATAAATAGTACATAAGAGAATTTTCAAGAAATTTTACTAATGCATGAATAATGTTAGAAGACCATGAATTGTTTTATAAATACATAAATATTGAGAAATGAATTTATGATATAACTTTCATGTAGTGTTATGTGAATATTTCAAGACAAGTGAAGGGAATAATTTCAAATGGTATATACTATAGTGATCAGTTTGATGAGTAAAGATCCCTTATTTTGATGATTAATTTCTAGTGAGAAAGATCGGGATTCTTTATGATAGTTGGTAATGTTCCTAAATATTTTACCCAAGCAAGCTAGTTGATATGGATTGTTTGTGGAGAAAGATTTCATCTTGAGGTAGTGAATAAGTAGACTTATTTTTATTTTATATATTTCTATGAAAGGATCAAATATTGTAAATCCCATGAATAATGAATGTCTTTAGTGGGAATTTGATTCATAATAATCCTATAATGGAACTCTAACGAAGGCTAGTGTGATGTTGATAACAATGTGGGATGCAGTATCAATATCCTCTAATGGTGCACATGAGTTGTTCGTGTAGGTGGGAACTTAAAATCTCTAGTGGGACGTTCGAGTGGGACACCATGTCACTCGATGTTGTTGGGAATGAGACTTTTCATGGTTGTGACCATCAACATATAGTGAAAAATCTATAACAAGGGGTATAAATAGGAGCATCATGGAGTATGAATTAGTATAAAACCATGTAAAAATATTGTGTGATGTGCTTTATTTATGTTCTGTATTTCAAACATGATCCACTCATCCAAATAAGTGATAGTTGTTTTAATGGGGACAAATAAAGGAAAATAATTCTTCAAAAAAAGGCCACAACTGATTCACCACCTCTCTGTGTGGATGCATGTTCCATTAGACACTTCAATTGGTATAAATATAAGTCCATCTCTTGTTTGTTATACTTTATTTATCTAGTTGTTTATATAAGATGTATATGATGTGAATATTTGAGTTTGAATAATATTTAGAAGATTTTCATATAAAAAAGTCTATATATAATTATTATGTTATAAATGTTGATGTTTTAATCATGTTTCATAAAAAGAGGAGGATAATAGTGTCAAATAATATGAAGAATAATTTAATAATAAATTAATATCAACTTTTACATGAAGGAACTAAGAGTTGTAATTGTTCATTGAAATCAGTTGATTATAATTTTGATAAATCAAGTTCAAGATTTCATAATGATATATTCAATACTAAAATTATTTAACATTTTAAGAATTTTCCTAAATAAGTGGTCACATGTATTATCATACAATTAATTTAACATTAGGATGAAAAATTACAATTGGAATAAGAGGCTCATTTATGGAAGAATCATTTGATAAAAAATCATTCATATCCAACAAGCTCACAAAACATATGAAAATAAATGAAGAACCAATATCTATATTCAATGAAAGATATGATGGACGTATCAAAGAATTGAAAATTAATATTTATTTGATTTTTTTTAAATTTTTCTTATAGAAGTTATCCCTGAAGAAGAAATCTGTATATTACATCTATGAATGTTAAATATGCTCAGTATAACATAAATGAAGAAAAAATCAAGGATCTTGATAGTTTATTAATGAAGGAAAACCAGGATTATTAATATGAGAATTATAATTGATGATTAAGTAAAAATAAATAATTAAATATATTGAAGACGATAAGTCCGACTTCAAATAAAAAATTATATACATAGAAGTAAAACTAATAAAAATGCAAGTGGAAAAAACTGAGACTTCTAGAGTTTTTGTAAAAATAAGTTATGCCAAGGAATCATCTGATAAGACTCTTATTTATAAAAAGACAATATATAAGGGCAAGAAGTGTGGAATTAAAAGTTTTTAAAAGATAATTTCAATGTGGGATAGAATACAAGATACGCCATTTGGCCTTAAACAGGCAATATAATCTAAATATTTAATTGTGACAATTATAACCTAGACATTAAATTAGTTGGAATGAATAGTATTAGCGACATTAAGAAATATATAATGGTAATAAAAATTTATAATGTGTTAATAAATAATTTGAAAATTAGTACTATATTTTTAGTAAATTCATTCTATTAGTTATTTAGTAAATCACATTTATTCATCAAAAATTTATTCTTCAAAAAATGGTTTTTATTTATTTTTTATCAAAATGAAATAAATAATTTCTTAAAAATTTTGAAACGTTATTTGATAAAAAGAAATTCATTTATGAAATCATCATATAAACTTTTTCATATGGTTATTTTTTTTGAAAAGATCAAATTTTCAATGAATTGTGAGAAATACAAGTTTTCATTAAAATCTGTTTTTTAAATACATGGTAAAATTATTATTTTTATTTTTAAAAAATTTAATTAGTCAATTTTTAATTAAAATAATACAATTATGGTTTTTTTATTGGGTTTATACTTTTATTTAGTATAAAATCATTTTATATTTCAAAAGAATAATTTTTCCAAAAAACATTTTTCTATGCGTTTTTATGGTTTAATTTTATATTAATATCTGAAAATTTGATGTCTTGAATATTGAAAAATGGATTCCATATAAGGAATCATATATTAAAAAAATATTAAATAGGTCCATTTTTTTGGATAATACAGATAGTAAACAAAGTAATTTTTATTACAACGGTTAAGGATAAGTCTAGTAATTATGGGTAAAATAATATTACAAGGACTCAAAAATGACCCTAACACTTATCTAGGTTTTATTGGAAGATAATTTTTCGATCAAAATCATCCATGTTTCAAATTTATGTCATATTTGAGCCACTTTGTTGACATTAAGTCCTTTATAGAATTTCATTTTAAGAAAAGTAAAACATGTCACACTAGTGTTTTTAATAAGCATAACATTTTAATATATATGGATATCTATAAGCTATGTTCAACCATAAATATTATGTTTAAAAATAAAATATTTATATTAATAATGATAATTTATTTTTAATTTTTAGGGAATAAATAATTACCTTAAAGTCATTCACAACGATGAGAAAGTAATTATTAAATTAATGGAAAAATCAAATATCTGATATTAAAAATATTAAAATAAATATAATTTAAAATATTCAAATAAATACATGAATTATATTTATAACTATGACATTTAAATGATATAAAAAATGTATGTCTGAATTTGACACTTTTTTGATGTTTTTAAGGTCCCAGTGATGAATAGTATTGAATTTGATGATAATGAGATTTCATGAATATAATAATCTTTTAAATTATTAATAAAAACATAAAAATATTAAAAAGTTCATAGGGGATAACATATGGTATAAAATTTCATCCACTATTCATTTATGGTCTATTTTGAACTAATTTTCACTGGATTTGTCTTATTATAATTTATTATTTTGTGAAATTCATAAGCTGCCCCTCACCTTAATTATAAAAGGGAACCACATCCATCACATAATATCACCAACTTGATCCATATAGCTCAACCACACTTGACCAAATTATCATATATGATTCCATGTACACATTCTATAGGTTATTATATCACCAAAAGACCAATTCCATGATACTTAATGGATACATCAAGGAGGTGATATTAAAGAGATAACTTCCATAAACTACCTCTCTAAATTATTTTTCCTATTCTATATTTTAATTACCTAATTCATCCATAAAGAAACAATAAATCTAGTAGCATGTATATATTTTAATGTTATTTTTATAATAGAATGTGTTCTACCCATACTTCCTCTCATATCCTCTTCTTAAAAGAAAGGAAACCATTATAGAAATTACAACAATTTATTGTCTCTATGGATAATGGCTTTTCATTTTTCATTTCCAACATAAAGGATGAGATTAATAAAATTGTTATTGTTAAATAAAATTTTAATAAGTATATGATATATTATTTAATAACATGGAACTAATATATAGATATGATGTTAAATGAAATGAAACTAATTTTTTTTGTTCTGATAAACTAGCAATATAAACATAAAGGCTATAATTAATATGCTATTTAATGATTCACCCCATACAAGAATGATAAATGATATATGGAACCACATAAACAAATTAATGTGCATTAATAACATATAATTTCACTTATGTAGTATTATTACCATTTGACATGAACATACATGAATATTCCCAAGATAACCAACCATGAAACCTTGAAATGAACATCACCAAAACAATGATTTTAACATTTAAAACTCATCAAAATTCTGATAAATTATCATAATAAAATTTTAATAATTAAAATATATGATTAATAGTATCATCATTAATATAATTTTTTTTATCCCTGATAATAAGTTCAATTTTATAATTCATTCATACATAAGATAAGTACACATTAACTAAAAAAACCTCATTTTAAATATTATAAATATTAACTTTCTATGATTTTTCGTTAAATTACATTTCTAAAATTATTTTTTATGAATATATTTATATAGATATGAATGTTTTAAAATGTTAATTTTTTAATTTCTCTCAAATGTTTTCAATGGGTAAAATTTTTATGGTTTTAATTAAGGGGCTCGCTTTTGGAAAATCTACTTTTAAAATATATTTAAATATACTTCAAAAGGAATTATTATTCATATACATGGAATGAGTATATTTTCCAAAAATTCATGATCCTTAATGTTGAAATGTTTCATTTATAATATTTCTTGTTTATTTTCAAGGAAACTTATTTCCTTTTTATATGCATAATATTCATTTAAGATGAGTGATATTCCCCATGTACTATTTTTATGATTCAATTATTAATGTTTTATGATTATGTTACGGTTATTGGGATTTTATATGATGATTGGTAGTGTCACGAACCAGATCTGGTCGCCATCAATCCGGCACCAAACCCGGACAGTGCCAATACCCAAAGGGAATTCCCTATCCCCACGGGCTGGCACAAGTGCCCGGGTATAACGACCCATACTTTACATACATTGTTAATACTTCAAAATTGAAGCACACTTATTACAACATATGACAAAACCACAAAGGACCGTATAGGTATAGTGTCTTTAGAAACTGGGAAACATAAACAACTGGTTCATAAATCTTCTACAATGTCTCCCATTTATTTCATCATATCTAGGGTCCCTTTTAGCATATTCTACTTAATATCCATCTTCCGGGCCTGGGGAAAAGAAAACATAAAAGGGTGAGTTCAAATGCTCAGTAAGGGCAAATAAAGGAAATAAAAATCATATCATATCTTTTTGAAAATCAAAACCTGCAAAAGAGATCATAATATCTTAACATGGAATAAATCATAGAAGTGAAAATGAGATCCCCATAATCATAACATAAAACTTGAAACATTGTGTCATGCACACATAATCATGGAAAATCATTTCTTGTTAGTCATGACTCATTACCAAGACTATCTTAGTGGACAAAGTCCCTTTCTGAACCGAGTCACCCTCGTTCCAGTCCTGTTTCACTGAACCGGTATAACCTACCGTTCCAGTCATGTCTATCTCATGAGATATAAAATCATTATCCAATGCATTGGAGGGAGATATAGGTCCCACCCATCTTATAATGAATCCTTTCTTATATGTGCCACATAATCATAAACCATACATCATAGTGTAACCCATGTAATAAAAATGGGATTCCTAAACAACATGAGATCATAAAACAATTCATATAAGATAAAGGAATTCATAAAAATGTTTCCATCACAACATAATCAAATCCATGTAATAATAGGGATAAAAACATAACCCTTTTATTATCTTAGATGGAAAATAATTTTGATAAAATACTTGAACTCCATTCTTGAGGAAAATATCCTTTCTACTTCAAAAACATTTTTCCTTTCATAACATGTCATATGACTTTAAAATAAAAGAAGTTGATTAAAAATAAACTTGAAAACTTGTAAAGGAAGTTTCTTGGAAATTATGTTTTAAAAATTCATTCATGCCGTATAAGTTAAAAAAAACATTCTTCGTACTTTTGTCAGAAAAGTCAAAAAGTACCTCGTACGAAAAACGACAAAAGATTCCTTTCATACATATTACTAAAAACTCACCAAATGGTAAATATGTATTTAAACAATTGTAGGTGGATGGAAATAATATTACATATTGATGAAACATGTATGTGGATGATAAAATACACCCCAGTAAATACTTACGAAAAAAACAATCTCGGATAAAAATGAGATTGTGATATTTCCCTTACCTTTGGTCCTATTTGCTTTGTACGTGTCCGAAGCTCCTGTATAATGGTTTAAATAATGTTATTGACTTATTCCAGAATCATACATATTGATATGATATCATATATGGTCATATTCTTAGCTTCATGTTAGTAATATTTCATTGTTACTTGTTACTCGGGTCTTTATTGCCTTTTGTTCTTATGCGTGTTTTTCCGAATACATTCTTATTCTTCTTTTAAGGTTATAGATACCTTATATCCAGAATGTTATTAGTGTAACATATATCATATTTATTCATTCAATTCATTTATATAATTACTATGTAATGATGATCATGTAGAACGAGTCGCATCACATTGTGGAGACGGTATTCTGTACGTACGTACGAGTGATGATATCGTTCCTATGATCGTGGTACTGTATTGGAGTATATATATATTATTTCAGTATCAATATTACTTTATAATAATCATAAATAGTTACTAATTACACCATTATATCCATCCTTGTAAAGTGACGGTGGAAAAATAGATTACACCACGGCGTGGAGACGGTATTCCGTATGTACGCACGCGCGGTGATTTCATTTTTCCATGGGATGGATAGAAGGTTAATTATGGTTGTTTCATATTTATAATAAAATATCAGTATGTAATTAATACTGATGTTATTACTTTATCATGAAACAACTAAAGAAGAAGAAGTTGAAGAAGAAAGAAATTGAAAAGATCGGTAATGGATATTACCTCTTCTTTGGAACGCCTCTTTGAATCCTCCACTTAGGGAACTAAGATTGGTCTTTGAAGAAGACCATGACCTCTAGGATTATTCTAGGGAAGTGAAGAGGAGAAAATGGCAGGGTTTGGCTGAGCTTGAGTGCTCAAATTGGTGTGAGGAGGAGGGGGAGGAGGTGCCCTTTTATAAGGGAGGAGAGGGGCACCTTAGGAATATCTCAAAATATTATTTTATATTAAAGTCAAAATCGGTTTATAATGGTTCCAAAGGGACTTATTTCGAAGCTAAAGTGGGGATGGGTCAAAATACTATCAACCAATAGGATTTATACAAGTTTAGGGTTTTATTTTAACCTTATCAATTAGATTTAACTCTAAGTGAAATGATTTAACTTTTACCGTGTCTTTTTGTTTTCTTTCACTATATGGTTAATACACTTACTATAACATGCCAAACAAACCCCAAATTGTTTATTATTAATATATATATCCTTATCTAAGTTATTTGGCCGAACCTTAGATTTTTAGGAATAAAATAACAAATAATAATATAATATTTCATTTAAAAACTATTTTGTGTCAATTTTGACACTATTTGATATATGATTTTTGTGAAAGTCATAACAGAATTATATGTTCGAATACAGTTGATTAAATCAACATTAATATATCATAGTAACCTAAAAAATTAGTTGAATTCATAAAAAGTCTCAAATTACATTTATTTTGGTGTTTATAACGTCAATTATGTCAATATTTCATTAATAAGATAATTACTGCATCATCATTGTGTCATAAATAAATTACATTATTTAATGTCTAAAAATTACAAATAAAATACCATTATGTAGGAAATCTTTTTATCTTTCTAATGAATATTTATAGTCGAATTTATCTTATGTATAACCCCATATTAAAAATGATTTACTTATTAAACATTGATTTTAACTATTTTAACCCTTCTTTAAATAAATTAATAATAAATGTCCTAATCTAATCCAAGTGGGCCTAAATGGTCATATATTATTCCTAAGTTTGTTTTTTGGTCGAATTACACTTGTCCAATAGAATTAGGACATGTGTTAGGGTAATATTAATATCATATTTACCCTTAGTTACCCTATTTACTATTAACCGCGGTAAAAAAAGTAAAAAGTTACTATTCACCAAAAAATTATTTTTATCTCATTGAACCACATTTTACTTACTGATATCAACCGTGTCTGTAGGATTTTTGAAATTCCATTCAGAGAAGCGGTAAAATTAAGTTTTATGCAAAATTCTGTTTTTAACCTACCACTTAGTGGTTTCACTATTCATCAAAAATTGAAAGTTTTCAGAAAAATACCAAAATTTCACCCTAGGCTAATTTCGATATTCTGAGTCCGAAAATGAAGTCCATTTTGAAAAATAAAATTTATAAAATTTCAAAAAGTGGTTATTACTATTCATAACGGCTAGTTTTAATAGCATATTGTTGTTTAGTGAAACTCGGTATTGCGTACGACGCAAGCTATCGAGGAAGGTCGCGATTGCGTGTAAAGCAAGCCAAGCAAGTGTTGTGTAGAAAAAGATTCCTTTGATGATTTATATAACATAAATGTCTTAGGTGTTACATTCTACCCCCCTTAAAAATAATTTCGCCCTCGAAATTCGTCACTTTGTAACAAACAGATGAGGATACTTCTCCCTCATCATATTCTCAAGCTCCCATGTAGCTTCTTCAAGTTGGTGGATCCTCCATAAAACTTTCACCAATCGAGTGGTCTTGTTTCGTAGGACTTTTTCGCTACGATCCAGAATCTCTATCGGCTGTTCTTCATAAGAAAGATCTTGCTCCAGCGGTACAACTTCTGAGCTGAGTACATGTGAAGGATCTGGTATGTACTTTCTCAGGAGAGATACATGGAACACATCGTGAACTTGAGAGAGATTCAATGGAAGCGCCAATCGGTAAGCTACCTTCCCAACACGATCCAGTATTTCGAAAGAACCGATATATCTAGGGCTCAACTTCCCCTTCTTTCCAAATCTCATAACCCTCTTCCAGGGAGATATTCGTAAGAACACTTTATCACCCACTTCAAACTCTAGGTCTTTTCTTCGGTTGTCGGCATAACTTTTCTGTCGACTCTGAGATTCTCTCATGTGTTGTTGAATAGATCTGACCTTTTCTGCCATTTCATCAATGAGATCAGGTCCTAATAGCTTTCATTCCCCAACTTCATCCCAGTAAGTTGGAGTCCTGCATTTCTTTCCATAGAGAGCTTAATAAGGAGCCATCTGAATACTAGAGTGAAGGATATTATTATAAGAAAATTCCACCAAAGGTAGGTGTTGATCCCAACCTCCTTTGAAATCCATAGAGCAAGCTCTCAACATATCTTCTAGGGTTTGAATTGTTCTCTCAGACTGACCGTCTGTCTGGGGATGATAAGCAGTGCTGAAACTCAACTCTGTATCCAGAGTATGCTGAAGACTTCGCCAGAACTTCGAGGTAAATCTCGGATCCCGATCAGATATAATGGAAAGTGGAACTCCATGCAATCTTACCACTTCCTTTACATATATCCTGGAAAGCTGATCTAGAGAGAAATCCTCTCTAATAGGAATGAAGTGTGCAGACTTTGTAAGACGATCAACTATGACCCAGATAGCATTATAGCCTTTGGATGTTTTAGGAAGTCCTGTGACAAAGTCCATAGTGATGTTTTCCCATTTCCATTCGGGTATGGGTAATGGTTGTAACATCCCCTTAGACTTCTGTCTCTCAGCTTTAACTTGTTGACAAACCAAGCATCGAGAGACATATTCAGCAACATCTCTTTTCATGCCATCCCACCAGAAGTACTCTTTCAGGTCCCTATGCATCTTCGTGCTTCCAGGATGAATAGAGAATGAAGAACTATGAGCCTCATTCAGCAGCTCCTTCTTTAATTCGGGGATGGAATGAACACAAACCCGATTCCTGAACTTTATTATCCCATCACAATCAAGGTTGAATTCAGGAACATTTCTCACCTTCTTTTGTAACTCGACATCTTCTTTCTGTGCCTCTTTAATCTTCACATGTATAGATGGTTGAACATTCATTTGAGAAAGATAAGAATTTTCCCCTTCCATTATAATTCCAAGATCCATCCTTTGTAAATCCATAAATATTGGATCTTTTGTGATCCTCATCATGGATAAACTAGCATGGTCTTGTCGACTTAATGCATCTACCACCTTGTTTGCTTTCCCATGGTGGTAATGGATTGAGCAGTCATAATCCTTAATCAGCTCTAACCATCTTCTTTGGCGCATATTCAGCTCCTTTTGTGTGAAAATATACTTTAAACTTTTATGATCAGTATAAATATCACACCTTTCACCATAAAGGTAATGCCTCCAAATCTTTAACGCAAAGATTACCGCAGCCAACTCCAAATCATGAGTTGGGTAATTTTGCTCATGGATTTTCAACTGTCATGAGGCATAAGCTATCACCATATCATTTTGCATAAGAACACACCCCAATCCCTTATTGGATGCATCACTGTAGATCAAAAACCTTTCTCCACTACAAGGCAGTGTGAGCACAGGTGCACTGGATAACCTTCTTTTCAACTCCTTGAAATTCTCTTCACATTCTTCCGTCCAGACAAACATAACTCCTTTCCGAGTCAACTTGGTGAGTGGGTTAGATAATCATGAAAAATCTTTTACAAAACGTCGATAATATCCAGCCAAACCAAGAAAACTTCGAATCTCAGTTACTGTTTTTGGTCTCGACCATCTTTCGATAACCTCTGTTTTTGCTGGATCCACAGATATCCCCTCTTTTGAGATTATGTGCCCCAAAAATGGAACTTTTTGAAGCCAAAATTCACAATTGGTAAATTTGGCATAAAGCTTCTCCTTTCTCAGGGTCTTAAATATAATTCTCAAGTGATCTTCATGCTCTTCCTTGATCTTTGAATAGACAAGAATATCGTCTATAAAGACTACCACAAATTGATCAAGATAGTCTCTAAAGACTCTATTCATTAGATCCATGAAGATAGTCGGGGCATTAGTAAGACCAAATGGAATCACTATAAATTCATAGTGTCCATACCTTGTACGGAAAGCCGTCTTTGGTATATCCTCCCTTTTGACCCTTAATTGATGATACCCTGAATGAAGATCAATCTTGGAAAAGTATTGAGCTCCGCGTAGTTGGTCAAATAAGTCATCAATGCGTGGGAGAGGATATTTGTTCTTGATAGTGATCTTGTTAAGTTCTCGATAATCAATACAGAGTCTCATTGATCCATCTTTCTTCTTAAAAAATAGAACAGGTGCTCCCCAAGGTGATGCACTAGGGCGTATGAATCCCTTATCAATATTCTATTGGAGTTGCTTCTTCAATTCCTACAACTCAATTGGGGCCATTCTATAAGGTGTCTTTGAAATAGGCAAAGAACCCGGTACGAGTTCTATTGAAAACTCAACATCACGATTTGGTGGAAGACCTGGTAATTCCTCCGGAAATACATCATCAAACTCCCGTACAATGGGCATATTCTTAATCGTGAGTTTCTCACCAACCATTTGAGATAAATAACCTTCATTTAGTGGAATCAAGACCCATATGATGGAATGAAATTCCACTGGAAGGTTATGTTCATCCTTGCATTGATAGACAATCGTAGATTGATCTGGAATATGAAATGTGACTTCCCTTCTTTGGCAATTGATATGAGCTCCCTGTAGAGAAAGCCAATCCATGCCAAGAATCACATCAAATTCCACTAAAGGAAGGATCACATGATTTGCAGGAAGCACTTTCCCACAAACTTCGATCGGAGAAGAATTATAAACGTTTGATGCGACTGTTGTGCCATTAGGTGTTGTCACAGATAACTCAACATCTAATTGTTGAGGTAATACGGTGATACCCTTAGAAAATTCTTTAGAAAAAAAAGAGTGGGTGGATCTAGAATCAAATAAAACATTTGCTACTTTAGAGTGGATGGTAAGTGTACCTTTCCCCACTTCGTTATCGTACTCCACATCGCTGATAGAAATTGCATGTGACTTTCCTTTGTCTTTAGCCTTAAGATTTTGTTGACGTCGACCATCATCATCAACCCTTGGATTTGGGCATTGATTGGCATAATGCCCCATCTCCTTGCACTTGAAACATTGAAGTGTAGTAGGTTCATTCTGTGTATCCCTTCCTTTGTTTGCATCATTAGACATCTTCTTCCCATTATCACGGCATTCAAATTCCCGATGACCTTCCTTTCCACATTTAAAACATTTAATTGTCCCTTTAAGACAAATCCCTCCATGTTTATTTCCACACTTTGAGCATGAGGGAAAGATCATCTTCTTTTCAGTGTGCTCTTTAGATTTTCCTTTGAATTCCATCTTCCTCTTCTTATCAAACCCATGTGACTGATGGGTTACTCCAATCTCCATCTCGACTTTGAGAGCACATCGAATGATTTCCTCGTAGCTATTGAAGTCCCTTATGGCTAACGCCCTTCGACGACTTGGTTTTAAGCCACTAAAGAATCGATCGATCTTACTCTCAGGTTGGATAATAATACCAGAAGCGTACCTTGCAAGTCTTGTAAAATTTGCTTCGTAGGTACCAACAGATTCATCATCCCTTTGCTTCAGTTCAAGGAACTCTTTCTCCATCTTTGTTCGGAGAATACGAGGGAAGTACTTATTGAAAAAAAAGTTCTTGAACTCGTCCCATTCCATAGACTCAATTTCATCCCTTTGCCTCGTATTCTTAATAAGATTCCACCATTGATCAGCATCTCCTTCCAAACGATACACTGCTAGGATGACTTTATCATGCTCAGAACATTGAAGAACTGAAAATATCTTTTCAGTAGTACTAATCCATTGTTCAGCAACTAATGGATCAGTAGACCTGCTGAAAGAAGGTGGACGCTGCCTCATGAAGGATTCAACAGAATGTTGCTCCTTCCTTTGCTCGTTTGGAAGTCCTGCATGATTCATAGCTTGAGAAAGTTGTGTGAGCATGGCTACAAGATTTTTCATTCCAGCTCCCATATTGTTTGGTTTCTCAGGGGGACAATCATTGCATTGCCCATCGCATTCTGCATTAACACGGTTCCTTCGGGTTCCAGCCATTGACGAAAACCAAGAAGAATAGTGTGAGCAACACCAATTATAATAGGAAAACCACATAAATCAAGAATAAAATTTTCATGCTTAAGGACTTATCCTAGGTTATTCAAGTCCATTTCTAAAACACTAAGATTGTGTTCTATGCTTAGATTTATCCTTAGGGTTCTTACTAAGGCTTTCACATCCTAGTTTCCAAAGGTTGACTATACCTTTCCTCTGATTCCAACTATAACGACCCATACTTTACATACATTATTAATACTTCAAAATTGAAGCACACTTATTACAACATATGACAAAACCACAAAGGACCGTATAGGTATAGTGTCTTTAGAACTGGGAAACATAAACAACTGGTTCATAAATCTTCTACAGTGTCTCCCATTTATTTCATCATATCTAGGGTCCCTTTTAGCATATTCTACTTAATATCCATCTTCCTGACCTGGGGAAAAGAAAACATAAAAGGGTGAGCTCAAATGCTCACCATGGGAAAATAAAAGAAATAAAAATCATATCATATCTTTTTGAAAATCAAAACCTGCAAAAGAGATCATAATATCTTAACATGGAATAAATCATAGAAGTGAAAATGAGATCCCCATAATCATAACATAAAACTTAAAACTTTGTGTCATGCACACATAATCATGGAAAATCATTTCTTGTTAGTCATGACTCATTGCCAAGACTATCTTGGTGGACAAATTCCCTTTCCGAACCGAGTCACCCTCGTTCCAGTCCTGTTTCACTGAACCGGTATAACCTACCGTTCCAGTCATGTCTATCTCATGAGATATAAAATCTTTACCCAATGCATTGGAGGGAGATATAGGTCCCACCCATCTTATAATGAATCCTTTCTTATGTGTGCCACATAATCATAAACCATACATCATAGTGTAACCCATGTAATAAAAATGGGATTCTTAAACAACATGACATCATAAAAAAATTCATATAAGATAGATGAATTCATAAAAATGTTTCTATCACAACATAATCAAATCCATGTAATAATAGAGTTAAAAATAGAACCCTTTTATTATCTTAGATGGAAAATAATTTTGATAAAATACTTGAACTCCATTCTTGAGGAAAATATCCTTTCTACTTCAAAAACATTTTTCCTTTCATAACATGTCATGCGACTTTAAAATAAAAGAAGTTGATTAAAAATAAACTTGAAAACTTGTAAAGGAAGTTTCTTGGAAATAATGTTTTAAAAATCCATTCATGCCGTATAAGTTAAAAAAACATTCTTCGTACTTTTGTCGGAAAAGTCAAAAAGTACCTCGTACGAAAAATGACAAAAGATTCCTTTCCTACATATTACTAAAAACTCACCAAAGGGTAAAAATGTATTTAAACAATTGTAGGTGGATGGAAATAATATTACATATTGATGAAACATGGATGTGGATGATAAAATACACCCCAGTAAATACTTACGAATAAACAATCTCGGATAAAAATGAGATTGTGATATTTCCCTTACCTTAGGTCCGATTTGCTTTGTACGTGTCCGAAGCTCCTGTATAATGGTTTAAATAATGTTATTGACTTACTCCAGAATCATACATATTGATATTATATCATATATGGTCATATTCTTAGCTCCTTGTTAGTAATATTTCATTGTTACTTGTTACTCGGGTCTTTATTGCCTTTTGTTCTTATGCGTGTTTTGCCGAATACATTCTTATTCTTCTTTTAAGGTTATAGATACCTTATATCCGGAATGGTATTAGTGTAACATATATCATATTTATTCATTCAATTCATTTATATAATTACTATGTAATGATGATCATGTAGAACGAGTCGCATCACATCGTGGAGACGGTATTCCGTACGTACGCACGAGTGATGATATCGTTCCTATGATCGTGGAACTGTATTGGAGTCTATATATATTATTTCAGTATCAATATTACTTTATAATAATCATAAATAGTTACTCATTACACCATTATACCCATCCTTGTAAAGTGATGGTGGAAAAATAGATTACACCATGGCGTGGAGACAGTATTCCGTATGTACGCACGCGCGGTGATTTCATTTTTCCATGGGATGGATAGAAGGTGAATTAGGGTTGTTTCATATTTATAATAACATATCAGTATGTAAGTAATACTGATGTTATTACATTATCATGAAACAACTAAAGAAGAATAAGTTGAAGAAGAAAGAAATTGAAAAGATCGGTAATGGATATTACCTCTTCTTTGGAACGCCTCTTTGAATCCTCCACATAGGGAAATAAGATTGGTCTTTGAAGAAGACCAGGACCTCTAGGATTATTCTAGGGAAGTGAAGAGGAGAAAATGGCAGGGGTTTTCCGAGATTTAGTGCTCAAATTGGTGTGAGGAGCAGGGGGAGGAGGTGCCCTTTTATAAGGGAGGAGAGAGGCACCTTAGGAATATCTCAAAATATTATTTTATATTAAAGTCAAAATCGGTTTATAATGGTTCCAAAGGGTCTTATTTCGAAGATAAAGTGGGGATGGGTCTAAATCCTATCAACCAATAGGATTTAGACAAGTTTAGGGTATTATTTTAACCTTATCAATTAGATTTAACTCTAAGTTAAATAATTTAACTTTTACCGTGTCTTTTTGTTTTCTTTCACTATATGGTTAATAAACTTACTATAACATGCCAAAGGAACCCCAAATTGTTTATTATTAATACCTATATCATTATCTAAGTTATTTGGCCGAACCTTAGATTTTTAGGAATAATATAACAATTAATAATATTTTATTTTATTTAAAAACTATTTTGTGTCAATTTTGACACTATTTGATATATGATTTTTGTGAAAGTCATAACAGAATTATATGTTCGAATAAAGTTGATTAAATCAACATCACTATATTATAGTAACCTAGAAAATTAGTTGAATTCATAAAAAGTCTCAAATTACATTTATTTTGGTGTTTATAACATCAATTATGTCAATATTTCATTAATAAGGTAATTACTACATCATCATTGTGTCATAAATAAATTAAATTATTTAATGTCTAAAAATTACAAATATAATACAATTATGTAGGAAATCTTTTTATCTTTCTAATGAATATTTATAGTCTAGTTTATCTTATGTATAACCCCATATTAAAAATGATTTACTTATTAAACTTTGATTTTAACTATTTTAACCCTTCTTTAAATAAATTAATAATAAATGTCCTAATCTAATCCAAGTGGGCCTAAATGGTCATATTTTATTCCTAAGTTTGTTTTTGGTCGAATTACAGTTGTCCAATATAATTAGGACATATGTTAGAGTAATATTAATATCATATTTACCCTTAGTTACCCTATTTACTATTAACCGCGGTAAAAAAAGTAAAAAGTTACTATTCACGAAAAAATTATTTTTATCTCATTGAACCACATTTTACTTACTGATATCAACCGTGTCTGTCGGATTTTCGAAATTCCATTCATAGAAGCGGTAAAATTATGTTTTATGCAAAATTCAGTTTTTAACCTACCACTTAGTGGTTTCACTATTCATCAAAAATTGAAAGTTTTCAGAAAAATACCAAAATTTCACCCTAGACTAATTTCGATATTCTGAGTCCGAAAATGAAGTCCATTTTGAAAAATAAATTTTATAAAATTT
Organism: Viscum album; assembly: GCA_963277665.1. NCBI lineage: Eukaryota > Viridiplantae > Streptophyta > Magnoliopsida > Santalales > Viscaceae > Viscum > Viscum album. Next base: position 1,738,013,738 of record OY728151.1, read on the forward strand.
CAAAAAGTGGTTATTACTATTCATAACGGCTAGTTTTAATAGCATATTGTTGTTTAGTGAAACTCGGTATTGCGTACGACGCAAGCTATCGAGGAAGGTCGCGATTGCATGTAAAGCAAGCCAAGAAAGTGTTGTGTAGAAAAAGATTCCTTTGATGATTTATATAACATAAAAGTCTCAGGTGTTACACCGGGTGTCATTTATCTTGGTTTGGGAATGATTTACCCAAATATAAAAGCATAAAACCTTAAAAACAATCCATAATTTAAATTCTGAAATTTATAGCCAAACAAGTCTTAATAAAAAACCAGAACTGAATACATTGGATTAAATACAATAAAAGAGGTTCAAATAAAAAAATGACAATATAAAGACATCCCCAAGGACTCCACACGACAAGGGGGTCATCAACAGCAAGTCGTCTCCACAACTCTGCCCCAACGATGGGGACAAACACACAAAACCGCCATCACCGTTGGCCTTTCAATTACCTGAGTCAAAAATAATAAAGACTACTTACACCCAAGGGGTGTAAGTAGGGTGTTATCCTATGGCCAATAGGATACCACCCAATGATTCCAAGGTGCATGCAGCACAAGGTGAAAAAGCAAGCAGTTTTTATATGTAATGAAAAGCGGCGACAAATTCCAGGAAATGCTACTTTAAATTGAAAACATTTTTCAAGATAAAGAATTCAGAATGTTAACACATTTAAATAGGCATGTTATCTACTTAAATATAATTCCAAAGACACCCAAATACATGGGCAAATACCACAAATCCAATGAGCAAAAAAACCAGGAACACCCCTAGGCAGTAGATAGTTTCGGGACCCATGTACCTCATACCTCGGTGTAATGTAACCATAGTGAAATCCATTCTAATGCACGAGCCACTAGTAGGGAACATTACCATAACCTAGTGGTCCCCGATCAACATCCACATAGTTTAGTTAGAGTTGTCCTTATCCAAATTCAAAGTGAAACAGGGCAAAACCCATCCGGTCCACTAGTCGTACTAGTACAAATCTACCCCACATAGGTACTCGGGCTTCCCCCTTCGTGCTCAAACAATTTCAGGATTTAACACATATCCATTTTAAATTAAAACAAAACTACTGGCCACATTCACCAAATATAGTAGCTATAGCATTTTATACCACTTAAAACACACACAAAAACACTTTGAATTTGAATAAATCAATTTATCAAAATCCTGTGTTGTTTTGCACACAAAACCCCTTAAGAAACCCACATGTACACTATGTTCACACTTTTAAGTTACCAAAACAGTATGAGAAGCCCAAAAAATTTCAATTAAAACAAAAAACCAATTTTTGGGCATCCCCATGTTAAATAAGAAATGTTAACTTTGTAAAACCTTCATTTTCACAAAAAAGTGGAACCAAAACATCACTTTCTTTACAAACACAATTAAAACCCATTTTTGCAGCAATAACCAAAGGGGATAAACATTATAAACAGTATTTTATTCCTTATTACAGGTCAATAAAAACAAATAAGTATTTATAGGGAATACCCAAATAAAAAAATAAAACATTTCTTTGGAAAACCCCCAATTACACACCAAATTGGCATTTTAAATTCACTTGCAATAGAAACATCATTAAAACTTTTTTTTGCAGAAATAATAAAATGATATAAATCTGAAAATATGATACATACATAATGCTAATATACAAAGATTTCATCAACATTGGAATCACCTACAAAATCAAATGAAACCATTGAATCCTTTGTGAGAAAACACCAACAAACCACCGCCACACCTCATGAAGGGTAGATCAAACGTAAAATAGAATATTGGACCACGAAAACCCAATGTTAAACCTTAGGTTCGAACCCCTACCCACTGGTCATTTTTCACTTCAATGAAAATGGAGGAAAACCTAAAAAATTAGAATGAAACCCTAATCAATTTGTAAGAGGAAATGAAATGGACTAACTTACTTGAGAAATCTAGAATAAATCTCCCAAAAACACCAGTATCTGAAATGGAAAACGGCCAAAACTCAAGGGGTGTTCTCACAAGAATTATTTGGTCATTTAGGAACTATAATTGTGAGAAAAGAGTGTTAATTGAGGGAGTTATGATTGAATTAACTTACCTCATCAAATCTGTCTGATTTTAGAAACCCTAAGATGTTCATTCCTAAATCTCGATTCCTAAGAGCTTCAAAGAGGGGGTAAAGAGGCTCGGGGAGTGGCTGGGTGTATGGGGAATATGTGAGTCTTGTAATCACCTACAAATACGTAAAATTGAATAGGTTATTAAATAAATGAATTTAATTTTTAAAACTGGATATGGGCTTCTAGGAAGACCAAATCCCATTAATATAAACCAAAATAAACCTTCGTTGTGGATTTTTAAAGGCCCCAAATTTAACGTTTAGTGTTAATACATCAGATTAGAGAATTTAGGAATTGGAATGGGGGAAAAATATTAAAAAATGAAAAAGTTATAAAAGAAACAAAATTTATTTTTAAATCTGGAATTGGGATCATGGTTTGACCAAATTCATGAAAACTCATCTATTTCTCCATAAAACCGTTGGAAACCCTCCAAAAAAAGAATGAAAGGAAAATAAATGTAATTAAACATAAAAATTAGTCATTTATGAGACAATTATCCCCACCATGAAAACATTTCATCCTCGGAAAGCTACATATTGGCCAGATAAGAAAACCAAACCCAACTAATAAACCAAGATGTACTCCCTTGCCAGGTTTCGCCCCCAAAGGCCAATACACATCCAGAAGTCAATTAAGGAAGGAATACTTCACAAAAAAACATACACCAAATTCCCGAAACCATAAATCACATTCATACTTTACCCCAAAATAAAATTACTCAAACCCTATCTGAACAAGACTCAAGCAATTCATCCAAATGAACAAAAACTTCGAACAATGTTACATTTACCATACATTAACTAAACCATTTGGTGCTCTCCAGTCCAAACGTTTACACAAGAAAGATGTTGGTAGCAAGATAGATCCAAACATGAATATATAAACCAATCCATGACCAGGGAAAAATCTAAGTTACTGGTATGGGGGGACACAAATACGCTCCCCCCATAAGAGACAACCAATAATTTTTTTTCCGAGATAGAATCAGGAGACTAACAGGGGGAGGCCTAAATGGACTCACCGGTACAAAGGATATACTTCCATCTTAAATTTACAAAATAACATATATAAAACTCATAGTGGGTCTCCCCACCATAAGAACCAACCATCCTAACCAACCAGCACTGGCCGATAAAGAAAGAACTCAAAATTTAAAGAGTTGGGGCGACCACATTGTTAGATTGCACGGTTTGGGAAACCATACACTAATAGTGGGGATCCTTCTATCCAAATGGTTTTCTGGGGCATAGTCACTATTAACCAAGTGAAAAACATGTTCTAAAACAGTCTAGATAAACTTCAAACCTTTCTCCAAAGACTCAGTGGAAACCAAAGGGGGAGGGAATAACATTGGGCGATGACATGGGTACACGACCCTCCACCTATTTACACCGAACATGGGAAATAGAAGAAAGATTATGACACAATAGGTTTAAAATCTTCCTAAATATCATACTGAGGATATGACTTTGTATAAGAGTTTAAATGTCCCTGTGATTTCCCCTGAATACGAGCCAACTTCTCTCTGAGACCTATGGCTGGAGCTAAAATGATTGAAGCATCTTCGGCCTCACAGTTAGTATTTTAAAATCTACTAAATGGGAATTCGTCCTTCGGTGCCACCAACAACTACAACACAATCCCATATAATTTTTCCAGACATGAAAAATTCCAACCTCACTTTACCCTAACTCGGTATTTCACTGAAATAAGGCCTTAAAATATGCACACACATCACACCTTGCTTGTTCGGGTGAGAAACAATAGACGTAAAGAAAACCTATACCCACCTTCCTCTAAAATGGATGATTTTGAAGTTTTTTCCAAGGGAGGCATTCGTCCAACATAATAGGGACTCTCATAGGATTTCACGACATACACCTATATGGTCAATCGAGCACATGGCATCATAAGGCATCACCTAACATGAAAATTGCAACTGATATAAAGAAAACATGGAACAAGACCATATTCCAAGTCCCTAAACAACAGACAAGTCCAAAAAGTGGAAAAAATATCCAATCATGACCAAAATCTCAAAATTGGTGGTTTAATAAAAATTCTTGCTTCAAAGAAACTATGAATAACCTAGAGGCCCTCTTAGACACCATAATGGCACTCATCCACACTAACAACCAAAGAACACTTCCACCTTCGATGAAACATGAAACTTAAGAAAATAAGGTTTCTTTCAAAATTCCACATGCACTATCCCACTACAAGAGGATCCAAAAATCAACGAAATGAATGGATTTAGACTCAATCAACAATGATCGATAAAATACTCCTTATATTGATCAACTGGAGGATTTTCCAATTGAAAAACAATACGGGTTGCACTTCAGCTGTGCATTAACCCTTAATGGGGGCATACCATATCCAATGAGAGAACCCAAGGACCCATCCAAGTGGGTACATTGGTCAAAACATGCCACAAACCAGATACAAACACATGAATAGAACCACCATAATTTCATCCAATAAATTTTTCAAAAGAGACCACTAATCATCCCTATAATACAGCTTACCGACCAAACACAAACCCAAAACATAGTTCAAAGAAAAGGGGTTCTTGGACTCAAAACATCCCACAACATTAAAATTTTCAAAAACCCATAATACAAACCATACCAAACTATTCATCAAGAGATCATGTTTTTCTTTAAAACCAATTCTTTGAAAACAAATGGTTTAGCAGTAAACGTATCCACCAATGGTACCCTAGGGGCCTCACACATGCATGTTTTTGTGCCACACCAGGCACCCTCCTCATATCCATCCTGGAACTCATCTAGTCATGCCATCGGCCATCCATAATCCCATATAACCCCATGCATGTGGTCACTAATGGAAATACCAAAGGTTAAAAAAATATTCTTTCCACTATTCAAAACTAAAACGGTCAAACAACACATCAATTTTCTCAAAACTGCTAACCATGAGATCCAAATCCCAATTCTAATATTACAAAATTTTTAATAAAGACACAAAAATTTATATAAGAACTAAATTTCAAGTTATTCACATCAATTCCATAACATATAATCCCAACAAAACTCCCTATGATAGTTTACAAAACTCTATTGGAAACACTTTTTCAAAACCAACTTCAGTATAGTTTCTGCTTTCAAAAGAGGTGTAAGCGCACCATTTTCCATTTCAAAACAATTCTGAATATTCAGTTACACTATTTCATAAATCAAACCATTCCATATTTATTTTAAAATCATTTCACAAAATCTTTACACTTCTTAAAACCAAGTCACTTTAAAACCAAAGTTCCATGATTTCAAAACTAAAGAACACAAGGCAATGCAAGAGGAAACTAGTTTCAGTGGGTAACATAGAAATATGGTTGGTGGACATATTCCATTAACTTCAATGTCTCAGAGAGTGTTCTAGGGAATATCCCCAGCTCCAAATGGTTTGCCAGGCCCTGTGAGCTTACTGAGACCATTAACCCAACTCTCCTTTCATTTCCCCTAATAATCATTAAACCAAGAAAACCAAAGGACTCTGAAAGGTCCCGACATCCCCTAGAGACTTGAATCCCTTCATTAGGTGTGGTGATCAGCCACACTACTCATATCCAAAATTCCAAGTCCCAAAAATCTTATCTCCAAACTATGTCGACTATTCCCCAAATAACATGCCCCAAAGAGATCAAACCTCCTCTAATACCATTTTGTCACGAACCAGATCTAGTCGCCATCAAACCGGCACCAAACTCGGCCCGTTCCAATACCCGAAGGGGTTTCCCTATCCCCACGGGCTGGCACAAGTTCTTCAGTGTCATTTATCTTGTTTTGCGAACGATTCACCCGAATATGAATGCATAAAACCTTAAAAAAAATCCATAATATAAATAATGAAATTTATAGCCAATCAAGTCTTAATAAAAAACCAGAACTGAATAAATTGTATTAAATATAATAAAAGTGGTTCAAAAAAATGACAATAGAAAGACATCCCCAAGGACTCCACATAACAAGGGGGTCATCACCCGCATGTCGTCTCCACAACTCTACCCCAACGAAGGGGACTAACACCCAGAACTGCCATCACCCTTGGCCTTTCCTTTACCTGAGTCAAAAATAATAAAGTCTACTTATACCCAAGGGGTGTAAGAATGGTGTGAGCCTAATCCCACAAGGATACCACCCATTTATTCCAAGGTGCATGCAATACAAGGTGAAAAAGCAAGCAGTTTTAATATGCAATAAAAAGAAGCGACAAATTCTAATAAATTATAATTTAAATTGAAAACATTTTTCAAGAAAAAAATTTCAGAATGTAAACACATTTAAATAGGCATGTTATATTTTTAAATATAATTCCAAAGACACCCAAATACAAGGGCAAATACCACAAATCCAATGAGAAACAAAACCAGGAACACCCCAAGGGACTAGATAGTCTCGGGCCCCATGTACCTCATACCTCGGTGTAATGTAAACATAGTAAAATTCTGTTCTCATGAACAATCTACTAGTAGGGAACATACCCATAACCTAGCGGTCCCCAATCAACATCCACATAGTTTATTTAGATTTGTCGTTATCCAAATGCTAAGTGAAACAGGGACGAAACCCATCCGATCCACTAGCCGTACTAGTACAAATCTGCCCCACATAGGTACCCGGGCTTCCCCCTTTGTGCTCAAACAAATTAATGATTTAACACATATCCATTTTAATTCAAAACACCACTACTAGAACATACAACAAATACAGTAGCTATCACATTTTAGACCACTTAAAACACACAACAAACACTTTGAATTTGAATAAATCAATTTCTCAAAATCTCGTGTTGTTCTGCACACAAAAACCCTTAAGAAACCCACTTGTACACAATGATCACAATTTTAAGTTACCAAAATAGTAAAGGCAGCCCAATAAATTTCAATTAAAACAAAAAATAAATTTTTGGGCAGCCCCATGTTAAACAAGAAGCTTTAACTTTGTAAAACCTTCATTTTCACACAAAAGTGGAACCAAAACATCACTTTCTTTACAAACACAATTAAAACCCATTTTTGCAGTAATAACCAAAGGGTATAAACATTATAAAAAGTATTTTTTTCCACATTAAAAGTCAATAAAAACAACTAAGTATTTATAAGGAATCTCCAAATTAACAAATAAAACATTTCATTGGAAAACCCCCAATTTCACACCAAATTGGCATTTAAAATTCACTTTCAATATAAACATCATTAGAACCAATTTTTGCCGCAATAATAAAATGATATAAATATGAAAATATGATAAATACAACATGCTAATATACAAATATTACATAAACATCGGAATCACCTACCAAATCAAATGAAACCATTGAATCCTTTCTGCCAAAACACCAACGCACCACCTCCGCACCTCAAGAAAGGTAGATCAAACCTAAAAATAGAAAATTGGACCATGAAAACCCAGATATAAACATTAGGTTCGAACCCCACCCACTGGTAATTTTTCACTTCAATGAAAAGGGAGGAAACCCTAAAAAAATAGAATGAAACCATAATCAATTTGAAAGGGGAAATGAAATGGACTAACTTACTTGAGAAATCTAGAATGAATCTCCCCAAAACAAAAGTATCTGATATTAAAAACGCCCAAAACAAAGGGGATGTTCTCAGAAGAATTAGTAGGTCATTTATGAACTAGAATGGAGGGAAAAGAGTATGAATTGAGAGAGTTATGATTGAATTAACATACCTCCTCAAATATGGCCGATTTTAGAAACCCTATGATGTTCATCCTTAAATCGCCATTCCTAAGAGTTCCAAAGATGAGGTAAAGTGACTGGGGGAGCTTCAGGGTGTATCGGGCGCATGTGAGTCTTGGAATCACCAAACAATACTTAAAATTGAATATGTTATTAAATAAATATATTTAATTTTTAAAACTGGATATTGGCTTCTGGGCAGACCCAATCCCTTAAATAAAAACCAAAATAAACCTTGGTTATGGATTTCCAAAGGATCCATATTTTTATTTTGGTGTTAATAGGTCAGAGGAGACCATTTATGAATTGGAATGGGGTAAAAATATTAAAAAATGAAAATGTTATAAAAGAAACAAGATCTGTTTTTAATCTGGAATTGGGCTCACAGTTTGGCCCAATTCATGATAACTCATCTATTTCTCCATAAAACCATTGGAAACCCTCCAAAACAAAGAATGAAAGGAAAATAAATGAAATTTAAATTCAAAATAAGTCATGTATGTGATAGGTAGTTGCATTATAAACCATGCATCGATTGGTGAATGATATCCCTCAATGGAATTGGGTATATTGGAAGTTTACCGTATGATTATTCCAAATGAAACTATGATGGTTACTCTAAGGATAACTATGTGGGTTATTTAAAGTATAACCATAAAATTTATTTAATTGTATTCATGAGGGTTAAATCATATGTAATTATGAAATTGATTCCCCATGTTACTTATGTGATTTATTTTAATCATTCTATGTTTCTAAATAAATATCATGTTTTCACAGTGCATGTTATTTGGATTATGTTCAAAGGAATACAGATGCTACTCTTTAAGTGTTAAAATCATAAATTTTTTAAAATGATCTTAGGAGTATGTAATTTTTTGAAAGAGACCATTATGGGTTTTTCTTTTTTCCTTTGGAAGTTGTTATTTAATTGTTTTATGAAAATGTTTTGGAAAAAATGTTATTTCATGGGTAACAAAATTTTTATTTTGAGCCACAAAATTATGTTGAAAAGGGAATTTTTTATAAGTATTCATCGACTAATTATTTATTTTTTTATTGTATCTAACCATTACTAAGAAATTTGTTCTTATTCTTCATTTTGAAATTTTTTTTCATAGGGTTCATGGGAGTGTAGGTAAAATGGTGAAACAAAGGAGAAAATTGTAAAGAATTTTCATAAATATAATTAATGTTTTCTTAAAAATAAATTTTTAATCATAAATGGATACTGTTTTAGAGTGTCTAAAATGTAATATATGGGTTTTTTATGTAAGATTTATGACATAATTCTCTAAAACACTAAATCTGTAATGATTCCCGAATGCAATAGAAAATTTTTTTGACATAAAAATAAAGATTTTGTGTTGTTTATAGATAGTTACATATACGATTAAGTTGAGACTATCCAAGGATAAATTCACATTAGGATAATTTTAGAAGATAACTCATTTTCCTCTTAAATCTTTGTGTAATAATTTTTTTTAGTGACTAGTGGATATTGAACGTGAAAATATAGAAAAGACATGGTGAAGAATTATTCTTAGGAATCCATTAAATCTAAAAATATTGATGTGAATAAGTCTAGAAATTTTTATTCCCCAATGAAAGAATAGAAGAAACAATGTGCTGCCCAAAAGAAGAAAAAATTCAAAGATATTTAGAACATGTCATAGAGGAAGAAATCCAGATATTTTTGGATATAGATGGTGATTTGGAAGTTTGGTAATCATGAAATAACTTTTTGGCATAAAGTTTCATTTAATGATGATTACAAAATGGATACTTTTAGTGGGAGAAAAGTTGAGTAATAGTGGGAACCTTCACAAAAAACTAAGAAGTCTCAAAAAGGGAATCATTTTTCCAAGACCAAATATAAATACATTGAAAAATTTTGTAATTATTACAGCAGAAGTAGTCATTATAATTGTGAGTGTTGATATGTTCCAATAATGAAAAAAATTATATTTTTATATTAATGGAATACTGAAAGAAGATTTTTTGTATCACATTATATAAATTCATTGATAGAATCATTGGTAAATTTGATCAATGGTATTGTTGTGTGAAAGGTGTAGTATGTATTGATATTGAGGCAAAAAATGTTTAGAATGGTTCCCTAGAAAAGAAGTATTCTTAGATAAGATAGGAAGAGCACCTATGACTTCTTATGATAAAAATATAGTTAGGAAAAAGATTCTACAAACAAATTAAAGACTGGGTGTGTTTCTAAAGAATGTTTGATCATTTTTCAATGATAGTTGGAAGAGGCAATAAATTTTTAGAAAGTTGAGAAAACCGAAACTATTTTACTACCTAATTCGAAGATGAATTTTTTTATCTAAGATGATTTATGCGTTTGGAAGAAACTACCATCCATTCTTCCTCATATAAGGGGAATTAAAGAACCACATTATTCCCATATATTCATTGTGTTTGTTTTTCATTCAAGGAATTAATTTTGAGTCTTATATTATCTGGGAGACTATAATATGAATAAATATGTGTCAATATTAGAGCCAGAAGGATATACATTTGGGAATGATACTGTATTTATTTTGTCTCCTAGAAAAATTTAAAATAATATTAAAAGATGTTTGGGGTTCATTCTTCAATAAAGACAATCATGATGAAGACGTATTGATTGAATATCTTGAGGGTGAGAACCATGTAACAATCACTAGATATATTTTTCTTTATTGATATCTTATAAATAGTAGAAGTTATGATGTTGTATACATCTAATAATTATTAATTCTAAAATTATGGTAATTTAAGATTTTCATCATTGAGGTATGTTGACTACAATATTATTTTCTTACTGAAAAATAAATTCTAAAAGGGATATATTTATTACATGATGTTAACAGGGAAAGGTAATTCTAAAGGGGAAATCAATTATTTCTCATTAATTGTTATAATATGTTTTCTGATCAGTATGTAGGATATTAGTTTAAAATATTTTCAATACTCCATGATAAGTGGTTTAAATATTGGTATCGCATACAATAAATTCATTGATGGAATCAGTGTTAAATTACATCATTCTTGTTACCTACATCAAGAATTTATCACATAGACTAAGTGTTGATTAATTTTAGATCATCTATAAAAAATTAAGGATCCCAAACTTCACTAATATAAATCGAAATATATGTTTTAAGTGACGATAATATGTTATTAAGTTTGAATAATTGAGATGATAATTCTATCTCATATCAATAACATTAGTTTTATTACTAATAAGGTAGTTAAAAAATCATTTAATTTTAAAATTAAGTGGGTATTGACAAAAAATATAAAGTAGGAGATTGAAGAACCATATTTATTTATATTGAAGTAGATTATTTTAAAATAGGTTGTGATGAATAATGTAAATCGGGATTTAATTGTAATGATTGAGGAACTAGACTTATGTTCCAAAGAAATGTGTCGATTCTTATTGATGATAACATGTTAGAGTCAACAAGAAATACCCTATAAAATGTATGGAAATTTTACATGAATAATGTTAAAGGAAGAGAATATTCATTATTTTAATGGGAATTTATTTGAGAAATTCACTATATGGGAAATGGATTGTTTTCAATTTTGTGTAACTGAAAAATTACCCTTGGACACACCTTATATACAAGAAGGAAAACAACCTCTACTTTGGTGGCAATTTGACTCCCTATATCTCCAACATGGGCATCCAAGGGTGTGCATATGAAAATATTCACGACGAGAAGGAATTAGGGAGATGTGGTGAGCCACCATATGGGGGGTAACGATAGTGAAGTAAAATGATGACACATGGTATTGCCAGTGGGTGGTTGGGAAAGAACCCCTTACTCACAGTTAGAAGCACCCATATACAGTTTATTAAAAAAGGAAGCCTGATACCATCTTATTATTAAATGTGGGACAATGGTTTTGATTAATATTCACACACTTTAAAAATATTTAACAGACACTAGCCATTCGATGATATATTTCATAGCCATTTGATCTAGTCTAGTGGTTGACTTCTACATCGAGCTCATTGTAGATATTTTATTCATCATATTTTCTATATTCTGCATCTTCATTTGATTGACACAAATATTATGAGTATCTTTTGATAGTTTTGATGATTCAAATGGGAAAAATTCAACATTCCTCTTCATTTTAAAAAATAAAAGTGCTAAATAGTTGATATGTGGTTTAAAAAATAGTTTTATGATGATAGTGATTCTCTTAATCATGAGAAACCATTTCATGAAGTAATGATTACATTTACATGACTATTATAGCAACAAGTTGGTGGGTATTTTTCTACATATACCAACAGATGAGGGAAATTTCTATTATTTAGAAGAACACATATATAAGTGATCTTTTTATAAAGCCGAGAATGAAACAAAGAAGTGGAAGAACATTGTATTTTTGATGAATTTTCCTTGAATTCATGTAGTTTATTTCATGACGTCTTTGATCACATGATTTGTTTTTGAATTTAGAAAAACAGTATAATCATTTACACCATTTTTAGTGAAGGAGAATGTGAACCCACGTATAGTGTTACATGGAGAACAAAATGTCATCGTATATTCTATTTGACATGATTAGTTTGAGAATAATGAATATATTTTAATCCATTATTGAAACGAGTTTAATGTAAAAAAGTTCTTGAGATATTTTGAATTAATTTTTTTCACAAAGTAATATTGAGAGACACTATTGTGTGATAATAATTTACATAGTGATATTGTTGTTCATTTTTTAGATGAATACAAAAGGACATTGCCTGAGATGTCCAGGATTTTACAGATGATTTTCATGCTCACATGATATAATATACATGATTTATGTTTATCTAGTTACATGAATAAGTGTCGGCAGTGCGTTTTTTTCTTTGAATGAAGTGTGTATGTGCATTATAATATAGTAATGTAGTAGTGAGTGATATAATTTCTTGAATTCAATATGTGGTCTTCATAAAAATAATAATGCAGTTTTCCTGAACATGTATTAATTCATGCATAATGTGAGAAGAACGTGAATTTATTTATACATCCATGATGAATTAGAAGTAAAAATGTGATATAATTTTCATCTATAGTGTGTAGTGATGATTTTGAGACTAGATATACCCATAATTTTAGAAGGAATACACTAGAGTGATCAGTGCGTTGAGTCAAGTTGAGATTATTGCAATATTAGTGAACAATGTGAAATATTAATTTGTTTTTGGATAGATTCTAATGTTCTTGAATATTTTACATGATCTTATCAGGTGATCCAGTTTTTATAGACAAAAATTAATCTATATTTCATTCAAAATTAGTCTAATACTGGTAGAGATCTTTCTATATAAGGATCATATCTTGTGTGACTCAAGATTAATGTATTTATTTAGTGGGAATATAATACTGACGAAGCCTCCAGTAGGACTCTACAGTAGGCCATTGGGATACTGGAAATAGTATGGTCTACAGTATGAGGATCCTCATGTGGGACTCAAGAATTTTTAGTGTAGGTGGTATCTTCTAATCTCTATTGGGGCTCTAGAGTTGAACACTGTGTAACTAAGTGTTGATGGGAATGAGATTTTCCATGGTTTTGACCAATTACATATAGTGAAGAATCTATAATTGGGGGTATAAACGGTTGAAAAGTAGTCAGTATTAGTATTGAAACTTGTTAAAAAAAATTTGTTTTTTATTTACAATATTCATTTAATATAGGATCCTCTAATCTAAATAGGTGAAATAGGTTTCAATGTGGTTAATGAAAATAAAATAATTCAATAAAAAGCAGTCACACCCAATTCACACATATCAGCGAGACTATAGGATCCATGAGTAACTTAATTTCAGAATAATGTGTTTACATATTATAATTAATATATGTGTTATATATTAATCCAATAAATAAATTCAATGAAACAAAGGCATCAAATTATTAACATCACAACTACTATTTTTAGGTCAACTACACCTTAGGCTCACTAAGCTACTATATAACTCTATTACCAACTTGAGCTGATAATATTGAAAAAAATAAAAATACCCTACCTATATGGATGTGAATGTAGAAATCATACCATTCACATTTTAGAGCACTACCACCAAACCTCTTAGAGATAATGTAATGTCACTGATCTAGATTCCTGAACAATATTCTAAATAGGTCACCAACACACAAAAGGAACACTTAACAATCAACATAGGATGGTGTAAACATAGAGGGATTCATGAAAAATATTTTAAATAAATTTTAACCTCATAAAATCAATTAATAATATAACAAGTCATACTATATATCATTCATGATGTATGCATATATTATAGAAAACAGAAAATGAGACATATTCACCAAGGGGGTACCTATTTTCTGAGAATACATGGAAAATATAGATATATATATATTTATTTAATTATGTAAGGTTACACCATATAAACATAATCTATAAAAAGAACATTAATATTATGCATCAAGAATAACAAGACTTGACTGACTTATACATAATCCATGTGAGGAAATATGAATCTATTTAGCATAATGTAGAGACCCATAAATGAGTTAGACCATGATCGAGTACCATAGATAACCCTCTACATTCTCACCCATGTTTCCTATCTATAATCACACAAAATTTCAAAATGAATCTATTCCCCATATCTTATAGGAATCTCATATTATGTTCTTTCTCATTTTTTGATGACACAAAACATGGTATAAAAGCATCCCAAACAGAGACATGTAGGGTGTGAGCACATCATACCCAGTACGCAATCACCACTAGACCCCTACAACCTATGATAAGTAATGGATCATGTAGTAGAAGAATAATATAAATAGTGAATAAAAATAATAGATAATGTAGTAACTTATTATGTATGGGTTAAAATAATATATTTAGTTCTCAAATAAATTTGATTTACCAATGATAGAAATGCCACCATAGAACCCAAAACAAGGCCTAACCAATAACTATAAGGATTAACTAATATTTATGAGTGACTTGGTTGGTATCTATATGACTTTACTAGGCCATATCCTGATATAAATAAATATCCATAAACCATCGTTAGTGGTTGGTAGATTCCATAAACTAAACTCAAATTCATGATTCTATATAAACATTTTGAAGGTTATTTCAGGGACCATATCCACATTCCAATGCATATCACAATTCATAATTCATGATATATAATGTAAAATTGGAGAACACATTCATGGGGGTGGTTGGAGTACCCATTCTTAATAAGTTTCTCATCACTAAGGACCCATAATAATGTGTTATGGAATATCCACAATCTATTCCCTAATTTTTCACATTAGTCCAAACATGTATGTCACCTATATAATTAATATTCATACTTCTTGTGTGTCAAAAAATTATGAGTATCACAATTCATCCAAAGGAATCCTATTATCTCATTCCAATTATAAAGATATCACATGAAGATAATAGGGTAATATAAACATGTAATTCCAATAGTCAGTCACAATAATGACCTTTATAAAATCAAAATCTAACCATTTTTTAATACAATTCAACGAAACACATTTATAATGAAAATGTAGATGGTATAGTTTTAATTTTACTCTACCCAATTCCCTTACTTCTGCATAAACAACAATAGGAAGATATTACAGAAGGGGTCACCTACCAAATCCATACTACACTTGATTTATAAACTCAAAGATGTAATAGGATGTCACCAATTGGAAATATCCTCTTAAATAATATGATAAATAAAATAACGGTTGAATGTGTTAGATTCTGGTTAAAGGATGATATAAACTGAAACAATGGATATTAATGTTTATTTTCTTGAGCTAAAAAGGCCATTATTCCATTTTTTAAAAACTGGTAGTTTTCAATAAGGTACTCGGTTTGGGTACTCTGTACAAGGACAATGGGTTCCTAGTGATATAAATAGAAAATATCGCAGCTCCACTAGATTCACTTGGTCCCAAAAACAACTCCACTATGTAACCAATTCTATTAAAACACGACCACCCATATTCATATCCCCCTTCCTCCATCATCCCTCCTTCCACCACAAACACAATGTAATTATATTTTAACACCTAAGGAATAATAAAGTAAGTGAAAATACTATCCCAAATAAAAATATTCTTACATCTAATACCCAAATTAAATAACCCATTGATTTTGGTGTTGTATTTTTTGTCATTGAATGGAGTGTCATTGATCTTGTTGTAAATTTGTGATGTAGTAGAGACTGGAAGAAAATTTGAGTTCTCAATAATTTTGATATGAATTATCTTCCCATGAAATACATCATTATTTGTGATGATCCTTCCTAATGCTTGGAAGTGGTAGTTTCTACCATCACATGTTATATGAAAAAGGATATGTGAAAGAAATATTGTCATTGGATATGTTTAAATGTCATATTACATAAAAATAAATATTTAAAGGTATGAGTAGACTACATTTTACATAGAATAGAACGAATGAGGAAAACATAGATTCCACTTGAAGAAAATGAATAACCTATGAGGGAAGATTTATAAAACCAATAATTTTTATGATTGGAGTGTTTTTATTCATTGGAATTGTATATTTATTATGACATTATCCCTAGTACTCATGTTCAAGATAGATTCTAGGTGTGTGACCCACTGTGAGATGTAGGTACTTCTGGAGACATGATCGATGTTGAGAGGTAAATTACATGTTTTAATGAAGGATAGAGGAACTTTAGATAGACAATTTAAATGGATTTTAAAAAAATAGTAGTGGATAAGAGTTTAGAATGGGTGGATAATAGATTTTTTTAAGTTTAATCGACATTAAATAGAATAATTAAGATTCTTTATACAATGCATGATTGTCTGGATAAGCTAGAACGTGGAAAATCAGAGCACATGTGTTGGATTCACAATCTATTATGCTAATATAAGGAAGAGTCATCATAGAGGTTTATTGGAAAGGATGAGCAGTTTTCTCTTAGTTTTCATCATAATTCTCTTTCTAGGGAAATATAATTTCTATGTTATCATTAAATAGATCATGAATGTATTGGGGATGAAAATTCACTACCATATCAGTTATCTCGTTCTAAACTTTAACTTATTCTATTTTAAGTGTGAGATAAATTGGCAGAGTCAATACTTGGAAATGAGAGATTATGGGATACTTGATCTCAGGAAAACTAATCTCTTTATTACGCAATAGGTATTCATGGGGATGGATAATTGAATATGAATATTTTATATTCCATAAAAGAAAGATATGTGGGGAGTGATCTTGTCGATTGAATTAACATTATGTTCATCACTTTTGTTTTGAAAGAGGAAATTATAGATCCTAGATCTAGATTGGATAAGTAGTTGTGGCACGATATGAAGTCTGTTTCCTCTTTTTCTAATCCTTGTATAGGGTAAATTAACCATAATTTCCTAATCATGATCCATAAAGATAACAATGAAGTAGAATTCATAGTGGTGTTGATGTGGATGTTGTTGTGGTAATGAGTGGAAGTGCTATTATGTGTCAACCTATAGTGGATACATTGAGAAAGAATCCTAATGTACCATGTGAGCTAAGAGAGATTCTCAGAATATAAAATAAGGATGTTGAAAATAATTTAATGGAAATAAAATAAGATTTAATATCTTAAAAATGGAGTTTAGTAGTCATGTGATTTTTATCAATATATATTCCATGTATCCTTATCTCTCTGGGTTATATTTTAGTATGATTTTTATGGTTACCATGGAACAAAATCCTATTTATATTTGTTTTATCCATCTCCCATAGGAATAGTGAATTCAATTGGATAAAAATATGTATGTAATCAATATGGAGATAGGTTACAACCAAGAAAGCGTAATAACTTGGTTTCTACGGGTAGATGGATTTCTTACTTGATCAGATATCAATACATGTAGTTGTTATATAAATTTTAAGATCATGGAAGTGACTCCATAATATCTAGAAAATTCAATGGAAATGTATTGAGATGAAGTGAATGTAATTGATATATCAACAGGTTTTGGTTATTATTTTTTGGGAATGGTGAAAGGTAGATTGGTAATGTCTGGTAAATAATTTATCAGAAATGGAAAATAGTTTTGGGATATCCATGTTTCTAGGTAAAAATCGTTATGTAAATGTATTCCAAGGAATATTTTATGTTTTGGGTTATGATATGATGATTCTTCATTCCACAAGTGTGGTTGGTTTTGCCATGGTTTATAAATGATAAGTTAATACATGTCCACTAGTTTATAATTCTTGTTTTAATCCTCTTCGTACAACAATTTGTATGGATGTAGATACTACAGATTCAAGATATTCAAATGGATTAGATGGATATCTAGGTAAATTTTTTGGTTTTTTTCTAAAAATCATTATATATAGGGGGAAATATAATTTGATATTTTGGAGCTAGTAACCAAGGCATTAATCCAACCGTGGTTTTCTAATGTAGATGCCTATAGAAACTACCATTTTAATTCTCTCTAATGGTGGATATACAAGTACTAGATGGTATCATGGAATATGCATGTTAATGTTGATGCATGGTCTAACCATATCCTCTCACCAGGTCCCGTGTACTTCTATTTACAAGGGATTTTATTTTTCCAAAACATGGAAACCATTTATTCTCCAACAATGGATAGGATTGAATTTTCAAGAATATAATGTTTTTCTATTTTTCATGGAACGATCACATGAAATGAGTTTAATGATGTGGTATTGAAGGTATATAATGAAGATCTATTTTAGAGTTATGTAATGAATAATAACTCAAAGAGACAATTGGTTTGTTTCTGGGAATTCGTAAGACCATAGGTTTTTAAGAGTCGTTGTAAATTCAATACTTCACCGAGCCATTTAGTAGTTGTTTTTAGTAGACCAAGAAGGTTTTTAAAATATTAGGCATCACTGAATGATGGATGGATTTTCATGAATCAATTTCTATTTATACTATTTTTCATTCCATGGTTATGTTGTTTATATGATTTCTCATTGGGAACAACATCATGGTTCAACCATGATTTTTTGAATTTGTACACATTCACACAATCGATTCATCAGCTATTATTTTTAAATATTGTATAGGTCAATAATATTAGGATTATAACCACCTACATTATAACTGAATTGTAGATATTGGTGATGTTTAGAATCCAATGGGATATTTTTGGATTCTTTATAATTCCACATGATAAAATTTTAGTAATGATTATATGTGATTCCTTAAACAACTCTATAATTTGTTTTGAATAAAGGTTTAACTAGGATTGATGTCGGTGTTGGAATTAGGGTTAATCTTATGATACAATTATCTAATGTTGATATCATATTTTATTTTCAACCATGAAGACATGTTTGTTTCTGAGAAGGGGATAAATATTTTGGAATTTCAAGGGTAGCTGTATATTGTGGGATATTTTTCATTAAAATAGATATTGTATTTCCTTCTTAGGACATTAGTAGTTTTAAATTCCATGTGTAAGTATGTTATATCAGTTAGATGGATTTTGTTTAGAATGTGGGGAATTAAATAGGGAACTTACTTTATGTTTTATCAAGGTGTTATTTTAGATATATAGTTGGATTTTGTATGGGGGTGAAGCCCCTGGGAAGAATTTCTCTGAGATCTATGGATGTTTCTTCTAAGATATTTGTTTCTCCCACTATCTCCTTGAACATGGAATCTTATTTCTTTATATTTTCCTTTTATTATCTTCTTCATCATTGAATCTAATATTTTATACTGCATAGGAATAGTGAATATAGTGTTTCTCTTCCTTAGTCTCTCTCAGGAACTACTAGTCTTAACAACATGTACATTCATTTTGGTCCCAACAAGTGGTATAAGTTCCTGAAGGATCTCACCCTCGATCAAAATTTTTTTCCTAACACATTTAATGGGAATGTTCCTTGGCATAGAGTGACTATTAATAGACATATGTATCGACCAATTAGGGATGAATATTTTATTTTGATACATTGGAACACAACTGTGTGTATTCTCCTCACATAAACCGATTGTGCAAAATAAAGAAAACCAATTCTTGTGTGTATGTGATTAACTTTTTTACCAGTGTTTGATATTAGGGTTATCAATAATGACATAATGTGATATTGAACAAGTCACTTCCAATGAATTGAAAATATTCATACGGGATTGAATACATCAAAAGGAAATTTTGTAATTCTATGTACACCCAGATTCACCCCCCCCTCTTAGGCTGTGTACATTCTATTTGGCTCCAACCTGTGATATCATATCCCAATGGTTCTAACATTGTGTTCAATATGAAAATATGTTTTTGGGTTTTTTGTGCCCATGTATTCAATGATGTAACCTATATTTTTCAGTGTTACAAAAGGTTATGGATTAAAAAAGAATATATAATGGTTTTTACTGGATTTTGGTGAAGCTATAATGGAATATGTCCAATGATATACTAATTTAAGAAAGAAGAATTAATTATTTCATGATACCGAGAAAAAGAATTATATACAGAGGTATCTCTACTACGGTGGTAAAGAAAACATTTCATTAAGATATTTTTCTTAATATTTAGCTATTTTTTGGGATATGTTTCTAGAAAATCCATTACAGCAATGAATGATGTAGATCTTACCTCACGATATGAATGTAAATATGATTTTTTTGGGAGGCTAGTCAGAAAATTTGAAGAAAAAGGACTTAAAAATAATGGAATGAAGAGTAGGATTATAAATTAGAATTAGAAGAAGAAAATTACACCCACATGGATATATGTGATTGATTTTGATATAACATTTAATTCTAACATTGTTTAAGAATGTACTTGTACAAAATAAAATTAATATTCCTATTTAGAGAAAGAAATAAGTGGGAATTCCATAGCAGAATTGGTGATGATATCTATTCATCAATCCATGGAATATTTTTTCATTATCCAAGATGAGATCAAAACCATACATGAGAAAATTAATAAATTGAATACTTTCATCTAAGAGAAACTAATTAATTATTTGTTCATGGAGAATACAGTATTGAGGAAAGTTGAGGTGGCATTGAATAAATAAATAATGAAAAAAATGATAAAAATTGTAGGGATAAAGAGTCCTATATGAAGAACATTCACATGAAGTGGGTAAAATATTAACATGGATAAAGGGTTCAGGGAAATTATTATCCACTAAAAACACAATTTTAAGAGGGGATAAAATCAGGAAATGAAGTTGAATCATGGTTGGAGAGGATGGTTGCTCGATTAAAGGAGAAAGAAGAAAAGATAAAGGAGGATGAATTATATATTGAATCTTAAAAGGGAAAAGAGAAAGTTATAGATTCCATCCAAGGTAGCCATAACATGTGAGGTACGAAATTATTCAAATTTTAAATTAGTGAAATGGAATGGTATTTATAAAATCAGAAGGGGAGGCACTCAATGTAAGGTGGCTATGAAATCCTACTATTTTGGAATCATGGGACACACCATGAGTCTCTGTCTAGAATCCCAAAGGGCTCAAAGTTGGATGAAAAGATAGTGCATCAACATCTCAAAAGATAAATGAGTTAATGATGTTGATTTTTAAAGAGATATGTTTTATATGTTCTAATAATGGAAATATGGAATGAAATTATATCAAGAAAGGAGAAACAAACATCCTCTACATATCCCCCATTATAATGACAATCAAAAAGAATGTTTTCAAAAGAATAAAATATGTTGTGTTGCAAAATATATTTACTATATTAGAGGAATATATTGGAACAAAATTAATTGTTCACTAAAAACCAATGATGGTTCACTCATGAAATACCTCAAGGAATTAGTGAAAATTTTTATGGAAGAAAAATTCATAAACTACTCTAACAATGAGGAAAAAGATAAGAGTTTCGAGAAATATTAATCAAGTATAGATAAGTCTAAGGAAACTATTATGTATATATAAAGTTAGGTGAATGAGTAGTTACTATGTTTTTACACAAATTATAGAACAAAGAAAAAGCTAATGGTTGGTGGATAAACTGTCCAATGGATATTAAAGTATGATATTGGATGTGGTGAGATGGCATAAAAAGTAGAAACCTATAAAAGTGTGAATTATATCCCAAAAAAATTATTCCCAATCCAAAGAAGATAGATAAATCAAAAACAAGGATCTTGAATGATATTTATAGAAGTGGTTTTATCCTATGAATAACCAAAAATAATGTTTGTAAGGAAGTTGAAATATATTGTTGTTCCCTTTGGTCAACCATAATCCTCCACCTGAGGATGCCTAAGAAGTACCCCACCCCATGTAATATAATATTTAAAAGGATTATAAAATGTGGTTCATGAATAAGGAAAAGATACCATCCATGTTGGTGTGCTAAAAGGTAATTCATGGAATGTTGTGTTATACAAAACACCAATGGAATCAACATAAAATCCCATACCCATATAGGTTGATAATTACAATGTAAATATGATATTTAAATAAATTTTATGTTTTATATTACGAAACAATAATTAGAATGTAATTTTGATAGTTTGACCACCTCCATAAGATGTTTTTATATGTGGTTTCAGGACGAAAATGTTCTTTAGGTGGTCAGATATGTCCTTTGGGGTTTGGGGTTTGAAAATTCATATTTATGGATTTCTATGTGGGAATAATGATTAGTTATTTACATGAACCCCTACTATATAACCTATTTTTTACAGTCACATGGTTTTTTTAAACTATGTAAGGGCTCTATTAGACAATGAGTCTTTTTTTGAAATTTCAGAGGCATTCTCATGGGTTAGAAAGTTGTGCTCAGTAACCTTGTGATGTGGGACATGTTTGAGGCAGCACAACCACATGATTGGACCATTGTTTGGGAAACTATGTAGGAAAATAATTCACATAATTAAAGGATAAAAATGAATATGTCCCTCTATACTCTTTTATGTTTCCTCATTGTTTTTCTTGTCTCTTGCAGTCAGGAACTTTCTTGTGCATTCTTTCTCCTTTTTATATTCCTCCGTTAGTGATCTCCATTGTTTTGTGTACATTTAAAATTTCATTCATTTGGATCAAGTTACCATAGTGAGTATAATACTAAAAGTACT
This sequence comes from Viscum album, assembly GCA_963277665.1. NCBI lineage: Eukaryota > Viridiplantae > Streptophyta > Magnoliopsida > Santalales > Viscaceae > Viscum > Viscum album. Next base: position 1,738,036,678 of record OY728151.1, read on the forward strand.
CTATTTAATTATTTCCATTACTATAAAGTTTTTTTTCCTATTTTATTTAATATATCTTATTTATAGGTATTTTTTATGGGTTTTTGCTCAATTCAGACTAAAATTTTGGGCATTATCACATGAGTGGAGATTCCTATGTAAAAGTTAGTTGGTCTAAGTACATTTTATTAAATTATTTTCATTGCATAATACATATAGGTGGTGTGTTGGGAATATAGATAATGTCAACCTTTTGAGAAAAATTGAAATTTTTTTCTTCTTTAATTCATTCCCTTAGGTTAATTCAAGAACCCTTAAATGCACCAACAACAAATGATATACAGAAAGTCTATGGATGGTGCATGGGGAAATTGTGGCCTAATCATGACATTTGATAAACATTGTCTAATTGTTGGCACTCATTAAGGATTATTACTTTGTTATGTCTAATTAATTAAATCATCATGTTCCATAGACCAAGTATTCTCATTAAAGTGTTTTGAATTATTATATTTGTCACCCTTGAGGTGCCCTAAATTAATTTTTTGAACCAATTGTATGAATAATTTTCTTGTAAAAAATATGACCTTGGGGTACTTGGTACTTTATAAAAATATGAGATTGTATTTGGGTGATTTAACCCAATATATGGACCTAGTAACCTTATTTCCCTTTGGCAATAGTTTTTTATCTAATTTTAGAAAATAAATTGATAACCCCTAAAATTAAAGTTAAGTTTTAATGGGTTAATGACTAATAAAAATCATTTGTGAAATTCCAATTAAAGGCCTTTGGAGGTGACATGTGTTTCCTTAATTAACTTCCCTTCATCTCAAAGGGACATAATGTCTTGTATTCCTTATAACATAATGAAACAAATTATTGATTAAAAGTATGGCATCAAATTATTAGGACATGGATTCATGATTTAAATTCCAAGAATGATCCCAATGTATGCCATGTTTGTAATTGAGGAATATTCCATGGGTTAGTGTGACCCCCACCCTGGTTTTAGGTGATCAACCGTTGGTTTTTGTATTTTCAGTAAAAGTAATTCTTGGGTTAATATTCAAGAACTTTGATTCCATTTAATTTTAATTTAGAGGTATTTCTAGAGGTTCATGATTTTTTTTCATATTTATTAGAGTCCATGATCTACCTCCAGATAATTGCAAAATATGTTTTGGGGGTCACAGGGAAGATGCACAGTTAGTGCATGGTTTTGCCTAATAATGTGAGTTCCTAGGGAAATTTATGAAAATTCATACAAAGGTAAAAGAATGGTTGGGATTTGGTTTTTCTAATCATGCTACACTACCCGATGAGGTGTTTCCTTGAGATAGTATCACTACATTATTTTTGAATAGTTTTCCAAACTGTGCATCATAACTATGAAGTAGTTATTAATTTTCCAGGAAATTATATTTTAACCCTATTTAAGGCCCTAAAACCATCATATTTCTACTAAACTCCCATTGGATTACCATTTAATTGAAGTCTACTTTTTTATTCCCTTTGACTATAAAGAAATTTTCTATCGAATCATAGTGAGTTAGAGATACACATTCATCTATAAGTCATTGTTCATCGCCATTCATTTTAGATATACTATTATCGACTCTCTCAAAACCGTAAATCTAACCCGTTATGAATTGATCTATGATATAAAATTGGAATATTAATGAGATATTATTGAATCTATTAAATAAAAAAAATCCAAGGAATGATCTCAATTTTCTTCGTACCATCCTTTGTTTTATGCATCTATTGAGAAGTAGGTGGCTTCTTACTCACTCCACTATTTTATACCATGAAGGTTTTGTTTGTATTAAATGTTTTATTGACTTTTTCTATAAAAAACATGCATGATACTTGAAGGAAAACAATTTTAATTATAGATTACAAAAATTTTGGGATTTGGATGATTTTTTTAAAAAACTATTTCAGTTTATAATTTTAAATAGGTCATTTTAATATTATGTTATTGTTTTTATGAACACGAGTTATTTAATGGAATGTTTCATTAAATAAATGGTTTAATGTGAAATAGTTTGAATGGGTCTTGAAATACACGGATGTAATGAGTTCATTAATTTTGACATGACACTAAAGAAGGTGTGTGTGTTATTGTATTATTATAACATGACATTTAAGAAGTGGGATGTTCCATTAGGGTAAAAAGATATTGGCTACTAAATAATTAATTTGACGGTCAATGAGAAAACTCTCAGGAGTATGGAACCATTACTTGGAATACATGTGTTTGTGCGTGTGTGTGTGTGTGAAAGCATGGTAATGAGTGTTAAAAAATACAAGAAATGGTTCAATGAATTTATTTACTATTTCCATGTAACTAATTATGTTTATGATAAAATTAATTTAGATATTGTCTATAATTTTTTTTATAAATGTTCTAATAGGTTCTTATCCTAGTAGAATGATAAGGGGAGTCTTCAGTGAAATCCTATTGAGTTTATACTCACCCCATACATGGGAACATTGGTTCATTTGTAGATATCATATATTGAGATATTTTTAATGAAAATTAATCTTATTAATCAAGTTATTCACTATGATATTGGGGGTATGGAATGTGGAGTTAGAGTTTGGAGCTGGTGAGATTGAGTCTTGGGATAATTCAACAATACTTTCATTGAGTTTAATTTTCATTTAGTTCCCCTTGATTATGTCATTTTTTTGGTATTATAATTATTTTTTTTATATTGGTTATGATTTAGTATTATTTTTTAATTATAAATAATATATTTTAGATGGATGTTATTGTTTCATAAAACTATTTGTTTTTTTATCAAGGGGAAAACTACCCATAATGTTCTTTCAATCCCTTATCATTTATTGTAAGCCTTTGATGTTTTTTATAGGTCACATATATCCAAAGGAAATCTATCACTTCTCATGCCAATGATGTGTGGTAGGATGTTATAATTAAATTGTAATAAAATGTGATTTTTTTAGATTAAAATTTAGGAAATCACTAATTAATACATGGATTCCATATTACAATGACATGCATAAACCCAAATGATGTTGAAAAATTCATTAATGTGAATTCCTCGAGTGATCCATCATGAATCTAGTCAATGTATTATATTAGTGTATCCCACATCCAGGCACCATGGATTCACCTAGATATTTTTAATCCATTAGAATGGTTGAGACAAGTTCACCAATTTTTCTTTATGTCCATGAACACATAATTACATGGATAAACACATTGGATCCCAATCAAGAACCTAACTAATGTTATCAATGGAATGCTACAGGGGTTTCTTTAGATACCACTTTCAAAATTTTCATTCAAAGGATTTATCCCTCATATTATTCTCAAGATCTGAATATTGTTGATTTCTCATCATGGGTTGGATCACCAGTTACACAAATATAATGCCTTATAATTTTTCATAGATTCAAATGATTTCATTTCATGGGAATGACCACACCCGCTCATTGGATTATTATTTTTTTTATTTTCTTCTAAAGATATATTCCATGGGTCTTATGTCCCCATTATTGGGTCACATAATTAAAGGTGATGACATGGGCCAAAGGATGTGGTATTCCTTGATTAACCTTAACATCCCTAATTTCATTGTTATATACTGCACATCATATGATATATACTCATTGACGAGAAATTCATTAGATGAAATTTGTGGTTCCCTATTGAGTTTCACTCACACACTGTTTGGGATGACACATGGTACTCAATCATATCTCTTGGATGATGGTTATTTTGGATGCTACTTGTTTTTGTTGCTTTTCTTAGGTTAGGAACAAGTATTAGAATGGTTCCTATAGGATATGGGTCTTCTTATTCATTTATTTAATTTCCTGTAGACCAACTATATGTCTCTCTCATGTTTCATTCTATTCTTCCTTGTACATGTAGCATTATAACTTTTTTACATGGATAGTTTTATTTTACACTTTATGGCTTTTATGTTTATAATTATTTGTAAAATATTTATTTTTCTTTATTTTTTATTGTTTTTAGTACTGATATAGAGGATATAATATCTCCACCATACCATAAATAGAATATAATTACTAATTTGAAACCAATAAAATACAGGTACTTATGCTTGATGCTATGTGATCCTTCAGTTCTGTTACTTATGAGTGAACTATGTTAGGGATGTCACAGTAAAGGCCTAATCCCACTCAACATGTGGCATTGGGAAACCCCATTGTATATAAAATATGAATATATAATTTCAATATATGTTGAAATTTTCTAAATGATGTATAATTTTATTTGGAATCAATTTTGTGTTAAATCCTTATTTGAAAAATCCATTTTTATCAAGAAAACATAAGACATTAAAAAATGCTATAAATATATATATCTCAAGATTTATTAGACTAGAAAAATGATAAATATAATAAATAGAATAATTTGTTGAATTCATGGAATTCCTGTTTATTTACTCATATAACGACAATGTTGTAAAAACTTTTTTGTTTAGGATATCAAAAACTTATGGGAAGAATATTTTATAAGAAACAAGTGGTTTTTATGTGTGGAAAAATTATCCCATTACATGGATATTTGATTCATTATGTTAGTGTATTAAAATTGAATTATTGAATACAAGTGGTATTAGATAAAAGAATAATATTATCAAGGCCTAATCTAACTCAATAAGGGTTGTTGAGAAAATACTCTGTATATCAAAGATATATCTAAAATTTCAAGTTGTGTTGAAATAATTCAAATGATATAGAGCCTGATATTGAATTAAAGCTGTGTTAAATCCATATTTTAAATATTTTGTGGTATTATTCCAGCTTATGTGATAAAAAATTGATATCTAGATATATATCTCAATGGTTATCAAACTAGTAAAATATAGAGAATATTTATCAAGAGAAGTAGAGACATTATTGAAATTCATGTTTACATATTCATGTATAGAAAATGTGGTATCAAATGATTATTCTCATGATATAAAATAGTATTGGAAGAAATCTTCATAAGAAAAAAGCGGTTTCATCATGATGATAAATTGTCATATTACATGGTGTCAAGAATTGATGGCATTCCTGGGGGGAGTTGGTGATAATAATTTTACAGTTATTTGATCCTTATTTGAAACAGAAGAATTACCATGAAGTAAGGATAAACATGGATATGAATTGGTATCACAATTTTATCATTAATACATTCTATTAGTTGGTTTAATATGTGTTATGACTTACACACATGGTGGTTTGTTATTTTTTCACAAGTGTTTTTGCATAACTGTGATTGATATCATTATAAGTATTGTAAAAAGCATAAGATACATGTGCTTATTGACGTAAGTGAGTTACATGGAAATACTTGAAATTACTGACTTCAAATATTGATTCCTATACATAGTTCTAAATTAGTATTCTTAGAGAACTTTTAATGAGTCAATTCCATGTGGTAAATTCAATTGCTAAAAATATTTGTGAAAAATTACGTTGGGGAGAGGATGTAGTTCAAATATTGAAAGTCAAAAAATATGAAATTATTTTTTTCAACAAGTCTTATAAAGGATAAAATTAAAATTTTCGACTTCCATCAATGTTAAAAGAGAAACAGGTTCATTAAATAAGTTTTTAATAAAGATCCCAAAAGTATAAAAGTTAAAAATATATCTAAAAGTGAAAAATATGAATCATGTATTAGAAATTGATGTGAAATAACTTGTCTGAACAATACCTTTAGAGAGAATATATTTAATATTTAGAAGAAAATTATTGATGAGGGGGGTAGGTATAAATGAAAATATATACCCTTCAATTTAAGTGAAAAAAGGAAAGGTAATTTTTTCTTTTATAGGAGATTTTCATTTTATTGTCCAAGTGGTCATAAAAAATGTCACCACAAATCCATTCATATTTTTGGAATAAATGGAGTTTAATATGGAGCTATATTTATGGTTGAATTGAAAACATTATCTAAAGGGAGAAAAAATCACAACCAGAGGTTCAAAATTTGGTTTTTTGGAGATTACTAGTGGAATTTTTTCAATTGATAATGTTGATGAAATGTTTTGAAACAATTAGGAAGATTGGATATATCTTGGGAAATAACAAAACACAGGCTCATCAACTCTGGAATAAAACCTAACTTGAATGAAAATAAATAAAATCCAATATACTTCAAAAAACCCATATTATCAATGAATCATTGGTTTCAATGAACAAATGTTTTATTCATTAATAAAATATTATAATATTCTTTAAAATGTAAAATATTTATATAAATACATCACTATTTCAATAGTTACATTACCAGCTCGTGGAAATTCTTCAATGTTTTCAAAACAATTAATTATTTTTTTCCAAAAACATTCCCATTTTAAAACCATTAAAAACCAAAATTTATTTATTAAAAAATTTTGTCACATCAAATTAGTGCCTTTGTAAATTAGTTTCCTAAACAAATATTTCCATGAAAAACACCATTTTAATTGGAAAAACATTTCAAAGTACTCAAAAAAAATTTGTTTTTAGCCACAAATTTGGGTTTTCAATGAATGTAAAAACATCACGTAAGGGTTTAGTCCAAAATAACCAATAAATCTATGAAGAAAGCATAACCATAACCCCAAAAACTATAATAACATATGTTATTTCATTATGAAAGAAAATATAAAATGGTTTAAGTTTAGGATTGAAGTAGAACAATTCATGGCTTGGTTTCATGCCTAATAATAAGGATTTACATGAAAATTTAAACTCATAAAACTCGATGTTATATATTTTTCCACAAGATTAGGAAGTTAAAATCTCTTTTGTAGGTCACATATGAATAATAAAAAAAATAAAAGGAATAATTAGCAAATAAAGGCGGAATAAAAATAAAATACCTATGATGTAAAAATATCTAGTGCAACTTAATGTTTTGATTAGATTATATATAGATCATAAGATGGGGGAGGAATGATATTCTTCCTTGAATACATTTTTTTGAGAATTTATCAACTAGGAGGGTGAGGGTGTACTAGACCATATTTATTAAACATGGATTGTGGGGTCTAACGAGCGAGATGAGAGGTACAACCCATCAGGTGGCCTTGACTGGTTGACCATAGCTAATTATGTTTCACTTATATGTTACATACACCTTAATCCATGGATTTATTGTAGCCTATCCCTCATGTAAAATATACTGTCATTACTATTATTATCCCTATGTAATCAATATTCTTTCACCGGGTGAAATTATTTTGAACCAAAAACATCATTGATATCTAATTGACATTAAATTTAATTGAATGGTTCAAACATGAATAAATGGATATCACATGAATTAGGTAGGTATCCTAAGAACATATTATAAATTTAATTATAAAAGAGTCTCTTTCTACATGTGTTTCAAATAAAACGTTCTTTATATCTTCACTGGAAGAAATTACCACATGGTTTCGCTACACCCCCATAACTCCCATCACTGTCGATCCGTGTAATACATTGTGAAAGGACTTAGGGTTATTTATTTTTCACACACACTTTTAATTTTAGAATATACCAATGTGATCACATACATATATACTAGTGGAAATGTAATCCCAATTCATGATCACTATGGTGTTTATATGGACCTTCACATGGCGCATTCCTTCTGAAAATATAACCCAGTTACCTTTTCCATACGTAAATAAAATGTTAGTTTTACCTGAACCATAATTATCCAAATTGAAACATTATAATTCACCTATTCTATTTTATTCAGGTTGAAAAATAATATCTGAGGGTCTTCTTCATCAGAAGTTTATGTAAAAAAAGATTCCATCCATCGGGATTCCATTCAATATTCTCGAGCCACTTTCTTTTCCTGGGTGATAGACAATCTATTGTACCATGGAAGGAGGATACTAATATGAAATTTATTACAATTGAATCAGTATCAAGAGTTCCACCAGAATTGAAATTTCTATTTTTATGTGATTACAAGAATTCTTTAGTATAAATTTTAAATTTAATAACCCTACCATGAATATTTCATGCTACGGTGATCATTTACCTGGTAAAAAATATATATTATGAGTATTCATGGAACTAAAATTACCAATGATAATTTATATGAAGGTGTTGAAATTAAATAGAAAAATTTTCAAAAAATAATAAAATACTGAATCTCACATATTCTACAGAATTTTTGAGTTTTTTAGAATCTTTCAATAAGTCATTATATCTTATATTAATAGTAATTATGAATCCTTTCATATTTTCATTTTCGAATCAGTTTCTTATTATATATAAATATATTTTAGATTAAAATTTACCAATAAAAAATTTGAGAATATGTATTCTATATAAATATACATAAATTTCATTTACTTTTATATTTCCTCTCCAAAAAAATCTACCACACACAATCCTTGGTGGAGAATTTCTTCTTTGCAAAATTTTAGTAATTTGAATCATTTCATATTCTACCTACTACATGAAAATATTAACAGAGTGAGTTCCACTCCTCGAAAAAAAATGTACGACTGAATGAATCTTAGATGAATCTACATTAGTTCAATCGTTTTTCAATGTTGATAACCGAAGGTATTATATGTTTTTATACACACAACGGTGTTACTACTCAACAAAATACTATTTCTATTCAACTCACCATAGACTACTATTCCATATAGAAATATTCTATATGTTATAATCAATGTAGGTGATGCTCAAAAAAATTGTGTGTCCTACCAAACACAACTCATCTAATCACAATAGTTAACATAGGGATGTAAATGAATTCACTTTAAGATGTTTTAACTAATCCAGTTGATCTTTTAAATTAGGTACATATTAATTGTAGTTTATGTGAACCATAAATTAATGTGAACTATTCATTTAAAAAATTTGATATTAAATAAACCAAAATGATTTATTTAGAAAATAAATATTGAGGTCAGGATATCTAAGGGATTTTGGATTATAGAGAAGGGAGAAATAAAAGATAGGGAGACAGAGAGATAGAGTGTAGAGATGTATGTGGTCCAGTGAAGGAGGAGGAAGAAGGTGAAAAATGGAGACATAATTAGAGTAAAATACAGAGTAGATCCAGAATAATTGGGGACATTTAAGGTCATAATAAGTATCTTCCATGATTTTTCATCTTGTTTTCCTTAATATAAATTCATATAGGTGCACCCACATGGATCTTTTTTTCATAATTGTTTATCTTAGGGTTATTTTTTTCATAGTTAATTTTGATTTCATTTATGTTTTTTTTGTATTCTGGATAATAAATATGATATTTAAATAAAATATTTCATAAATTATTGGATATATATTTCAGTTCAAGGCTAAATCATTATTTTCTAGTTGTGATTTTCTGAATTCACTGCAATTTAATTCCCTGTGTTATGAATTCAATGACATTTTAAATTTGTATCAGCACATTTTGTTTTATACTAATTTTTATATTGAATAATATAATGTAAAAATTGACATAACTATATAATAATAAAAATAAAGGTTACACCCTCCAAGAAGAACTTGATGATGGAGTATGTGGACAAAAGAATGGGGCATAATTCACTATCCCTAGGGATGAAAAAACTATTGTGGATGTCCTAGAATGGTTTAGAATAAGAAAATTATTGTTTACATCGTCATTGTTGGGGTATAAAGTCCTGAGAAAATTATCTATTGAAACCTATAGTTCTACAATCTAGCAGAAGATTGAGTCTTTTCATATGCCTAAATCCCTTTTTAGATGGTTATACAATATATCCATGTTTAAAACATTTATATGATTAATTAAGGGATATACAGGGAGTAATTTATATGATTTTATTTATATAATCATTTATCTTTAGACTTATTAATGTGAAACTAGAAAATTATGATTTAGAAGATATTTTATTATGTTTAGACAAGAACATCAGTTTAAATATTAGAAAGAATCAAATTAGAGTCAATGGAGTTCCAAATACAATTGTAGATCCATTAAGTATTATCTATTCCCTAAAAAATAAATTAAAATTGAAATTAACCATATAAAAATAACATTACATCACAAATAGTAATTTAGTGATATTTTAAAATTAATAGTAGTAAAGGGAGATGACATTGCTTAAGTGGTCAATGTAACCAATTATACTATTGTCAAATAATAGTACAATGAATCAGTTCACACTTTTAATATCTATTGTATGAATAAATGGTTTATTAACATTGAGGATGTGTAAGAGTAAAATGTAATATAGAATAAGAGTCACACTTATTATATCAAGGAATTGTGAGATGTAATGTTAGAAGTCCATGTTGGGAATATAAAAACCTTTATGTTTGGAGGGTTCTTGAGCTATAGAGGAATTTTATGTCTCGAGGAATGATTTATAATTTAGTGATTCCTATATCAAGTGATCAATTTCAATATTAATTTATATTTTGAGATTACACCAATATATCCTTATGAATATCATGTCGTATAGCTGAGAGCATTGAGCTATGTTTTATTCTAGGACCAGTGTATCCCTTAGGTTGTACGAGCTAGGCCAAAATAGAAGACACTACACCCTTTTACTCACTAGTTGGTGAGTTTATCATTGTGCTTAATGGGTACCACATTTGAGTATTTTTCTGTAGTTTTGGGTAATTCAAGAGTTTTTTATATAGAATATATTCTAGGGTTTTCCATATAAATATTAATTTATATATTAGATTATATTATTGGTATTCATTATATGGAAGGATAGTCCTTTAATATTATTTAGGATCCATTATAATGTATAACGGAACTATTGGTCTAATGAATGGACACACTAAAAATGGATTGAAATCCAAAATGTAAAATAATTTCCATGGATAACAACTCACAGTTGATGTATAACATGAAAATAAAATTTTCATATTGCACTGGTGGTCGGGTCAGGTGACTGAAAGGGGTCTTAAATAATCATAAAACAAGGGTTGTTATCATATGGTATTTTGGTTTTGAGAAAATTTAAAATGAAAAATTAAAACACATAGTTTTTATAGTAATCTTCATTGGTTATCGAGTCATGGTTAGATGGTATAAATTATGTGTTTACCTTCCTGGGTTAACTAAATGCATCATAAGTGGAGATGTCGCTTTTGATAAACATTATTTAACTAAGAAGAATAAGTTTCTGATTAAACAACCACATAATGAAAATGTAGGGTCTATAATATAGTCTCATACATCACTAGAACATGATACAGTTTATTCCACTAATGAGGATCCTTCCCTAGAGGATTAAAGTGGGGTTTATAATTATCATCTGACCAATGATAGTGAAAGAGGAGGGTAATCAAGTATCCTTTGAGTTCAACCATGTTGATAAGAAATTATATTCTCATAAAATTCCAATATAATATGAAATTATATAAGGTGTGAGTTATTAAAAACAAAAGGAGGTTATGAATGAGGATAATGAATCATTTAATCAAAATAGACATGGTACTTGGTGAAAAATCCTTATAATGATATATTGGTAGGTTAAAAATTAATATTCAAAATTAAAAAAGAGTGTTCAGGGAAAGGTTGTTCCATGTTTGAGGTAAGGTTGGAAGAAAAATTGGTTCACTTGGAGAGATAGAAGTGGTTGACTACAATGAAATCTTCTATATAGTGGTTATGCAGAGCTCCATAAGGTTTCTTTTGTATTTTTATTTCAATTCATATTATTTAGTATAAAATGGATGTAAATAAATTTTTGTTATTTATTGTCCCATGATTACTATGGTTCCAACATATCTTGGTTGCATATGATCCAACATGAGACTATGTGGCACTGAATGTAATGAGAGTAGGAATTAGAATCCTCCTAACCATACAATTTCAATCTGTTTATTACCCATTTTAAATGGATTATAAATAGATTTCATTTTAATTCAGTGGGTTCAACCGATTATATATTGGGAAGTAATTCATGAAATGATACATGATAGTTTTAATATTGTTAAATTTTAATATTAAAGGGATATTTTCATGTATCATGTATAAAAGGAAATGAGTTCCCTCATTTTTGGTATACAATAGTCACTAGTTTCATGTAATGATTATGGAAACTCTATTCCTTTTAGAATAATGAATTCTCATGAATTGAAAAGGTTCATGAACCCCGCAATGTATGGGAATCCTCATGTTATGAACTACGATCTAGGATTGGAGGATTACACACAGAGGAAAGAATAATATATTTTTTCTCATGTAGTTGTCATCGTGAAAAAACTATTCATATGGAGGCAACTAGTTCGGTAATACAGGTACGATTTGTTATGAAATTTTCATGCTTGTTGATTCCAGAAAAGATATATTGAGCATGTATGAGTTTTCTTTTACATTCATCACTCTTATGATGAGCACCCAAATTCTATTAATGATGTAAAATCCCCTTCTATAATGAATCAACCTATTATTATTACTCATTTATATAAGAACATGTATGAGGAATTGTAACTAGTATTCACCAAATAGTACTATGTTATATGTTAAAATAATGTTTTGTTACTCAACCTGGCATTATGTTAGAAATAAAAACAATATTCTATAGTAACTAAAAATTACATTATGATTATAATGTAATGTGAGTAGAGAAGTGAAACCTAGGTTATTAGGATAACATAGTCTGTGACTTTTCTGTGAAAAAATAGATAATCATTTTCCTCTTCATAAAATATTATAGATTGTTAATGTGATGTGGGGGTGGTCCTGAAATTATGTTTCATGAGAATTAAATGTCAAGTTTGGATTGAAACACACATTATCAAATGATAAAAAATGAATGTAAAATGAAAATCTCACCACACAATTCAACTCTAATGTACACTACTTCATTATCCAATAATTTCTCTGGGGTGTTTTAAAATTCCCATGCAACTTCCCTAATGCACAACCACTACCATTGTGCCACCCTACACAGTGGTTCCTTAACCAAGCATCACCCCATTCTCTTCCTTCCAGTTCTTTCCCATTCTTTCCATCTACATTGAAACACTATGTTTAGGGTAAACATAATATAAAGTGATAGTATAAAGAACTAATTTTTTTATTTCATTTATTTTTCTTATGTTTGTAAACTATTAATAAATATAGTATTTTTATTTTAATGTTTTATTTTTAGAATATTTAATTTAAATATTAAATATTCATATTTCTTTTTTGTGTTAAATAAACTATTAATTTAATTATTTATTCATTTATTTTATTCATATATAAAGGTTATTTGTATAATTTTAATTAATTTTTTTGCTAATATTTATGAGATAAATATATTCTAATAGATAACATTCTGTATTTCATGCTAGGTACAACCCAATAAGATTTTGTTTTTCATCTAGAATCACATCAATTTGTTTATGAGTAATAATCATGAGAATATTTATTAAATATGGTTTATTAATATTAGTTGTTAATTATATATCAAATTGAATTCTATATCAATTAACGACTTCTCTAGGATAGGTAAGTGTGGTCGAATACCCACGGGCTGGGGGGCTTGTGTCTTATTCTCGAATGTTGAGTTGCTGGCTGTCAATTTCTCTGGGATTATTAATGGACACTATCAATCTTTTATAACTATTTCTTTTTACTTGAAAAGTGATTTTAAGTTATAAATCAGATAATTCAAATATATATTAATATATTTATCTTATTTTTTGCATGTAACTCATTTGTGGGGGTTTTATACATAGTCATTCATCAGTGTTGTATGAAAAAATTAATTTGGTGGATGGAATAGGTATTCCAAAACAAATTCACTATAATTATACATACTCAAAGGAATAAAACATGAGAATATAAATATTTAATATGATAAAATAGTAATGAAGATAATATGAATATAAAAAATATTATGGTTATAACACTTTGATAAAAAACACATCAAATACTAACTAAGATATTCCATAAAAATTGAAACTTTTCATGTCATTGATCATCCAACTAACTAGGTTATTTCAAAACAGTGTTCCCCTGTATTATTACGCATAAGAAAAAAATTAATGGGTCACACTTAAACATCCTTGTTTAGGTTCATCCAAATAAGGATTCACTTGGATTGTCTTTTTTATCCTGTTCTTGTCATTTTTATTGAGGTTCACCTAGTTGGGAAACCCTAAGAGTATGGATAACAAAGGAATAGAGTTGAGTTTTTTCATATATTGGATTCAAGAAAAGAGTTCTCTTCTAACCTATCTAAGAAGGATAATTTTTATGATTGGGACGATTCCTTACTTAAATAACATTTTTGTGAGAGGAACACTAAATAAGTCTCATTACATAAAGAAATATGGATAACTTATGTTTTGGAAGTTATTATTTTTTGTGAGAGTACTTTCTTTAAATTTCTTGAAGAAATTATATAATATATGATACTCACTATTGGATATATCTCTAATATATGTTATTTATTACTTCATGATAATTTTATTGAGAAACTTCAATTTTAGGGCCTATAGAATAGTTCATTATTGGTAAATAGGGTTGAAAAAGTTATAAATGTGATGAATTAAGAACATTTGACTGTTAATTTTGTATATTTAAATTTTATTAACCCTAACATATAGTTATTAGAAAATGGTTTTCAATCACTATCACAAACCTACCTAGACACCAATCTAGATAAGATCCCAACTCGACTGTAGAAAGACCCAAATGGTATTCTCACACCCCATGGGTTGATGAGTAGCACCTGGGAATTGATCAAAAACTAGAGAGAATGATTTCTTACACGCTTAAGGGATATAAATTATATATATATATATTATATCCTGTAATATAAATATGTCACAAACAAATAAATCAAACAAAAGTGATAGAAACCAAAGGTATAGGTCCGACCACTATTCATATATTTTAACTCCATATAGAACTAAAATTCATAGTACAAGGAAAAATGAGGAAATATTGGTGTGATAAATAAGAATCACATGCAGTTCCAATAAATGAAATATTTTTTTCTCAAATCCACTTGGTGAAACATTAATTATACCAATTGTGTCAGTAAGTTAATACCCAATGTGGTCAGCGATCGATACCAATTGCTTCACATGGTGTAGTCTAGAAGCCTATACATTCAGTACATAGTCGTTATATCTGAATATATGTATATTGATTACATAAAATAATGATTCAGACCATTATTTGATAGTTCTAGTATCATTGGAAATGTAGAAACATATACAACCAGTTCGCAAAATAACGACATTATCTCCCACTTATTTCTCCATAAATGGATCCCTTTGTAGACACTACATACTTAATACCATTGTTCATAAAATATGCAAGGGAATCATAATAAATGGCGAGATATGATGACTAGTATGGTAAATAAAGGGAGATATCAATCATCGTATAACCATAATATACAAAAATGGGGTATGAGAACATGAGTTTTTCATTTTTAAAACATACCCTATATATCATAGATCACAATATTCCATTGTGGAATAAAGCTTGGAAGATAATAATATATGAATAATAATTGAATCAAAGTGAATGATCCATGAGAGAATAACATAATCATAGAACATGATTTTGTGTCATATACATAAGAATGAAAATTATTTAATTAGTAGTCAATGATCATTTCCAAATCTATCATAGTGAGATGGGTTCACTCCCCAAACCATCATAGAAGTCAAGGTAAACTCCCAAGAATATCATAGTTAACAAAGTCACTCAATAAATAGGCTTCAATATGAAATACAACCCTCTTTATCTCATGATATATCAACCACTACCCAATTAATTATAGGATGATATAGTCCCCACCTGTCTATTGTTAAAATGTACCCACAATCTTCGGTTATAATGTGACCAACCACCTTGGCTATTACATAACCATAATAGTTAGATATAAATTAACCACCGTCATTTTTTGTAACATAAATAATATGTTTTAATTAAAACCATAAACATATGTTCTATAAGATTATAAAACATTCATAATATCAGAACCCATAAAAATAAAGGGGTCACATAATCATTTCATCATAGCATAACATGTTGAAAAGAAAATAGTTTCATTAAAAATATGTCCTCGTGTTAAAAAACCATCCAAATAAAGAATAAGTATGGTATCCTTGTCTCATATACCCATTAAATAATATGTTAAATGATGATTTTTCCCTTTATGAATATAAATATCATCAAAAGTTCATTAAACCATTCTTTGGGAAAAACCCTGTCCATTTTGAAAACAATTTTTAAAAATTTTAAAAAATCAATCATATTAAGAGAAAAACATTATTTGGAAATTATCATGGACACATATAAATTAATATTAAATTCATAGAGTTTTCTTTATGGAAAGCAATTTTTTCAAGTCATATATGTTCAAAAAAAATTCCTTTCTTATTTTTGGAAAATGTAATAAATTATATTGGTCATTAAATGAAAATAAAATTACATGTATAACATTTTTTAATAATTAATTAATGGTGTAAAATGACTTTAGTCAACCATTGGAAAATATTAAAATCATTCTTGAAAACATTTTAATAAAATATGAATAAGGGATTAACAAATTCTACATAAATGATAAATGACGTTAATTTTCCTTAAAAATATATTTTTGGTACCTCGAGTAAAATTTATGTGTAAAATGAAAGGAAGAGATTTATTTTAAAAAATAATACTTAGTTGAATAAATTTCATTAGTATTTTGAGATGTGTATCGTAATATTTAGTTATTTGAGACATAATCATAAACAATCTCGATAAGAAATGAGACTGTGACATCAAACCCTTAAAATGAGTTCACCTTGCTTCGAAATTTATCTAACCACATGTATAATAATTTTATATATATTATAATTATATTATAGATTAATTTAAATATATATAATATCATATATTATCTCTATATAAAATTTCAAGGCCCCATTTTATAAATAACTCTTTATTAAAATTTTAATTTTAGGTGTTAATCATTTCGTTTAACATGAGTATTTCAGTTTAGTATTTTTGGATCATGTATATTTATTTTCTCTCCATAATATCCAAAATATAAATCCAGATATAAATAATATATATATATATATATATATTTATATTCATTATGGAAATAATTTTATTTATCAACAAATGTTATATATAGAAAAAATAATTACATCATTCGGGGAGACCGTAGGTCATATCTACAAATGAAGGTTCATTTAATTTTTAAATGGATAGAAATATAGAAAGTTAAATACTGATAAATGTTTATAGGATCATTATTATTTCTTATATATCATATATACTAAATTAATTTATCTTAACTATAATCCATGTAAAATATATATATGAAAATTGAATCACATCAATTCGTGGAGGAGGTAGTCCACACGTACAAACAAACGACATTATCATTTCCTATAGGATTGGATGGTAAGAAGGTAGATATTATATTTTAATTATAGTAGAATAATAATTTTTTTAATATCTTAAATAAATTTAAACTCATCATAATAACCTTGTATAAATTATGGTTATTGGAAATGAATTGTATCACTTCATGGAGATGGTAAGACTTATGTGTGCATGAGCGATACATTTACTTCCCATTTGATAGAAAATGGGATGATAATGATGGTTTAATAATAATAATTATATTTTATTATATTTAGAATATTTTATTTAATATTTAATTAAGAATATTATAAATTTATTGGAGGTAAAATATGAATTAAAATGAAAGTGATCAGTTTAGGTGATTAACAATTCTTTGAAAAACCACTTTTAGATCTATGCTTAAGGGATCTAGGGTTGGTCATTTTTGAAGTCAATAACCTCTCGAATGTGTATATGTATGTTTATAATGTAAAATTTTAGGATATGGTCATGTTACAAGGCTCGATGTTTTATATATAAGTGTGGTAGGGGGATCCCTTTTCAAAGTGAGTTGAGTGGCACTTTTGGAATTTCCTAGAAGATTAAATTATAATAAATTAATTTTCAAACCTAATTCCACCAATTATGTAGAGATTAAATTATAATTTATTATAAGTTTATAATCCCATCCAATATTAGAGTTTATATTAGTTTTTTGGTCATCTTAAACCTTATCATGTTGATTTACCATTAGTTAGCCAATATTAAGGTCAGATTAGGTAAGAGAGTTTTCAATATTAATGGGTTGTATTTTTTAAATTATATGGTGAAAATTGGACCATAAAATAAAATTTTATTAAATTTTAAAACATATCATATCCATCTTGAATTATTTAAATATTTTTATTATTCTTAAATACTTTAATAAAATATTATTTTGATAAAATATCACTATTGTCATTTTTATAACTTTTGATTAAATTTGTCTTTAAATACATAAAGAAAATGTTTGATTTAGAATATTATATTTTAACATAAAAATAATATTTCTTATTAACTTATATATTTTTTTAAAACTATAAATTACACACACTGTATGACTTTTATTATTTTTAAAATCATTTTTTAGAATTTTCCATTAATTGAAAAAAATACTATTTTGGTGTTGAGTATGAATTTAATGTAATTTTATAATACATTAAAATTCTAAATAAATTAAAATAATAAATTTAATTTAATTTTTCAAACAATTATAATTAATATTTGTTCATAACAATTTTTCATTACTAGGTTAACATATGAAGGAAATTTTAAACTTAGTGAGTGACATTTTGTAATATTATTTAATTTAAAAATATAGAATTTATTTTAGTGGAAAAGTGTCCATTTAAAAAATAAATTTTTATATTATGGTGTTAAGGGCCATGCTACATCATTCAATAAGACTAAAGATTATAAAATATGTCCTGATCACTTAGTATTATCCTATATTAACAAAATTTAGTCTTTACCAACGAAATAAATTTTACCAAGGTTACTATTAATATTGAAAAAAAATAAAAGGAAATATATAAATAATTTGGAAACTGTGATTCCAAATATTTAATCAATATTATCATATTCAATGTTTTAATTCATTAGAAATTTATTATAAAATAAGTGAAAAACACACGACGAAAACAATTTTTTATAAAAATATATTTTGATTAATAAAACATAGGTTATTCATGTCCAATTCTTAGAAAAATATTAAATGAATTTTTAAATTTTTTATTTTATATATAATGTATATATTAACATAAGAGCATTTTCCAATAGTGAAAAATTTAATTAATTATAGTAAAAATACTTTGTGTGCAAGAAAAATATTTTTTAGACAAATATATTTTTTTCTTCAAAATGATTTTTTTCATTTATAATCATTTGATAATTAATAAATTAATTTTAAATGTCTATAATGATAAATTTTTCATAAATTAGTTAGTCCTATTCATACACACAAATCGATTGGATTTTCAATTGTTGTCACATTATATAATTATATTTTAATAGTATATTTTTGATTTTTTAAACTCATTCTTGTACATAACCCAAGCTATTGAATTAATTAAATTTATTTGACAAATAATATTTCTTCAAAATATTATGGTTTTACATTCTAACCCTCATAAAATTTAATTATCTCTCAATATTCATCACTTTGATATAATCAAATGATGAAATTTCTATTTCATTGTATCTTAATATTCTTATATATCTTCCTAAATTTATGGTTTCTCCAATGAACATTTAAAAAGTCAGTTGTATTATTTTGTAGAAATTTATCTATGTGATCTACATTCTCCACTGGTTGTTACTCGTAAAAGAGATCATTCTCCATCGGTATGGAATTTGAGTTCAATACATGTGAAGGAACAGGTATGTACTTCATTAGGATGGAAACATGGAGACACCATGAACTGGAGAGAAATTGTTTGGAAGTGATGTGTGCTAATCTACCATCCCGTAAAAATGCATAATTTTTAAGGGTGAATATACCTAGGAATCATCTTTTCCTTTTTCCACATATCATTACCCACTTCCTGGTAGATATTCATAGGAACACATTTTCTCCAACTCTAAACTCCAAATATCTCTGTGATTGTTAGCCTAACTCTTTTTTCTACTTGAAATGACCTTACATGTTACTAAATAACTCTAAAATTACCTATAATTCTCTCATCTATGTCAGTTCATAACAGTTTTCTTTCTCTAAATTAATTTAAAAAATTGGAATTCTAAACATTCTAACATAGTGGTTCTTATAAATACCATCAAAATACTGGAGTGAAAATTATTTTTGTATAATAATTCCACCAATAGAAGTTGTAGATCCCAACCTTCAATGAATTCCATATAGAAATATCTCAAAATTTCTTCTAATTATTAAATAGTTCTCTTATACACACCATCTTTCTGAGGATGATACACCATACTAAAACTCAATTAATTTTCTAGATCTGATTTCTCAAGAACATTGATGTAAACAAAAGATCCTAATTAGATATAATGGAATTTGGTACTCTATAAAATTGTAAAACTACCTAAATATATATCTTAGAATGATGATCTGGAGTGAAATATTCTATAGTGGAAATGAAATGCGATGAATTTTTAAGGAATTCAACTATAACCCATGTATCATTTTTCCCTTTAGTTGTTTTGGGGATTATGATGATAAAATATATGGTGATGTTTTTTCACTTCCATTATGGTATGGGTAGTGGTTTTAACATCCACTTAGATATTTTTCACTTAGCCTTAACATTATTACATAAACATTACTAAGAAACACACACTGCAATATATATGTTTATTTAATCCCACCATAAATACACATTCAAATCACTATTCATATTCATACTTCGTAGACTAATAGAGGGTGAATAAAAATGAGCTCCCACCAACAACTCCTTCAAATATGGTTCTAAAGGGAAACATACATAGTTACTAAACCTTATTATTCCATCATAACAATGGTGAAACTCATGATCATTTCTAACATTCATTTGAATCTATTCATCTTCCTTCAATTCCATTTTATTCTATACTTGGATATATGATTGAAAAATGATTTTAGAAAGATAATATTTATCATTTTACATTATGATTTCAAGATCAATTCATTGAAAATCCATAATTATTGTCTCTTTTGTGATCCTTAGATAAGGCAGCAGGATCCTTTAAACTCATATTATCTACCACCTTTTTAATGTCTCATATTTTCCATGTATTATTTTTAAAAAATTAATTGGAATTTCTGAGAGACCAAGCACGGAGACAACACATCATTCCAAGGCTAGGTGAGCCTGAAATGGTGGTTTGAACTTTTTTAAGTTAAGTGATTCGGTGTGTGTGTGTTGTTGTGGAAGTTTCTGAATGGATGCCTGGATAAAAAATCAAAGGGCATCGTAGTGTCTGGGATGATGACTTTACCTAATAATGTGTCTATCCTACGTCAGAACGGACTGAGGGAAAAGTTAAATTTTCAGATGTTTTTAGTAAAATAAAATAAATTAATTCGAAAAGTTTATTTATTTTATTAAGAAAAATTTTCTGTAGTGTAATGACGGGGAAACTATTTCAACAATTAATGCCAAGCCATAATCACTCTAAAATAGTAGCGCTGGCTTATTAATGCCGCATCGTAATGACAACCACTCAGCATAACCGAACGTTGATGCAGGTTCCCTCCTTTTAATTGGTTAATCAAATATTTCTCTATTTTCATAAGGTAGAGAGAAACTCTATAGAATCCATGGAGCATTGGGGAAAACTCTCGGCGATGAATGACGAAGAATCGATGTTGTGAAACCTTACGCCAGCGAAGTTGAAGGATCTCGTCGATGATGGCAACATGACCCCTTCGTCAGTGATTGATCCCTTTTTGAGGTAGTGGTTTTTATTTCAATTATTATTCCATGTTTTTGGATTAAACCATGAATGCGAACCAACCCACAAACATGTTGATCTGCGGATTTGTGCATTCTTGCGGGAGGGTTTTCATTGGGTTAATCTCAGGAAAATAATCCATGTTAATTTCTGTGATTCTGCCCCGTTTAATCCTACTAATGGGAGCAGATCAACGTTGTGACTAACGATGGTGGAGGTTTATTCCTTGATTTTTCTTTTGGATTTTTTCCCTCCCTTTTTCTCATGCATTCGTCATGTTCTTCATGGGGCGATGAACAACAGATCATTGCGCATCCATTTGGAAATGCAATGATCCAAAACTGGATACCCAAAATCGCAACGAACCAACTGAGGTGTGACGGTAATGATGGACGATGAGCCGGCTTAGATTGGGAGAGACCGTTCTTTGAGCGTTCTTCGCACGTGAGGATAAAGGCGTGTTTTAGGGGTTGATCAGAGGACCGAAAATAGTGGAGACATCTTCGGGACATCGGGGTGACCTAGAATCTAGAGTTTCGTAGAAAAAAGATCATTATAATGAGAACAAAAGCTTCACGGGAGGCACGCCGGTGAGAAGCATCGTTTCTATAAATTTCCAAAGAACACAGAGTGTATTCCTGAAGAACACACCGTGTAGCATTGGCTCAGTGGTGACTAGGGTTTCTCGGCACACGAAGCGATGACATGGTGTGTTCTATGGAGAACACAGTGTGTGGGTACACATACGGGAATCAGCGTGTTTCACGAGCAATACACGGACACGATATGGAGTACACAGACTTGTACTCCACCACACTGCCAGACCAGGTCGGGTATACGGGTTACCCCGTTTAGCGGTTACATGGGATGGTGCACAAGGGATAAAACCATGTACAGGCACTCAGACATGTACACAGAGCTAACCCTAGCTACTTGGACACAACATGTATTCTGTACTACGTGTCGTGTACTGACTTTTCTACATGACTAGCCTTGTGACATGAGCCGTAGTACACAGGCAATACCCGGGGTCAGATGACACGAAGTGTGACATTTCTACATGCCTTGTACTTTTCAGTACATGTCTTCATCTTCTTGTCCACCATATCTTGGAAATGTTTTGTTTGGGTTATTTTCCCTTCTTCTTGTTCCCTTGAAGGTTAGGTATCATTTCCTCCTAATGGAATATGATCCCTTTAGCAGAAAATTCTGAGATAGAGTCAGGTATCCCTCCAAGAGCCCCGGAGCGATATCCTCTATCCATTCTTGACCCTAGGTAGAGTTAGGTATCGATGAGACCACTTCCATAGGGTGCTGATCCTCTACCAAACATGTGAATTCCAGGTGAGTTGTCATATCTGCCAAAACCCTAGAATTGATCATCGTCTTTGTGTCATTATCTTTTCCCCAATCAATAGTATGTTCTCCCAAAATGATTGTATCTATCTCACGTGTCCTTTCCCGATGGAAAATACATCTCAGACGAATGAAATCAGATCCATCAGAATCGTGGAGTGATTTCTCCTGGATGAGTGCTTCATGGAATCTTTGAACTAAATCCCTACTGGGGGGGGGGTATGTTGTTGCGTGACTTTTCCCTAGACTACGGGTTTCAGATTTTAGTTTGTCTGGATTATGTTCTCCTATTATATGTTAAGTAGTAATATATTGCATAGATCTGAATTTACTTTTCCTTTGTGTATTTCTTTATGGTTTTTGGGGTCCTATATTGAGTATTGTTATACTCACCCCTGCACCGTCTATCCTCACACGTGTCAAGTCTTGTGTAGATGAGAATCCTTTCAACAAAGTCCAGGGCAGACCAGGACAGGACCGAGCTTTCTGAGTTCCCTATAGGATGAGGTGTTCCTATGTCTATGAGTAGCAGTGCCAGCACCTCTTATGTTTACAGGTTGGAATTTGTAGTTTATAGACTCTTTTTTTGGTGGGCTTGTATTCTGGCCTAGTTTACCTTATATACTTTACATTCTATCGTACTCTGTTGGTTGGATTTGTTTGTATGCATGCATTTTATTCCTTATATGTTTTTACATTTCACCAATACGGGCTTGGATATGGGTGTGTGTGTGTGAAGGTACATAGGCAATTCCTCCCATGTAAGTAATATGTCTTCTTAGTGCTAGTCACCGGCCCCTAGCCTGTTATAGGCGGGCTTGGGGAGTCTCAGTGTGGGCCCCATTAAGATGGGTTGTAATAGAGTGGTAACAAAGGTGGTCGGTTCTACCTTAGGACCATGTGTCTATGAGTTTGGTTTGGGGGAACATTGTTAACTGTTTCAATCTTGGATTTCAGGACATAGAATCCAGTTTTGGTGGGGGTGGCCGATGTATCCATACACCACGACTCAAATAACCTTTTTTTCACTTGGTACGTGAAAACAATAGCTGCGGGGAAATAAAAGGATGGTACATACATAATATAGGAATGGGTTTTGTATTCCATTTCCTCTATGTCAGCTATCCAAACATACTCATTAACTATGGTACATCTTGTTTCCTTACAGGATGCCTCTCGGATGCATACATTCTAGGATTCAGCAGTTCAATCACTAGGATAACCCCCTCAGTGACAATGCTTCGATACAGGGACCAGTTCCCCATGCGTTTCCACCATGTGGTGCATCTGCCATACCAAAACCAGTTGAGCAGCCTATAGTACCTGCTGTTCAAATCGATGAGGAGCGTAGGATGAACATGCTCTATGAGTTTCTGTGATAGAGACCCCTCATGTTTTGAGGTGAGCCTAACCCTCAGGCAGTTGGGGATTGGCATGAGGTAGTGACCATAGTTTTTTGTCTAGTAAGGACACCAGCGAACAAGATGGTGATCTTGGGAGTGATCCTTCTTTAGGGTTTGGTGGGACGATGGTGGAGTCTGACCACAAAGACTCACGAAGAGGAGACACATTCTTGGATGGAGTTTGAGTGACTCTTTATGGAGGAGTTCACTCCAGTTATGCTGAGAGAAATGCACATCCATGAGCTTCTGCAGCTCTAGTAGGGAAGCTTGACGGTAGAAAACTATTCATCGTGGTTCACCAACCTCTCCCAGTACTCAATGGATATGGTCTGGGATTTTCAATTCAGAGCTCAAACCTTCGAGCGTGGTATACAATGAGAAATCTAATCCAGTGTTGTGCCTCTATTAATTCCTACTTCTGATGGAGTGCTAATGCGGTCCTTGGTGATCAAGAGGTTCATGGCAGAGCAGAGACAGCTGACGACAGTCAGTAGTAAGAAGACAGGCATAGAGACCACCATAGCAGGGAGTTGATGTCAAGCACAAGGATCATGACGTTGGACACATCATAAGAGGACCCAAGACAAAGGATCAATAGTCTATGGCTCTTAGTCTGGATCCAATCAGCCCAGGGATAAGCAGTTCTAATCTTACGATGGTAGGGGACAAGGGCAGGGACAACTGCATGCAGTCGAGGCGTACGAACCACAAACTCTAGTAATGATTCGAGGTATGATCTGTGTCTTCTATACCTTATTTTCCATACATATAGACATAGGTTCCAGTCATTCCTTCATTTCCTCATGTCTTGTGTGAAACATAAAGATTTCGGTAGATTCATTAACTCGATTCTTACGATTAGAGACACATGTGGTGGGTGGCTCGATGATCACGCACCTTTGGAGATAGTTTGATATTACCCTTGGAGGCGAGATTTTTGATTGGAACCTATTTGTGGTAGCGTCAAGGACATACGATGCCATTCTTGGTATGTATTGGTTATCTTAAGCCCATGCCCAGATTGACTATTTTTGGCTAAGAGTGCAGTGTAACCGCAGTAATGGGATGAGGTTTTCTTTTGTCAGAGAAAATGAGACACTGGAAGAACAGAACGGGCTTATGCATAAGAGGGTTCCGCCTATCACTTATGAGTTGTCTAGCCTTTCCCATGGATTATTAGATGTTATGAGCTCCCAATTACCAGCAGTAGTGGCAGAGTACGAGGACTCATTTCCCCAAGATGTTCCAGGACTACCTCTCTGTCGGGAAATTGACATTGGCATCGAATTACACCCCAGGACGACACCAATTTCTTCATCAGTATACTATATGGATTCTATGGAGCTTCACGAGCTGAGGGTGTAGTTGGAGGATTTTCAGAGAAAGGGTTTTATAAGACCCAATGTTTCCCCATGGGCGGATCTATTCTTGTTTTCCAAGAAGTCAGACAAGGGTTGGAGGTTGTGCGTGGATTACCGGCACCTAAAACAAGTAATGATGAAGAAAAGGTATCCACTACCGTGAATCAAAGACCTCTTCGATCATCTAATTGGGGAACAATGGTTCTATAAGGTCAACCTTCAATTAGGTTATCACCAGTTACGAGTTCGAGACGAGTATATACCGAAGAGAGCTTTCAGATGCCGCTATAGTCACTATGTGTACTTGGTGATGTCTTTCGGCATGAAGAACGTCCCCATAGTGTTCATTGGACTGATGATCCGGATCTTCAAGGCGTACTTGGACGTCTTCATAGTGGACTTCATCGATGAAATCCTTGTGTACTCGGTGTCAGAGGAAGAGCATGCGATACACCTACGGATGGTTCTAGACGTCCTCGAGGAGCACCAGCTTAATGGGAAGATATCGAAGATCCATTTATGGATTTAGGAGGTCCACTTTCTGGGACATGTCATCTCACCTGATGGTGTAGCTGTGGACCAAGCCAAGGTGGAGGCAGTGTTAGTATAGGAGCCAACTTGGAGTGTGATGGAGGTGCATAGCTTCCATTGGTTGGCAGGATATTATCATAGATTCATTCATTATTTCACCCGAATATCTATACTGATGACTTCCTTGAATAGGAATGGGAAACCCTTCATATGGACGGAGAAGTGTCTGAAAGTTTTCGAGCAGTTGAGGCATTTTTTGATGAGCATCCCAATATTGAGATTGCTGAAGGAGGGTGTCGAGTATGTAGTTATTTGTGATGCACCAGGAACTGGGCTTGGCTGTGTCTTGATGTAGGGATAGGTAGTGATTTCTTATGGTTCATGGCAAATTAGGCCACATGATAAGAACTATGTGATCCATGATCTCATGTTGGCAGTGGTGTTCTTCGTGTTGAAGATGTGGTGACACTACCTTATGGGCGAGCGATTTATCATCTAATCTGTGCACAAGATCCTCAAGTACATATTCTCACAAAAGGATATAAATATGAGGAAAATTCATTGGATATAGTTCCTCCCAGACTATGATTTCATGATCATCTATACTCCTGGTAAGGGGAACAAGGTGGAGGATGCTCTTAGCAGATGGTCAAGCTCACAACTATTGAGTGAGGTGAAAGAGCAGTTTTCCGCGTTGCAGATATCCTTTGTGGATAGAGAGGATGCCTATTTCCTTCATTCGATGGTTTTCACCCCTCCATACATACAAAGAGTAAGAGGGGAATAGCTCAGGGATGGAGAATGTGAGTTTTTACGTTATTAGTTATCCACAAGACATGCTCCTGATGGATATTCGCAAGGTGGGGAGCACATACTTAATTTCAGAGGACGCACAGTTGTACCAATGGCGTTGCGAGAAGATGTCCGGAGGCAGCTTCATAAATTTTCCTTGGTATTACATCCTAGATTGGAGAAGATGCATTAGGATCCCCGATGACAGTTTTGGTGGTCAGGCATGAAGAATGCAGTAGCATAGTTCGTTTCTCGATGTGTTACGTGACAGAGGGTGAAGGTTAAGCATCATGTTTCATTGGGATTAGCTCACCCCTGGATGTTCCATAGTTGTAGTGGGATGGAATATCGATGGAATTTGTAATGGTCTTAACACGGATGTCCAAGGGGCATGATTCCATCTGGGTGATCGTTGACTGGCTCACCCTGTCGGCCCACATCCTAGCTATGAGGGAGCATAGTTCTGTAGAGATCATGGGGCGCCTCTACATGCATGAGATAGTTCTGCATCAAGGATTCCCTTCGATGATAGTCCCAGATCGAGATGCCCATTTCACATCCCGGTTGTGGAAGGGATTATATGTGGCTTTTGGGACTTAGCTACGCTTGAGAAAGATATTCCACCCCCATACCGATGGTCAGACAGAGAAGACCATTCATGTTATGGAAGATATGTTGTGCGCCTGTATCTTGGACTTTGGTCACAGTTGGGGGAACCATATACCACTGGTGGATTTTTCATACAACAACAGATACCACTCCACCATTGGTATGGAACATTTAGAGGCTTTATATGGGAGACCTTGTCGGTCACCACTTTGCAGGACCGACCCCAAAGAGTTAGCACTCAGGGGTCGATAGTTGGTACGGGCTACCACTGAGAAAGTGCATATCATCCAGTATAAGATGAAGACTACAAAGATCTCGGAGAAGTATTATGCTTATATACTATGGAGATCTCTAGAGTTCAGGGAGGGAGAAGATGTGAACAAATCCTTCTTAATTTTGGGTTTCAATCATAGTTTGTATTATTTTTATGAATTTTAAGCCATTTGTTTGTTGAATGGTCTATGTAAAACTAGGGTATTACTATTGAATTTTAGAGATTAAAATAGTCCTTATTCTTATAAAAATTTATTCTTTTGGGGGATTATTTTATAATGTACTAACCATTTTGGTTTTGGTTAATATTTCTAGATAAGATGAATATATTTTTAATATTTTTTAGATTAAATGATTCATTGTATGTTGATTTTAGTGCTTCAAGTGAGACCAAGTCATCTTGAATACTCATTGTTTGGAGAAAAGATGAGTTTGTGGTAGAAATTTACTAATGGATGAAACTATACTTTACAAGTAGGTATGATTCCTTATGTTCTTAGTCACACTCATAAATAATTTCCTAAATTTTCGGAAAAGGACCTTGAAACCAAAATTTTGTCCATTTAATTATCCTACTGAGACATTAAAGACTGTTTATCCCATCCCAATTTTATGGTTTTTTGATTGTTAACGTTTTCCTCATCATGTTTTCTATCACTCTCCATCAAAACAAGATGGTCCGCTTTTCTTCTGCACCCACGTCTTCTTACATGTAATCCTCATCTATGTTATCTCAGGTGACATTTTTAAATCTCTTTATTTCTTTTAAAGTGGTTCTTTTATGGACACATTTTCCAATGTGGTATTTTTAATTAAGTCACTGAGCCCAATTTTAAAATTACGAGGATGCAATTTCTAGAATGGTGGAAGGATGTAACATCCATGTTAATTATAGAATAATACATTTTCATATCTATTAATATATAGGAATAAGATATTAATTATACTTTAATGGGTATTCCTTGTCTGATATTGCACTCGACAAGAAACAATGAGTTCTTATAAAATATTATGCAGCATACAACACTGTGTTATTCTAGAAAATAATTCAATAATAATAATATTTTTTAAATGTTAGTTAACACATAGACATTGTATTTGAGAGAATGAATAAACTAACTACAATATTATTATAAATATTTTTAATTGTTTTTACATTTATCAAATAAATTTTAGATCCTTAAAATAAGAATGAATCCAATTTTAAGCATAAAATAATCGAATACTTTTAAAAGGCCACTTTACCACCTTTTGAGGGCTAACCCAGTTTAATTTTAGTTTTTTTTCTTTTATATATTCTATTTGAAATAAAAAAACATCTTATTTAGAATAGGGAAATCATATATATATATATATATATATATTCTTTTAATGATAAAATTAATTTCCTAATGAATATTGAAAAACACAGCGTTTTAATTCAAAACTGCATTTTCGTCTCATTTATTTATAAAATTAGATTATATTTTTAATTGTTTAGTGTAATTGGATTATTTTTTATCATTTAATCCAATTTTTTCATTGTATGTAAATTCACATTTAATAGGACATAAACACATGTCAAACTTTTGATAGTTTTTACTTCTTAAAAACCTGCTTTATGGTTTTCACAACGGGAATTAATTTTAAATTAATTACTAAAATTTATTTGTCTTGAAATTGGAAATATGGATTCCATATTTGGAATAGGAATGTCAAAATTTGTAAATAGATACCTTTTATTTTTTGACATTATGAATAGTAACATCAGTAATTATTTTTAAATACCACAATTGAAGGCTAAATTAGGTAAATAAGGCTAAAAATAATGTTATAATAATATAAAAATACCCTGAAACGTTTCCTAATATTATTGGATGACTCATGGGAGACCAAAACATATATTAGGCTTAACTTTTGGCATTTTGGAACCACTTAGGTGTGATGATGACCTGTTATAATAATTAATTTAATGTAATGAAATGTATAACATAAACATGTATCTTTTTACTAAAACAATATTAATGTGGGTTTATATAATTTATCTCTTTGACTATAAATAGTAATTATTAATTTAAAAGGTTTTCATACATCAAGGTATTTTATTTATAATTTTTAAAATTTAAAAAAATAAATTTTTTTGACACACTGATAATGCAGTGATTACCTTATTAATGAATGATTCAAATAAATTGTATTATAAATATTAAAATAAATTTTATTTTAAAATTTTGATTCCATTCAAGAATTTTAAAGATTATTATGACATTTTATTTATATTTAATTTAATTTTTTTTCATTAATTGTGTTTTTATGACTATAACAAAAATCAATTTCTAAATAGTGTCAAAATGGACATAAATGAGTTTTTAAAACAAATACATTTTTATTATATGCTATAGTTGTAAAAAAATAATAATATTAGGCTAAAATACTTATATGGTGTAAAATATCCCATTAAATTTCTAATTGAGGTTCATTGTTCGTTTTATAGTAATAATATTTAACATATAGTTTAAAAAAATACATGAAGACATGGTATGAGTTAATTTATTTAACTAAATGGTTAAAGCCTAAAGATAATGTTAAATTTGTGACCTAAACATGTCTTAAACCTATTGGTTTAGTGTATTTCGACCCATAATCATCTTATACTCGAACTATATCACTTTGGAGAAATTTTATGTTGAAAATAAATTTATAATAAAATAATATTTCAATAATTTCTTAAAGTGTCCCTCCTCCCACTTATAAAAGGCCACCACCTCTACCAACATACTCTCACCTATAAATCCCTTTTGGTCGACCAAATTATACTAAAAATAAGCTCCCAAAATCTATAACTTCCTCATATAATCCTTCTATTGTGTAGAAGGTAAGTCATGGAATCCTTTTGGCTAAAATAAAAAGGAGTTAGTCAATTTAGAGGTAATGTCTTCTGTTAAAATCCATTCATTTATTTTCCTTCTCCAACTCCATAACATATCATTATTCCATTATTTTATAAAAAAACCTATATCCTCAACATAATATTATATTTTTATGATAATTTTTCAACCTAAAATTACACACACCTCCATCTAATGGTTATAAAATATAATGTTTCTATATACGGTGACATACTACCTCACGAAACTATAATTTTTCAATTTTATCATACCACCTCTCATGGTGGCCATTATTATGGCACTATATTTATATATGATATATATTATATTAATATTGTCTCTATTATTCAGTAATGTTTTTACAACATAACTTTATGCTTTCCATAATGTGTAAATATGATAATTTCATTTGAGGAAGTGTGGACAACCACCCCTTCAAAGTGATATGACTCATTCTTGGCATACATGGATTCTATAAATTATGTAGTTAATTAAATTTTGTAACATATACATAAAATATATTATAATGGAATTATAATATACCTATGTTTCATTTATTTTTCATTATTTTAATATGACAATGAAATGAATGTTGCATTCATGCGTACGCACGGCCTACTGTCTCCATGAACATTGAATTTAATTTCTTATGTCCAAATATTATGGATTATTATAAATACATATATAATGGATATATATTATATTTAAATCAAGAATAATATTTTTGAGATAATGGAATTTTGAGAACATGGACAATTTTTAATTATAAATAAGCTCAATTTTGACCCATGTACCGAAAATCGTCAAAATGTCTGATGTGAACTTGAATAATTAACTAATTGAAAAAAATATAGTAATTAGTAATATAAAATGAATTATAAACTTGAAAAATATTATGAATCAAATAGAAATTAATCTAATTTTATTATTCATGAATATAAAGAATGAACATTACAAGTTGGAAACGATCTAAGTGAAATCATTACTCAATCTCCATTCAATGAGTTAAATATCCTTGTCATTGGTTTCATTTTTAAATGAATATGTGTGAACGACCTCAGATTAGTTTTCACTAAATTTCCACTTATATTGTTTGTATTTATGGTTTTCACAGATATTTATGTCATTTATTTGTCCTTAATCTAATAATATGATATTTTTAAGGGACTTCGTCTCAATCTCCTTTCATTGAGGCATATTTTATTTATACATGAATTTATTCTATACGGTATATAATCAATCCATTATAATTTTAATTTCATTCAAAGGTTTTCAAAAGTAATAATTTTCTATGAACCATTTTACAACATGACAAAAAAGGATTTTGTTTCTAACGTATGCAGTGAACACTATAAAGACCAAGAAATTTCAAGGAAATTTTTTTCTAAATTTTATTTGGAATTTTACAAGAACACAGTTTCTGACGGCGCCTGATTCTGAGGCCCAGTGTGCCTAGAATCATTTTTAAAAAGTTTAGCTCGGGTACGTTCAGTGAACGAACGAGCAGGAATTTCTATCTTTTGAACCGGTGCTCAGAATCGAATTATGAGGGCACCGATGAAACTGTAATTGCTCAGAAACACCTTTTTCAGAGTTGCGTTTTCACGAGAGAGGTTGCTGAAAATTGTGGAAGATAGAATAAAAATTTAACTAAAATTTTTATTTTCTCTAAGTGGATTTAAGTTTTGGGTGGGAGTTGGATAACTACCCAACTTCCCATGGAAGTTTATGAGAGTGGTGGGGCCCGCACGAACCCCACCACTTCACATTCCTTAACTCCCTCAACTCACAATTTAATTTGATAACTTAAGTTTTAATAACTTATGATATTAATGAAGTGTGATTAATGTGAGTGTTTGAATTTCAAAACTTATGTTGTGTTAATAAAATAAGTAAGGGGCTTATTTTATTTTGGGTTGGAGGCTTGTTTCTTGAGAGCTTTGGGAGAAAAGCTAAGGGAGACTTGAGTTTCTTCATCCTCTTCGTCGAAGAACACAAAGAACGCGAAGAACACGAAGAACGCCGGATTCCTCGGAGGTCGACGTCTCCTTCTGCGACGTCTCTTTCGATAACACCTCTTACCGCGACGCCGAAGACATCTTTTTTTCGCGACGTCTCTTTCCGCGACGAATCCTCGTTCGACGAACCTCTGTTCAAGCTATGCTCGAAGTAGGGGTTATTTTAATTATTTTGTTCGTGATTACTACTTTGACGTTCTTCATGGAATATGACCAATTTCTATCATTTAACGAGAGGGGGCCAGACCGCACAAACCCGGCCGACCCTGCTCCATTATCCATGATGGTTTCTAATGTGGTTTGGAACAGAATGGCGTGGTGTCGTCGCACCGCGCGGGATCGTGAGACAAGAAATGCGCGGCGCCGTCGCGCCGCGCCGTGAAATCGAACAAGGACGTGATGCCGTCGCGCCACGTCGGAGAATCCCGAAGACACCGCGACCGGAGCGGGGCCGCGGCAGAGGGGCGCGGCGCCATCACGCCGCGCTGGATGAACCAAGGTCGTGGGCGGTTCCGGGCCGCGGCGGAGCAGAGTGACTGGCGGCCGGTTCCGGGCCACCGGCGTTGGAGCAGGGGGGACCGGCCATCGTCGGTCCGTGGTGGCAGAAACCGGCCGGCCAAGCGGGCCGGCCTGACAAAGGATGGCCGGTGGTTACGAACCCCCGGCTGCCAGCTCAACGGCCCCCCCTTAATTGGGGTCCGCGGTTACAAAACCAGGGCGCAGGTGCCCCCCCCCCCCCCCCCCGCTCAACGGCTCGACCGTTTGGCCGAGCGCCTGGCCAGCGCACCTAGGTCGGGCCAGGCCGAGCCGGCTAGGCCGGGCCGCGCCCAAGCGGGCCGGACTGGGACCCGATTCGGCGCGAACCTGGGGGTATCGGTTCGGGTCGGACCGGGCCCGAACCCCTTAATACCGAATCTTTTCTGGTCGGACGCCCATAACTTGTGCTATGGGCCTTCGATCAACATACCGTCAGTTACGATGTGTTCCTTGGATCGAGATGGTCGTTTTAATATATCGCACTCAAGGTTTCAGAATACATTGTGTTCGGCCGAGTTGGTTCGTACACAAAACCAACCGGGCCCTCGGAGCGGAAATGCTCATATCTTGAGCTCCGGACGTCCGATTGACATGTCGTCGACTTCGTTGAATTACTCTTGATGAGACTGAACTTATGGATTACTCCGCTCGAGGTTTGGACGCCTTCAGAGTGTGGTCGGGTTGGTTCATTCACGAAACCAACCGGGCCCCTGGAAAGAAAAAGCTAATAACTCACAGACCGGGCGTCCGATTGACACGGCGTCTATCTCGTTGAATTCCTCTTGATGAGATGGAACTTTTGGATTACTCCGCTCGAGTTTTGGACGCCATCAGAGTGTGGTTGGATTGGTTCGCTCATTAAACTAACCGGGCCCCCTGGAACGAAAAAGCCAATAACTCAGAGATCGGGCGTCCGATTGACGCGTCGTCTATCTCGTTGAATTCCTCTTGATGAGACGGAACTTTTGGCATACTCCGCTCGAGGTTTGGACGCCGTCGGAGTGTGGTCGGGTTGGTTCCCTCACGAAAC
Source organism: Viscum album (assembly GCA_963277665.1). Taxonomy (NCBI): domain Eukaryota; kingdom Viridiplantae; phylum Streptophyta; class Magnoliopsida; order Santalales; family Viscaceae; genus Viscum; species Viscum album. The sequence goes on from OY728151.1 coordinate 1,738,071,149, forward strand.
CAACCGGGCCCCTTGAACGAAAAAGCCAATAACTCACAGACCGGGCATCCGATTGACGTGTCGTCTGTCTCGTTGATTTCCTCTTGATGAGACGGAACTTTTGGAATACTTCACCTATGTTTTCGTAGCGGTTGGATAGTGGCCGGGTTGGATTTTACCTGAAATCCAACCGAGCCCTTGGAACGGAAAAACTGATATCATTCAGACCGGACGTCCGTTTGACGAACCGTCAGTGGCATTGGTTATCAAGTTGAGAAGCAGTCCCTATGAGTATACCCTATGAGAGTTCGGGGTACAGTTGAGATACGGCCAGGTTGGTTCGCTCACGAAACCAACCGAGACCCTGGGATGAAAAGGCTAATAACTCACAGACCATGTGTCCGATTGACGCGCCATCTGTTGCGTTGAGAGCCCTATGATGAGGCGGTCCATTGAGATACTTCTTCATGGGACTTTGAGATACATGGAGTATCGACCTGTAGCTCGTGGAGCGGACTCTTCCAGAGATGAGAGTGCGGAGTACGGAGACCGTGTAGCTGACTGAGAGCTGACGACTGCTTGACCGACTCGACTTGGAGGGAGTCGACTAGCCCAGTGGACGGAGCACTACTTTGTTTGGGTGCAGACCCATGGCGGATGGAGCACTAACTATGTGACAGTGCAGACCCGCGGTACTCATATGGAGAGTACCTCTACATGCTACTAGGGGGTGTGCACTACTGTGTTTTGGTGGCATACCCCGTTGGGAAGCACTACTGTGTTTGGGTGGCTAACCCGCGATACTCGAAAGGAGGAGTATCTCAGCAGTCTTAGGTTAGTGAGAAGTACCTCGGAGTCGTGATAGGACCACTGTACACTCAAGAGACTGGGCTCTTCAGCAGTTACGATTTTGATAATGAAAATCCTGGTTTGAGCTAAGTCCATGACCTTTTGTGTTTACCTCATGATTGGGATGGGTCACTTGATAACTCAGGTATATGTATGGGCATGTACCTGGGTGGTGGTTATCTGTTGATTTCTTAATTCTTGTGTTCCTCATGATTAAGATGAGTTACTTGATAACTTAGTTATATGTATGGGAATATACATAAGAAGAGGTTATCTGTTGAGATCTTCATTGTGGTTATCCTTGTTGGATTTAGTGATACCTTAAGGGTCTCGGGGTCCTTATTGAGTATCGTTATACTCACCCCTGCACAGGCTATGCCCGCACCTCGTTGTGTTGGTTGCAGACGACGGGCAGAGCTAACAGAGGCCGAGTGTTCGAGGACTAGACGGTACCCGGAGGTGGACCACACGACGAGTCAGTATCCGGAGGTGGACTTCATGGAGAGACGACACTCGGAGGGGGTTGACGGGCGAGATCCTTGAGGAGATGCGCTATCTGTGCCTACCCTTCAGGTAGGAACCATGGTGGATGATCCAGGAGCTACGCTATCTGTACATACCCTTCAGGTAGGATCCGAGGAGAACGACCCAGTAGTTGTTTCCTTTCTTCCAGCTGTTTGTCTTTTTATGTTGTACTTTCGTTCAGTTGTAGCTGTACTTTCAGTTGGGTTTGTATTCTGGCCCATTTACTTTTCAGCACTTTCTTTTGTACTTAGTGTTTTACTTACTTTTGTACTCTGTGGTGTTTTTTTTACTTTTATAAAGGCATTGCCTTCCCAGTTATCAGGATTTACGCATTTGGTGCTAGTCGCCAGCCCCTGGCCTATGGAATGCGGGCTTGGGGTAGTCACGACACGGGCCTTGAGGACGGGTCGTGACAAAAACAACCATTCTTCCATCGTGACCATAATTTGGTATTTTCCTTCCTCTACATGGCATAATGGTTTTAAAATGAAATGTAAATACCATATTCATTTAAAAGTATTTTTTATTTAAAATGGTTTTTATAATCGACTGATTATATCAATAACTTGAAATTAAGTCTTATGATTGTAATTTTGAAATGTTATTTTTACATTATGCTTGTTCATGTGTTATGTTCATGTTATTGTTCTTGGGAATTAAATATATATACATGTGGTTATATGATAAACTAAAGGAGGATGGGCCCACGATAGCTCTCCAATGCATTAGGTAACATTAATGAGGTAAACATTATAGTTTCTCATAGAGATTTAGTTAATATACTACGATGGGTATTCCAAACATAGCCATGAAGGTTACTCCCTATGTTGCTATGAAATCTAAAATGTAATTATGATATGGATGCTATAAGTTAACATTATGTTTTTTTATTTCTATGAGTTTTTTTAGGAATATTATGATTAAATTATGTATGATAAATATTTTATATTTTATGTTCGAAAAGTATGATTTTGTGAAAACCTTTTCATGGGTTTCAAATACTAATAGACTAATGGTTTCATTCCTTATTTTATATTCCTTATTGATCTTTTTATTATCATCCAATCTTTATGAAATTTTTTCCAAAGGTTATAAGGATGAGTAAGAGAAAGGAATAATTAAATAAGATTTTTATCAAGAAAAATAGATCATGTTTTGATTAAATGGTTTACTTTTGTGGAAAAATTGTATACTGAGTGTAACTATCCACATGTATTGTACGGGTCAATTATGTAATAGTTATGGAATAATTTTTTAAAACTCTATACTTAAAAATATCCTCAATGTGAATTCTTGACATAACTCATGATTATGTAATGTATAAGTATGGGGCCTTATAAATGTGCCTATAAATTAATGTTTCATAATTAAATTGGAAAAAAGTTTATTATATGTGAACTAACTTGTATATTTATTATTTATATGGATGGTGAATTATAAATGTCATTAAATAATTCTATTATATACTCCTTATTATATTTTGTGTATTCTCTATTGAGAAATATTATTGAACTGTTATTTATATTGTACTAAAATTTTATTTCCTTGGGTTCTGTGATGTGATGGTAGATGTAATCGACCATATATAATTAATGAATGAAAAGAAATTGTTAACATATGGTAAGCATAATAATTACATTAGGATGTTGTCAGAACATTAAAGTGATGATAGTATTTCAAACCTCTCATGATAAGAGAATAAGAACATGAATATGAAATGTGATCCCCTGTGAAATTTTTATTTTAATTCAAGTTGAATATTTCATGATGGGTTATTAATCATAATATTTATTGGAACATATTATGTATTTTTTTATAGATTATTTCATTTAAAACTGAATAAATTATTGACCAAGCTTTAGTACATTAGTAGATATAATTTTTTTGTGATATTTTTTTTATTTTCCATGATAATATTTTATATGATTATATCTAATTATAGAAGGATAAAATGAAGAAATGTTGGGAAAATAGTCAAATGTGATACTAGGATGGTTGATAGAGGATAAAATATGTACTTTACCATGCTTCTTACTTGTATTAATGATATTGTTATAGTGTAGAAGGGATGTGTTGGAATGGTGGCCTATGGATGTGTTTTCCATCATGATATGATATTCTATGGTGTTTTTTTATTCATGTGGTGTGTTATAACAATGTTTATTGATGATAAACCATAGATATAACATTGAAAAATAATTTAGACACTGTGTGGGGGCAGGATCAAGATGTATCATAGAATGGCTATTTGTAAACAAATTCAGTGTTAGGATGTATTGAAGTTACTCGGAGGATAATGTAGCTAGGAGGATGAAAAATGGTTAGAGGATATTAAAGATACTTTTAAATGAGTGGGAATTTTGGATTTCTTAAAACTCACTCTAATAGATAGCTTGTTTCTGAAGGTTGATCGAATATGGTGGAGATGAAGTGTGGAAACCTAGATGGGATTCCTTTATTGGAGTTTCTTTAAATTTTTCTAAATTATATTATTTATCATTTGTAGATAGATATCCATATTAATTATCCCTAACTAGTTTTTTTCTTGAAGATATAATATGATTTTTCATATTTATGGTTCCTTTTTCTCCACTTGATAGGGGAGAGTGAGACAATTTTCTAGAGTAAGAATGTGACTTGAATCAATGATATTGAGTTGCTCAAAGTGACTAGTGTTGGTAGAGTTTTTTGTTTCGTTACATTTATATATGGAATTAACCGTATTATTTCCCTAGGAATCAAAATACTTATTAGTGTTCAGTTCGTGGTTTTTTATGGTTTGGGAGATGAAACATGTTCTAGAAAAATGTCGGTAGTATTTCCTTCATTTTTAGAGTTATCTCCCATTTGTTTTTTGTGTAATGGATTTTCTAGTTTTGGGTTGGAATGGATTTTGGAGTGTGAATTATTTCGGTTATATTAAATTGGAAAGTCTGGGATTCTTTATTACATTTTTAAGGGATTGATTATTTCATTGAGTTTTGTTTAAATTTTCATGGGTGAGAATTGTTTAAGTGTTATCTGACGTATGAAATCAGTTTTTCTAAAACCCGCAACATTGTAATTTCTTGTCCCGGGAGGTGTTTAGAAGAGTGATATGGATGTTTAGGATAATAAATGTGGAGTTCAGAATAAATTTTAGTATGGATTATATTTATTGGTTTATAGGGTTGTGATATTCCATGAGAGGCTGATTATAAGGTCTTCCTATAGTGTGTTGATTATGGTTATATCTCTGGGCCTTGGTAGGATTTTTTAGAGGCCTTCACTTCTCATGGGTAGTTGCAGCATGGCCCTTTGGATGAAATCTGTCCATGGTAAAAGGATGAGTAGGATGGAGAAGTAAGGATAGATTTGAGATATGGTCCTCATCTATATAGATTTGGGATAGTGATTTGTGATTTTGGTTATTCTACCTTTTTTGAGACACCAATGGGGTGGTTCCCAGGATGCACCCTGAAGTCAATGAGGTCAGGACCCTTAGATCCACCTTCATAAGTTCGCATAAAATGTTTTTCATTAGACCGAACCATTGATCACCAGAGGTATGGACCCTCATCACAACCATTTTGGGGACTGCTGATGTCTGGTGTCTTTTTTGTGAATTGGATTCTCAAAGGGGATATATTGATGGGGATTTGTACCATGATGTCTAGAGGGAGTATTGACTCAAACCAATTGACTCCAACCACCCTTACTCTTTTCAAAAATATTGAGGTGGATCTAATGGTGTGTTTCCATTGTCATGACTATATATCACTTTAGGATTTTAGAATTTTTTAGATGTATTTAGAAGCAAGAGCCTCTATAGAAATAAAGTTAGTCAAGAAAACCTCTACTGAAGAATGGTAGTAAGCAAGTGGTTGGAGGTAGATCCACGGGTAATACACCAGACATGTAGTGTGTTACACATTGGTAAAGGAGCCAAAAACCAAGGATGGACACTTACTGACCATAGTATTTTCCGATGATCTTATAGTGATCCTCAAGATATACACACTATCACTGGAGTAGTGGGAGGTTACTGCTTCTCCTTTTGATAGTGCATCACCCCCACACGAGTGGAAAAAATATCACGTGATTGATCTATACGAGCTTTGGTAGATTCATATGAAATGTTTTAGTTGTATATTTCCTCATCTGAGGAAGATCAAAACTTTTTATGAGATTGTGGGATTAAGAAGAACAAAATATGATAATGTACGATGGCAGTTCGTGTAGTGGCTCATTCCTTCCCATAGAATTAATTTTCATATATTGTTGTAGGATAATGATAAAAAGATGATAGAGGAGGTGTAGTAGAGGTTGATGTTTTATCAAAATTGTAGAAAAACTTGTATTCCAAAAAATCGGAATTTACAACGTAATTATGTGTTTTATATCTTGAGTAGTCAGTGGTTTGTTGCTTTTTATTGGTGGGGGAATACATCGTGAAATTAGTTTATGCCATACAAGTGAAGTTTATAGTGTAAACCATTTATGCCCGAGACACCATGATGTAAGGCGGAAAATTTTATTGTAGTATAAATGTGTTTTTATGATGTAAGTTATACAAAACCATTCCTTAATTATGAAAATATGTATTTTATGTTTTCAATTGTGTCAGTTACACCGTATATAAAATGAGAAGTTCTGATGATTCTAGTCACCTGGCCATTGTTACCTCCCTATTTTTTGGTGAATCCTAGTATCATTGGGAGGCCTTATATCACATATTTCCCCACATCAATCTATGTGTTCCGATGGTTTCTTATATTAAATTATTGGTGAGTTCATTCCCAATTATTATTATTTTTACTTCTGTTCATATTTTGGGTGTCTTCTATGGTGGTGTTGTTTCATCTGAGGAATGTTTTGAGTTATTTTTTACAACCCGTGATTTTTTGTAGATGGATTCTTGTGTTCCATTCGTGGTTATGGGTTTTGAGTTGTTTCTATTTCGTTCTATGGTTCGCAGTGAGATCAGAAATCTTTCTTTGCGGTAGAGGATCCTCATTCTCTACCTTTTACATTATATATATGGGTATTGCATGATTTTTATTTCCATTAATAGGATAGTAAGTCTATCATAATAAGATAATAAATGACCTAAATAAAATTTATGGGTATATGGGATATATCTCATGATTTACTACTCTAATACATGTTTCTAAACATATTATTCTTTCTTTTTTCCCAGTACTGCAAATAACGGTTGTTGGGAGCCTTGTTTTGATTAAATATGATATGTGTTGGGACCCTTGTTGTGTTTTTATGTGATTAGATGATAAATAAAATGATTATTAAAATTGATATGTATAAAAAATGGGTTCCCATGGAATATGGTATGTGTTATAAAACCCATAATAATTAAATAAGTAATGTTATGAAATACCTCGAATAAATTATTGATGAAAGAATGCATTTCGGTTTTGTTAATTTAATTTTATGTTTTTTTCATATGTGTTGTGGGATGTTATGATGTGGTGTTGGTGATCGGTTAGGATTTATAGTTTTTAGTGTTGTGATGGGATGATGTTAGTAGGTATGGCTCAATTGTGTGATGTTTTAAAATGTGAAAAGTGGTGGAAATTATGTTTGGTGGTGATGTGTGGTTGTTTCGTGTGGGGTTTCATGATGAGGTTTTCATATGGAATTTGATGAACAGTGGTTGTTATGCTCAGTAGTTTTGATACGCAGTGGTTGTGGTTTCATGGTGGTTTTGATTTTTTTTTGTTACGATGAATTGGTTAGGCTGGTGTAGCATGACGATGATGGAAGAAATGAGGTATTGTAAATATACGTGAAATTAAGTGGCCTAGTTTTTATTTGGTGTGGTTCTATAAGATTACCTTTTATTGAATGGATAAATTCTGTTTCTGAAATGAAAAAATTAATGGGTTTGAAATAGAGTACAAAATGTTGAAAATTTATGTTTGTAAATTGGTTTAAGGTATTTGTTGAATAAATGAATTATGGGATGTATAAATGTGAATGAATTGTCTTAGTAAATAAAATATAGTATAAATTTTTTATATCAAGAATGTGGCGAAACATGTAATTCAATGGGGTAATATGTGTGGCTTGTGTGGTGATTTTATGGTTCTCTATGTAGTGGTTGATGTTATTGTGATGTTAGATATATATTACAGTGGAGGTGATGTTCTGGTGATATATTAGCTCATCTGAACCCATAGGTTCAGGTATTGCATTCTATCAATATATCCTTTATTTTATGTTATTTTTCAATGTTCCCCTCTCGATATGGACAACCATACCAATTTTCAGAGGTTATGGGTACAATGTTTTTTCCAAAAAATGTAGGATGGTGGTGAAATAGAAAGATGGAAACCCTATATTCATTTGACTTCCTTTAGTAGTGATAGCCTATGTTTCATTAGATTAAATGTGGTTTGATAGATCAGGTTTCTTCAAGTGAGATGTGTAGTGACGGCCCAAGTTTTTTTAGGTGAGATGTGATGTGACGAGGTTGTGATAAGATGTGACATGTAGTGGGTCTCATGCATTGTAGGGGGAGAAAAAAGGTTTATATGATACACTTTCATGATACCACAATATATTGGTTATGTGATGTGTTGTGTTGTGATTTCCCATGCATCTATAAGTGATATGTGATGAGATGGACATAGTACCTTCACGTGATAATTGATGTGGTGATACCAAATGCTAGCGAAAAATGATAAACCGTTTTAGGATGGGGAAGTTAGGGATGAATCTTATCCCACATCACAGATGGATGTTACGTGATGTGATATGAATTAATGGGATGAGAGTATAAGACATTAGAAATTGGTCAATGAGAGTGTAAATTTAGTGGGGAAGTGGTAGTTAGGTGCCTCTATTTTAGTAATTATTTTTATGTGACTAAATTGGATATATGATTTGCTGAGTGATCCATAGGGATGAAGATATTTTTTAGTAAACCTATTTAGATCCTTTTTGGTTATTCCCTTTTTCCTTATTTTCATTAGTACTAGAATGTAGAGAAGGGAACTTCCCTGTTGATGGGGGTACTACATGGTTTTGATATCTTTTAATATAGTGATGATTAATAATTTATTTGAATATTTATCCCGATAACTAAATACTCATTACCGCAGTTTATAAAGGTATCGTTATGTATGAAATTATATTAGATGTGTTGCAATGATCAGAATATATAACTTGAATATGTCATTATGGGGTACAAGATGTGATAATGATGTTTCATTGATTTCAGTGTGGTTGTTTTTGATTGCAGGAGGCTAAGGTAGGTAGGGTTGTGGAAGGACCCACATCAGTGGTTACGTGGTATATCAATTGGATTGTCATGTAAATGTAGATATATATTAGATAATTTTTTATTATGATTTGTTCATTGAATTCATTATTGTTTCCATATTGTATTACATAGTTATTTCCATTCATATACATCCATGTACGTTGATTTTATAGTAATATTTTTATGGCATCATATATGATCCTACTAGAAACTCATATGTTCTCACCTATCTACAATATTTTTTTGAGTTTTTTTTAATAATAGTTTGAGAAAAATTTGGGGAATGTTATAGTTCGGGTAAAATTGGTAAAGCTTAAGGGCTTGGTTACTTTATCATTGGGTGCATTGAATTTCATTTCACGTAGTTGTAATTTAGATTTATCAATTTTAACTCATTAATTAATTAAATTGTGTTAATTGGTGGATTGTTTAACATCTCTTGGTAATTAAGAGGGTAATCCCACACATTTTTTTGATATATACTCTCGGTGCTAGTTGGAAACCCATGTCCTATTGGGGGAAAGTTTTGGGGGTCTCCCTCATCTCGTCTCCCTAGCCTGAGAGGGGTTATAGTGGGTGTTTGTTTTGAGGCAGTGGTATAAATGTTTTTTATTAATAGATAGGTTGAAATTTTAAGTTAAAAATTTGTGAGGATTTTATGGGTCTGGAAGGACAATGATGTCATCTAACATGGGATGTAAGAAAATGAGATTGTACAACATAGGTATTTTGGCCCTCCAATATGATCCAACACAAGGAACATATTGGTTTATTGAGCATGTTTAGGTACAGTTTCACTGATTATAAGGAAGAGAATATAATAATAATATATGAAACATTCTCATTGGATGTATTCTATGTTTTATTTTTTTGTTGATGCATATGAAAATATTTTTATTTATTCTATCATTTTATATATTATTCTATATTTATAATTATGTTTAATGTATTTTAATAAATTGAATCATTGTATATCTAAACATAACTTCTTGAAAATTTTTAATATTTAATTATACTTTATTTTCTTAGACCTTCATGTTTATTTATAACTAGTGTATTTATTCATGTTAAATAGTGAATATGTAGGAGCATGGTATAAATTAAGTACTATTTTACATTAATTGAAGTATCATGGTAATAAATCCCACAACTCAAATAGTGATTCGGGATTAATATATTTGGTTACCTTGAGTATCATTATTTGAAAACATTCTTGATTATGTGTTCCCTTATTGATCATGTTCTAATCAATTTAAAATAAATTGTTAAAAATGTTTACAATATTACTTTCAAAATTATAATGCTTCTTAATGTTAAATGTAATATCTTATGTAAATTCTAAACAATGATTAATGAATATTGTTGTAATTAGATGAAAACGTTATTAAGGATTTAATTTAATTATTAAGAATGAAATAGTTTTTAATCATGTTATTTATCATATACTATTTCATGAAATATTTTGACGTGTGCCTTGGAATTAATGTTTCATAATTAAATTATAAAATAATTTGATATATGTGAACTGACTTGAATTGTTATTATGTCTATGGAAGATGAATTGTAAAACTTATTCAAGAATTATATGATATACACCATGTTAATTGATATTTATTCCTTATTTATAATGATTTATTGAAACATATATTTATATTTTTTTTCAATTTCCTTTCTGTGAATTGTGTTCTATGGTGGTGGCTTTAATTGACCATAAATAATGCATGAAGGAAAAGCATTTGTCAACATATGTTAAGTTTAAGAAGATTGTTTTCATGTTGTTATAATATTAACATGATAATTGTATTTTAAACCTCTCATAATAAGATAATATTAAAATGGATATAAAACATTATCCCTTGTGAAATGTTTCTTTTAATGCTGATTAGATATTTCATGTTTGATTAATAATCCTTGTATTGACTGGAACTGGTGATGTTCTTTCATACAAATTATTTCTTGTAAAATTTATTAACCGATTGACCACTCTTTGGAACATTAGTACATATAATTTTTTTGTGATATTTTTTATTATCTGAGCTAAGATTTTATATGATTATATGTAATGATGGAGGGATAAAAAGAAGGAATACTGTGAAAAAGAGCCAAATGTGACCCTAGGATGGTTGAAACAGTATAAAAGATAGACTTTCCAATGATACATGTTTGTTTTAATGATATTGTTATAGTGTGAAATGGATGTGTGGGAATGGTTGGCCTATAGATGTGTTTCCCTTCAAGATACGATGTTCTTTTTTTTGTTTTTTATTAATGTGGTGTGTTCTAACATAGTTGTTTGATGCTGAAATCATGATATACCATCAAAAAGTCCTTGAGATATTGTGTGAGATAAGGAGAAAAAGGATTCATATAATGACTCTTGGTAAAATTTTCAGTTATAGGAAGTACGAAAGTTCCTCGGAGGTGCATCTGGACAGGATGTGGAGGAATGCTTAGAGGAGATTAATGTTAGTTTTGAATCATTAGGGAGTCTGAATTTAATCCATGTCACTCTAGTGGATAGTTTTTTCTGAGGGTTGCTCATATATGGTGTGAGATGTAGTGTGGAAACCCATATGGTAGGCCTTGATCAGAGTTTCTTAAAATGTTACTAAATTATATAATTTATATTTTGTACATGGATATCAATATGAATGATCCCTCATTGGTTTTTTTCTGGAAGAAATGATATGTGTTTTCTTAGTAATGGGTCTAGATATCCACATGAGAGGGGAGAGTGAGAAATTATTCTAGAGTTATCATGTGGCTTTAATCCATGATATTGAGTATATCAAAGTCACTAGTGTCGGTATAGTTGACTTTTTTCTATTATAATTAAATATGGAATCATCGGTATTATTTCCATCGGAATCATCATGATTCATATTTCCCTGTGGGTAGTTTTTTATGGTTTGAGAGATGAAGCATGTTATAGTAAAATTTTTGTAGTATTTCCTTCATTTTGAGAGGTATCTCCAGTTTTTTTTCATGTAACTGAATTTATATTTTGGGTTTGGAATGGATTTTGGGGTTGGAATTATTTGAGTTGAATTTAATATGAAGGATTGGGTTTCTTTATATCATTATTAAGGGATTTATTCTTTCATTGAGTTTTGATTATATTTTCAGGGGTTATAATTACATAAGTGGTATCTAATTTAATAAATTTAATTTTCCATAACCCTCACATTGAGATTTCCTATCCTGGGAGTTGTTTAGAGAAGTGAGGAGGAGCTTTAGGATAATAAATGCATCGTTAGGATGCAATTTTAGTAGGTAGTATTTGGATTGGTTTAGAGGGATGTGATATTCCATGGGAGTCTGATTGGAAGGCCTTATTATTGTGTGGTGATTATTGATATGTTTCTAGGCCTTGACAGTATTTTTTAGAGGCCTTAGCTTCTCTTGAGTAGTTGTAGTATGGCCCTTTGGATGTACTTTGGCCATGGTCAAAGGATGAACACGATGGAGAAGTAAGGCTATATTTGAGACATGGTCCTCATCACTATAGCATAGAGACTAGGATTGGTGATTTCGGTAATTATACCATTTTGGAGACAGCTATGGGTTAGTGCCTAGGTAGCATGATCGACTCGTGGAGGTCAGGACCCTTGTATCCATCTTCTTAAGGGACCTGATAGTGTGGTTCTTTGGACTGAACGATTGATCCCCAGAGGTCTGGACCATTATAATTTCCATTTTGGGGACTGTTGAGGTATGGTGTATTGGTTGAGAAGTGGAGTCCAAAAGGATGGTACCCTTGGACAAATATTTCTTCTTAAGAGCCCCTATAGTGTTGTGGTTTTGGGTGTGACATATAAACATAATGGTTGGACACTTATTTTTTGGGGACTATTGTAGTTTAGTGTATTAGTTTCTCACAATATCTATAGGATTATAGAATCATGTGTTTTAATAGGAATTCAAAGGGGATATATTGATGGGGATTTGTGCCATGACATTCAGAGGGTGATTAGACTCAAATCGATTGAGACATTTCGATGGAATTATGAATTTAATTAAATCTTGATGGTAAATATAGAAGATAAGAATCTTTTCCTATATGATCACTAATGTCAAATGGTCTAATATATCAAGGAGCTTTATTTATCATCCTTCCAAGATGATGGTTTCATGATCTCAAATTTAGTCACATGAATACATGAATTTCCAAAATCATAAGACAAAGGGTGACATTGATGATCCAAATATCATTTTTATGGATTTAGCATATTGAGATCCATTTCTTGATCTTTAAGATTTTCTCAGTTGTTTTTTTGACATGGATAGGTCTAATTAATAATGTGTCTTGGACCTATTCCAAACAGAATATAGAATGACACATTCGACCGTATAATACTTAAAAAAGATCCATTTTTATCAAGGCATGATAACCATTATTATATGAAAATTCTAACAATAATAATTGTTATTCTAGTGAACCACTAATGTCTATAGACTCTGACCATCACTACTACAAATGTGGCCTTTAACAGTGCTGACATTTATCAATGGTAGCAAAAAAATCTGATAAAGTCAACCTTTATCAGCACTAAAAGAAGCGTTCATAGTGTTTACCCTTTATCTGTGCTTTCTTTTAGCGCTTCTAAAAGGTAACTTTTATAGGTGATTTATTGATAGTTCAAAGGATATCTTTTATCAGTGCTTTATTTTCTATGCTAATAAATGTCCAAAATACAATGATGTAATTAAAAAAATATTAATAATTTTATTAATTAAATAATTATTGTTAAAAATGAATAAATTGAATGTACATATATATAATTCTATAAAATTAATAAATAGTATATATGAAATATATAGATATATGAAATCAATAAAATTTATAAATTAAACAAATAAAAATTAAAATTTAGTAAGGAAAAAAAATAATAAAAAATATTAATTAAATAATTATTGATAAAAATGAATAAATTTTAAATCCATATATATAGATTATAAATATTTTCATATAGTATATTTTAATTATAGTTATAAAAAATTAATAAATCGTAATAATTTTGCAAAAAATACATAAAATGAATAAATTACAAAATTATTTAATTTTTTTATTGAAACAAGTATTAATAAAAATGAAAAAGTATAATAAATATATATATATATATATATTAATTATAAATAGTAATAAGTAATTTATATTAAATATAAACATATAGAATATGAATAAAATGTAATCATTTTTAATATATTATTAATTTTTAATGTTGTTTTTGTTTTCAATTTAACATATATAAATCATCGTGTGTCACATTGATTTCACACACACACACACAAATATATATATATATATAATGAAATTTTATGTACAACACACACAATTAAAATTACACAATTTGTGAAATATTATATATTAACACATACACCAAATATTTATGTAATTTATTCAAATTTTAGTATATATTTTAGAATTTAATTATAACATGATACATCTAATATATTATATTTTTAATTAGTCAATTTTGTTAATTAACTTTTAATATTATTATAATTGGTTAATATTTATTAATTATTGATATTTATAGTTTTTGAATTTGATAATTGTTTATTATTTCTTTCTATATTCATTTATTTACTATATTTTAGTATTTTCAATTTTTATTCTTATTTATTTCAATATATATATCCCAATTTTTTTAATAAATGATATTGAATTAATATAACATGTCTATTTTGTAATATTTTTAACATGTACTCATTTTGAATTATTCAATTTAACTCATTTATAAATTGCATGTACTTAATATTATCCTTTAATAATGATAAATTTATATTTTTAAATATATATTTATAAATAAATGAATAAATGTATATTTATTAATTTTATAAATTTATAAATTTATATATTTTTAATTATTCTAAATAAAAATTATTATTTTTAAAAAGGTATTTACATAATTTTATATAAATATATATTTATTTAAATAAATAAAAACTATATTAAATTTATTTAAATAATGTACCTCATGATACTAGAACTCGAGACCTCACTAAGACCCACATGGGTAGCTACCATTGAGCTTCTCCATGGGGGCTATACATATAATTATTTAAACATATAAATAATTAATAAAATTATTATAAAATTATAAAATTATAATAAATATATTGAAATAATGAATATTTTTATATATTTATTTATGTATTATATATATATATTTGTAATCATATAAAAACATATAATTATATAAATATATTTATAATTATAAAATTGTAATAAATATATTTACTGTATTCAAATTTATATATATTTATTAAATAATAATATATATATACTAATAAAAATATATTTATAATTATAAATAAATAATTATAAATATATTTTAAAACGAGTATTTATTATATTTTAAAAATTATATATTTATAATTATAAATAGAATAATATAATTTTATTTAAAAAGTGTTGATGTAATTATAAATCAAGAAATATATATTTATATAATTATAAAATTGTAATTAAAAATGTATAATTATATAAATTTTTTTACAAAATTTTTTCTTTATAATTAATATTATAAATCTGTTTTCAGTGCAAAAAATTGTTAATTTTATCAACACCTTTTTATCCCTGATAAAGATCGATCTCTGTCAATGATAAAAATTCACTGACAAAGATTCCTTTTATCAATGCTTATAAATTTAGCACTGATAGAAGCTTCCCTGATATATTTAAAGGAACCCTAACTCTGACTCATTCCCTCACGATTCTTAAGATCTCATGGAACTCTTGTACTACTCGCGCTAATCCTATACCTTCTTTCAGATTAATCAAGGATAGAATCCAATGAATATTATTTTTCATTTTTCCTATCTCGTTGTCTTATTTATTGGGTTTTGTAGTTTTCATTTTTACATTGTTCTTAACCTTCATGAACATTACATCTCATATATATCTCCCTCTCACTTACCGATACCTACAAAATGCCACCCAACTCCATAAACTCATTCAAACATCATACAAGACCACTGCGAACTATATCTCCATCCATTGTTCCGTCTAATGGTGATTTTTTGAGGATTCTATTATATTATATATTGTTACCTTTTAGATAGTGTGGTTTTTTACTTTTGGAATCTTGTTTCAACAGTGTTACATTCACATGAAGATGAATTTTTTTTTAATAATATATTAGAATAATTTTAGAGGTAATGTTTTTTAAATGAATAATTTAAGGTGGGTTCATATACATGTTATTTCATTGTGAATGGGTTATTCTATTTTAGAGAACTAATGTTTAAAATATCTGGTTTGTATTGGTAAAAATTTTAAATACTTTATATAGATGTAATTTAATAAGGAACAATCTATTTAAATTTTCAATCAAATCAATGTATACATACATTTTAAATTTATTATTTCATCCAAACAAGTTATGATTTATTGTCAAGAAGATTCATGTTTATAATTTATTTATATGTTCTGCTTATTAATACATTTATTGAAAAAAAATATTCCCATAAACATTACATATATGAGAGAATATGATATTCAATTGAGTTAGGGATATTATTAATGGAGATACCATTTATTTCCATTATCAATGAATGATTTATAATAATTTCCCATTTCCATTAAATTTATAATTTATTAAAAAATATTAATTATTAAAAAATAATAATAAATATATTTTATTAATTTTCATTATTTTACATTTATATATGAAAAAATTTTATAACACATTATACCATTTTAGATTCTAGTAGGAGAGTTTCCATATGCGGTGTAATATATAGAATATGTTATATATGATTTTACTTATCTATTTATTTATTTTATTAATAAATTCCTCTTCAAGAATGAATTCATTTTTGATAAAGTGACCGAATTTAAGAAAAAAAATATTTTCGTGTTATCTTATCAATAAATTACTATTTTTATAAATATGTTATATCATAATATATTCCATGTATTCATAACTAAACTTGAGATAAATCAATATTTTACTCAACCCTTAGAACCATCAACCAACTTCAAAAGTATTGATAATAAATATGTAGCATTCAGTATGATCCTTGAGAAATGGTTTAAAAACTAATCACATGAAAATTGAATCTATGTAAAATAGTACTTAATAGAATCAAATGAATATAAATTACTACAGGCATAAGAACTATAAAAAAATGATAAATTTTATGTAAAAATAACATCTTATGTGAATAAAAAACCTACCATTTTTTGGAACAACCTTCACAAGCCTCTAATAGATATCATTTTATACTATATACCTAATAATAAATAATAAATCCTTTCAACCTTCATCCTTTATAATCATCAGCTACATGTGCACCAATATGCACATAAAGTGGTTAGGTAAAGTTACTAGGTGGGTTTTCACTAATAATTTTACATGGCCATGATCCATCTGAAAGCCATGTATCCCATTTATATTTTATTAGAATATTCCAAATGTATGATGATAGAAATAATCATAAAAAACATAATAGTCATATGATACATAAATGAATTTTCATAAAATAGGACCATGGGTTTCAAAAATAAGATTGTGTTAATAAGGATTAATTTTGGCGAGATAGATATACTATACAATCCACATCAAGAATAAAATTCAACTTTTTCATGATTATTTTATGAAAATTGTTACTCTATTGAATAGAGATATAATTCTTAAATACTCTATTAAAACTAACCATCACTACTTATATTTAATCCTTCCACATATAATTGATTTAATTCCATCTCTTGATGATGAATTGAACTCCCTCTTTCAAACTAGTCGTCCTCCCGTCATTGTGGTTCCAAAGTTCTTGGATAGAATACCTCCTACTAAAATTGTATTCATTAATATTTTTCGAATCCACTTCCCCAAAATTGAATAACACATCTCCTCTTCATTATAGATAAATTTAAATGGGTAAAAATATTCCTCTCATAGGTATTCCTTCCACAATGCGAAAAGATCTCCACACCTACTTACTGCTTCATCTTCATGATACATTCTCTTGAAAGATTAGAGAAATGGATCGTTTTTGAGATCTCCCATTCTCCTCACACATATAACAGAACAAGTTTGTATGTACTATATACCCAGTGAAAAAAAAACACTTCTGAGGAAATGGAAAAGAGTAAATTTTTGTGAGTTGAAGTAAATGGCATTGAGTGGAAGTCATGTGGATTTGAATGACCATCCCTTCGTTTTTTAAATGTATATGTTATAATCCATGATTAAAATATCATTTTTCTTATCCTTGAACATCATTTGATATAGAAATCTTATATTTGAGATATTGGAAATGTAGAAGGACTAGTGACATTGGTTATATTTGATGCAGCTCGGTGGGGATGAGTTGATGTTCTCATGGTAGTGCTAGGGACCATTCATCTCCCGAACAGTTGTTATTTAATTTTGTTTCTAGAGAAACATCATATATCTATTCTATGTTTTTTGAAATAATTTAACCATTAGTCTTAAAAAATGTTCATGATTACTCAGTATGGGGAGAATTTTATAGAGATTTTTTCAAGAAACATCGGTGGATTTCCACGAAAGATTTTGGATGGATATCAAGAAATAAACATAAATAATAACTATTTAGGAGGTATGTCATCAAAGAAGATTGGAAACACAATGATGGGTGGAAGGATAGTTTTAATGAGGGAGTATATTCAACCATCCAGTGATGGATATTAATAAATCATGTATGGATTGATTAAATAAATATATTTGAGGTTAGCTGTTCAAGAGTATGGAAGTAGTATATATTTGTTTAAGATAATAATTATTTTCATGAAATATTCATGACAATGTGGTATTTTATTCATGGAGTTTATTGTTTTTTATCTTTTAATGAAAAACTAAATATTTTATTACACATGCAAACTATGTGTTTTTAATATGATGAAGTTACCAATCCAGATGATGAATAGGTAGTTGATCATGAAACTATGGAATTATTAGGGGATTAACAACTTGTTGATGAAAAAACCAGCAGAACAACATCATAGTGGTGAAAAACATTATCAACGATAGAATTCATGGTATAAAATTTTGGGCTGGGTGGAATCAGTGTTGAAAACAAACTATCCCCAACAAGTTAATGTTCATTAGTTATCATGGGGTCACAATGAGGATAATTTTAATGATTGATATTGATTCATGGTTCCATATCCAATCTGTAATTGATGAAATCCTTTGGAAAGATATAATTGTAATATTATGATATACATTCTCTATTTTACTGAAACATTATATAATGAAATGTAAAATTAATTTTATTATTCCTTGTAGTGTTTGTTTTCAAATATTTTTCATAATAAATTTTCTTAATGGCTACATGAAAATCCCATAATGTCTTCCGAACTATTCTTACGAAGTTACATATTAGGGATGTTGAGGGGAAAGTATATCCTTACTGACCAATTTGTTATATACCCATTAAAATGTAGGAAACATAGACTAATTTGATTAATTGTCACAATGAATAATTATTTTAGGTTCATTATAATTGATAATATATTATTTGATGTTATTTATTTTTTCCAACTTCATTCAATGTTTTTAATTGATGAAACAAAAAAATCTTTTTGAATATAATGAACATGCATAAAAAACAATGTACCCCTATAAGAAATAGAGGATATGGGACCCTTAATTTAACAAAATATTGGTATGTTTTTAAAATAAAAAATAGATGTTAAATTATGTCATATAAAGCAACATATATTCCTTTTTTATATATATATTGATCAATCAAAATCCAAAGCTTCATCCATCCAACATAATGATCTATAGAAAGAGGTTCGTGTTAATTATGAGGGTAACTTAGTTGATGAGAAAAATGAAACATGTTAAAGTATAACCTATTTTTAATTTGTTATGATTTATAATAATATTAAATAAAAATATCTATTTACGTTCATAATTTTTTATGATTTAGACAAAAGAATCAGTAATGGTCATACGAGAAGAGAAGCTACTTTCAGTAGCTTTTAAGTACCCAGTACAATCTGGTCACGTTATAGTATTATGTTTTGGAGTCTCTCCTTAAACATATTTTGAGAAGATAATACCATAGGATGATAGATTTAATATAGTTTTGTGATTGCATACACAAATAGGATCACTGTAATATACTATTGTTTGGTCTGTTTCGGCAGAACAATGTACGTTGAAGGTTCAAAGAGAACCAGCGGTGGAGAAAATATCAACACATGAACCAAATTATCCTACTATCATTGAGGCTATTCAATACCCCTACCATATCTCTTACCCATGGTTATTATTTTTTTCATTTCTTTTCTCCTAAAAGTTAATAAAACAGTGTCTGATGACATTATATTAATAAAATTCTATAGGAAACATTTTTTTTGTGATTTGTATCTGTCACCCCCTACGCACCACCATGTTGTGATGGGTACAACGTATAATCTCATAGGAGACAAGATACACCATCAGGACTTACCAAAATATCACATGAGAGTGGGGATTGAGGTTTCTCATTAACAAACTACTGAATTGTCTTTTCCACTTGATGGTTTAGATGTCTCAATGGGCAAAGATTCTATTGGATCTTTCATAAAATGGATATCTAATCTTATTAATATATATGAAGTATGTTATTTTAAAATAATCATATGTAAAGACTATAATAGTTGATGCTAAAATTTATGAAGTGAGCTATGAGATTACATTTAGATAAATCAGTAGGGAAAAGGAAGTTTGAATCAAAAAAATATAATGAATCATCCAAGAAAATTGAATGACCTTTCAAGTGTAGGTCATCCCCACTAGTTCAAAAGAAACATTTATTATCATTACAACTTCATAAAGAGACCAAATTTAAATATAAATCAGTATTTACATTTAATATTAAAAAGAAATATATGCATGTTTCCTAATATATGGAATTGGTCTTGATACTCTAAATGAGATTATTAAGGATGAATGGATGGGCATATCAGTTTTTAATACACATATAAGGTTCATTTTAATAATATATCTATCAAAATAGTGATCTAATGTGCTTATTAAATCTAATAACTATTCATTTTTTTACTTGAATTTATTTTACATCTATATAATGGGAACATCAGGTGAAGCATGATTTTGATTATTAATCCCAATTTTATTTCTACGATAGAACATAATTTGACTAATGATCAAATTAAAAAGAAAAAATTGAGTTAATAGAAGATTTTAATAAAAAATTATCATAAGACAAACTCCTTCTGATGTATACAATGAAAAAGAAAAAATATACAATGGAGACATATAAAATATATCTTCAATTTTTGCAATACTTAATTTTTTTTAAGGATCACTAGATGATAACCATAGTCAATCTAGACACCTTGAATATTTATATTTTTGTATCCAATGTATAGATATCCAAAAAACCGACCATACATGATGTGTTTTGTGAATTTCTAATACACTTTAATGAATTTTTTTAAATAACATTAAATTATATGATACAGACTATGTTTTAACATGATTTTTGTAATGGTAGGGCGATCACTCATTATAGGCTCAATCATGGAATGATGTTAATGTTGGAATGGATATATCGTATTAATTACTAAAAATAGAATAAAATTAAGGTATATATTGAAATATTTAACAATAAAACATTTCAAAACAAATTTCTTATTGTTTTTAATGTTTCAGTAGTTTTCAAAAAATCATAATGGAATCAATTATGGATATTTTGTTTGAAAATTTTTCATAGAGATCATAAATATTGAAAAGAATAACATCCCCTATAAGTAATTTAGATAGTTAAATAAAATTTCATTCAATATATTTCATATTCAATTTTTGTCTCTATTTTCACAGTACTATCATGATTTCCAACAACCTAGATACTCAAAAGAAGAAATAAGTTTTTTTAGGGATGAGTGGGCATCATAATTTTTTTCATAATGTATTCCGGGAAAAAATTAGGTGATAACATGTTATGTTTATGATCTGTTATGATTTATGACTATCAAAATATATTTGGGGTGTGAAGAATTAGTGTTATAATTCTTATATATTATTTTTATCTATTTCTCAATGAGAAGTTTAATAGAGTAAATCAATTTGTTTATAAGTGATATCCTTCAAACAATGAATTTTTTAGGAAATAGTGTTGGTAGAGGAAAAGGCAGAGGCTAAGGAAGAGTCATAGGTAGAGTCAGAGTTGGAGACTAATGTGCAAGAGGAGGTAGTGGTGGAGACTAAGGTAGAGACAGAGGCGAAGGAGGAGACGAGACATTGGCCTATAAGCAATTAAATTACTGGGGTAATGAAGTAGAATAAGTATCATACGAAGATTTTGTTTGTGAAAAAATATTGAAAATTTCACAAAAAAACTTATCACTTATGATAAGAGTCATTTTTCAAGTGTTTCAGGTCACCTATTGAAATATTGTGTTTCACAACT
This sequence comes from Viscum album, assembly GCA_963277665.1. Taxonomy (NCBI): domain Eukaryota; kingdom Viridiplantae; phylum Streptophyta; class Magnoliopsida; order Santalales; family Viscaceae; genus Viscum; species Viscum album. The sequence continues at coordinate 1,738,093,161 of OY728151.1, forward strand.
TTTTTATGTTATTTTATACAGGGTAGTAATGAACCTGTTAGATTTTTCTATGATGGATGCTTCAATTTCTCCACTACTGTCATTGAAGAAACAATTATAAAAACAAAAATTATCATAAAGGTATATAATAAAAATTAAAATCTTGAATAAATATGTGTGTAATCATCCACTAAATTAATAAGGTGTATGAGAGAACTATTGGAGAAAACTACCAACAATATATAGTGGCCATCAGGTAGGGCTAGTGTCAAAGTTCTTGCTATGAGAATAAATTTGAAACTTTAACAAAAAAATGTTTCACTCACAAAATAATGAGAAAATACACTTGGATGTCATTAATAATATAGTAAAATCAATCATAATTCATTTTTGGGTGTAGGAAATAGTATCAAAAAAATCCCACATGTGATGTAAACTATATGAATAAAAGTGAATGTTTCCAGTTAAAAATAAAATTTTTGTAAAAAAGGATGCATACAAAAAATAGAGGAAATAAATAAATATTGTTTTGAAGCTTTAGGAAATCTATCCATATATCATTTGAGAAGTTTTATAATTATCCACACCTCAATACGACACATGGTGTGACCTGTATGACTCCAATTTTATCTATTTATTCAAAATTAACATTAATTTTAGTGGAAAAACAATTTACATACTCACAAAAATTAAATTCAACTATATTTTTTAGTGCTTTGGGAAAACGATCCTGTAGTCATTTTTAACGCATTAGAATTATCTGAACAACAATCTGAATCATAGTGGGACTCGTATGACACAATGTGTTCGTTATCAGTTTAAAATAAACATTAAAAAAAAAGTTTCAGTAACTTAAAAACAAGAAAACTTTCTCATATTGTCTTCATTATTAATTAAAATAATTCAAAAATCATTTTTGATTTATTGGAATTAGGGTTATGTAAAACACACCCACGATGAAACATGTATGACTAGAAGTGGATGTTTCAATATTAAAATGAAATTTTAGTAAATAACATAAGTGGCATACTAAAAAACAAGGAATCCAATTAGTATTTGTTGATACATTAGGAGAATGATCTATAATATATTTGAGACATGTAGGAATTTTCCACACCTTAGTCCTCCACATTTTTTGACCGATATGTCTCTAAGTGCATCTTTTTATTCAAAATTGACATTAATTTTATTGGAAAAAATGGAATAATCAAAACCGAGAAAATAAATTTGGATAAATTTGGTACTTTAGGAAAATTATCCATAAGTAATTTGTGATGTGTATGAATTATCCACACCTCATTATTATGCACAATGTGACCTGTATGATTCCACGTGCATCCTTTTATTCAAAATTAACATTAATTTTAGTAGAATAAAACTGACATACTCAAAACAAATAAAACACATTCCTATTATTTTGATACTTTAGGAAAATAGTCGCTAAATTATTTGTGACATGTAGGAATTATATCCACCACAGTTTGAATCATAGTGTGAATGTTTGACTCAAAGTGTTCGTTATAATTTTAAATTTAATTTTTGATAATAAAAAGTGTCACTCAATGAAAACATAGCAAATAAAATCATATTATCTTGATAATTTATAAAAATGATTCACATTTAAATTTTTATCTGTAGGAATTAGTTTCATGTTAGAACAACACATGATGAAACCTATATGACTAAAAGTCCTTATTTCTAGTTAAAATTGACATTTTAGTGAAAAACATAAGTGGCATAATAAAAAATTAAGAAACCAATTCATATTGTTTTGATACATTATGAAATAGATCTATATGTCATTTGAGATGTTTTGAAATTAGCCTCCCCTCAATCAACGATGTGACTGTTATAACTCAAAGAGAAACTTTTCATTAAAAATTGACATTAATTTTAGTTAAAAAAATTTAAATACTCCAAGTAGATAAAAAACATTTGGATTGTTTTGGTAGTTAATAAAATAATCCATATTTCATTTATAATGTGTAAGAATCATATGAAAATTAATCTTATGCATGCTGTGACCAATATGAAACCATTTTCATCTGTTTATTTGAAATATAAAGTAATATTAGTGGAAAAAACAACTAATACACACAAAACCAAGAAAACACATTAGGATTATTTTAGTTCTTTAGGATAAATATACATAAGTCATTTGTGACATTTATGAATTACCTAAACCTCAATGTGACTCAAGTTGTGACCGATATGACTTAAAGTGTTCGTTACAAATTTTAAATTGATATTTTAATACAAAAAAGACCATTCACTAAAAACTAAAAAAATGAACTCATATTGTCTTGATAATTTTGAAAAACCATTCCTAGTTCATTTTTAATGTGTAAAAATTAGTCTCGGGTCAAACTGACACATGATGAAACCTATATGACTGAAATTGAATGTTTCCATTCTAAAATGTCATTTTAGTTAAAAAAAAATAATTTGAAAACAAAAACCGAGGTAACCCATTTGAATTGTTTTGATAATTTAGGAAATATATACATAAGCCATTTGAGATGTTTCAGAATGAGTATCACCTCAACCTGATGCATGACTTTATCGGTATGACTCTAAGTGCGTATTTGTATTCAAAATTGACATTAATTTTTTTTGGAAAAAAACAACTAACATACTCAAAACTGAGAAAATGCATACAAATTATTTTGGAACGTCAGGAAAATGATCAGTATGTAAATTTTGATATATAGGAATCACTCGCACCAAAATCCAATCCACAATGACTCCAAGTGTTCCTTTTTGTTCAATATTTACATTAATTATAGTAATAATAAATTGAAATACTCTATAATAATGTTATTTATTGTATTTTGGTTATAAATTTTATATCATTTAAATTTTGAAATTGTATCTATTTTTTATAATTTTTTCATCTAATTCTAGTTCTCTTTCAGGTGATGTGGTGTGTTGTTACCAAAAATTTCATGCCCTAGTTCTAGTGTTTTGGTGTGTTACAACATCAAAATGTAGTATTTCACTTTATCAGTGATTGTAAATGCACTAGTTGACAATCCCTTTATCAACTCTTGTAAAAGTAGTGATAAATGTATAATTTATCATCACATTTTTTATGCTGAGAAACCACCCCTTTATCAGCGGTTTTCTAGTGCTATTAAAATCCGTGGCCTTTTAACAACACCGCGGTAGTCAATTCTTTTTTATCACAAAAAAATGACTATTCTAGCATTGTTAAAGTAAAATTTTCTAGTAGTTCGTGTTATCCAAACATGATACTGTATTCAATGACTATTTATCTGTTTGAGGATGTTATGTTCTTGAAAATTTCACCTATATTGGGATGTAAATCATGGATCTTGGTCCGTGATGGTAGAAACTAGAATCCTGAATTTTTCATTCCCAACTCATTTTCTAAATTCATTTCCCTATTGGAATTATGTGTGTCAAACTAGTGTGTTGATCCATAATGACTTAAATATTATCAAGCTTTTAATGCTTTTTTAATCAACCAGTGTAAAATTCTGTAGCATTCATCACCCATTTTCATATATACAACAACTATGACTATGAAATATCAGGTGGTTATTGATTTTTTTACTTCACATATTTGACATGTGAGACATTTTATAGAAAAATGAACCAAATTTTTCTTTATTCCTAAAAAAATTGTCCTTCAATTCCAGTTACATTTTCTAAATTCCATTATGGATAACCCATTTTGAATTGTAATACACATGATGAAGGTGTTCTTGGATAGATAGAAGAACTAAAATCTGATTTTGACTGTGAAACAAAACATTTTCATCTTCTTTCCATCCATTAATAATCTCCCCACCATTGAGTATTGACTTAATGGTAAGCTAGTTAGTATTCGACCATTGAGTTTCCTTAACATCCTCATTCATCTTAGTATATGTGTGGCTAATAAAAAAACCATAACATCATTGTACTTATAAAAATTAAAATTCAGGTTGGTAATTACCTCAATTATTCATTATTAATCATGAGATTCTCTAACCACTTCTTTATATGACTTACCACATAATGGATCAAAAATAGAATTCAATTTTCCATGCGTATAAACCATTTCAAAGTCGAATATTTAGAGGCACTCCATCAAAAATCATTACCACATATTCAAATATATTTTTGAAATGATATTCTCCATGTTTTTGTGATCATATAATAAATTTAACTTCTTACCAAAGATATATTAGAATCATTTTTTTAACAAATGGAACATCACAAATAATTCTAAATCATGTGTAGGGTAGTTATTTTCATGGTATCAAAACATTCATGAACCATTTTCTAGACATGATCTCATTGTATGTGGACAAAACCCAATATAGATCTAGATTTAAAATAATAGGCAACATATCCTTCATCTATTATTGTAATAACTAAGATGAGTGTGAATGTACGTTGATCTTTAAGGTCCTGAAAAAATTTATGAAAATCATATCTCCAATGGAATGAGACTCCCTTTCCTATCACTATCGTCATATAACAATCTTTACATGAGAAATACTAATAAATATTTAATAATAACCAGTAAACATATAATTTTTTGAATAAACAATAATTTATTTGGATGTTTCCAATAAATTAAATCTTCAAAATTCTTATGGATAACCAATATATCATTATAATAAATAAATAATCCATGGAATCAATCATATTGTATCCATAAGTCACACATAGATAATTTTTTAAAGTGGTAGTGGTCTCACAATGGTCTTAACAAAATCATTAAGTTCATTTCATGGAAATATCTTTTTTGATAGTACACCAACATGTTTCATAAAATTCCACAAAAAATGAATCAAGGTACCTATGAAAATTATGGTTCATTAATTCCATGAAGAGACTTCGAGTTCCTTATTTAGACCAAAGGGAATAACCATTTACTTTTAACAGCCATAACAACTTTATAAATCTATCTTCAGATTATCCTCCTTCCCGATATATTTATTTCGGTACATTCATTATAAATTAGTCATTAATATCAACTTAGATACATTTAATTTATCAAATAGATCAACAAATTGAGGATGTATAAATCATTTTTTTTTAAAATGACTCAATTTATGATGATCAACACAAATTCAAAGAGTACCATCTATATTCTTTATAAATAAAACTGGACCGGCCCATGGTGGTATACATGGTCTTCTAAATTCCTTACTTTTAAACTCTTCCAAATAGACCTTCAGTTCACATATTTTTTATGTAAGTGAAATTACATGATACTGAATTTAGGTATGTGGTAAATTCCACTCCCATTTCAGTGTTTAATATTGATAATTTTTTCGGTAATACATAAATGTATCAATATACTATTTCAAAATTATTATTACTCTCATGGAATTTACATTCCATTTTTCATATCCTAATCACCTTTGAATATATGAAAAAATGTACCAGGAAAATTTTAAATCAATACATTGATAATATAAGTAAATATGATCCTTGAATGTTACCAACTAGTCCATCCACAAGACTAGAAAAAAATCACCATCTCTAAGAAGTTCACCAATGAGAGAATAAAGGTCTGGGCATGGTATGCGATAAGGGGTAAAAGTTTTTTTATATGGTGATTGTATTAATTTATTTGGGGGGAAGTTTCTGGACCCACATTTAGGGCTAAAGAGTTGTTATATATGTTTGTTGGGAAAATTAAGAGGGGTAGGGAATAATTTTTTTTAGGATATTAGAAAATTTTCTCATAGAATTAGGATTTGGTCATCATGGAATGGGCAGGAGTGCAAGGTGGATCCTAATTTCAACCTTATACTTCATCATTCCACTTTATCATAAATACAATACATAGTTTCATTTTGTTGTTCAAATACTTTCATGGATATCTTTCACTAATTAATAATTTATATTGGTGTACGTTACTAGGACTCTATTAGTGGTCCATGTGCTATCGACCACTATTCTGAGGATATGCACACAGATTGCATGTAACAGACTTGTATAGGATAATGAACACCCACATTGTTGGTTTTATTCACATAATAAATTGGATTATTTTCTAACATCCACTAAATTTTTCCACATTTTTTTTGAATTATTCTTCAAGTAATATGTTTTAGGGGGACGTGATTGGATGATACTTTATTGTAAATGTCTCATTCATGAAATCACACGACATGAGGATATGTTCATGAATGGATTATTATATTATTCCTCTTCTCAAGAACACATTATGCTTCAAAATCTTTCACTATTCTCCATGATTAAAACCCCATTAACTGCAAGCACATGATGGATACTCATATTGAAACTCACTAGAATGATGTCAACCCATGGATAGGATTACATGAATCCATAATAGAATCATGGGGACATTAGTACTATACCTTTGGTAGTCCTAAGGGCACTAAATTTTTTTAAAACATCATTACCATATCCAATATAGTCTACCACCTTTATAAGTCCTCACAGTTGGATGGGGGTGTGTCCATATGTAAAGAAAAAGGTATGTTCCTTTCACATAAAATAGCCATTGAAACCCCATATGCTTGATCAGGATGTTTGTCTGACTACACATAATTTCCAAACAAACTCGAGGATATAGTATCCTTCTTGGAATATTTAGTTATTAATATTTTATGGCACAAATCCTAGGGTTTGGATCTTACACACTATAATATATTTTTTTATTCACCATACCACTGATGTTGAGAAAATATCCTTCAAATAATTTAGTATGGAGGGTATCACTATTCACATGATTATAATATTGGTTGAGGTAAACCAAACATTAATTTGGGAAATTTTCAGAGATGATTTGATCAAATTTTTAAGTTGATTCAAAATTCATAACCCCTACAATGATCTTATAGCCTTATAGTAGTAATGACCCATCCATGAATATATTGAGCTATTTTAGTATCTTGTTTTATTACTACCCCACTATCATGAGGCCCAATGTGTTTTTCATTTTATTTGTGGACTAGACGAAAGCATTAAATGTTTTTTTTCACATTCAAAATCCACTGAACTGATTACAATACATGCATTTATCTCAAATGTATAGCTAATTATCATGATGGGTGTGATTTCTATATTGAATAGTAGAGGTTCCTACGAATTCACTATGGTGTGAAAGTATTAACAATGGAATACACCAATATTCTTAGGGATAGACCAACTAGATATTCCATTTCTCCAACCACAAACCATCCAAAAATAGAAAGGATATTTTATTAGAGCTCACCATTATTATCCAAATCACACAACCCCGGGAAGGTGAGTTGTTCAACACTTAACCTCCCATGACTGGGAGGATTGATGCCACAAGGGCCTTTGTTTCTTCTAGGTTCATCTCTATAGGACCATGTATGGGAGTACCAATACACACAAGAGGGTGTAGTCACTAGGACAGAAGGATGATATAAATGATGAAGGGACAATAGTGTGAGAACCATAGGGAATCCCAAAAAAATGAGGAACTAGTTCCGAACATTCAACCTTGAGGACAATGCTGAATTCATAAGGTGGTTAGTGATAGAAATGATGTCTATGTGTGTTATATAATAAGGTGTAAATGAGTCTTTATAGGGAGATCCTATTAATTTATTAGGGGATAAGGTTATGGATCCATATTTAGAGGTGGGGAATTGCTATATAAGATAAGGGAAGATTATGTGGATGAGGAAATATTTTTCATGTTATGTTGTTAAACACTTTGTCCTTATTCTTGTGAGTCATCCATCATTTCTTTGGTGGTATTTCAAGGAACGTAAAAATTTCATCAATTTCGTTCATCCATTTTCTTCATCACAAATTCAATACATAGTCACCCGATAATTCTCTACAACTAGAATATATATCCAACCAACACCAAAAAAGTGAAAAAGAATCAATGTTAAGTTAAGATGTTCCACAAATAAACCCCATAAACTCTTATTTCCCAAGAGGAATCTTGATTATCATGAAATGAGGCATCATCACCACATATAAACCCTTTGTATTCACCATTTGATATGTAATAAAAGAGTATGATTTTATAGTGTCAAAAAAATCATTAATATTTTATTGAGAAAAATAGTGCCTCTCACCATTGGAAAATCAAGTTATTCATTATCCATGACCTTCTCAGACCCACAATGTCTTTGATCAGCCATTGATGAATGATTAATTCCCCATGTTGAGGTGGTAACTTCTGGGATTTAAAGGTAATCTTGGGATCACCCTGAATTAATCGAGTATGATTTTGGAAACTACTCTGATGAGATTGTTTTGGTTGGGTGTGAGATCCATGAGCCAGATTAGAGCCATCACAACTCTTAGAATTTGAAGGATAGTTTCCGAGAAGTTTGATATGCCTCGATAAGCCAAAATTTTTACACACCAAGGTTGTTGTCATATCATATGTAACCATCCTTCTTCTGATCATGTAGAAGAAAAGGAGCTGACCCTGTAGATTGGTTGGTTGATTATTTTTACCCCATGAGAAGCTATAATAACACGACTCAAATCAAGAGGTTCGATTTGATGTGGCATATAACATTTTGTTAAAATCCTATTATGTAATAGGTTAAAAAAGGTGTGGGTATAATGTTTTGTGGGGATACAATAACACTTGTAATCATATACCTCACTAAATGATAATAACATAAAAATATTCCATGTAACAACATAGCATATGTTAATTGGAATTAATGTGATAAAAGATATCATGTCAACTGATAGAAGTAAAATTAAATAGACGCCAAATGTGATAGGTAAATAACCCAAAGTTATAAAAATATATAATTATAATAAATAATGTATTGTGGGAAGAATCTAGAGTCTATCTGGATATTTCAAACATATTTCATCGGTAACCTCTTGAGCAACATGTTATAGGGTCATTTCCCTTTAAGACCCTTATCATGAATTTTTCATGAATATCAGCATTCCTATGTAGAGTGTGAGTATAAACCGAATAATAAACCACCAATGTTCCCTTAATATAAGTGAACATGTATATGGAGGTGTATGACATGATGGAAAAGTTAATGTGCACAGAATCATCACAAAAAATCATGTTCCACGAAATTGTGCACTAACTAGGCTCACATAAACCCTAACCATACCAGCTAAATCTCTATATTGGGTGATTATCAGTTTTAGTCTTGCTCATTAATTTCATCATTCTATTTTCTCAACCCTACTTTATGGACAATGTGCATTGTGTCTTTATTGAACAACCTTGTACTCACCTTTAAAGGAATGTCTTACCCGTGAATCATGACTACTTGTTATCATTCGATGGTACGCATGCTTAGGATGCCTAAACAATTTACTCTCCATCATATTAAAGGATCATACCATTCCAAGGATCATATTTTTGTATATGTAAAAACCTCCAATAAAGTATGGCATTCCCATGGGCTAAGTCCTTTAGAGACACCTGTCACCTAGAACAATGAAATAAAGAGTCCACTAGCTATGTTCAAATCCATATATAAGACATAAAATATGAAGAAGAAATCTATGAAAATGATGATTCCATAGGGAATTAAATATTAAACAAGTAATAAACTACATATCAAGGAACACAATGAAATATCAAGGACAATTATCACAATCCACCCTATGGATGTCAAACATACCTATCAAGAAGGGTGTTTATAATAGGCATAAAAACAAAACCCAAACATGTCATAAAATTCCACACATAATACCAAGATGGAAATGACATTCTACCATTAACATATAAAGACCAAAATACATCTTCCTCCAAAGGGGTCATTAGCCTTATCTAAGACACATCCACGCATTAACTGAAACAAGACCAGATGCTAAGGATTTACAAGAATCCATCCCATTCAATCATAATAAGGGTTATATATAAGTATTAAAGAATAGATCCATTCTCATAAGATATAACCAAATAAATATACCAAATAATGTGTTAGAAAATCCAATTTAATAGTAGAGGAACTCATTTGTAATAATCAAGAGTTGATCCTACAATGTTGGGGATGAAGCCAATATATTGAAGGATGGATGTGTATTTCTAGAATATTACTAGTCACCCATTGTTCAAGAGGTTATTATGGATGAAGGATAGGGTTGTGGGTATTTTTAATAGGAAAAACTAGGAAAAATTACACCAAAATGGAATACATATATCATGGTGTAAAGTGTATTGATGTGAAAAAAACTATGATGCAGGGTACTATACTGAAAGGTGCTGGGTAAAAAATGTGTTCAAAATACATCCCATGGTTAAAAGAGAGATCCTACAATCTTGGGAAAAGATACCACACTATAAAAAATAAATTTTATATAAATACTATGTAAATAAGGAAATCATGACACATATGATATCCCATTTCCATATTCATTTTCACCAATTTACACCACTTAATTATCTATTTTATACTTGGAAGAAAAAGTTGTTCCCTCCTCCAAGGTTCCTAGAAATGTATTTTCCAAATACTACCACCTTTTTCGCCATGTCCTTGTAACACATAATGTACAACATAACAACCATAGAGATAATTGTTTGTCACAAACATAACTCGAACATCCATGATTAAATAAATTCATTGGCCACCATCCATGGTGAAAAGAAAGATAGGGGTGAACTCCATTTTAACCCTCACCATTTTCCCAACTATTGTAGGGATCATTCTATATTAGATATGGATTTATGGGCCCACAATAATTTTTTTAATGTAATGGAAATTCCTTTTTGTTGAAGTCACCATGCCACATGGCATGACTAAACATGTTTTATAAAATCATCTAAGAATTTTATTTTTTCTGAGATTATATTAAAACACCTAAAATTGATGTCTCTTATGTTCTAAAACATTGTATTGTAAATTTTATAAGTACCATTTTTTTACTAGAATATGACATTTCCCTGTACAACCCAGAACCAAAAAATTGTTTCTGAAAGGGGGCTACACCATGGATCCTAAAAGAGTAGTTTTTATATAATTCTATATTTGTTTAAAATTCCAAACCAAACATGGATAGAATTGATATGATAACACAAATGGTCTTGAGAGGGATTTATAACATCCTAAACACAACAATTTACTAAATAAAAACACTATTAATTATTGAATATAAATTTTCATTTGGAATCAATAAAAAATAATTATAATTTTGTACATTGGACCAATTGATATGGTATTTCATTACATTTGCAATTGATTGATTGAGATCACTTGAAAGTCACTGAAAGACGGTTTCATATGAAACCATAGAACATGAGAATTAGATAACACTCGGGTAGGGACGCTCTCATAAAAAATTGAACTGGCCTGTAAAAATTTTCAGAAGCCTTATATCGAGATCACTAAGAAGTCACTGAAAGACTCTTGAGTAATATAGGGATACTGGGAACCACCTGACAATATAGTAGGGCCTCTATCAACACCATAGTCTTCCAGAACCTTATTTAATGGTGTGTGATAAATGAAAGCTACATATAATTGTGTTTTATGAGTTCTAATGATCACATGATAAAATCCAATAGGTACATACACTTTTATAAGGATTGAACCAATCCATATATTCGTCTAAGAATATCCAAATATTTAGCCTATTCATGCATGTTTCACTAATTTCTCAAATATTTCAACTAAGTTTAATCTTATAGATCAATCCCATTAGTAATAGTTTAATAATTAAACAATTATATGAGATGTTCCAAGTACCAAATTTCATCATAATAAGTAGTAGAGTCATGAAAAAAGGTTCCATTCCCATTTTATTAAAAAAGTTATGAAAAATAGAGGATATGGGTTTAGAAATGATAAAAAATTACACATAATAATGAATAATATTTTCATAACCCCTTACCAAACATAATCATCCAGTTATGAAGTGTAGGAAGATAAAATATGAGACCAATTAAACATTGTTGGTATCCATTGAGAGTAGGAAGTCATCTTCCTATACATCCTTGAATAAAAAATTTTAATTCACTCATTATGAACTAACGGAAATATTATATTTTATAAAGAAGCCTAATATGGATCACTTGTATATGAATTATTATCATCATACATTCCATCTCAACTTCAACCCTATACAATTAAGCAGCATTTTCTAATTGATATTTTCATATATCTGAGAGGGTTCAAAAATTGGTTGATACTACTCATACCTATATTGGTGAAACCCAAATTAATCACCAAGATCCTACCCTAGTGAATCACTGTTCTATAAAGTATTTCTTGTTCAACTAAATATGTTAAACCTCTATAGACTCAATTATTGATTTCTCCAGTACTATATCATCAACATTTACCTACACCAATACAGAAAATGAGATCAGACGTCAAGACCTCTATTGAGAGGCAGCAACAAACATTGGCCTTGTCTTGTATGTTACCGACCTTCGATTTTCATCCTCAATCCAGCCACTAATTTCCACTACTATAGATAGTTTCTGATACCGTTAAACCTCACTATCCTTAGTCCAGTATGAAAATATGGATCATCAAATTTCCCCTCCTCTTGTAAATATATGCCTAAAATATTAGTAGAATTTCCATTCTTATTGATGACTCTAGTCTATAGTTGATAACAACTTGATCCAAAAAGATCCTACCTAATATCCACACATCCATTTACTGCAATTTCCTAATTATATCTTTTCCCACCCTCTTGATTATTCATTATATTCTTATGGAATGTATGAAAATCATGTCCCATCTGTGAGATAAATGATTAGAAAATTTTCCTTCTGCATCTATATTTGGAATTCCTAATAGACAGACAGTAAGAAAAAAAATACAGGCATTATTTCATAATAAATTTTCAAATTCAATACATCTTAATGTTTGGATAACAGATCATGATAAATGAGGTTGTAATTAGGGTCCACCATTATAAGCACTCCTGAAAAAATACCCATATTGTGCATCCTTAGTTTCTTTATTAAATTTGATTGGAATTACAATTACATATGTAATTTCAAACAACATCCTTTGGTGATAAAGAATCCACTTTAGTATAATAATTCTCACTCAAACCTAAACACATGCTTTTTAATAAAAATATTTTAAACCATGAATACCATTTTATATGAATGACATGCATCATTTAAGAATAATTGGTCCACGACACCATGTCAACCTCTTCATCTCATCTATAATAAATAGGATATAATAATTTCCACACCCAATTGGGATGAATTTCCAACCACTAAAACTGATATATTTTAATGTTGGTTCCTATTATTCTATACCTTCTAAGGTTTATATTCCACTAGTAAAACCATTTGTGTAGCTATTGAATGATACACATCTTATAATGATCCCAAATCGCCAAACAATTCCTAGTGATGTCATTGGTCAAACCTTTATTTGTAATTAATTATGAATAATCCCCCGTAAAGGATCCAAATTCCTATTCATATAGTAATAAATCACCATCACCCCTTAAATGGTTTCCAAAAAATATTTCCAACCTTTCTTCATAGGTCTAGCTTATAACATCAGTCCTGAGAGAGGACCTTCATCCAAAAAATCCATCTTAATATTCTATCGAAATCCATACCCAAAAGGGAATCCTAGTTCCCATCACCATCAAATTTCAGTATAATATATGAGTTTGATAACTATTAGAATATAGTATTAATGTTATTAGATAAATATACCATGTGATAATAATTTTTTTAAAAATAATTATGGCACAGTGTCACTCACTACGCCATGGAGAACACTTTACATGGACCATGGAATCTACTACATTATGGCCTCTATCATTTTAGCGCACATACTCTATGATAAATGAATAGGAATATGATACCATACTAATAACCTTTTTATTGGGAATTAATGAAAACCACCTATATCATCAGAACCACTAACTATATATCAATGTCTCTACTTTCATTATATCCCTATTATTATAGAAAGTGTTTCCAATATTTATAATTTTTAGTTTTACTATTGTTTGATATTTTAGGCTTGAAAGGACAGTTTTAATATACATGTTTTTTATGAAAATTAGTGTAGTAAAATCCATTTATTCAGTGCATAAGGTGGTGAGGTGATTCAAATTGCTATTTAGTAAATCATAATTTTTTGAGGACCAGTGTCCCTCATACATTCAGGGGAAGGATGGGTAATGCGACACTTTTTTTTGGAATACAAGGTGTTATATTTGGTATCCTCGCATACATTTATTTTGAACATGAATTTTTTATTATTTCATAAAAATTCAGCATAGATAAAAATATTTTTTATTGTTATTTGTGAAATGGGAATTGTTTTTGGATTATTATTTAAATATGTATGGGAAAAAATTAGGAAAAAATCCCACATATAAACATATATGTCATTTGATTTATATCTTTAAATATTTATTTTTCTTCATAACTTTTTATGAAATATTTTTTTTAATATTCTTATTATAGTTCTTAATTTACCTGTATATTTCTAATGAATCTTGGATATGCCATTTAATATGTTTCAAACCACTGGTGGTTTTAAAATTAAAATGACTTCATTTAAATATATTTTATTTCTAACTAACTAAATTTTACTTTAAATGATAAAATTGTATTTTTATGAATTATTATTTTGAATATTTTATTTGTAATCTTAAGCCTTTGATTTATGGTTCTTTCTATCATCTGGAATTCAACTGTATATACATCACATCTAGTTATATGTGAAGAAATATTGTATGTTCTTTATTTTGAAAATCATTTGACATTCTGAATAGCTTTTCTAATGAATGAATTTAAATAAAAATCACAATAATATCATATTTGGGGGTATGCAAATTATTCACTTTCTTAATTGTTGTTTATAAATGGAGTTATGGGGTATAAGACAAGTAATCATTTTTTCTAATGATGTCTTATTGTAAAAAACCTATGTCAACACCAACCATTTTAATTCTAGATGTGGAAACAAATATCTATCCACCTGTAAAATTCACTAAACCTAGTGTTAGAGAATGAGGTGACCCACCTCTAAAACCATTAAATATTGTTCAAAATGATGTTGGAAAATTAAAATCCCAAATGTTTCATAATGTATCCTTTAAATAAGAAGCAATTGAAATTCAATCTAAATAGAGAAAGTGTATGATTTTTGATTATATGGTGTTTTGGAAGGTCATAGTTCATTTCAATACATTCAGGAATATAGAAAATGGTATATCCAATGGAATCATTCTAATTTTGATGAGTTCATTTTATTGATGAATTTAATATTTTCATTTTATGAAGTATAGTTATCTTTTTTCTATGTTAATTACAATGTAAAAGAAATTCAATGATTTTATTCCATTTATAGGAAATTTAATGATATCATTCATGATAAAATTTTATATAAGCCCTCATATACCTGGAAAAAATAGGGAATGTTGATAAATATTAAATTGTTTATAATAACGTATCATAATTTTTGTGACCATGTATGTGATATGATTGAATTTTAAAATAAAAAAACATGGTGATATAAATTTAAATAAATTAACATTAAAAAATATATTAATATGAATTATATTTTTGTGTATTTGTATATTGTATAGTTTGTAAACATTTATTTCATCTTGGTTTTATTGTTGATTTATATTTTTTGAATCACAACTTATTACCCTAGTTTTTCGTAGACAAACTATATAGTTTAAAATTTATACATGATGTATCTTCAATAGGGAGAATAGTCCCTTTTATGATGTATTTTCATTCAAAAAATTTCTAAATTATACAATTTTTTCCATATTAAATTGCAATCTGTGACAACCTTCAAATTCTCATGACTTGTATTCAATTTTCTAGATATAGAAATTAAATTTTCCACTAAATTTGAAAATATTTTATTATAATGAAAAAATAGAGAGAGTGATAGGAAATTTTGGGTAGTTGGATCTCTATTTGTGTGTATTTTTAAACATTTAAATAGAAATTATAATTTCTAGTACTATATTTTGGTATGATATATAGTGTTTGGGTTCATTAACTAAGAGAAAGGATAATAGGGGGGTGGTACTTGGAATTATGGAATCTTTCTTGGAAGATTGGGAGGTTACATCAATGGATTCAGCTAGAGGCCTCCTCATGGAGGTTATTATTTATTAATCTCACTATGTATCTATTCTTTTGTAATGTTTTACTCAATATCTGTTAATAAAATTATTATAGTTGATTCTTCTCAAATTTTATCACTCATGTACCAAGGATTCGTTTTAATTAGTTCTTTCATTGATAATAAGGGTAGATTTAGGATCATTGGAGGATATAGATACATATGAATTCATTTTAATTTTTAGGGTATATGGATGATCCTTGGTGGATGGAGATGCATATGAATTTTTTTTAATTTATTAGAGTTGGTATAAGACAGGTTTAGTTAGAATGAGATCATACTGTGATAATGAAGTTGAAGTTTGATATTATAACTCTGATGTAGGACATATAAAGAGAATGAAATGAAAAGAAGGTAAAAATAATTTTAGAGGAATTTAGGTCCGTTGAGAGTGAGTGGAATCCATATGAGACGCGATGTACTAAGCATGAAGAAATATGAGTTTTTGTGATTTTTTTCCTAGAGTCTGCTCCTGGATTTATGAAACACATGAAAGTCCTTTCTAGTCCATAATGTTGTGAAATCTTTTTTTATCCATCCATTTAAGTCCATGAATAATAATTTATTAACCTTCACTTATGGCTAGAATTTATTATTAATATATATAACTACATTTGTATTGTGCAATGGAGGAGAAGAAACCATCAAGTATAGCTCAAGTGTAGTGTGTGATGTTTCAAGCTTTGCTGAAACATGGGTGGTTACTTTTTTAGCTGAATTCTCAGTGATGATATTCTAATAATTAGAAACCAATGTCTAAAAAATTTATTTTAGAGCCATCGATCCTATTGGAGGATGAGACAACATATTTGAAAACATGAAAAGTCAGGTTGATTATTTCCCAATTCATACAAGATTTGAATGTTGTAGGGAAAAATTATTATAATTCAAAGTGACTTCATTAGATAAGATGCAGTTCTTTAGCTTTTCTATTATGAGAAGTTCCACATCCACGTATTCTGGTCTATGCATAGGCTTGGTGAGGAAAAAGGCTACATGTCATCATATCTATAATCATGTTGTCTATCTAATGAGCCTATAGAGGATTTTATTTCAATTTCTTGACTTTTGGTATCATGATGAAAAAACAGTTTTGAACTCTATAAGTCATCATGATATGGATAAGAATTATCTGTTGAATCATACATAAAGATAAGTAAACCAATTACTATAGTTGAGTGAAGAAAATAACCTATACTTTCCCCCAACATCCATAGATATTTTCAATAAGGGTCAGATTGAGCTAATGTGGTGGCTATTTGGACAATATTATCAAGCACAAAGAAATAAAATATATGATGGTGAGAGAATGAGGGTAACAAGAGTTAAAGATGAATTTAAGTGATTTTCATACCTATCCATATAATTTTCTCAACCATCCTATAAGGAATATACACATGATCAAGAGGAACCATACTGAAAGAATAATTATAAGGTTTAAAAAAATATTTCTATAGGGGAGGTGATGAATACTACTTCCATAATTATAAATAAGAAATAAATTGAATGAAAAATAGATGATATGTCTTAAAAGTGTAGAAAATTGGGTCAAACGTCTTGAAAATATCTATTTGGTATGGATTATTTCATTAGAATTGAGTCACATAATAAAATTTTGGATTTTCATGGGATTTTTATTGGGAATAAACTAATAATTCTTTTTTTAATGGATATAAAACATTACAGTATCTAATCAAAGAATATTTGAAATGACTACTTTCAGTTCAAGTGGGTGAATTTGAGGAAAAATAACCTGATTCAAACCTTGAGTCTATTGTCCAAAGAAGTAGATTGATTTTCTGTATTAAGGGAATAAACTATAATTATATAGGATAAAGGGAGAATGAGTTGGTAAGAGAGAGAAATATGATATGTGATAGATCCTCATGATTCTCCTATCAATTCTAAAAGTAAAAAAGCACCCACTACATAAATATTTCTCACTTCCTCCTTCCCCCGTCTCTACTTCCTTTATAAAAAATATCCCATAATCCAATCACATGAGACCACATACCTAAAAAATATCATAGTTTTCCTGATTAATCTCCTCCTGGAAGAACTATTATCCCCCCTTTTATAATGATCATACCATTTCTACCTTATGTCATTCCTATTTCCCGGCTATGGCCAAGATTCCATCAATCGATATACATTGAAATTTTATCTTTTCTAGGATATTGAGAAAATAAAAATGAATATATATGGTGAAAAATACCCCCATATTTCATATTATTAATCATGATTATCTTTTATTTTGGTTAGTCTTAGAGTCATTGCTTCTTTATTCTCTGTATATTGCTTCTACTAATGATCTTCTACCCTGAACATGTGTCATATGTCTAAATTAATGGAATACTCAAAATTTTATCCTGGATTACATTCACCATATTCAAACTGAGACACCACATGTGGGTGTCTAGAATGAGTGATGTTTTTCATTCCACTTCCCTGTTTCCTCTCAACCATGTGATTTCATAGTAGACACTATTTTTTTGTTACACTACATGAAGGACAAGGGGAGTTTTCCACATCAAATGATGAATTTAAAAACAATATCATTTGAAAATATTTTAGGGCAACCCATCATTTTTGAATCATCATAATAACATATCTTGTTCTCTAGTAACCATGATGGGTGTTATGGATTCCAATTGTAGATTGGAGGACAGATATAGTGATTCCACGTCACTATATGTTGGGATATTTTTAAATTTGTCCATTATAATGCTCCCTTTAAAAACATGTACATTCTAAAATATCCTATATACTTCCCCTTTCTCCCTCCAAATCCACTAAAATTCTTAGGATATATAACATTGTGAGATAGAACACTCATTACTCAATTCAAATGTCTGTGAGTTTGAAAACAAACATCCCTATCATATTATTAAACCATTATCCCAATGAATTGAAGACTTACCAAAATTATGGAAATTTTGTTTGGTTTTTACTACCTATAGATGAAGAATTCTGCTTGAGTGTTCTAGTTACATGTTTCCCTTATGTCAATAATAGGTATAGAATCTCCCTACCATTGGTATTTCCATCGTTAAATTGTAGAAAAACCAGATTTGTTATATGTAACTTGGTTCATTCCTCAAAAATTTCCTTTTCATGATCCCACGTCTCATATAGAATCTTATAATGGTACTATAAGACCCTTACTAGACTAATAATTTTCTAAATCAAGACCTTTTCTTTCCCTTTCGAAAATTTGCAGTGACAAATGAATTAATGTTGAATATGAAACTATGTCAACTTGATCCCATAAAATAACATGTTCAGTATTAGGTTGGTACTTCTTCAACTAAGATTCATAAAACACATTTTTGCAATTAGATAAACCTTAGAAACAAATATAACCAATATGAAACCTCACCAACTCATTCTTGTATCTAAAATGGACAAATATACTGGGGAGAAAACATTTCACAATTTCCCAAATGATGACACCCAATCCTTAAAAAGATTCCTAGGAAAACATGATCACTCACCTCAAACAAAAATTATCACTGATGATGTTCATCATATCATTTTTGATGAACCTAATACATATCCATACTTTCTTGTTCAACTAAATATTCTATATTGATTATTACACTTGGATGGGCCCAATCAGTGAATTGTAATTTGTTTCTACCTAACAAAGTGGAGAAAAAAAGGATGACTATAAATTTATTCCAAATGAAACATATGTTTTGTGGTCTGATAGATGTTATTATTTGATTACTCCAATAGTGATGTATTCTCTTCCCCAGATCCAAAATAAATCCATTACACTATCCCTAATCATATCCTCCAACATTTGGATAGTCTGTTCAGACTATCTATCAGTTTGAGGATGATAATCCATGCTCACAGTAAAATAAGTTCCAAGAGATGGCTGAAAGGATTTCTAGAAATGAGACTTAATCTCGTTTTCTCTGTTAGACACAATCGAAATTGGAACCTCATGTGTCCTTACCACTACTCAAATATATATTTTGTCCATTTATTCCACCATATGGGACTAAAGGGTATGGATAAAATTTTCCCACTTCATTGGATGATCAAAAAATGCCCAAACAAACTCATGTTTCATAAAAATACATGGTAACCCTAAAAAAATAACCATAGATATCAACTCAAATTTCCATATGGGAATTGGTAGAGTCTAACATGTATGTTGGACGTTGATGCTCTACCTTAACCTGATTGTAGTTAATATATGTGTAAAAAATATCTATCACATTCCAATTCATTCTAGGATGCCAAAAATATTATTTAATTTCCTTATACATATTATATTTCCTATGAAAAACAACCCATATTGAATGGTGGTAAACATTAAAGAGATGTTCTTAATAAGATGATGGTACCACAATCCAATATCTAGAACTCAAAACTAACATACCATTTATCGTACCTATATTGATGGACTCCCCGCCATTGTTTTTCATCCTAGACATAATTTGAGGCTCATAGGTATGATAATTTTAAACTTTCTCAAGAAGAATAGGAACCATATAAATTAGAATGAAAATAGTAGCATTAAACTGATGTACACAATCCAAAAAAAATATCAGTTATAACTAACATAGGCTACAATTATTCCAAATCCCCTTTATCTATCTGATAATTTGATTTCATACGTAAGGTATCACTACCAAATTCCATTGTCCTGCTCTAAAAACATGTTCAATTCATACATCTATAGATAGCCCGTCCATTTCCTTATGTTAAAATCCCTTTGTGATAAAAAGTGTTTCATAATATTATGAAGGGATATCATGTTTTTTCATAAGGCTCATTACAATTATACTATAGGTGATGATATATTTATATACTTATGTTCATGAATGGATTTCTGCCAATCATTGTTCCATTCGAATGGAACACCCTTTGTCATCAATGACGTCATCTGTGAGACCAAATGTGACAAATTAGATACAATGAATATGTGTTATCCTAATAAGATAAAAATGATTCACTTATCAATGTCATTCTTATATTGTTTCCATGATATAAAAACGTATATATCTTCATGATCTTAAAAAAATAATTTTTTCAGAAATGAAATGGCCAAGGAAACTAACCTCTTGTATCCATAAATCACATTTTGATATCATGGAATTTAAATGATGATCCAACTAGTTACCCAAAACTAGATCCATGTTATGATTAGGACTGAAATTTATCCTATAGTATTCTAGTATATCATCAATAAACACTATATAAATGAATCTAGATACCTATGAAAGATATGATTCATTAATTATGTTAACACCAATGATGCAGTCATAAGGAAAAAAGGGATAATGATACCCTCATAATGTCCATATCTTCTTTGAAACAATTTTTTTCAGAATAATTTCCTCCGAGAATCATAATTAATTATATGTTAAACATAATTCAATATTGGAGAACCACTAAGATCCCCTCAATTGGTAAAAAAACTATTTTATTATTGGAAGAGGATTCAAATTAATTATTGGAACTCAGCTATTGTTATAATAATACACAAAAATAATTATATTTAAATAATCATTTTTCTCACAAAAGAACTAGTTCTTCCAAATTTGTTGTTCTTGGTTAAATAAAACCTTTACATTCGAACTCTTCTAACTGTAGTTTAAATTACATTAATTTTGTTGTTTATAACCGATAAGATAGAATTGAAATGATATTTTTCCCCACATGAGATCAATAATGATCATCACTGCCATTTTTAATGAATACCTATGAAAATGTTAGGAAAAACATTATAAATTTTTTTAATCGTGGTTGAAAAAATATATATTTACTATATCATCCAATAGTAAACGTGTAACAACTCCCAGCTAATAATAAATAATTTTATCCATTAGTGCCAAAAATCTTTTTCTACCAGATTTTACATTCTTATATCCTCTAAATACATGCTTGACACCACTTAGGGTTTTGAAACTAACATTTTTTTATGTAATTCGATGTGATCATTGAAAACAGTCAACCAAACCATAACCAAAATATTGTAATTTATATTGTAATGACATGAAAATTCCTTATAACTTTTTTTTAATGAAATGGGAATTTTAAGAGTCCATAAAAATTGACGGCATGTGATTCCGGGGCACGGTGTGACCAGAATGAATTTCTGAACTTTTTTTGGGTACGTTCATTAAACGTGCAAGTGGGTTTTTGTAACTTTTGAACCGTTGCTCAGAATTGAAATCTGAGGACACTGTTGAACTCAAAGCACCAGTATTCTCATAAGGATACTTTCACCACAACCACAGTCGGTCGAGGGTGAATGTTAGTTTGTGTGTTATTCGTGGAAATCAAAATAAAATAAAGAACAAATTTTTATTTTATTTTTAACCTCCCAATTGAATGTTTGGAGGTGGGGACCACCCGATCTAGAAAACCCCAATTTGTGAATTGATGGTGGTGGGGATCACCCGAAAACCTCTCTTTAATGTGGGGAAGACACTTAGAATCCTCCCATTTAATTATGCCAACGTAAATTAAATGGATTGACCTTTCAAATACTAAGTAACAATATTGTTGGAATTTATGATGGTTCTTATTAAATGAACCTTCCACTACGGTAAAGTTGGGTTTTCCCAACACTTGTATACCAACAGTTCTCTAGAACTGTTGGTATAAGTATTTTTTACCAACAGTTTGTAAAAACTGTTGGTAATCATTGTTTCGTAATGGAATTCCCAACAGTTTGAAGAAACCGTTATGTAATCCAAAATTTTTTCACCCTTTACCGACAGTTTGTAGCAAACCGTTGGTAAGGGACATTTTTTCCCAACGGTTTTTTAAAACCGTTGGTAAAGGTGTTCTCAAATACTTTCGATTTCCAGAAGCCCCTACAGCACAACAAATAACTTTTTTCCCCAAATTTCCAGATGCTCCGGCATACAGGTGAACCCTAACCTGAGTTCTTCCATCCAATCGGCTACAACTCTACCCTCTAATATAGACACTTTAATCCTCTTCCCAAATACAAACATAGAATCCCTCTTCCTCAGATTTCTACATTTATTTCAATATCTATAACGATCACGTCATTTTTTCCTATTTTAGGGATTTTGGAAAATATTATGATTCACACTATTCGATATTGAATCAATGAATAATACATGATTGGTAGATGTCTGTGACTATAGTTGAGTTTGGTTTCATATATCATTTGTAACTAAAAAATCGACATACAACCACTAATATGGTGATTCCTCCTATGAATGGTGGAATTTTCCTAGGATCATAGTGCTTCCTATTATTTTGTTCTATAGAGTTTTTAGTGTTGGTTTTTAATATATTTTATTTTCTTGTGTATTTATAGTGATTATTTATTGGGTTCCATTGGTAATAAATTTCGAGTGAGTTATTCTTATGTTCTTCTGAGAGATCATTGTATTCATAAAGTGTGCCTAATTTTTTTGTATGTGGTGTCGACTCAATGAGTGACTATTTGGTTATGTTTTTATGATTCCAACGTTCGATATTTTTAAATAATGAAACCTATATATTTTAATGATATAAATGATTGGGTTTTAAATATATGTTTATAAAATAGGTAAAAAAATTTCTATGTGGTTTATTTGGAACTGTACAAAGACAGATCCCATTTTGTTTGTATTCCAAAATCTCATTTAACATATTTATACTTAGTGAATCCTTTATATGTGTGGATCCATGTTTTATCATTATCACTAATATACCATAGCTTAATACCATTTTTAGATTGTGTAAATCTCATAAATTTTTTAATGAGTTCACTTCTTCCTTCATTATTGTCTTCCAAGGATGTCTTAGAAATCTAACAGCCACTTGAATGTTTTTCCTTCCATAAATAATGTAATGTATTCCTGGAGTAGTCAATTAATTTTTACATTCTAGTAAACCATGTTGATAAAATTCATGATTATATGATCTCATAGGTGGGTGTGGTGAATATGGATATAATTTTAAACAAATGTATTGAATTTTGTTTTTATCTTCCATGGTTGGAAATTCTGTAATTGGGTTTTTTTAGCGATATATAGCAACGTTTTAAACACCTGCTACATATTCCTAATGGTTGTTTAGTAGTGGTTTAAACCACCACTATTTAAGGTCAATATTTGTTTACTATTTTTTGTTTCAGAATTTTTTTCCATGAAAAAGAATGGTGAGGATATAATGGCGGTTCAAACCATTGTTGTATCCTTTCCATTTTTTTGGTAGGTGAAATGGTTGATAAAACCAAAACCTCCATTAAAAAACATTTTTTGATGACTCTCAGAAGCTGCCAATTATTTAATATGACTAACATGATTTGGATACTGATCCCAATTTTAGCAGTGATTTTTGGAAACAGTCATAGAACCATATAGAAGCGATTTAAACTACCGAAAACTCAAAAAGAAAGATTAGATGCTATCAGTCAATTTTTTCGTATTGTCCAATGAATGATTTGAAACTAATTATATTACCCCCCCCCCCGGGAAGACCCACCCAACCCCTAGACATCCCCTCTCCTCATGGACTACCCCCACACCTAGGGATAGCCTGACCACCCCCTTGGACACACTGTACCCCCTGGATAGCCCCGCCACCTGCACCACCCCCTAGACACCCCATCGACCCCCTGGACACCATGTACCCCCTGGACAACCCCTAGCCATGGAAAGCCCCAACCCCGACCACCTGGACAACCTCGACCCCCCTGGACAGCCCCTCCACCCCTGTGGACAGCCCTCCCACCCCCTGGACAGTCTATGCCCCCCTGAACACCCCCACCCTTGTTGACAGCCCGCCCACCCCACCCCTGAACACCCTCCCACCACCCCTCGGACACCACCATCCCCTCCGACGCCCCCAACCACTGGAATCCCCCCTCCCCACCCCCTTGACACCCCCAACCCCATTGGACAGTGCGACCACACCCCATGGACAGCCCAACTACCCCCCGTGGATAGCCCAACCATCCCTCGTGGACAGCCCGCCCACCCCGCCTAGATAGCCCGCCCACCCCTCTTGGACAGCCCACCCACCCCCTAGACACCCCATACCCCCTGGACAACCCCTCCACCCCCATAGGTAGCCCTTCCACCCCCATGGAAACCTCGTACTCCACCGGAAAACCCCACCCACCCCCTAGACACCACGTTCACCTCCTGGGACAGCCCACCCACCCCGTTGGATTCCCCCTACCCTCCATGGGAAACCTGACATCCACCATGGACAACCCGCCCACCTGGACACCCTGACCTCCCCAGACATCCCCCACCCCCTAGACACCTCCGACCCCCCGAAAGGCCCCACCACCCCCTTGGAAACCCCACACCCCCTGGACACCCCTCACCCCCCATGGACAGCCCCGCCACTCCCCTGATCCTCATTCTACTCCACATCCTGATCTCCCTGAAGAAGTTAAAGTATAAAACTCATGTACTCCCAAAAAGACCCTTCAGGATTATGTATTACTTCATCCACTTCCAATATCTTACTGGGAAATCCTTGAATATAGGAATTATAAATTCTGTATCTTATTTTCTTATATACACTGTATTTTGTTGAATTTCTCAATATGATTCTCATATAGAGTAATGTGTCAGTTATAACTTTATTTAATGTAATAAATTTTAAATTACCTAAATATTTTTTTGATTGAACTTCAATATTATTGAATTGATTTGAAATGACTTATTTCAATTTTTTACAGAATGGATAGATGTTGGATGTATGAAACTGATCGGATTTCAACCGATTTTCAAAATAATTTGAACATATTTCTAGATTTTTCATTTGAAAAGGCTTCAGATTGTGGTCTTCTACACTGCCCATGTTCTAATTGTGCTGGAAGAACATGGTTGAGTCTTGAATAATTTAGCTATCATACAACCAAATATGGTTTCCAAAAAAACTATTATGTGTTGTATCATAATGGATAGAAAATGGAATCTCAAAATGTTGATGATCCAAAATCGTAGGACTGAATTAGAGAGTTTGGTATATGATTAGTTTCCATTTATTCGGCATCATGAGAAGGAAAGGATGTCTATCCAACAAGATTATGATACAAGCACACATGATGCATCCAATGAAAATGATGATGTTGATAGGGTTAGAAAATTGAATGATGTAGTGACGACTCCAGTATATTGACAATGTGGTAAAATGAAAATTTGGAATTTTTTATCCAATTATTTCATGGGAAAACTATTTATAGGATTTCAAATACTTCAATTGATTACATTCTTACCTTCTTGAAGGACTTACTTCATGATGATGCAGATATTCCCTCAAAGCACTATATGGAATGGAATTTAGTTGATGAACTTGGATTCTCAAATAAAATTCATGCTTTCCTGGATGATTGCAGCCTATTTTTTTAGGAATCTTCTGAAAGAAATGATTGTATCAAATGTGGAACCTTTCAATGGAAGGTAAAAGATGATTGAAACCCATCTCCTATGCTACAAAAAGTAATGTTTCACTTTCCATTAATCCCCAGATTATATGAACCTTTTCATGTCTGATGAAATATCAGTAAAAATGTGATGGAATGGTACTGAGAGAAAAAAGAATAATGAAGAGTTTGTTCACCCTGCAGATGGATTTTCATTGAAGAGATTTGATGCTCGATATCCTGAATTTGCAGCTGACATGCGTAATGTGAGACTGGGTCATTCATGTGATGGTTTTAATCCATTTGGGCATATTCTTACTTTGTATAGCACATAGACAGTTTTCATACACATTTATAACATTCCCCCATGGTTGTGTATGAAAAATCCTTACACTTTCTTGAGTATACTGATATCTGGCCCTTCTGATCCCAACAATGATATAGATGTATACATGCAACCATTATTAAAATAGTTGAATATTATTTGGGAATTGGGTGCTCCCACATACGATTCATGTTCTAAAGAAAAATTTCATATGCACGATGCACTTATTTGGATGATCAAAGATTTTCCAGATTATGAAATGATTTATGGAAGGAGAAAAAAAGGAAAATTGTCATGTCCTATTTTTATGAAGAATAGTCGATCAAGAAGACTGAAATATCATCAACGATTTAGTTTTATGGGGAATCTACGATTCCTTACAATTAACCATCCATATAAAAAAAATAATCGAATATTTGACAGTACCATGCAGACTGACGGTCCACCACTGCGTATGTTTGGAACTGATGTGCTTAATGAATTTAAAGATTTCAATTATACATTTGGTAAGGGTGTAAGGAAATCTAAAAAGAGGAAAATGTTTCCAATGATAGTTGTTACAATTGGAAGAAGATGAGTATATTCTTTGAGTTATTGTATTGGTCAAACAACTTGTTACGTCATTTCTTAGACGTAATGCACATTGAAAAGAATATTTTTGAAATGTTACTTTCGATTCTTCTAAATGTCAAGGGTAAGACAAATGATGATTTATGAAATCAGCGTGACTTAGTAGATTGGGGGATAAGACCAGAATTTCATCCTATCTGTATTAGTGAAAATAAATGGAAAGTTCCGTGTGCTTCTTATGTAATGACACCTGCTAAAAAATCAATTTCTTGAAGTGCTAGAGAATATTAATGTTCCTGATGGATATTCAAGAAATATATCAATACAGGTCAACAGAAAAGAGTTCAAGCTGAAATCTTTGAAGACTCATGATTATCACGTCCTTTTTCCTGAGTTTATTCCAATAGAAATATGTCATCTCTTGTCCAATAATGTAAGAGTCTCAGTTATTCGATTGTGATATTTTTTAGATATCATTGTTCAAAGAGGATTTCCAAATCCTTCTTGCAAAAACTATTGGAAGAGACATGATAAATTTTGTCTGAGTTAGAGAAAATATTACCTCTATCATTTTTTACATGCATGTTGCATCTGACTGTCCATCTCCCAACCGAAATAATTCTTGGAGGACATGTTTATTTCCATTGTATGTATCCAACTAAAAGAATCTTGTTCACATTGAAATCATATGTTCGGAAGAGAAATTATCCTAATGGTTCTATTGTGAATGGTTACTTGGCTCAAGAATGTATGGATTTCTGCTCAATGTATTTGTCTGATCCTACTATGAGAATAAACAGACCAATGAGTAATAAAAAAGAACAGTATGGGAAAATTGAACCCATTATTCCATCACTTCCTCAGACAGGAGGAATTCTGGGATCATATACATTGACAACATTAAGCCTTGAAGGGCGAGAGATGGCACATCACATAGTGTTGTTCAATTGTGATTTTTTCGATGAGTATATCAAGTAAGTAAATTGTACATATATCTCTTATCTTATCTCTTGTAATTTTAAATATTTGTTAATCTATTATTATTTTTATCTATAGGGAACATAAATAATTGATATATAAAAATCATCGTTCTTTATCTTTGAGAAGGAAAGAGACTTTTCATAGCAAAGTGTTTTCTTCTTGGTTGAAATTGATGGTAAAAATATTTATGTAATAACTAAATAAAAAAATATTTAATTAATTTTACTATTTGTTTATATTTCAGGAATTGAGTTTTCCTACAGACTCTGTTTCTAAGGAAATAATAGCTTTGTATTTTGGAACTAATACCATGGTTTGTGAATTTTAATAACATGAGATCAATGTATTCAAATATATTATCATTTAACGAGCAAGAAACATGAGAACACAACATGATGGTGTTATTCTAACTGTACACCAGACTATTATGCCGGTTCATCGGATAATAGACCTCCTTTTGAAAATGTAGCTTATTATGGTGTCATGAAGAAAATAATAATTTTGGATTATTACTCTCATGGTCGAGTCATGATGATGAAATGTCAACGGTTTGATTCAATGATGTGTCAAGGCAACTTTATTGACGATTGTTGATTATGATTTATTGACCTGACTCACACTCTTACCACCGACGAACCATATGTATTGGCATCACTGGTGAAACATGTTTTTTATGTCAATGATCATTGTCATCCTAAATTCTATGTAATTATTAAAGTAAATCCCAGACATGTTTTTGATGATGGTTATGATGAAGTTGACCCTATCTCTAATACAATTGGAAGCAATCTGTTTATTACTTAAAATGACTCCAATAGCTCAATTATCAAATTGATTGTGAACCCAAATTTGTGGTGGGAAATATATAGAATAATATAGTTCTGTTCTCACATACATGTTTCACCTCCATCATTTAGAGTGTGTATCCTAGTACATACCTTCAAACAACTATAAATCTTCTATTTCTTTATGAATTTTTTCAGAATAGTTTTTCTATATTTTGTTTTTTGGGTTACACATTAGTTATCTATTTCTAATTACTTCCATATTTGTTTTCATTGCAGGAAATGACACCCATTGAAGAGAGGCAGAAGAAAATGATGACATAAAATAATTGTTGCATGATATAGATGGGCGTTCCTCCACACATCACTGTTGTAAGTATTTTATTTCAAATATATATATTTCAATAACTTATAATTTCATGTGATTACTTTTGTGTCGAACTTATTTTCAGGATCCACCACCTAGACGAGAGATATTTGACGATGAGTCGAATATTGCACCCAGTATTGTGGCTAGTTGTAAGAGGGGGGTGGTGTCAGAGTTAGAGGATCATCTGGCGGTCTCGGTACTAAGGTCGGTGGTACGAGGGCTCGTGGTGCGAGAGTTAGAAGATCCACTGGTCATACCCGATTGGACTATGCCCCTACCACTGACTTATCTTCTACACCCCATTTTGATCATGGTGTGACTTTAGAGACACATGGGATATTTAAGGCTCTGATGTTTACACTACCAATTGGCCAGACGTCTGTGCCATCATCTTTTTCTTATGCTTCATTATCTCCGAGCTATTATATTACACCTTCTTCGACTCCTTCTCCGACATAGTATGTGGTTGAGGAGCGTAAATTGAGGGACACTCCACTTGTACTGGATATTCCATCATCTTCTACACATCCACTAACACCCATTTATCCGACTACCACAGGTATATTTATATAACTTTAACATAATTTTTACCAAAATTATTTTTATTATAACATGTAATGATATTTTTTTCATTAATAATAGATTTATCTACTGATAGGAGGCAGGGGAGGGGGTGTACTCACTTGAGTGTGGTAGGGAACCGCCAGACCCAGTTGATGGTTGAATAAAATGATGATTGATTGATGGTTGATAAATCTGGGTTGGAATGTCGCGGTATTTTGGTGATGCTAGCCAAATACTCCGACATCATTCTGGTCATCCCTCTCTCTTGGAGACATCTACAACTCGAAGTCACGGATAATATTTGGGCACAAAAATGGGTACAAATCTATTGGATTTAATGTAGTATTTTTTGATTTTATATGAATTAATCTATTGGGTGTCCTCTTCAGTATAACATCCCTGATGGTGAAGGTTCACGACCAGCACGTTTAAAAGAGCTAGGAGAGCTTTGGAGAGATTATAAGCATGATCTGTATGTTGGCTAGTGTGATAGAGTGGTCACAGAGTTGGAGACAATACCTATCACGGATTACTACCCGATAGAGCAATATCTCTAAATGATTACCCATTGGGCGACTGTCAAATTTAAGGTATTAATACCATTTGAGGTATTTAAATGATATTTTTAATATTTTTCATTAATATTATCTAATTTATTATTAAACATTATTTAGGAATATTCTGAAAAAACAAAAAAAACATATATTCAAAGCAACACCTCCACACTTTGGGGTGCACCACTATGTCAGATCATGAGAGGCAGCTGGTATGATATAGTTATTTATAATTTTTCTTTAGGAGTTTCCCTTTTTATTATTTCCTACTTAATTTATGTGATTTATTGGATATTGAATATATAAATATACTTGAACTTTATATTGTTTCAATGTCAATACAGAAGCACAAATTCAATATTGAAGGACGTATACCTCGAGCAAAATTGTTTTCCTCGAGTATAAGGAAAAAAGATGTAACTGCGGTTAATGATCCGAGACAAGAAATGATTGTAAGCTTTAACTTATTTATTTCAAATTATAATATGTTTTTTTAAATTTAATAATCTTTTAATATTATTAACATGATGCTTTAGAGGCCCTTGATGCCCAGGATCCTGACAATTTAGGTCCACACGATCATTTATATATAGTTTTGGGAGATGAGCACTCTGGTCGAGTACGCTGCCGACCTAGTATGAATATTGTCCCGACGAGATATTAGTCCTCTCCAAGTATCCATTCTAGTACCACCGAGTTGGAATAGGTGAATGAGGATGCAAGAAAGTCTGATAAAATGGTCATATAGTTGGATGTACAAGTTCAAACGATGGACAATGAATTTATGAAACTGATGAAAGCCTTATCTTCATCACTTCCACACAAGGCCAACGCAGCTTGTCAGACATATATGTCATCGATGGGTGCATTATCCAATGAACTTGGTGTAAGTTCTAGTATCAGTCAAGATGATGACGTTCCTGGTGATGATGAGGATGCTGAAGAGTACGAGGGTGAGGAAGAGGATGAGGACGAGGGCGAGGATGGGGCCGAGGGTGAGGATGGGGCTGAGGGGAGGATGGGGCCGAGGATGAGCACGAGGAAGATGATGAGGACGACAAAGAGGACAGATATGGTGACAAGGATGAGGATGATGATGACAGTGGTGATGGTGATAGTGATCAATGGAAGATTGATCCATTATAATTTTTAATTCTGTATAACTCTTTATTTTTGAACCTGGTTTTTCACTCCGGTATGGATATATTTGAATTCCGTATAACTCTTCATTTTCGACCAAATATGTAAGCCTAATGATGTTATAATGGTTTATAGGTGAGTGATTATATATGAGATTTTATGGGTTATGGTGAGGAGTTTCAATCCCTTTAATTGATTGGTTCATAGAACATAAGTTGGTGCTGCATATATTATGTAATTGGAATTGGTAAAGTAAAATGCTGGTTTCAGATTTCCTTTTTGGTTATTTGGACGATATTCTCTATCAAAAGTGGGTATATCTTCCTGGACCCCGAACAACCCCCCCCCCCCGCCCTCCACCTTGGACACCGAACAACCCCCCGAACAGCCCCCTGGACCCCCCCCCCACCCTCCTCCCTGGACCCCGGAAAGCCCCCCGGACAGCCCCCTGGACAGCCCCCCACCCTCCTCCCTGGACCCCAGACAGCCCCCCAATCAGACCCCCGGATAGCACCCCCACCCTCCTCCCTGGACCCCGGTTGACCCCCCAGACAGCCCCCCGAACAGCTCGCCCACCCTCCTCCCTGGACCACGAACATCCCTTGAGCCAGTTTTCATCTAATTTAATAGAGTAACTCCATATCAATATTTTTATTCTGATAAAACTTCGATGAAACACCAACATTGATCTAATCAGGTATACTATCCTCAAGAAAAATATGAAGATGATATATTAACCATGATAAAATAACAGGATGAAAATAAAACAGCAGTCATGTTTGGGCCTTTTCCCACTCCTCAATATATCATTCTATAGATGTTGATGGAAGATTTTATAAATGAAAACAACCTAAACATGGAGAAAACACTTCATAATCTGAAGGAAAATACATTACCTTATGGAAAATTCCAAAGTCATGTGACGGTAATAAAAGGGTTATAGTTCCATATTGAATTGGTATATCTCTTCTATTCTCAACAACAATATATTGACAAGAATTGGGGATCCATTTAACATGCATTAATCAATACATTAATGAGATTTTGAAAATTTATCACAGATACCCTCCTTGTGTTCACATTAGAATATGGGGTGCGCTTGGAGAATTGCATTTAATTGTGCTCCAAAGCAAGAATATCCCAACAGAAGTGGTATCATGAAATGTTATTCCATTTGGATTGTTATAATAGACAAATTATGTTCATGATCTAAGATATAATTTGAAATAACATGCCTCTACAAAATTATACCAAAGTGAGGACCAAATGGATATATCTATTGAAATAAGTTTTCATAAAGCATCTAAGAACATCGATCAAGCCTCCTACTTATAGGAAGAAAGGAGAGGATTAGAGTCACCCGGATCATCAATCTGCACTTGACGGAACTCAAAACACCCAAGTGACAAGTATGAGTCAACCTTTCCTCAATATGAGGCGCGGTGTGGCCGACACCACTCAAATTTTCTCACTTTACACTGAGATGGACAAAATTATATGTGAAAACAACAACTGACATACAGAAAACTAACCAAATGGATTCAAATTCCATTGATAATTTAGGAAAAGGATCCATGGATAATATGTGACATGTATGAGTTAACACCGCCTTAATCTGAGACATAGTGTGGTAGGTATCACTTGATGTGTCTCACTTTTATTTGAAATGGACATGATTTTAAGTAAAAATAACAACTGCCATACAGAAAAATGAAAAAACACATTTGAATTCTATAGAAACATTAGGAAAAAGGTTAATGGGTCATATGTGACATGTATGAGTCAACCCAGTCTCAATCCGAGGGCCGGTGTGGCCGGCACCATATGAAATTTCCCACTTATATTTTAAATATACAAGATTTTAAGTGGAAACAGAAACTGGAATACGGAAAACCAACCAAACACATTCCTATTGTGTTGATACTGCAACACAATGATCCATGGGTCATTTTTGACATTTATGAGTCAACCTCACCTCAATAAAAGGTCTGGTGTGGCCGACACCACTCAAAGTATCTCACATTTCTTTGAAATGGACAAGATTTTTTGTGAAAACAACAACTAGAATACATAAAACCAACCAAACACATACATATATTATTGCTACATTAGTACTAGGATCCATGGGTCATATGGGATGTGTAGGAGTAAACCCCCTCTCAATCTGTGGCATGGTGTGGCCGGTATCACTCTAAGTATCTCACTTTTATTTAAAATAGGCAAGATTTTATGTGAAAATAACAACTAGCATATGGAAAACCTAACAAATGTATTCACATTCTATTGAAACTATAGGACAACGATACATGGGTCATATGTGACGTGTAAGAGTAAACCTCCCCTCAATACAAGGGCCAGTGTAGCTGGAACTACTCGAAATGTCACCCTTTTATTTGAAATGGACACGATTTTAAGTGAAAACAACAACAGGCATACAAAAAACTGACCAAAAACATTCAGATTGTGTTGATACTGCAAAAAAACAATCCATGGGACATTTTTGCTGTGTAAGAGTCAACTTCGCCTCAATCTGAGGTGCGGTGTGGCCGACACCACTCATAGTGACTCGCTTTTCTTTAAAATGGACAACATTTTTTGTGAAAAAAACAACTGGCATACATAAAACTGACCAAAACTCATTCGGATTATAATGATACTTTAGGAAATGGATCCATTGGTCATTTGTGACGTGTAATAGTCAAACCCACCTCAATATGAGGCACAGTGTGACCAGTACCACTCAAAGTGTCTTTATTTTGTTTAAAATGGATATGCTTTTAAGTAAAAACAACCAGCATACATAAAACCGACCAAATGCAATAAGATTGTGTTGATGCATAATGAGAACAATCCATGGGCCATTTTAGACATGTACGAGTCAACCCTGCCTCAATCCGAGGTGCGGTGTGGCCGGCACCACTCAAAGTGTCTCTCTTTTGATTCAAAAGGACATCATTTTATGTGAATACAAAAACTGACATACATAAAACCAACCAAAGGCATTTGTATTCTGTTGAAACTTTAGTAAAATGATCAATGGGTCATATGTGACATGTACGAGTCAACCCCACCTCAATCTGAAGTCTTTTTTGGCCGGAACCACTCAAAGTGTTTCTCTTTTGTTTGAAATGGATAAGATTTTAAGTGAAAACAACAACTAGCATACTTAAAACAGACCAAATGCATTCAGATTGTGTTGATTTTTTTGGAAAATGATACATGGGTCATTTTTGATGTGTATGAGTCAACCCAGCCTCAATCAAATGCGCAGTGTGGCTGGAACCAATCAATGTTTCTCTCTTTTGTTTCAAAAGGACATCATTTTAAGTGAATACAACAACCGACAATACGAAAAACTGACCAAAGGCATACCAATTCTATTGAAACTTCAGGAAAAGGATCCATGGGTCTTATGTGACGTGTACGAGTCAACCACACCTCAATATGAGGCATGGTGTGGCCGATACCACTCAAAGTGTCTTTCTTTTGTTTAAAATAGATACACTTTTAAGTAAAAACAACTGGCACACGGAAAACCAACCAACCACATTTGTATTGTTTTGATACATTAGAAAAATGATAAATGGGTCATTTTTTATTTGTACAAGTCAACCCCTCTTCAATCTATGGTGCTATGTGGTCGGAACTACTCAAAGTGTCTCTCTTTTGTTTCAAAAGGACGTCATTTTAAGTGAATACAACAACAGACATACGGAAAACCAATCAAAGGCATTATGATTCTTTTGAAACATAAGGAAAACGATCCATGGGTCATATGTAATGTGTACAAGTTAACCCCACCTCAATATGAGGGCCGGTGTGGCTGACACCACTCAAAGTGTTTCTCTTTTGTATGAAATGGACAAGATTTTAAGTGAAAACAACAACTGGCATAATTAAAATCAACCAAACTCATTCATATTGTGTTGATATTTTAGTAAGACGATCCATGGGTCATTTGTGATGTGTACGAGTCAACCTTGCCTCAATCCAAGGGGCAGTGTGGCCGGAACCACTCAAAGTGGCTCTCTTTTGTTTCAAAAGGACATCATTTTATGTGAATACAACAAATGACAATACGTAAAAATGTCCAAAGACATTCGAATTCTATTGAAACATTATGAAAAAGATCCACGGGTCATATGTGAGGTGTAAAAGTCAACCCCACCTCAATCCGTGGCACGGTGTGACCCGTACCACTCAAAGTGTCTTTCATTTGTTTAAAATATATACACTTTTAAGTAAAATAAACCGGAATACGGAAAAATGACCAAATGCATTTGTATTGTATTGATACTTTATGAAAACAATCCATGGATCATTTGCGACATGTATGTGTCAACCCCGCCTCAATCTGAGGTGCGGTGTGGCCGGCACCACTCAAAGTGTCTTTCTTTTGTTTCAAAATGACATCATTTTAAGTGAATACAAACATGGACATTTGAAAAACAGAC
Organism: Viscum album; assembly: GCA_963277665.1. NCBI lineage: Eukaryota > Viridiplantae > Streptophyta > Magnoliopsida > Santalales > Viscaceae > Viscum > Viscum album. The sequence goes on from OY728151.1 coordinate 1,738,129,298, forward strand.
CAAAAGTAGTTGGATTATGTTGAAACATTAGGAAAACAATCCACGGGTTATATGTGACATGTACGAGTCAACCCCACCCCAATCTAAGGGCTGGTGTGGCTGGCACCACTCAAAGTGTTTCTCTTTTGTTTGAAATGGACACGATTTTAAGTGACAACATCAACTGGCATACTTAAAACTGACCAAATACATTTGGATTGTATTGATATTTTAGGAAAATGATCCATCGGCCATTTTTGACTTGTAAAAGTCAACCCCGACTCAATCCAAGGCGCGGTGTGGCCGTCACCTCTCAAAGTGTCTCTCTTTTGTTTCAAAAGGACATCCTTTTAAGTGAATACAACTACTCACAATTCGGAAAACCAACCAATGGCATTCTAATTCTATTGAATCTTTATGAAAAAGATCCATGGGTCATCTATGACGTGTATGATTTAACCCCGCCTCAATCTGTGGCATGGTGTGGCCGGTATCACTCGAAGTCTCTCACTTTTATTTGAAATGGACATGATTTTAAGTGAATACAACAACTTCTATATTGAAAACTGACCAAACACATTCGGATTCGTTTGAAACATTTGTAAAATGATCCATGGGTCATATTTAACATGTACAAGTAAACCCTTCCTCTATCCGAAGTCCTATGTGGCCGGTACCACCCAATGTGTCTTTCTTTTGTTTAAAATGGATACGCTTTTAAGCAAAATCAACAGACATATGGAAAATCAACCAAACACATTCTGATTGTGTTGATAATTTAGGAAAATGATTCTTGGGTCATTTGTGACGTGTAAGAGTCAACTCTGTCTCAATTTGAGGTGCGGTGTGGTCATCACCACTCAAAGTGTCTCTCTTTTGTTTCAAAAGGACATCATTTTAAGTTAATACAACAACTGACATACGGAAAACTGATCAAAGACATTTGGATTAAGTTGAAACTTTAGGAAAACGATTCATGGGTCATATGTGACGTGTATGAGTCAACCCCGCCTCAATATGAGTACTGGTGTGGCCGACACCACTCAAAGTGTTTCTCTTTTGTTTGAAATTGACAATATTTTAAGTGCAAAGAACAACTGGCATACATAAAACCAACCAAACACATTCCGATTGTGTTAATATTTTAGGATAATGATCCATGGGTCATTTTTGACATGTACCTATCAGCCCCACCTCAATCTGAGTTGCAGTGTGGCCAAAACCACTCAAAATGTCTCTCTTTTTTTAAAAAATGGACATCATTTTAAGTGAAAACAACAACTGACATATAGAAACCAACCAAATGCATTCGGATTCTATTCAAACCTTAGGAAAACGATTCATGGGTTATTGTTTATGTGTAAGAGTCAACCCCACCTCAATCCAAGTCGCGGTGTGGCAGGAACCACTCAAAGTGTCCCACTTTTCATTGAAATTGACAACATTTTAAGTTAAATCAACAACTGACAAACGGAAAATAGACCAGACACATTCAGATTTTGATGATACTTTAATAAAAGGATACATGAATCATTTATGACATGTATGAGTCACCCTGGCCTTAATCCGACACATGGTGTTGCCGGTACCACTCACAGTGTCAATCTTTTGATTAAAATGAATACGCTTTTAAGTAAAAAAACCGGCACACAGAAAACTGACCAAACGCATTCAGATTGTGTTGATACTTTAGGAAAACAATCCATGGGTCATTTGTGACATGTATGAGTAAACCTCGCCTCAATAACATGTGGGGTGTGGCCAGCACCACACAATGTTTCTTTTTTTTTTCAAAAGGACAGCATTTTAAGTGAATACATCAACAGAAATTTATACTCATCAACGATTGTCGCAAACTGTTTTTCATTAGTTCGGTAGATTCACTCATGGGGTCATACGTGATAAGATTCCTAATAAAATACCTTTTCATAATATATTATTAAAAATACATGTTCAATGAAAAATGAATCACAAATCATTACATACCCAAATCTAGGACCAGAAAAAAATAATTCGGATTTGAGCCAATATCAAACTATTATTCAACTCTAATAAGTATTTCTCATACTATTCTGCCTATTATAATTTGATGGGGAGGTGGGGGATGTGCTGGTTTGGGGGTTGTGTAGAACTGAGGTGAATTACTAATGTATTATTGTTGTCATGTGAATATTCAAATAGGGAATTGTAGTACATGACATGGTTGGAAATGTTTGATGGTTTTATGTGTTTTTATACTATTTTAGGTGTTTTTATATTGTTTTAAGTCTCTATGTGGTTTTTTTTGATATTTTTTATACTGGTGTATACTGGAGGGGATACTGGAGGTCTGTTGTCCAACAATTCTGGAAAAACACAATACCAACGGTTTTAAACTGTTGGTATAATAGTTCTGAAAAAACACAATACAAACGGTTTTAAACCGTTTGTATACATTGAGAGAAATTTAAAAACTATACCAACGGTTTTAAGAACGTAGGTATAATGTTTAGTATTCAATATATACAAATAGTTTCTACAAACCGTTGGTAAAAATTTTATGCAAACATATACCAACGGTTAGCCTACAACCATTGGTATATCAATAAATACAGTGGGCTATACCAACGGTTTAGATGAAACCGTTGGTATAGGGATTTTCTCATAGATTACTAACCTATGGTTTGGATAACCATTGGTATAGGCTATAAAATTGGTTTTCTAACCTATACCAATGGTTTAAAACCATTGGTATAACCTTCTTTTCCTGTACTATTCATAAATTCCACAATCGTTACATACCTTCACCATCTCCTTTTTTATGGAGCATTGGGGGGGGGGGGAATTGGCATGACTTCACAAAGCGAAAAAGCTCTGTTAACTTGTCATGATTCCCAAAACATGGAGGATATAGCTGGTTCTAGCAGGTGGTGACGAGCGACCCTGAACCATTAATTGAAGAATGAGGAACCAACTCCAAGCCCGGGTCGGAAGTGGCCTATGGATGTAATGAACACAGACTCATCAATGAAATTATATTCTTCCTCATGCCTCTTCCTATGGAACCATAAAGGTAGGTTTTTTTATTTGTATACCACTTACACTATTCTTGAATTTCATCATGATTCAATAATAAATAAGCTGCTTGCTACAGTTCTTACACGGAGGGTTCGGGCCAAGAAATCATGGCTCAACCTCTCCACAAAATTTGTGAATATGGATGGTCTTGAAATGATGTTGACGTCCCGAGACAACTGAGGAAGTATTCATAATGAAGAATGGGCCACCAAGGCGCAACTGGTGACCCGATGAATGCCGACATTGACCCGTGTCAGCAGACGACATCGTAGGGACTTGGGAATGGCGGTCTGTACTCCGGTCAGCCGCGACGAAGGCGGGGGCACGACCGTGCTGCCGGAGAAGGGATGTGGCTCGTTGGTTGCTACTAAGAAAGGGAGGTGACCGGAAGCGGCTGGCCGCATTAAGGGTTGGTGGTGTGCGTCCGTGCCGCCGGGCGAACAAGTGCCGCGATGCAAGGTCACGACGGCGGTAGAGGGGCGACCAGCTCGCTCCCGGTCGGCGTAGATGGCACGACGCGTGACCGCGCCGTGCAAAGGAGGTAGAAGACTGACCAGCCCACCACATTTAGAGTGTACCCATGGGCCGTCCAGCATGCTGGGTAGACCCGAACAGGTTCGGGTTGTCTTAGACCGGGTCGGACTGGACCCGGACCAACTTCGACAATTTTTATTCTTTTCGGCCATATCATAATCTACGAGCATCTATTTGATGAACCATCTGCGACACTGGAATACTTGGATCGAGATGGTCCATTTGTTATTAATCACGTGAATTTTTGATATTTTTTGGTTATGGATTGGTTGGATCGAGCACGAATCCAACCAGGCCCTCGAGACTAAAATGCCAATAACTTACAGACCGAGCGTCTGATTAACGCACCAACTATTGCGTTTAGATACCTTTCCATTAGCGGTACATTGGGATTCTTCTTTATGAGAATTTATGGTAGATGGAGTATTTGACATGTGGATTGAGGATCAGACCCTCCCAGAATCATGATAGCTTAGTACAAGAACACTATAGCTGGCTGTAAAATGAAAAAAGGATCCTATGGGCATTTGTGCTTTGGGATCCTTTGTTGGTATCTGCTTTGTGATCCTATGTGTGTCTATTATTTGGGATCCTATGTGGGTTTGTGTTCGAGCGTCTCACTTGGATCCGCTCTAAGAATCCACGTGGGACTTCTCTTGGATCCTATGTGGGTCTGCTATACTAGGATCCTATGTGGGTCTAATGATTTAGGATCTTACACGGGTCTGATGATTTTGGATCCTTCTTGGGTCGGCCTCTTAGAAAAGTGAGATAATTCAATAGTTATATTTGAACATATTTTCCATTGTACCTATGTTATAACTGGTGTGAGATGATTCTTTACCTTTGTGGTAATCTTCTGTGTGGAATACCTTTGTGGTACTTACCTTTGTGGTGATACCTATGTGGTATTATTTTGTATGGGGTTAACTTTGTGGTACTTACCTTTGTGGTGTTACCTTCATCATATTCTTTCCTTCATTGAATAGTTGTTCTTTGGCTAAGGATATGGGCCTTGATTTTCCTCATGAATGAGATGGGTATACTTGATAACATAGGTATATGTATGGGAAGATACATATGTAGGGTTTTCAGTTGTTTTCTTGATTTTGGGTTTATCCATTGTGGATTTTTGGGACCTTTTAGGGTCTCGGGGTCTTTACTAAGTATCGTTATAGTCCCCCCTATATGGGATATGCCCGAACCTTGTTGTGTTTAGTGTAGATGATGAACAACTCTGACTGAGGAAGAGGGTACCAATACTGGAGGTAGCTCGGAGGTGGACCTAGAAGAGACGTACTGCAGAGACCATCATTCGAGATCTGTACCTACCCTTCAGGTAGCAACCTTGGCGGGTGTTCACAGGAGCTGTTCAGTTTACTTGTATTTCCCAATTTTCTTGTACTTTCCAGTTGGTCTTGTATCCTGGCCCCCTTTTTCTTTCTATACACACTCTTTCTACTATACAATTTACTAGTGTACGTATCATTTTGTGTGCTTGGTTGAGTGTGTTTTTAGGATAAAAAGACAATACCTTCCCGGTTATAGGGAACAAGCCTTTTGTTTCTAGTCTTCAGCCCCTGGCCTTTGGAAGGTGGTTTTGGGGTAGTCACGGCATGGGCCTCGAGGGACGGGTCATAAAAAATTGGTATCATAGGAGTCGTTCCTATGTAAAAGATTGGTCTCAGATCTTTTAATGGAAATAGTGTTAAGTGTAGTGAGTATGTTTTTCAGTTTAGGGAATCCAATGTTGGTGTGGCGGTCAATGTATCCATACACTAGGACCTTGACCTCTGATTTCTCACTCAGAGCATGAAAACACTGATTTCTTGTGTGTTTCGAAAAGTTTTCTTTTTTAACTATTTGAGTCATCTCACCATGTATAACTTATTGACAGTGGCACACCTTTTTTTTTCAATATGCCTCTACAAAAACAGCCAGCTGGGGTTACGGGTATAGACGCTATGATATCCCACCAAGCGACGAGGCCTCGATGCAGGGCCCCTTATCAGTAGGGGAACCAGTGGAGGCACCACCGGTAGCATTACCCTTTGGTCCACCGATTCCACCAGCCCCAGAAGCAGAGGGTGCATGCTGCTTGAGCGCATTTCATGAGTTCTAGCACCAGGGGCCACCCAGGTTTAGGGGAGAGATGGGCCCACAGGTCGCTGAGGATTGGTTTGAGGCCGTGATGAGAGTCTTCGGAATGGTATGGACACTAGCTGATCTCATGGTGGTCCTTGCCGCCAGTCTTCTACAGGAAGAAACCTATTGATGGTGGATCTTGATGGTCGAGGTTCATGACGAGGTGACACTTCTCTGGGCAGACATAGAGAGCCGGTTTCAAGTAGAAATTTTCCAAAAGACCCTTCCTGTAGTGCGCATACATGAGATTCTTCATCTATAGAAGGGAAACCTAACTGTGGCTCTATACTCAGCAAGGTTCACTGACCTCTCACACTAATCCACTGATATGGTGCGGGACCCATTATTTAGGGCTCAGACCATCGATTATGGACTCAGGTAGGAGATCAGGGCTTTGATGATTTCTCTCAACATCCCGATGTTGGCGGGGGTGTTAGAGAGAGCCCTCTTAGTGGTGATTTTATTTACTAAGAAGTCACCAGTAGCGATACCCACCACCAAGCATCACGTAGTGGAGTCTTCTGTAGCTGGGAGCAGATAGATGGAATATAGGTCCAACAGGACTAGACATACAGGTGTAAAACCACAGGATTCAGGGTCGGTTGTGTAGGGCACCGGAGACAGAGCCACTCATACGAGGAGCAGGCAGTGTTACACATGTGGCGTGCAGGTTCACATGGATCATGACTTTTTGACCTTTCGTACGTATTATCAACATACGGTCAAAGCACCACCCAGGTAGAGACCTAGGTTCAACCGAGGAGGTACATAGGGAGTAGCCATATGTGGTAAAGGAGCTGGTCATGAAGCTGGTGGTGGGTGACGATTCGTGATGTTAATTCCACCACCACTAGGTGGTCCACCCCGACCACATGATGTAGGTGGATAGGGGTGAGCTCAGCTCCAGGCAGCTGAGGCCTATGACCACGTTGGTCCAAAGATGATTTGACGTAAGATTTGTATCTACTCCACCTTAGTTGTAGTACTTATAGACACAGGTTCCAGTATTTGTTTTCACAGCCCTTATTCAGAGCTTAGAGATTTTGATAGAGCCATTTGCTCGATCCTTACATCCAGAGACTTCTATGGGAGAGGATTCGACTGTTATTCACTAGTACCGACTGTGTGATCTTACTCTAGGAGGGAAGATAATTTTTAGGTATCTCATAGTTGTGGCATCGAGACCTTGGGACATCATCTTGGGTATGGAATAGTTATCTACATTACATGCTCAGATTGACTGTATTAGGTGCAAATTGCGGTGTGTCTGCACTGATTGGACTAGGTTTACCTTCACTGGTGAGAAGGTATATTTGAAAGCATAGTATGGACTTACCCAGAGTAGATTGCAGCCGCTCACTCATCAGTTGGCTAGACTTACACTTGGAGCGGTTGATGGGGAGATTTTGATCTATCCTGTAGTGGTGGACCAGTATGAAGATATCTTACCTGATGAATTTTTGGGTCTAACTTCTCACAGATAGGTAGACTTTTATATTGTCTTGTACCTCCATACGTCACCAATAGCTACACCAGCGTATCGGATGGCTTCCGAGGAGCTTCACGAGTAGCAGGTACAATTGGAGGATTTATAGCGGAAGGGGTTTTTCCAGCCCAGTGTTTCTCCATGGGTAGCCCTGATTTTGTTTTCCAAGAAGGAGGATGGGATCTTGAGACTTTGTGTTGACTATCGGCACATGAACTAGGTGACCATGATGAACAAGTACCCACTCTTGATGATTGATGACCTCTTTGATCAGCTGAAGGGATCACGGTGGTTCTCAATGATAGACCTTGGGGCAGGCTATCACCAACTCAGAGTTGTATACGAGGATGTGGAGAAGACGTATTTCTGATGTTAGTACGACCATTATGAGCTTTTGTTCATTCAATTCAGTGTGACCAATGCTCAAGTAGTGTTCATGGGACTCATGAACAGGATCTTTCATCCATACCTTGATCGCTCTGTAACAGTCTTCATCAACGACATTCTGATCTACTTAGCTACCGAGGAGGAGAATTCTTATCATTTGCGGATAGTTCTAGACACACTCTGAGAGAATCGACTTAATGGTAAACTCTCTAAGTTATAGTTCTGGATCTGAGAGGTTCACTTTATGGGACATGTGATCTCAGAGGATAGAGTTGCAGTGGATCCAGTGAAGATTGAGGTTATACTTGGTTGGGAGCCACCATGATGTGTGATGGAGGTACGAAGTTTCATGGGGTAGGCCAGATACTACCAGCAGTTTGTGCCAGATTTATCTAGATTTTTAGAACCTTTATCAGCATTGACAAAGAAGGGGAAACCCTTCGTGTGGTCGGAGAAATGCCAGAAGAGTTTTCCTGAGATGAGACAGATACTAACTAGTTCCCCCGTCTTGAGGTTTCTGGAGGGGGAAAACGGGTATGTAGTATACTGAGATGCATCAGGGAATGGACTCGGATGTGTCCTAATGCAGGAGTGAGTAGTTATCACATATTGTTCTCGATAGCTGAGAAAGAATGAGCATAAATACCCTACCCATTACCTGGTGTTAGTAGTAGTGGTCTTTGCCTTGAAGATGTTGTGACATTACTTGATGGGAAAAAGTTTTACATTCTACATTGATCACAAGAGTCTCATGTATATCTTCTCTCAGAAGGACCTGAACCTGAGGCAATGACGTTGGCTTGAGATCTTCCAGGACTATGTCTTCGAGATAGTATATACACCTGGGAAGGGGGAAATTGTAGCAGATGCACTCAGCAGGAGATCTAGTATATAGCTACTAGATGAGGTGATAGTGTAGCTGGACGCCTTGTAGATATCCTTTGTGGATCGAGACAAGTCAGCTTATCTTCAGTCTCTTACTGTCACTCCCCCACTTCTTCAGCAAGTTATGGAGGAATAGCACAGGGACACTGACTGTGAAGGTTGACTTGCTCAGATATCCACAGGGCATGCACTTGGTTGATTTTCTGAAGGTGGGGAGCACATCATCCTTTTCAGCGGACGTACCATGGTACCTGAGAGGCTTCAGGTGGAACTGTTGAGGAAATTTCACACATCCCCTCTTGAGGTACATCTAGGAGTGGAAAAGATGTACCAAGATCTCCGACGACAGAACTGGTAGCCAAGAATGATGAAATCAATAGAAAAATTTATCTCTTGGTGTGTCACTTTTCATCAAGTGAAGGCGAAGCACCAGGTACCAGCAGGATTAGTTCAGTCTTTAGAGGTCCAATAGTTTAAGTGGGATGGGATATCCATGGAATTCATGACAGGACATCCACGTACATCTAGGGGTCATGATTCTATCTGGGTGATCGTCGACTGATTCCCCAAGTCGCCCTACATCCTTCCGATCAGAGAGCAGGGTTCAGTAGAGAGCTTGGGACACCTCTATTTACAGTAGATTGTACGGCTACATGGAGTAACCTAAATGATTGCCTTCGATCGTGATTCACATTTCACTTCCCATATTTGGAAGGGGTTATAGGAGGATCTCAGGATGCATCATTGTTTGAGCACTGCCTTACATCCTTAGACGGATGGACAGACTAAGTGGACCATTCAGACCCCCATGGACATGCTACGTGTGTGCGTCCTCGACTTCGGTCGCAGTAGGGAGGATCACATTCCCTTGGTAGAGTTAGAATACAACAACATCTATCACTCAACCATTGAGATGGAACTATTAGAGGCTTTGTACGGCCGACCATGCAGATCACCTTTATGCTGGACTGACCCAGGGGATTCAGCAATCATGGGACTAGATATGGACAGGATACCATGGAGAAGGTGAAGATCATCAGGAGTGGATAAAGACTACCTAAAGCTGACAAAAGTCTTATGCCGAAAAAATATGGAGACTTTTGGAGTTCGAGGATGGTGACCTTGTCTTCCTATGGGTCTCACCTTGATGAGGTTTGGAGAGATTTGGTCGGGGTGGAAAGTTATCTTAGAGGTTCATCGAACCCTTTTAGGTCCTTAGTAGAGTTGGGTACGTGGCTTAATACGTAGCGCTTCCACCTCAGTTGCACTGGTTGCATGTGGTTTTCCATGTATCCCAGCTAAGGAGATTCGTGCATGACCCATCACATGTCATCGACCATAGAGAGCTAGGCATCGATGATGGGGGTGACATTTATAGAGCTTCTAGTAGAGATTGAGGATCGACAGGAGAGAGTCCTTTGTTGGTGGTCTATACCTTTCGTGTGCATGTGTTGGCAGCATGGGAACCTCTAGGAGAGCACATGGGAGAGGGGGGCTTAGATTCATGCTCAGTACACCCACTAATATTCTTATTTTTTGTGATGTGTCTTTTGGGGATGCAAAGCCCTGAGGTGGGGAGAAAGTAAAGACATGAAAATTCCATGTAATTTTTTTTTAATTAAATTGGTATTTTATGAGTCCTAAAAAATTTAAGGTGCGTTATTTCAAGGCTTGATGTTCCTTGAATGAATTTATGAAATTTTTTCAAGTACGTTCAGTAAACGTGCGAGCAGATTTTTGTATCTTTTGAACTGATGATCAGAATTGAAATCTGAGGACATTGTTGAACTCACAGTGCTGGTATTCGCTTAAGGAGACTTTCACCTAAACCATAGTTGGTCAAAGGTGAATGTTAGTTTTCATGTTTTTTGTGGAAATAAAAATAAAATAAATAAAAACTTTTTATTTTATTTGTAACATCCCAATTGAATTCTTGGAGTTGAGGACCACCTGAGCTAGAAAACCCCCATTTGTGAATTAATGGTGTTGTGGACCACCCAAACCCCTCTTTAATGTGAGGAAGTCCCTTGAAATCCTCCCAATTAATTGCGCCAACTTAAATTAAATTTCTTGACCTTTCAAATACTAAGTAACAACATCCTTGGAATTTAGGAAGGTTCCTATTAAAATAACATTCCTAAATTCCACGATCGTTACATACCTTCCACCTCTTCAATTTATATGGAGATTGGGGGAGGAATTGGCTTGGCTTTACCATGTGATGAAGCTCTGGTAATGTACCACGACAACGAACACTTGGACGATAGAGCCGGTTCCGGAGAGCAGTGACGAGTGACCCCGAACCACAAATCGAAGAACGAGGAACCACCTCCAAGCCCAGGTCAGAAGCGGCTTGTGGAAGCAACAAACACCAACTCTTCAACCAATTCGTCTTCTTCCTCAGGACTACTCCTATAGATCTTTCAATGTAGTTTTTATTATTTGTATATCCCTTACCCTGTTCTTGACATTTTTCATGATTCAAGAATAAATAATCTGCTTGATACCATTCTAAAACGGATGGTTTGGGACAAACGAACATGACCTGGCCTCTCCGCCACCTTTGTGAATATGGATGGTCATGAAATGATGGAGACATCCTGAGACAAGTGTGTAAGTCTTTAAAATGAAGAACATGCCACTGGGGCGCACCCAGTGACCCGAGGAACTCCACAAGTGACCCATGTTGGTGATCGGAACCAGAGGGACTCAGGAATGGTGGTCGGCACTCCGGCCAACCATGACGAAGGTGGTGGCACGACCGCTCCACAGGAGAAGGTTAACGGCCCTTCGGCCGCAGCAGAGTAAGGGAGACGAATGTCCGCACAAAGAGGTAGAATCCGACCACACGAAGTGACGGCGGCACACATCCGCGCCGCCCGAAGAACAGGTTCCACAACACGAGGCCACGATGGCAGTGGAGGGCCGGCCGACTCACTGTCCGCCTCAGGAGATAGCACGGCAGGCGAACATGCCACATAGAGGAGGGGGGATGGCTGACAGGCCCGCCATGTGCCGAGAAGACCCGTGGGCCTCCATCACAGGCCGCCACAACTTGCCGCCCAGCAGGCTGTCCAGTAGGCCGAGTCGAACCAAACGAGATCGGGCATCCCGAACCGGGTCGGGTCGAACCGGACCCAGACCAACTTCGATCCTTTTTTTTTCATCCACATATTGAGCTACATGTGTCATTTTGATGAACCGTTTGTGGTGACAAATACCTTGGATTGAGATGGTACATTTGGTATACCCCACTTTAATTTTGGATAATGTTTTTGTATGGCAGGGTTGGATTGATCACGAATCCAATCGGGTCCTCAGGACTAAAAGGTCAATAACTTACTTATCAGGAGTACGATTGACGCACCCTCTGTTATGTTGAGACCCTTTTCTCGTGGAGGTCCTCTGGGATACATCTCCATGGGACGTTTTTGGAATTTTGAGTATTCCAACTGTGGATTGAGGAGTAGACCCTCCCGAAATCAAGAAATCAAAGTGTAGGAACCCTGTAGCTGGCGGTAACATGAGAAAAGAATCCTATGTCAGTTAGTGCATTGGGATCCTATGTGGGTATGTGATTTGGGATACTATGTGGGTCTAGGCTTTGGGATCTTATGTGGGTCTGTGTTCGACAGTCTCACTTGGATCCACTCTTAGAATCAATGTGGGACTTCTCTAGGATCCTACGTGGGTCTGTTGTACTATGATCTTATGTGGGTATAATGATTTAGGATCCTTCGTTGGTCCGCCTCTTAGAAAAGTAAGATGATTTAATAGTTATTTCTGATCATCATTGCTACTGTACCTATGTTATACCTGTTGTTAGCTGAGTCTTTACCTTTGTGGTAATCTTCTATGTTGCACACCATTGTGGTACTTACCATCATGGTGATACCTTTGTGGTATTCTTCTTTGTGGCATTAACTTTGTGGTACTTACATTAGTGGTGTTACCTTCTTGGTATTTATTCCATCGTTGAATAGTTTTACTTTGGCTAAGGTTTTGGGCCATGAGTTTTCTCATGAATGAGATTAGTATACAATGTAAGTTAGGTATATGTATGGGCATATACCTTAGTAGGGTTTTCATTTGTTTTCATGATTTGTGTTGTATACATTGTGGATTTTTTGAGACCTTTTAGGGTCTTCGGGTGCCTACAGAGTATCGTTATATTCACCCCTACCTGGGCTATGACCGCACCTTGTTGTGTTTGGTGCAGACAACGAACATCTCTGACTGAGGACAATGGTACCGGGACTGGAGTTAGTTCGGAGGTGAGCATAGATGAGGCATACCTTAGAGAATACCATTTGATAGTTGTACCTACCCTTCAGGTAGGATCCTCGGAGGGTGTTCGCAGGAGATGTTCAGTTCACTTGTACTTTCTAGTTTTCTTGTACATTCCGGCTGGGCTTGTATTCTGGCCCACTTTTTCTTACTGTGCACACTCTTTATACTATACATTTTTCTCGTGTTCATATCTTTTAGTGTGCTTTTTTGAGTGTGTTTTCAGGAAATAAAGGAAATGCCTTCCCGGTTTTAGAGAATACACCTTTTGTTTCTAGTCTCTAGCCCCTCTCCTATAGAAGGCGGGCTTGGGAGACTTACAACATAGGCCCTTGGGGACTGGTCGTGACATATATCCATATCCATCACATAGATGTCCCAAAAAATTCATCCCAATCAATTGTTGTATAAAAATAAAAACACATAAATTCTTGGCATTGTTTTTAGACAAAAGAATTTTGTAGTAATATAATAGAATGCATCACATCAACATGAAAAACCCTTATTATCAATAAAATGAGAATCAATAAATGAGTGGGATGTTTCCATTTCAAAAATATCTTGCATAATTGAATATTTAATATAATCATTCATCTAACTGTTAAAGGACCATGTTGATAATGCACAATCACTTTCTTAGCACCATATAATTGTTTACTCACTATGATTTTCTATTTATGCCCCTATTAAGATTTCAATGGTTATTGATTCATAGTGATCATAGAGTAAACTTGTATTTATCCATTCTTATGATGAGTGTTATTCTATTTTTCTTGTCCCATTAAAGTATGTGATGACCAGAAACATGAGATGTGTCTCTAGTATGATAACTTGGAGAACTATGACAATAGCACTCAAATTACCCCAAACGTTTGAAATTGTGTCATGTTATAGGTGGTGTCAGAAAATCTCATTTCATTTGAAAAAATAAGCACATTTAAAATATATTATGTTACATTTTGGTCTAGGGGGAATTTTTATGAATCCCATGCTCTAATTCTGAGGTGTCCCACCACTCAATATATTGGATTTCCTCCTCTTATTTCTATAATTAGATTTCCCACCCATTCTCATAGGATTAAACATGTTCTATCCAACTATATTTCTTGAGATGTCCCCTTATACAACTATCTATGTATTGACCATACATTTATAGTTTGTGATACAAAGGAATATAATATTTGAGATAATTCCCAGTCTCAACTCTAACACAAAATTTCATTCCTTCATGGATTCACCTGAATCAATATTAGGGGAAAAGGAAACTAAATTTATGTATTTAGATACAAACTATGTCATCAATATATTCATATTATTAAAAATTAAGAAGTTAATTATTCTTATATTCTTAAATGTGTGAGGATGTATTTTATTGTCCCAAAAATCATTAAAATCCTCCCATGTCATGCCTTAGTGAAAATTAAACTAGATAATTAACTCACATCATTGGAATTCTATATCCTAAATCATATAAATTTCCAAATTTTATTTCATCTCGGCTAGTATCCCATGGAAATTGATGATTCAATTGAAACTATTCAATAAGAAACCAACTTATTCAGTTTACAAATCCCCCTAAATGGTTTGATAGTTATGATTTTGTAAATGAATTGAATTTTTCACATGTCAAGGAAAAGCATTCTAATTATCCTTATCCATGACATGAAATTGCTAGAAAATTATTAGGACCAATTCTAGTTCACATGTGACTCAGGTGAAACCACATTCTCAGATGACTCTTCTATTTAATTTTTATGATGTCTAGTTGTGGACATTATCTATAACAACAACAAAACGGCATTTAGAATCAAATACTTACAACCAAAGGATTATGAATTCCAATTTACCACAGAAATAAATATCACAAACACCAATTTCCAAAACCATTATTTGCACACCCCATTTTTTACAATACGACTACTATTATTTTCAAAATCAAACCATTTAACCATTTTCATAATTCATCAATTCTTCCATTTCCATTACTATTAATATAAAAATGAACCATGAAGTTAGAGTGGGAAGTCTTTCTATTTATGTATTCTATGAAACTATCATCGTCTAAACCCATGATTATGAAGTGAAGATACCCCGAGTAGTGTCATAGATGACTTATTCACCCAAACTCCCTAGTAAATTTAACTTTATCATAAATTGGTTTGGTAAGACATTTTAAGATATAATATTCATGTTCAAATAATATAATCTCCTTACCACCATAAAAAGATGTATTGATACACATTTCCTTGCACTGACTGATCAAACAGATACCAAATGTAATACCCCTCCCATCACTCATTGGAATATAAAGAGGTGGCGGGGCTACTCGGCCTTAGGTTAGATCCCTAATACACTATAAGATGGAAATAAATTCCAAAGGAATAAATAATTTTGGGGGATTTTTCCATTTAGAAAAAAACTACAAAAAACCCTAATATGAATATCTAAAAAATCATATAATTCATGAGTAAAAATAAGATGAAAAACTTTTCCAAAGGTAAAAAAAATTCAGAGTATAATTGAAAAATGTCTACATCCTAAATACCAAAATACTACATGACCTAAAACGACCAAAACACATAAACCCAAGAAAAACTCCTACATGATCCCAGATGCATATCTATATAATATTCCCACATTACTAAGATGCATCATAGGAAAAATATGATACCTTCCCTTTTCTAATGTCTTCATAAATGGAATCTTAAAGTGAACCAAGGTTTCCAAACAAGGGCTGAGTAAAAAATCAATTAGATTTCCCCAATGGATTCCCAACTAACTCCACTAGGAAATTGTTCTTTATAAAATTATATATAATTTATTTTAAAGGTATTTTAAACATTTTATATAAAAAATGAAAATTTTCAAATAAATCCATCAACATCATTCAAGGAATAAATTGAACAAACTCTAAAAACTATTTCTCAATTTATTTTCCATACCCATAACCATGTATCTATACACACACCATTCATGCCCATGTGAAAATTACATACTCATGAGTAGTCTCTCATTGATCCACCAAGTCATCACAAGATGACCAATACCTAGTTCCCCAGCAGCACACAGTTATTCTAAAGGGTCATGTAAATAAATGATATGATTCCAAAAATATATACTAGATACCCATGCCAAAATATTCCACAAAAATAATTTCCCAAATTAAATCATTTCTAAAAAATGATTCATGAATAAAAAAGAAAATATAATTTTAAAATATTCACTTAAAAAATTTATAACCATGAGGTTTACCTAAAATACATACATTATTTAAAATTTAACAATCCCTAAAAATGGTGTGTTTCCATAAACTATAAAACAAATAATTCACAACCACTTTAAGATAATTATTTGAGAAAAATATTCTTTCTATTTCTAAATCAAGAAAAGATGATATAGATTACACCTACCTTTAAAAAATTGGTGAAGTAGAAGAATTACATATCAATTATGTAGATCATATCTTAAAAACACATTTTTATACCTAGATCTAATAATAATACATTTGTATTGATGTCACACAATATAGATAAATCCACGATAGACTAGTCTGTGGTTTCGAGAGAGATTATAAGGAAGGATCATGGAAGAGCAATTAATAATTGGAACTTACCTGTGATTTTGGGGATACAAAATTATTTTATTCACTGAATAATTTCTTCTATATCGAAGGGTATCAATTATCAAGACATTTCAGGATGTGTAATTCATTATTTAGAGAGGCTATAAAATTTATTTGTTCCACAAGACATAATATAGATATGATACACAATTTTCATATTTAAAACTACATGGTCCACCATCAGAATACATGGTTTGTTAAACTATGTGGAAACCGTGTACAAGCTACTGGATTAAAGATAGTAGGCTATTATAGTTTCCCCAACAAACCCACATAGTTTTTTCCAAATTTTTCTCCAACATTGTGGTACTAATGTCACTCCTCCTAGGAGCTGCATGATTTTCTTGAAGGGGAGAATAGTTTTTACTAATCATACTCAAACTATTAACCTCTATAAATACCCCCATAACATGGAAAAAACCTCCAAGAACTCCATGAAACATAACTCAAACATTATGAAACTCATGATCCTAAAATAAAGTGTCAATTACATAATCCTAAGAGTGATACATGATCCATAGATACCCAATGAAATAAATTCTAACAAAATTATCTCCCTATAGTAACTAATATCTTTTCAATAAGTACAAAATTACACTTTACATTGGTTTCTATCACTAGAACCCCCTAAAAATAATTATTTTCCTCAAGGATGAATGTAGGGAGCTACATAGGCATTGTCATAGGTTTCTTATATGACTCACACTATTTTCTATGTTGTCATCTCCTTCACCAAAATAAGCACCTGCAATTGTGGATCAGAACACATGTTCATAGGCTTATGGGGAATCCTACACCAGAAACATAGGCCCTTGTTTCTTCATTCCTCCTACTCATTCCATCAGGAGGAAAAATTATTTCCCATTAGGGATGTTGTGAGTAGGATCCTCACGGTGATTTTCAATCATGTTAGATTCACTATTTATGCCTTGTTAGAAAAGGTTCATGCATGGTTTACATGGCCCTAAGAAATTCGGTGGATATCATTGTTCATACATCTGGAACATGATAAAATTTTGTGCCCATAATTCATGGAATTTTATTCCCTTTCCTCCCAAAATAGAAATATCCACATGTCAAGATAATCACATTGAATAGGTAAGGTATATCAATGAGATCCTAATTTCATATGTCTTCAAACATTTCATGCATGGAATAAAAAATTTATTGCTGTTTAGGTTGCTTGGGTAGTAAAGATTTCAGATAATCAATGTTCTCAATATATTCGAGGACACATTCCTATAATTGAAGTGAATAATAAATTCTTAAGTATTCTTATTTTCAAAGATGATTAAATAATAAATAAGATCCTCTTTGAACATTGTCCATATTAGATCTTGGTTCATATCACCCAGAATTATAAACCAACGAATCATGATTCCGTCTATACTTATCTAGGATAGATCAATATTTTATTCTTTGGTGGTATTTTAAATCCAAAAATACATCTCTTCTCAAGTGATGAATCCCCATGTTTAAATACCAAAACATATCATACATAAATATTAAATATTAATATATGGATATTCATTAAAAACATAGTTTAACATTATAAAAAAATTAGTTCTAGTGCCTTTGAAAATACAGAAATGTGGACAACTTGTATATATGTGAGCAACATAATCTCCCACCGTGTTCTTTATGACTAACACCCATCTTAGGAATATCACATATAATTCCTTTCACTGAAACCAGGGGAATGAAAACATGATAAAATTTGACCTCAAATTATCATTAAGGATAAACATGGGATATATCAACATATCATGAAAATAAGGGTATGAGAAAATGATAATAACATTCAAACATCATACCATACATATCATAGATCATAAAAATAATCCAAGGAATAAATATTGGAATTTCATAGGACATGAATCATAATGAAATCAAATAACAAGAACCATAACAATGTAACATTATATTAAGTCATAAAATTGTTGCATATACATATACATAGAAAATTATTTTCATAGTAGTTAAAGGTTTATATATAAGACTATAATGTTTGAATTAATTCACTCCCAAAAACATCATAATAATCAAGGTTCACACCCATGTTTGTCATAGTGGATAAGGTACCTTCTTGACCAAGTTTCACTCCCTATTCTAGTCCTATTAATATAATTATATATCAATCATTAAATAATTCATTAGAGGGAGATATAGTCCCCACACATTTTTTTATAATGTAACCACGGTCCTTGGTTATAACATAACCATCATAATTATTTATAATATAACCACTACAACATAATGAAAATCATACATATCTATTCCATAATATCCAAAAAACATCATCTTATCATAATCCAAAAAATGGTCTTTATAAAACAGTTATCATATTAAAACCCATTAAATGAAATTGGTTTCATAAACGTTTCATCGTAGAAGAAATTTTGGAAAAGAAACATGTTTCATAATAATTTAATAATAGCATAACTATTTAACAAATAAGTGGGTTTCATATGTATCAATTCACGATAAATATATAACATTTAGAGAAAGAATAATAATGGAATCCTAGGATCATATACCCAGTATATAATAATTAACACAAAATGAAGTAATGTTATATAGAAAATGATATGGAAAAGTCACTTGGAACATTTTCTGTGGATAATATTATTTCAACTTTGAAGAAAACATTTTAAAAAATATAAAAAAATTATAATAATAATATTTAAAAAAATCATTTTAAACATATAAATGGAGTTTTATGAATCATAAAAACAATTTTTTGAGGAAAATATCCTTCCCATTTTGAAAATTAATTTTTAAAAATTAAAATTCTGAAATAATATTTTAAATACTTTTCATTGAAAATAATCCATTAATGTTCTAGTGGAGGATTTGAAACAATAATTCGGTTATAAAAATATAAATTATCATTCATTCCATACAGATTAAAAAATGATTCTTCTCAAATATTTATAAAATACCAAAATGGAATTATTTTTAAAAAAAAACATCAAGATTCCATTTTAAACAATTTTAAAAAGTCAGACATTATGAAAAATTTCATTAAAAAATATATTTGAAAATGTGGACACAATTTTTGATAATATTTTTTGAAAAAATGTCAATGGAAGAAAAAAGGTTTTTATATCGAATAAGGAAGTAAAATTTTTTACTTTAAAAACATTCTTTTTTGAATATTGAGTACATAAAGAGAGTAAAATGGATTGTAGTCATGTGTTATCAATTCAAAAATGTAGGATAAGAAAAATCATGTGTTTCTTGAGAGATATTTTACAATATTTTATCCTTGTAAATATAAACATAATCAATCCTGATAAATTATGAGATTTTACAATAAAACCATCACCACTTTGGTAACATTGACTCATAAAACCAGTGAATGAATAAAATTAAATGAAATATAAAATATCATGAGAATATATAAATTCATGATATTACATGAAAAATGTGATATATATACACATCGTAAAATATGATAGGTGTATAACATGATTTATGTCTTAAAGAAGGAAATTTGATGCAAAAGTCTTGTACCTCATTAGTAATCTTTTGAATCATATGCCCCAATAAATAATAACCACAAATAACGCTTTATATAATTTTAAAATAATTATATTCATGATATAACATGTTAAATTTTAAGTATATACACCAATGAAATAAAAGAGTGTTGAATTAGCACAAGTCTCCAAGAAATGAAAATGATACTAAAATTATTTAACTTAAGAGCAGTCTAATTTTTTACACATTCAATCCTACTATATAATAAATATAATTTTATTGTGAATTTATTACAGAACTATAATTATATATTCCATACCATATATTATTTACTTATTAACATTTATTAACTTTTTATTAATAATTCATCATTAAAATCACATTTTTGATAACAACAACTTTTTTCATATATGTTTTAAGTTTTTTATTTTAATCCACTTATTTTCATTAGGGTTCCACAATATCAATAACTATAACCAAAATATATATATAATATATTCAATATATATTTATTTAATATAATCAATTAATATTAGAGATTGAAAATGAAATACAACGTTCATTTATATTGTAGGTCGTACGTACACATGAACGGTGTCTCCATTTTCTTGATGGATTTAAAGAATGAAATTTAAGTAATATATTACCATTCTAGAATAATTTTCATGACATATATATATAACATATGTTTATTTAAACCTATTCATTTTATATTCCATGTGATTCATACATGAATAATGAATCATATCACTTTGTGAGGTGGTATTCTACTATACACATGATCGACATTATCGTATTCCCACAGAATTGTATTTAATGATATTTTTGTGAAATAATAATTCCAAAATTATACATATTATACCAGTATGATAAATATTTATTTAATCAATCCTTTTTACAATTAATGTAATATATAAATGAAAAACACATCACATCAGTTCACGAGACAGTGGTCCAAAATACTCATGAATGATTATTTCATATCCCATTTCGTGGAAAAATATGAATTTAGGTTATTACATTAATAAAATAATATATGCATACATGGAAGTATGTTATTTAATTATTTTATCTTATTTTTTAAAAAATAAAATAAGTTTAATAAGAAATAAAATAAGAACTCGTATTTAATAGTTATACAGATTCTATAGAGAGCCTCTTTTGGTTTTCCCCTACTGCCATATTAGAAGGTATTCCTAAAAAAATAAAGCCTCTAGTATAAGGGGAAGGAAATGAGGAATTTTTTTGGGGAGGGATTAAATAAACCAAATTGGGTTGGAAGTGTTAGTTGGTGAGGAGTGGTGGTGTCTTTTTGTATGTGTTGTGTGTGGAACCCAAGTAATTCTTAAAAATAAAAATATATACCTAGGGTTTTTATAAGGAAAATGAACCAAAATAACCTATTAACAAAAATTATATTTTATAAGGTTGAAATATGGCCATAAATTGGTTCTTGAATAATCTTATATGAAATTTTACCACTTATCATTTAAGTTTAATCCTCAATAAACCATTATTAACCTTAAACAGTAATATTTATTTTTCACTGTTTTTACTATTCATCACGGTAAACAATTAAGTTAAAATTTTTGGATAATTGAAATAAATTTGATTAGAAATATGTATACTATTTCATGAAATTTTTTTATAGATTTTATAGAATTTAATTTAAAATTTCTTCCATAAGTGTGAAAAAAATGTGGTTTTATAAAGGTAAAAGTTTCAAAAGTATTAGATTTTTTAATTAAAAACATCAATATAAAATTGGTTCCAATGGAATAAATTTTATTTTTAAATATGAAATTGCACTAATGTTACTTTGGATCCAAACGGAAATAATTTTTAATTTTATAAATATGTTAAGATAAATGTAAATTCATAATAAAAACAATTATATTTTACCATTCATTGAAAAAATTATCTTTTTAGAAAATTATAAAAAATTCACTTCAAGATAACTTTTTTTGAAGATTTAGAAAATGAACATTAATTTTTCAACTAAAATTTCAAAAGTGGAAAAAATAAATTTTCAATTAAGAGTACAAAAGTTATAAAGACTACATTTTATAGAAATATAATTTTTAATCATAAAATTGGATTTATTCTTATATATTACCTAGAAAACACATAAGATGAATTTAAAAAATATTAATTAATACATAATATATAAATATAATTAAAATCCCTGAAAATAATTGTTAATTAATTTTGGTAAAATGGATTTGTGAATACAAAAAAAATTTATAGAAAAAAAATTCTATTATTTCTTCACATTTTACCAATTAATTAAACATTTAAGAATTAATTATATATAAATGTGTAAATAATATATTTCCATAATTTATTTTATCCTATTCATAACCATTATTCCAAAATCTAGGAGATAACTGTCATATTAAAAAATAATATTTTAGTAGTATGCCATATTTTTTTAAACTCAATGTTTTGTGTCACACTAGATAACTTGGTGTTGTGTAAAGTTCTTGATAAACATGGTGTAATGTGTAATGGAAGATAAATTACATGTTTTGTGTAATTAAAAATATTGAAAATAATAAATTTATATTAAAAATATATATTTCCAAAAATCTCGGTTTGTTATATTCTGCATCAATAAATAAATTTCATCTCCATAATTTGACCTTTTTCTCAGTAAACAAGGCTTTAACAGTAAAAAAGAATGTCTTGCGAAACCCCTATCATAGAAAGGGATAATTTAAATACCCAAATATTTTGAGAAATATATTTTTTAAAATAAATTTATTATTTTCAATATCTTTTGTTACTCCTAATACATTTTTAGCATGTGTTTGACAAAACAGTAATCTTGCAATAGATATTTTATACTATTAAAATATTATTATTTTAAAAGATAATTATCTGCTAATAATTGGAATGGAGTTTAGGAATAGAATAAAATAAATTATTAAAACATATGGTTTAAACATTATAAAAAACATTTTCATTAAAAATTAACAACAAATGAAAGTACAAAATAGTATTTAAAAATTAATAAAATCCTTCTATGAAAATATAATGTTACGAAAAAACATGTTTTAAATTAAAAATATTAACATATAAATTTTTCGAATTATTTAATGAAATTAATATAGTATATATTCATTAAATAGTTTAGAATTCATCTTATGAGTTTTCTAGATGAGAAATAAGAAAAAAAAATCTGATTTTATGATTAAAATATCTATTTTTCTAAAAATGTAATTTTTTTGACTTTTGTGTACTTATTTTGAAACATATTTATGAACTCTAGGGAAAATTTATTAAATAATTATTTTATATTTTTGAAATATTCATGAAAAATTTATCTTATTGTGAATTTTTTAAAAAAAATTTAAAACATTAATGTATGGATGAATAATGAAAAATAATGAATATTGATTGAAAATTGTCATACCGTTTAGATTTTTTATAATGTTAAACTATATTTATGAAAATTAATTAAAATCAGTTCAATTATATATTTATTAATCCAATTTTTTTATTGAAATTATTTTCATATATTATTTTTATATAAAAATATTGAAAACTTGTAAACATTTAATAATTTAAAAAACTATATTTTGATCGCCTCTACAGAATTAATTTAAAATTAAAATCTTCCAACAATTTGAATTGAATTAGGATAACCATATACACATATTGAATAAAAATAATTAATATGAGATAATAATTTCAACATAATTTTTTTCCAAAATGAATAGTGAAAACAGTAAAAGTTAATTACCATAACTAAGGTAAATATGGGTTTATTGGGGGTTAATCTAAAAAGATAATTTTCTAAATGACCTAAATGATTTTATAAAATAAATTTTTTTCCATATTTAGACCCTATAATTTATTAGTTTCTATAATACTATATTTTGGAGTATTTTGGAAGAAAAAATATATGGGTACGCCTTTCTCTTTTCAAAAATTAAATTTACACCACTCACCTCACTTATAAATGGCCAACCCTACTAATATATTACTCACACAATAATACTCTTTTTTTATCCAATAACTAACCAAATCACTTCCCAAAATCCCTAATATCATCCCAAAATCTTTATTTTGGGAATAAATCCATCCATGAAATGATTTTAGTTCAAACTGAAGGAGGTTACACATAGAAGTTGTAACTTTCTTCAATGAGATTTTTTAT
This sequence comes from Viscum album, assembly GCA_963277665.1. NCBI lineage: Eukaryota > Viridiplantae > Streptophyta > Magnoliopsida > Santalales > Viscaceae > Viscum > Viscum album. The sequence continues at coordinate 1,738,153,325 of OY728151.1, forward strand.
TTTATTTCTTCCTCCACCAAAGTAAATTATGATTAAACCATGAATATATAATAAAATTAGTATCTTTAATTTAATTATATTTTTTATTCTATTTTATAACTACAAAAAACCATAACCTCTTCTATTCAATGGGTGAAAATAATTCTTTTGTGTACGAAGGACAAGAGCCTTAGAAACCAATTTCATTAGTTTTCCATTACCGCTGATCATGAGTTATTATGATTATTGAAATAAAGTATATATATTAAATTTATAAAATAATTATACCACATTATTTATTATATCATATATTACTTTTATCTTTCCATTCTATAGGGCATACGATAGTGTCGCTCGTGTGTATGAAGAACTATCGCATCATGAAGAAATGTGATTTGTTAATGCTTTACATAAAATATAATACGGATAATGTTATTAAATATATGTGATATACATGAAATAATTAAGAGGTTTATGAAATTTTTATCATTATTAAATTATAATATATCATTTTATTTCATACGTTTTAACTCACTCAATGAAGATAACATTGTTTGTGTATTTGTGGACTACTACCTAGACGAAGCGATGTGACTCTCACTTTTAATCACCCCACCACATGGATGATATGTATAGATATATTTAAAGTTCAAAAATAATAATTAGGTTATTTTCATCATAATATTATGGTAAAATATTACCGACCTCTTTTCTATAATTATTATAGAAAAATAGAAACATCACTCATGCGTACATATTACCTACCATATCCATGATCATAACACACTTCATTTCTCAAAACCATCATTAATTATTAGAATTAACAGTATAATTGATTTAGAAATATGATAATTATGAAATGATTGTTAATATTGAGACGATATCAACTCAATCAATTTAATATGGTTGAAAATAATAAATTAAAATTGAAACAAAAAAAGGAGGTTATTACCCGAAGCATGATTTTATTAGGGAATTGGTAATAAGTAGGTAATTAATGGCCATAATTTAATCATATATTCTATAATATATATGTTTTTTTAAATAATTTATTTGTAGTGATATTATATTTATTATATAGGATGTATGAATGTGTACAAAGGAATTCATGAATTAAGGTAAATGATTTATATTCTATCTTTTATCTCTAAGAGGCATATACAAATTCAGAACTAATTTATTTTGTGTGGTGTAAATATTTCCCATATAACGTGTTATATCATTAATATCATAAATTTAATAATACTAAATATATCATTTCATTTTATATGTATTTTGTATTATGACCAAGAAATATCATAAATAGATATTACATCATTTTTATGAATATTCATTACATTACACAAATACATGCCGCTGGACCATAATAGTTTAATTCCTTTATAAACATGGAAACATAAATACTGGTCCATAAGTTAGAAAGATAATCTACTACTATGTTCTTCAAAAACTATATCCCCTCGTAAAAAATCATACATATATATCCTTGTAACCTAGTGAAAGGAATATTAGGAGGGGTGAGCTCGGATGCTCAATAAGTGTAAACTAGAGAGATACAAAATCATAACATGAACTGAAGTGTATGAGAAGATGAGAATACAATTTTAAAACAATTCCACAGATATCAAATATCATAATCATGAGTAATAGTATAATTATTGATATTTCAAAATATAAGTATCATAAGGGAATCAAATATCCTGATCCATGAGGCCATAACACTAGCATAAGACATGGAATTGTTTTCATTCACATATGAATAAAAAACAATTTTTATATTAATTATGGATCAATTCCAATACCATCATAGTGGATGAAATAATTTACAAAACCATGTTTACTCCCTATTATAGCTCGGTCTTACTCATCCAAATTCACTTCCTATTCTGACCATATCTTACAGAACCAAGTTCACTCCCCATTCCATTCTTGTCTATCTCATGAGATATAAATATTCACTCAATAAATTAAATGGAGTTATAGGTACCACCCAACATATAATTAAAACCATATCTATGTTTAAAACAATATCATAAAAATTAATCATATCATAACCCTTGAAATAAAATTGATATCATAAACATTCCATAATATCATCACCTATGGAAAAGAGGCATGTCTCGTAACCGTTTCACCATTGAATAAACCATGAAAAGATATTGGTTTCAAAAAAATCCTTCCATAAAAACAAAAAATATTTAGAGAAAAAATATTAATGGTATACTTGTATCATATCCCATGTATGGAATATGTAAAACAGAATTTTTTCCTCATAGATGAAAAATAATTTTGAAAGTTAATTTAAAACATTTCTTGGGGAAAACATCATTTCCACATAAAAAATTATTTTTAAAACGAAAAAAATGATAATTATTTTCTTTTAAAATATCCATGAAAACATATAAATGAATTATTTTGTAAATTATTGATCTGGAAATTAGAAAATTAGTTTACTTCTATACACATTTAAATGAATATTCCTTCATCATTTTTGGTAAAATCCAAATGGGTATTCTATTTAAAAACTACATGAATATTCCTTTAATTTGTTTTGATAAAATTAAATAATGGGTAAATATTATTTTAAAATTCCTAATATGGTAATAATAATTTTTTTAAAACTTTTTAGAAAACACATTACAAAACATCGTTTTGGAGGAAAACATATTTCTGACTAAACTGGGAAATATAATAATACATTTTTTAAAACATTTTCTTATTTATCATAAGAATAAATGATTAAAAAAATTAGAACATTACTTGAATATATCTTGAATAAATAGAGGATAAAGAAATTCATGAGAATTCAAGAGATATAGATTATGGTATTTTAACCTTAGATTCTTAAACATAATCAATCTGGATAAATAATGAGATTGTAACAAAAAAAATTAAAACTTTGGAAAAGATGAATCATAATCCCAATGAAGGAGTAAAATAAAATGAAACATAAAATACAATTAGGATGAATAAATTCATGAAATTACATTTCAATGGGTCTTTATTTGAAACTTGTGAATGATGATATGTTCACAACATAATTTACGTCTCAAAGAATGAAATTTGAGAAAAAAATCCATTATTAATTTGGTTACTTTTCAACCGTAAAACCATAATAGAAATATGATAAAATGGATATGTAAATTAAAATAATTTTATGAATAGGAATAATAAAATACATTAATGTTTATTATATAAAACATATAACAGAAATATGGGGTGAGTATGGAATTTTTCTCAAAAAAAAGTAAATGTGACATTGAAAACGATTACCTGAAGTCTTCACTTGCATTGTACATGTTGAGACCTTATGTATAATTAATTTAATTTTATTAAAAATATATTACATAAATATATAAATATATTTATCATACCATATATTATGTTCCTATAAACTTTTATTAACAATTCTATGGTAAATTTATGTTTGGGGTAATAACCAATTTATTTTCCAGATATGTTTTGATTTGTTATATTTTGGGTCCTATTAATTTTATCATGGTTACATAGTATAAATAATTATAACAATGATATAATTATAATATATATTCATTATATATGTATCTTTTATTAATCCATATTATTTTGTTATTAGAAATTAAATTCACCCTTTATGGAGACGGTAGTCCATACGTATGCATAAACCATGGTTTTCGTCATTTTTTTATTGGGATGAAAGAGAGGAAATTGAATAATTTATAATATAATTAGAGAATAAATTTTATATAATAAATATACAAAAATTTTACTAAACTAGTCTCTAATACATTCCATTTAAATAGGTAATTAATCACATCACATTTTGAGGTGGTACCCCACCGTACACCCGGACGACGTTATCATTTTCTGACAAAATGGAATAGGGGAAGGTATTTTGATATAAAAATAATTTAATTACTAAAAATCATATATATAATATATATCAAATATAAACTATAAATTCATCTGTATGACTATCATGGAGAGGTGGTAATGGAAAAACAAACTACGTCGGTTCGTGATGTGGTAGTTTGTCGTACACAAAAACAATGATTTTGTAACCAAATTTATGGAATTAGAGACGGTTGTAGGTAATTATCATACCATAAAGAAACATCATTATATGGAATATTATGAGGTTATTATATAATAATTATATTCAAAAATTTAAGGGGTGGATGAGTAATGAAAATAAAAGTGCTTGATGATAAACGTTACCTCTTCTTTGGGTATCCTTCTTTAAGTGTGCAATAAAATCCATCCTAGGATATATTGTTTCCCAAAATAAGGATTCTAGGATGAGGGGAGAGATTGTGATAATTTATTTGGTTAGTTATTGTCCTATCCAAATGGTTTTTAATGTGTGAAAAAGATATAATTGGGGTGGACTTTTATAAGCGAGGTGAGTGGAAAACATGTATATTTTTTAAAGAGATATTTAAACCCATTTGTTAATATTTCAAAAGGGACAAAATTGGTTAATTATAAAAAAATATAGGTTTAATGTAATAAATATTTTCATCCAATGATTTTTTTAAAATTTATATGTTATTTTTACTCTTATCGTTTTAGTTTATCCCCTTGGTAAACACATTTTTAACTTAACCACGGTAAATAATTTTTACGGCATTCACGATTAATTTTAGTGAAAATTTATTTTAGAATTATTATATAATATAAATTATATTTATTCCAATTATGCAATCCATTTTTTATGATTCCATCCATATACATAAAAATTTATAATTTAAAAATAATCCTACAAATGTGACGAGAAAATAGGTTTTTAATGATAAAATTATTGAAAGATAGAAATTTTTTCTTATCAAATACCAATATGATATTGAATAAAATTTTCAAAATTGTATTAATAGTTAAAACCAATTTTAAATAAAAATAAAATTTATAAATAAAATAGATTAAAAGGAAATTTTCAATTAAAATTTAGTAATATTCACTATTAATAAAAAATTCAATCTTTTCATAAAAATCACAAGAATTCAACATAACAATATATGAAATAATGAATTGAAAAAAAATATTTTATTAAATTAAATTAATATAAGTGTCAAAAAATTAATTTTATTATTTTTCACAAAGATGCATAAAATGATATTTTTGAGGAAATAATATTTTAAAAACATATAAAAACATTACTAAAATAGTGCATTTTTCTATAAATATGTCTCCTTATATATATATATATATATTATAATTAGTTTTTAAAAATAAATTATTACTATTCATATCACTATTTTTAATGGATAGGTTATAATGGTAGAATTAAATTAATATTAATAAAATATCATTGTTTTGTTAAAATACAATATTACGTGAAATGTAATGTTAGCCATTATAGCATGAAGATATATTGTAACATTATGTTGTGTAAAATAAAGACTAACTTGATATTTTTTTAGTTCAAAACATCAATGAAATTTAATTTAATAAAAAAATTCATAAAAACTCAGTGTGTTACCTTCTACCCCCCTTAAAAATAATTTATCTCTAGAAACATTTTTTATATGATCAAGAATCTCAACCAGTTATTCCTCATAGGAAATATAATATTCAAGAGGTACTAACTCCGAGTTCAATACATTTGAAGGGTCAGGAATATACTTCATCAAGATGGATACCTATAACACATCATGATATTTGAATCAATTTTTTGGAAGTTCCCTGTGATATTCTACCATCACAGCATGATCAAGAATTTTGAAAGGAATAATATTCCCAAGGCCTAGATTCCATTTCTTATTGAATCTCATAAGCTTCATATGTGGTGAAATTCATAGAATCACATTATCATTAACGTAAAATTCTGAATCACATTAGTAAATTTATATATAAATTTTATGATGACTTTATGATACCTTGATGTGTATCTAAATGGTTATTAACTTCTCTAACATTTGACTTCCTATATCAGTTCCAAATAGATTTATTTCTCTAACATCATTCATGAAATTTAGATCTCTAAATTTTATTCCATAGAGGGATTCATAAGGGTCCACATAAATGATTAAGTCAAATATTTTTTTAAGAAAACTAAACTAGATGAATGTGTTGATCCAAACGACCTTTGAAATAAAATGAACAAGATCTCAACAAAACCTATAGGTTTTGGATTTATTTTTAGACTGAACATCTCTATAAGGATGAATCATACTGATGAAACTAAACTTGGTTTTTTTTATTTTGATAAATACATAAACATAACATTTAGGTAAAACTTAGATCCCAATCAGATATATTGGAATGTGTTTCTCTATGAAACCATTCCTCTTCCTTAATGTATATCATTGCATTATTGTCTATAGATATGTCTTCTCTAATAATAATTATGTATACTAACTTAGTAAGGGTAAATAATTTTTTCCACATGGAATTTTTCAATTTGTTGGTTTTGGGGACTCTAATGAACAAATCCTTGGTGATGTTCTCCCATATCCATTATGTTATGGGTAATGGATGAAACATACCCTTTGAGTTCTTTGTTTCAAAATTAACTTGTTGGCGTACCACGAAATGATATTCAAAATATTTAATTTATCTCTTCATTCAATCCCACCGGAATTTTTCCTTAAAATATATATACATATTTTCACTTCTAGGATGAATATAGAATGAATAAATATGAGGTTCCTCTAAGATCTCCATTTTTAATTGTTATATGGAATGAATGTATGCATGGTTTCTGATCCATATTTTTCCATCATGAAGGATAGACTCAAGAAAATCTATAACCATATTTTGTATCTTTACATCATCCTTTCATGCCTATTTTATTCATCACCGGGATAGATGGTTGACCATTAAATTTAAAAAGATAAGATTTATCCCATTCATTTATTATTTCAATATATATTCTTTGAAAAAATGGAAATATTAGATCTTTTGTAATAATTATCATCGATAATCAGGGTTGATCCTTTAGACATAAAGAATCATTCACCTGGTTCACATTCCTAGGGTGGTAATGTATTGAGAAGTAGTAATCCTTAATCGCCTTTAACCATATTCTCTATAACATTTTCATCTACTTAAGTGTGAATATATAGTTTATTTTTTTATCATTATATATATAAAAATATTGTCCATAAAGATTATTCTGACATATCTTAAATGCAATTATTTCTTCTGCTAACTCCAAATCATGTGTTGGTTAATTTTATCATGAATCTTTATGTTTCCTATGGAATAAGAAATAACCATGTAATTATAAATAAGAACAAATCCCAATAAATTATTGGAATCATCACAATATATTACAAAATCATCTCCAAAATTGGATAATGTATAGGTTTAGTTACAAACATTCTATTCAGTTCCTTGAAATATTACTCACACTCATCGATCCAGAGGAACTTTCTTCTCTACTACGTGAACTTGGTTAGATAATTTGATAGTATCAAGTAATACACCACAAACCATCCATAATTATTAGAAAAACCAAGAAAACTATAGATATTAGACATTGTGTTTGGTGTATTACAATATTAAATAACCATTATATTTGATGGGACTAATGATATACCTCTCTTGAGAATATATGGCCCAAAAATGAAACGTTTCTCATAAAGAATTCACACATTATTTAAAAAATCCTATAGTTTATCCTGCCTTATTGAATTTAGTGAAATTATCATGTTTTCTTCATGCACTAAATTTATCATTGAGTAAATAGGAATATCATCTATAATGTCTACCACAAAATTATCATGGTAATCTATAATGACTATATAAATTAAATACATAAAGATATCTGGGGAATCATTAAAACCGAATGGCATCACTGTATATTTATTGTGTCCATGCCTTGAACAAAATGTCATCTTTAGTGCATCTTACTTCATGAACCTAAATTAATGATACCTATAATATAGTTCAATTTTGTAAAATTATTGGGTTGTGCATAGTTGAACAAATAAGTCATCAATACAAATAAGGAGATACTTTTTATTAATTTTGAACTTGTTTGCCTCTAATTAGTCAATATGAAGTCACATTGATCCTTATTTATTTTTAACAAAATAATATGTTTACCCCAATTTGTCATACTTGGATGAATGAATAACTTTTAAAAATTATCTTGGAGCTACTTCTTCAATTACTGCAACTCAATCGGGGCCATTCTATACGTAGTATTTGAAATTGGTGTGGAACTGGTTATGAGTTCTATTAAGAAATAAAATTCTTGTTTTTTTGGAAGGATATGAAACTCTTCCAGAAATACAAAAAAAAATTCCTGACCAATATGCATATCATCAATGTAAATTTTATCCCCAACCATTTTAGATAAAAACCCGTTCTCAATGAGAATCAACGCCTATATAGTAGATTTTCTCTCCATTGGAAGTTCATACTTATCATAACATTGGCCAACAATAATAGGATGGTTTGAAATATCAAATTTTACTTCTATTACACCATAATTGATATGAATATAAATCCAATTCATTCCTATGATGACACCAAATTCAGAAGAGGTTGAATTCTAGAATTTTTTGGAAGCATATCCCCACCAGTATCAACCCGAGAGGAATCATAATCTTGGGATGGTATCATCATACCATTATAGGTTTTCTCTTCTAATTTCATATATAATTGTTTGGGAGGAATATTGACACCGTTAAAAAATTATTTATATATTAATTATTGGGTAGATCAAGAGTCATAGAATAAGTTACTAGTTCTAGAGTTGATGATATGTATACCTTCCACCCCATCAGCGTCAATCCCCTCTTACAAAATATTGATCTCATGAGATTTCACCTTATCCCACTACCTAAGAGGTTTATAATGTCCACATTCATAATTAACAATTGGGATTGGGAATTGGATAACAAAAATATCATTCTACATACACTTGATGCACCATTGTGTGGGTGATTCATTTTGTGCATCATTCCATATATTAAAATCATTAGATAACTTCTTCCCATCACATTTGCAATAATATACCCAATGAACTTAATTTCCACACATAAACCATTTACTATTACCCCAAATATTATTTTCTCCATGATTTTTCCCACACATTGAGAATAACAGAAAGATTATATTCTTCTCTCAATGGTTTCTATATTTTCCTTTAAACTCCATATTAATTTTCTTTTCAAAACCTTGGTATTGATATGAAACTCCAACCTCAATTTCCACCTTGATTTCACATAGAACAATGTATTCATAGAAATTTATGTCTCTTATGGTAAACACCCTTTAGAGTATGTTTTTTATGGGAATTATTAATCAACCAACCTTATATTCAAACTAGATGATAATACCATAATCATACATCACAAGTATTGTAAAATATTCATCATATATACCATCAGATTCATCATTATCTTACCTTATATCAAGGAAATATTTATCTATCTTATTACAAATAATTAAAAGAAAGGGATTACTAAAAAATAATTTCATTAACTAAACCCAATCCTTGATGTCAATTTCGTAATGTTTCTTAATATCCATGATAAGACCCAGCATTGATCTACTTCACCTTCTAAATGTTAGGAAATGAAAATGTCTTCTTCATATTATATACATTGTATAATAGAAAATTTAATTTCATTATTACCAATCCATTGATCAGAAACTAGTGGATTAGTAGACCCATTGATTGATGGTGTTTAATACCTAATAAAGGACACAATAGAATATTGTTCCCTTATTTGTTAATTTTATAGTTAAGTATGATTCATTTCATCAAAATTTTTTGTGAGAATAAAAATAATATTTTCACCCATGGTCCCTTAACATTTGGATAATGAGGAGGATAATTATTTCATTTTACTTCAAAATTAGTAATAATGTGGCTCCTTCATGTTCCAACCACTAACAAAACCCAAAAAGCATATAATAAGAAACAATATTCATAGTGGGGAGATATATAATCTTAAAAAATAACATATAAAATGTATAAATATTGAGTTCTTCTTATTTAGTATATGAAACAATTTCTTTATCCTAGGCCATTTATACTTGTATTATTTTTAATTCCTTTATGATGGTTTGTAAATAGTTTATAATTGTCAAAGAAAATAACATTGGATTTTCAAATGAGGTGTCACTACTACAAATTTGGGCTATAGCCACGGACCTATAGCCACGCTTTTATAGGTACGTGGCTATAGGTTTCATACTGCCACGAATTTTTTTACAATCCGTGGCTAAATTGCACGATTCTGTTTTTCCCCCAATCCCTCGGGCTTCCTCCATGCCTCGTGTTTCCTCCTCCCCAGGCCCTCCTCCTCTCCATGCCCTCCTCCTTCACGACGCCTCCACTCCACGCCCTCCTCCTCCCCAACACCTCCTCGCCGCGCCCTCCTCGTCGTTCCCTCCTCCCCAACACCTCCTCGCCGTGACCCTCCTTCCCAACGCTACCCTCACCAGCAGCACCTCTCCAGCGATTCCCCATGGAGGACGACCTCCCCTCCCTTATGCTCTCTCACCAGCCGCGGCCTCCCCTCCCTGTGCACACACCTCCGGCGCCCCAGCTCCCTGCTTGAACGCCTCCGGCGCACCTCCTTGTTGGCCCATCCACCTCCGGTGACCGGACCCCTCCTGGTCGAGCCCTCTTAGCACCGCCAAGATTATGTAAATGGTACATAGTATTCATGGATTTCTAGGGTACTATAAGTGATTTTTGGCACACATCGCAAGGATTGTAATTCATTTGACCTCCCATATGTGGAATAGGATGAAGTTTTCCTAGACCAAACAGTACCAAATATCCATCAAGGGATTGAAGTTCAGCTTAATGTGTGATCATATTTTTAGACAATCTAAGGAGATCATGAAGTACTTAGTTTATGGTTCTGACTTTAGAAAAGTGATTGGTTGGATGTTGATGCAAATATATAATTTTATTACATATGGATCAAGGAAATTAGTACCCCATGAGTAGAAAAACTTGAATTTTGATCTAGATCTAGTATTATTAGTCCTAACTTAGACGATTTGGAAGAATTGTCTTATGCGTGATCAAATTGATATTTAATTAGACCATCAGAGTCCCGGGGATGTATTCAAATATAGGGACATGAACATGAGGATCTATTTCATGTTTTAATTCTTATAGATCAATGAATTTGAGATATTATATACTCATTGAATTTAAAAAATTGTATTATATTCCATTAGAAGGAAGTCCCATGCTCATTTTACTTGGGAGGCATTTGAGCGATTTTCTACCATGACATCAACACTTGTTGGGATTGTGGGTGAATATTTTATTCAGTTGAGGGTGATGACTCCTTTAATTATCCATCATGTGAGATACTCCATTTTAGGTTACACCTACTATGAGTTATTATGTCACTAGATATCCTTCGCAGATTCACCCAAAAGATTTTTTGAATAAGGGAATGGTATCTTAATTTTATAGGGATGGACTGTGGTCCTAGTAATGATGTTAGAGTATGTGATTATAGAGTTTCACACAACCAATTTTCTATACATCCTTAGGTGTGGAATATGTACATAATACTTCATTAGAAATTTTTATGGGCTATTATGACACAAAACAAGGCAGATTTCATCTCTTGATGCTTCACATGTCTGTAGGTGAAGACTATGATCCAGGTTCGAGTTGATTTTTAACAACCCCTAGTGATCCTAGACTGGAAATGGAATTGAATTTCCATTTACATTAGTACATGGTGTTAATGTACATCAAGAGCCCATGACCCCATCTATTTTATAATTGACCAACTTCTGGAGATCGTGAAATTCCTTTATATCCTGGAGTAATGTCTAGAGGAGTGTTTTGGAAAGTCGTAAAATAGTAGATTGTTTTCCATTATGGGTTACCCTCAAATATTCTATCCAACCCTGATATATGGTTCACATTATGGCTTTGGAGGGGCCTATATGTGATAACTATGAGCTAGTTAAATATGAGTACAACCTTCCAACCCTAGACAAATGCGAACATCGAGCTCACTATAGAGGTACTTGATTATATGCTAAGGGATTGTGTAGTAGACTTCATCTACAGCTATGAAAATTGAATTCCCCTGATAGACTTTTTTTAAATAATAGCTTCCATTCTACTATCACTATTTATCATCTTGAGGCCATCTATGAAAGTACCTTCAGGCCACCATTATTCCCCAAATAAACCGTAAAGAAATCTCTTGTTGGGCCATATATTGTCTAGGAAATGATAGAGAAGTACAAGTTCATCCATGAGTTCATGAAGACATCCCAGAATAATTTGAAATATAATATATATCTATAGAAAAGGCCATTGGATTTTGAGTAGAGAGACCAAACATTCCTTTATGTCTCCCCGCAATGTGGATTGGGGAGATTTTTCCAGGGTTCATGATATCTCTACCGCCACGATTCACATCCCTCTCCGTGGCTAAATCATAAACCGTTTTTTTCTCCCAATTATCATCGGGCGCCTCCTCTGCCCTCTCGCCACGCCCTCCTCCTCCCCGACGCCTCCTCGCCACGCCCTCCTCCTTCCCGATGACTCCTCACCGCGCCCTCCTTCTCCCAGATTCCTCCTCGCCGCGCCCTCCTCTCCGACGGCTCCTCGCTGCGACCCTCCTTCCCGACGCGACCCTCCCCCCCGACGCCTCTTCACAACGACCCTCCTCCTCGACTCAGCTCTTCCGACGGCTCCTCGCCGTGACCCTTTTCCTCACCGCGACCCTCCTCCCGGACGCCTCCTCCCCGACGCCTCCTCCCAGACTCCTCTCTTCTGACACCGAGGCAAGTTTTTATGTATGTAAGCATATGAATTATATAATATTCTTCCTAGTTCATGGAGTTGCAGAAATTTTCTCTAACCTTGGGAGGTGATGAGCATTCTATGTATCATCGGTTTGAGTATGGGTTGATAATTCCAGATAAAAAAAGTTGAGGGAGGATCCCCCTATATCACCCATTAGGTGTGACCGAAGTATCTTTTGTGAGACCCATTAATAATGAAATGGAGTCTTGATTTGTAGATAAGTTATTGAATAAGCTTAATAAATATGGTTGAGAAACCAAAACTGTCAAGTACTTAAAAAGTGAAATCCTAGCTAAGAGTGTCAAAATCTTTAGAGATGTCAATATTTAAATCAATATTTCTAGTTTTGGATCTCCTCTATAATATATTCACACATTCAAGGTTAATATATAAATAATTTGTCACTTCCATGTGTAATCACCAACTAATACTTCATCCATATTCAATTATCTAAGAGTTGAATGAGTTTTTCATGTTATTTTAAAACCATACATTGGAAATCGTAGCCATGTAGCTTCTCATATATTACAACCAATCACTAGTTGAAAACTCATGTAACATGAGTGGCCTTTTTTGGGAGATCATATTTCTTCTCTTCCTTGTCTAATTCTTATGCAATGTTAGATGATTCTCTTGTTTCTGATTCATACATTGATCTCTTGACAATTTCATTATCCAATTCCTTGCTTTGTATAGATGCCAATGATCCTCCTAAAACATTGGAAACCATGAAATTTATTGGTTCCATATTTTCCAATGTAAGAACTAGCTTTCATAAAAAAAACATGATATATGTGCTTTTACATGGAGAAGAAAACTTCTGTTTCATTTGAGCATTGTTACAGATAGCTTCCCGGAAGATGATAATGATGGTTTATCATTCATGCCAATGATCCAAATTTCTGAATGGCTGGATGAGTTCTCGTGTCATCTATTTTCTTTACTTCTACACTTGGAACCATATAGTTTTATGTAAGTATTTATGCCTTTTTTTCTGTCCCTTTCTTCAATCATTCATGTATTATTCTAATATTTAGTTTTGAATTGTCTAGTTATTAAGTAGTTTATGGTATTGTAGAAGTTAAGGGATACACACTTCATCGGTTTTAGGAATGATCCTGATTGAGGATGGTCCCTATTATTTTTTCATGCTGAAAATCCTGCTTGGGAAGCTCTCTCAAAGTCTCTATAGTCAGGTATGTCCTGTAATTGAAGGTTGTTCAATCTAGTAGCTTCAAGAATCCATTTTTCTTCATTTTTTAAGATGATTTAATCTTTGGAAAATTTGTATAATTACCTAAATAATGTAAAATGTGTCCTTTTTTTCTGTATACAGTTGACACACTGATCACATATATATAAGAAGTTGTTATATCTCATTTCTTTTCCCAATATTTTCTTATAGGTGGTTTCTTATGATAAGACCGGTTCTATCCACCACCATCGAAGAAAATGAGTTCAAGATTTGGGTATGGTTTATTCCATTTTTATTCTATCAGCCACCTATGTTCAATATATGAGTAGTCATTCAATTTGACATTACCGTTTATCTGCATATAGGGTGCTTCTTCTGGTGCAAGATCCAAAACAACTGACTCAGGTACTATATCAATGTCATCATTGTACCTAACGGTATGTAATAACTTATTCCATCATTATTTTTGTTTTATGTACTCTGAATTCTTTATTCAAATTTCTAAATTGTAAATGTGCTTTTCAAAATATTCTCTTAATGAAAAAATTAATTTTATCTTATGCAATTTAATTTCTCCATGCATCCAAATCTAACATATCATTCTTTATACATTGAACATCAACTATTCTCTATACTTTCAAGGGGGGGAGTGCTGTCCAGCAGGGGGGAGGGCTGTCCAGCAGGGGGGAGGGGTGTCCAGCAGGGGGGAGGGTTGTCCAGCATGGACTTAACAGGTTTTTTGGCACCCAAAAATACTGAATGATATTGTTTCATGCATAGTAACTGCTCATAAAATTGATAAAAGGACCTTACATGATTACTTGGATCTATTCGACAGAGTAATGGTTGAAATAAACCTTGACTCAAAACTTCCCAGCTCAATTAACTTCAATGCCAATGAATACAAAACTGAATATATAGTGGAATATGAGCGAAACCCCCATTTTGGGATCACAATAAAATCATAGGGCATACAATCTTCATCTGTAGGGTGATTAGGAAGCAGGTAATACAACCATCTGAGAATGAATGGAAGGAAATTAGGAGACCTAAAAAGACAAAGCCCCCATGATAGACATGCCTGAAATATCCAAAAAGAAATATGAAGTTTGGGTCAAAGAAACTGACACTTTGACTCACATAAGAGATAGTTCAGGAACCAAATGGGTAGATGAAGTTGAGGAAGAAGAAAACTATATTAATTATCAAAACCTATCAATTGAAATTACAAACCTTTTACTAGACACTATTAGAGTATCAACCGAGCAAGAAAAGATTTCTAGCTATCAACATGACCTAGAAAAGCATAATCTCTAGCACCCAATCTTGGATGGAGGGAATTTTTCTACTAATGAACTGAAGAAACTAACCTGTACTCATAGTACTTCAATCAACAATAATGATGTTTGCACTAAAGAAAATGATGTTGCTGACACTCCATAATTAAGCACCAAGCAGACCCATATTACTTCCACACCTAATTTAGGTATGTAAAAGGAAAATCAGGAAACCCCCTAGTCTTCTAGCTCCATGGTGGAACCTGCCTCCATAGACCTAGAAGCTCGAGCAGGCATGAAAAAGATTACAGCACCTGTTTTATGTGACAATTCAGTTTCGGTTCTCGTACCCTAACATATGTAGGTTTTTAATGTTCCCCTAGAGCAGAAGTAGAATCTCTCTCAGAACTCTATCGAACAACAATCTGCTCTAGATCCTATTATTCCAGGTACTTCTCCTCCTCTTTCTTATGCTACTAATAACTATTCCATTCTGTCTAAAAAACTGCGTTATGATCAAAATGAATCTTCCTCTGATTTTTTCTCTAAGAATTATGATTCTCTACACAGATGCAACCTGACCACTACTATCCCATCCCATACTGCTAAAAAAACAATGCCTCTTTTATGAACAATATCATGGTTTTAACTACAGGTGACTCCACAATGGGAAAGTAGCATGAGACCAAATCACATGTCCATAATCCTGGGTCTGGGGGGGGGTCTGTCCTGGGGTGTCCAGAGTCTGGGGGGGGGGGCAGGACTGGCAGGGGTGTCCAGGGTCTGGGGGGGTCTTTCCTGGGGGGGGGTCTGTCCTGGGGTGTCCAGGGTCAGGGGGCAGGGGTGTCCAGCAGGGGGAGGGGTGTCCAGTAGGGGGAGGGGATGTCCAGGCAGGGGGAGGGGTGTCCAGCATGGGGGAGGGGTGTCCAGGGGGTGGTCCAGGGGTGTCCAGGGTCTGGGGGGGTCTGTCCGGGGGTGGGTTCTGCCCTGGGGTGTCCAGGGTCAGGGGGCAGGGGGGCAGGGGCAGGGGTGTCCAGCAGGGGGAGGGGTGTCCAGCAGGGGGAGGGGTGTACAACATGGGGGAGGGGTGTCCAGCGGGGTGGTCTAGGGGTGTCCAGGGTCTGGGGGGTCTGTCCTAGGGTGGGGTCTATCCTGGGGTGTCCAGGGTCAGGGGGCAGGGGGGCAGGGGGAAGGGGTGTCCAGCAGGGGGAGGGGTGTCCAGCAGGGGGATCTAATATAACTCTTGAAATCTCATTCATGTGTTTCCAATGAGTTCTTCGACTGATGTAACAGTAGAAAGCATAAACCATTTAACAAAAAGAGATCTGACCCTCGTTAAGGAAGGTGCAAGTGATAAGATTGCAAGTCAGGTTTCATGTCCTCAAAGCACACAAAATATAGAAAAGTTCTTGAACCGTCCCTACTGTTTTGTTTACATCCACATTGCCCACAAACTAGTTCCCATCTCACCATAAGCCTGACAAGGATAAGCTCTCCCTTTTATCCAGTTCTGATACCGCCATCACTAGCTGGTCCATTATGGACACTTAATGAGTAGGTTGTCACTGAAAGTAACCCTACAACCTATGATACAACTCTATTCTGCTATAAAAATAATGAGGAAATTTCATTTGGCCAACAGGGGGGGCTGTCCAGAAGGGGGGCAATCCAGCAGGGGGGGGGGGGCTGTCCAGCAGGGGGGGTTGTCCAGTAGGGGGAGGGGGTCCAGGGGTGGTGTCCAGGGGGTGTCCCGGGGTTTAGGGGGTCCAGGTGGTGTCCAGGTGTGGTGTCTAAGGGTGTCCAGTGGGGGTCCAGGTGGTGGTGTCCAGGGGTGTCTAGTGGGTGGTGTCCAGGGGTGTCCAGTTGGGGCATGGGGGCTGTCTAGTGGGGTGCAGGGGGCAGGGGGTAGGGGGCAAGTGTGTCCAACTGGGGGAGGGCTGTCCAGTAGGTGGAGGGGCTGTCCAAGCAGGGGGGAGGGGTGTCCGGCAGGGTGGGGAGGGCTGTCCAGGGGGTGCAGGGGGTGTCCAGTGGGGTTGTCTAGTGGGGCTGTCCAGTTGGGGCATGGGGGCTGTCCAGTGGGGTGCAGGGGGGAATGGGGGACTAATGGGGGCATGGGGGGTGCAGGGGGTGTTTTGTTTCATGTGGATTTGTGGCCTCACCAGATTGGTTATTCCATTTTGAGGTACTGTAGTGTAAGGGTAGTGATAACCCCTATGACCCAAGTATCTTCAAAATCTTGATCATTTGTATTTATCATCCTCTAAGATATTTCTATAGGTTTCCTCTGGTGAAAACCTTGATCTCCATTACTTCATTGCTTCATCAGAGCTATTTCCATACCTATATATCCTTGAACTCATATCATTTCTTGTTTTATAGTGGAGATGATGTCCTTCCTTCAAGGAAGAAGTGAAGACCCTTCTTGGTGATAGTTCCACAAGTGCAGAAATGAGAATATGAACTTTTGGATCCTGGTGCAGATGGGCTGCGAGGGGGGGGGGGGGGGGGGGCTGGTGCAGGTGGGCTGGGGGGTTGCAGGGGGCAGGGGGGACTGGCAGGGGGTGGTAGGAGGGACTAGTAGGGGGCTGGGGAGGGGGGCAGGGGGGCTTGGCAGGGGGGAGGGGGTGGGCTGGCAGGGGGACAAGCAGGGGGGGCTGGCAGGGGGCAGGGGGTCGTGTAGGGGAGTGGCAGGGGGGGGGACTAGCAGGGGGCAGGGGGGCTGGCAGGGGGTGGCAGGGGGGACTATCAAGGGGCAGGGGGACTAGCAAGGGGCAGGGGGGCTGGCAGGGGGACAAGCAAGGGGAGAAGCAGGTGGGTGGCAGGGGGCAGGGGGGATTGGCAGGGGGTGGGAGAGGGGGACTAGCAGGGGGTGTGGCAAGGGGGCAGGGGGGACTGGCAGGCGGCAGGGGGACAAGCAGGGGGGCTGGCAGGGGGGTGGCAGGGGGCAGGGGGGACAAGCAGGGGAGTGGCAGGGGGACTAGGAGGGGGCAGGGGGCAGGGGGGCTGGCAGGGGGTGGCAGGGGGGACTAGCACGGGGCAGGGGGGACTAGCAGGGGGCAGGGGAGCTGGCAGGGGGACAAGCAGGTGGGTGGAAGGGGGCAGGGGGACTGGCAGGGGGTGGCAGAGGGGGACTAGCAGGGGGTGTGGCAGGGGGCAGGGGGACTGGCAGGGGGAAGGGGGACAAGCAGGGGGGTTGGCAGGGGGGTGGCAGGGGGCAGGGGGACTAGTAGGGGGTGTCTTCAAGGCAGTGGGGAGGAGGGGGGGGGGGGTCTGCAAGGCATAGGGGAGGGGTGCAGGAGGTGTTCAGGGGGTGTCCAGGGGTGTCCAGGGGTGTCCAGGGGGTGTCCAGGGGGTGTCCAGGGGGTGACCAGGGGGTGTCCAGGTGGTGTCCAGGGGGGTGTCCAGGGGGTGTCCAGGGGGGTGTCCAGGGGGGTTTCCAGGGGGTGTCCAGGGGGTTGGGGGGTATTTTTTTATGTATGTGCACACCCTATAGCCACGGTTTTAAACCGTGGCTATTGGTTTATTGCCACGGTTTTAAACCGTGGATATTGGTTTATTGCCACGATTTTTAACCGTGGCTATAGACCTAACTCCACGGTTTCCATCCGTGGCTATAGATCCTGTCCAGCATCTAATATAGCCACGGTTGAAACTGTGGCATTAATTATACAGCCACAATTCCAAACTGTGGCTATACGTCTGGGCCTATAGCCTCGCCAAACATAGCCATGGTTCCTCAAACCGTGGATATTACCTATAGCCATGGTTTGAGGGACTATAGCCACGGTTTAGAACCGTGGCTATAGCCCGAATTTCCAGTAGTGTGTGTAGCAAGGCCCTTTGTAGTGCAATAGTTCTTAATTGAGTGTATCTCAATATAGTGTTTTATGGGTTATTACCTCTATGTACATCTATTCCAATTCCACATCCACTTCTCCCATCTATACATTGTTGTATTTTTATGAAACTACTCACTCTATCCTTTTCCAAAATTAAATGATATTTACCTGTAGTATGACTCATCCATTGACTTATCCTTAGACATGTCCTTATGTATATCACTATGGTTTTCACATTCTTGTTTCTAAATGTTAAATAAAATTATCCCTTGATACTAACTATAGAGACCCTAATTATAATATATATATATATATATATGTTACAATATTTTTTATAAATATTCATTAATTATACAAACACATTCCTGAGGACCATAATAGTTTAGTGCCTTCAGAAACATGAAAACATAATAACTTGTCCCTAAGTGACATACATCATCTCACACTATGTTATTAAGAACTATAACCCTTCTTAGAAATATCATAGATAATACATATATTCATAACATGGAAAAATATAATATAAGAAATTGTAATCTCATATTCATAGTATATTTTAAAAAGGGATATACATAAGCATAACATGAACATAATTATATGATTACATGACTATAACATTTGAATATCATACCCTACATATCTATGATCATAATTTTACGTCTTGGAACAAAGGATGAAAGTTCATAAGACATGAATCATAAGGGAATCAATGAATGTTATCCATGAGATCATAACATAGGAATATGACATGGAATTTGGGGAATACACATAAGAAAAAAATCATTTCCATATTAGTAATGGATCACTATCAACACCATCATAGCATAAAAATATATTTACTAAACTAGATTTACTCCCCATTTTAGAGATATCTTACTGATCTAGGTTCACTTCATATTATATCCCAATCTCACTAAATTGAGTCCACTCTCATTTCCTTCCATTTAAATCTCACTAGATATATATCATTATATAATGAATTGGAGGGAGTTATATATCCCACATATCACATAAGGGGAAACTTATTTATGTGTTCCAAACAATCGTAAACAATCATCATATCATATCCCATGAGATGAAATGGGTATAAAAATTTTAATCATATCATATCATATAGAAAAGAGGTAGGTCTCATAATCATTTCATCATTAAATAACTAGTGAAAAGAAGAAGGTTTCATAAACATAAATTCATCAAAAAATAATCTTTTCATGAAATGAATATGGATGGTATCATTGGATCATATATTAAGGTAATGGTAAAACCAAAAAAATCATATTATATGGAAATTAATTTTGAAAGATCCTTTAAAACAATTCATGGTGAAAATATCCTTTCCCCATGGAAAAATTATTTTTTAATCATAAATAAATTTTGAAAAAATGTTTCATTCAAAATAACCTTGAAAACTTATAAATGAATCTTTAAAGAAATGACTTGTCACATATTTAGAAAAATATGTTCATCTCATAGAAATTAAAAGCAAGATTCCTTTCACATTTTCTGTGAAGTCAAAATGGGATTTATTTTGGAAAAGAACATGAATATTCCTTTCAAAACATTTTTAAAAAATTTGAAATATGGGTAAAAGTGTCTTTTAAAAATAATAATAGATTAATATTAAATTTTTAATTTTTTTAGAAAGAATGGTTTTGGATGAAAATAGATTTCTGACTGAAGATAATAAAATTTACCTTTACATAATTTTTTTTCTTAATTATATTAAGAAAAATACTGGAAAATGAAACAGTACATGATGATATAATTAATCAATATAGGAAATCCTGATAGTTAAACATAAAAAATATCAATAAATGATGAGATTGTAACAAAAAATATTTACCACTTTGGTACCATTGAAACATAATCCCCATAGAATAAAGGCCTAGAATGAAACAGAACATCTCTTGTGGATGAAGGAATTACTGATATTACATGCCATAGGGGATAAATACACACCTTTTAAAATAATGTAGTTTCATAATATAACGTACGTCTCAATGGAGGAAAATTGAGACATAAATACCGTACCGATTTGGAAACTCTTCAACCATTATCCCATTAAAAGAGAGTGAAAAAATATATTTTTAAATAAAAATAATTTTAAGTATAATAATATTAGAATAAATTATTGGGTATTTTATACACTACAAAAAATAAACATTTGGTGAATATGGAATTTGTCTCATAGAAAGTAAACGTGAGACAAAAATCTCTTAACTTAAGTATTGACATACATTGTACTCAATAAAACCTCATGTATAATAAATATCAGGTTATTATACATATATTAAATAACATTATTTTTCGATATATCATACCATATATAATGTTCTTATATCCTTTTATAAACATTTCCATGTTAAAATTATGTTTCTGGTAATAACCACTTTGTTTTTCGTATATGATTTGATTTTTTATAATTTTTCCCCTCTTAATTTTTCCGTGGTTCCATAATATCCATGATTATCACCATGATATAAATATAGAATATATTTAGTATATATGATAATATATTATCCTATTAATTTTAGAGATAGGAAATAAAATACAATGTTCATGGAGATGGAATGTCGTATGTACCCATGGAATCTTTTTTTCATAGTACTGTTAAACTGAATAAAGGAAAATAAATTGATATATATTACCATTATAAAATCATTAATATTTATTATATATGTAATATTTTTGTTAAATCTATATTTAATTCATTTCTTGTATAGCGTGAATGAATCACATCGTTTCGTGAGGTGGAATCCTGCTATACACAAGAATGGAGTTATCATATTCCCAAAAAATTGATACCATGAAGGTATGTGTGATATAAAAATTATTATACCATAATAAATTCATAAATATAATTTTTATCATATATAAAAAACAAAAACATCATTATTAATAGACTTGAGCATTGTTAATAAAAAAATGGATGACATTGGTCTGTGATGCATTAGTCTTCCGTTCACGCAAACATTTATTTTGTAAACCATTTTCTGGAAGTTGATATGATTTTATGTCATTTACATTACATAAAAACAGATAAATTTATTTAATATAATTTTTTTATTATATAATCATGATATAAAATTAATTTAACATGTGGATTATGAAATAAATTAGAAAGGCATTATGATGAACTTACCTCTTCTTTGGGTATCCTTATGCTTATACTAAAAGACTTCCTAGGATTGATTTACACTAGAGATAAGGATTATAGGATGAGGGTAGTGTCTTTTTTATGTTATTTGGGTAGTTATTGGGAAAACCATATAGGTGTGATGATGTGAATAATAGGGGATAGGGTGGCCTTTATAAGTGAGGTGAGTGGAAAACAAGTAAATTTTTTAAAGAAAAAATTCAACCAAAATTTTTCATATGAAAAAGTGTAAAAATTAGTACATTATCAAAACTTATAAGTGTAATGGTCTATATATGTCCATAAAATGGTTTCTAGAGAAGTAGATATGTTATTTTTAACCTTATGTTTTTAGGTCAACCGTCGGTAAACTCATTTTTACCTTAACCACAATAAATAATTTTTACTGCATTCAATATAAATTGTTTTCAAAAATTATGTTGGTCATATTAAATATTATAAATTATTATTATTAAAAAAAATTGAATCCATTTTTTTAAATTACATAGAAGTAATCTGAAAATTTTAAATTAAAATTAAAACCACAGAGGTGATGAGAAAGTAGGGTTTTTAAGAAGAAGAAATTCAAAAGTATAAATTGTTTTTATATCCAATTTCATTGTGAAATGGATACCAATGAACTATTTTTAATTGACATATTTATTGTTAAACTAATTATAATTTAATTTAAATTTAAACTATCATTTATCTTTTTAAAAAAATTTATGAAAAAGGTAGTTTTCAATTAAAATTATGTATTTTTAAATATTCATTAAAAATGATAATTTTTTGAAAAATTAAGAAATGAAACTATAAAATAATTTTAAAATTATGGATTAAAAAGTTGAGTGTATTTTATTCATTTAAAAATCTATATTATTTGAAAAAATAATTTTATTTTTGCTCACAAAATGATATAAAATTAGTTTTTTTAGAAGAAAGTACATTCAAAACATATAATAAATTTTTAGAAAAATCTGGGTTTTTATTATCAGTATGTTTTATTTATATAAATTCATTATAGAGAATAATAAAATATTATTAACTAATATTTGTATTTATATGTTTAATATCTAGGTTATTTTGGTATTTTTTAAATTTTATTATTAATAAATCAATTTTTTGATAAACTATGTGTTGCCTGTAATTCAACCTTAGATGGTCTTGTGTGTTGTAGAGACCCGAATCTTGATGTACATGGAAATTACATTACTTTGTCCGAATACTTAATACATAACAAAAACCGAAACACAAGGACCATAATAGTTCAGTGCCTTTGGAATCTCGGAACGTAATCTTCTAATCGTGGTGAAAATATCTTCAAAATATCCCATAATGATCTTCCACTTTTGGTTTTCTTACCTAAAACCTTTCCTTAAATCCTGGGGAAAAGAAAACATATAAAGGGTGAGCTCAAATGCTCAGTAAGGGTAAGCATGTATAAAATAAAACAAATCATATACATTTGAACTTAAAAACATGAACATAATGTTTAAACATCAAAATCTTGGGCAATGACAAAAAACATGGCAGTATATAAGGAATAGATCCTAAATAAACATTAATCATGATAAAATAGCATGGGAAAAAAACATGTGATTGTGGAAACCATTAAGCACATTATATGATTTCTATAGTAGCCATGGAATTGCTGGCAAGACCATCATAGTGGGCAAAGTCCCTTTCGGAATCGAGTTCACTCCTCATTCCAGTCCTGTATTACTGAAATAGATTAACTTACCGTTCCAGCCATGTCTATCTCCTGAGATATAAATCTTTCTCCAATGCATTCGAGGGAGATATAGTTCCCACCCATCTCATAATGAAATCATTCTTTCATGTTCCACAAAATCATAAATCATACATCATAGTATAACCCATGTAATAGAATAGGATCCTTAAACATCATCCCATCATAACATAATCCATATAAAAAATGGATATCATTTCATAATTAGAAGAATTAAACCATGAAAATAATGGAGACATTATACTTGAAAGATAAACATATTAAATAATTTCATTTTAGATGGAAAATAATTTTTAAAAAACACCGGAAATGAATTCTTGAGGAAAATATCCTTTCTTCTTCAAAATCATTTTCATTTCCAAAAATTCCATGAAATTTTAAAATAAAAGGGATTTTTTGAAAATAATCACGAAATCTTGTATAGGAAGATTCATGAAAATGAGGTGTTATGAAACCTTAAAAATCCGTCCATGCCGTATAAGTTAAAAATAACATTCTCCTCATACGTTTGTCAGAAAAGTCAAAAAGTACCTTGTATGGTAAAAAAAATGATTCCTTACATATCATGTAGTAAAAGAAAAAAATGTTTCAAAAGGATATTAAACATACATGAAACCATTTTTAGGAAATATGTACGAGGATGATAACAATAACCCTAGTCAATACTAACCAATAAACAATCTCGGATAAGAACGAGATTGGAATAGTTATCACTTACCTTACGTCTGATAAGCTTCGTATGTATCCGAAATTTCATTATAATGATTTAAATAATGTCATTGAATTATTATAGAATCATATTCATTGTTATTATATCATATGTGGTTCACTTAGGACTTTATATTACACATTCTTTGTAAATTCCATGTTAAAGCAGCATTTTGGGTAAAAGTGTTGCATTTATCGTACGTGTTTCGACTTTTTGTTCTTGATATTATTACTTATATACTGATTTACATAATTACAAATTGTAAAACCTGATTTATATATAATATATATTCAGAATATACATATATATATTATAGATCTATAAATGGAATGAAATACACCGTTCATGGAGACGATAGTCCGTACGTACGCATGAACGCTGATTTCATTTCCTTATTGAATTGAATGGAATTAAGTGGATGACACACATATATATATGTACATAAATCTTGTAACATTATTATGTCATATATTTCATTATTATTCATTATATATACTTTATAATCATTCATGAATGCTAAACATGGATAATGAATCTCATCGCATCGTGGAGACGGTGGTCCGTACGTACGCACGAGCGATGATACCATTCCCATGATCATGGAATTGTGTTTATGTGTATGTATAATATTTCAGAACCAATACATATAGTTATTTATTTACAGCATTATGGCCATCCATGTAAGGTGGTGGTCGAAAACAGATTACACCACGATGTGGAGATGGTATTTCGTACGTACGTATGCGTGGTGATTTCATTTTCTAAGGGATGGATAGAAGGTGAAATAAGTTTGTTTCATATTTATAATAACATATCATTATATAAGTAACACTGATGATATTACTTTATAAAGATACAACTAATTAAGAATAAGTAGAAGAAGAAAGAAAATTGAGAGAATCAGATGAAGAGTTTACCTCTTCTTCGACGCACCTCCTTTAAGCTTCCTCTTAAGAAAGTTGATTTTCTCTTTTGAGAAGACCAGAACCTACAGAATACTTCTGGAGAAGTGGATAAGAGAAATGGGCAGGTTTTTTCCGAGCATCAAGGCTCAAAAGGGTGTGAAGAAAAGAGGGAAGGGGTTCCCTTTTATAAGGGAGGAGAGGGGCACCTTGGGAAAAACATAAATTATTATTTTATAACAATGTCATATTAAGTTTTTAATAGCTTGAAATTTATTTATTTATAATAAAAGGTGGGGATGGGTCTAACTACTCTCAACCAATATATTTTAGACAGGTTTGGGTCATTTTATTAACCTTATCATTTAGTTTTAACTCATAGTTAATTAGATTGACATTTACCATGTAACTTTGTATTTTTATATTATATAGTTAATAAACATACCATATACATCCAAGCGACCCCCAAGAGGTCCATTAATGATAAAACTATAATGATATAAGTATCTTGGAAGAAACATATATTTTTAAGAATATAATAACAATTAATAATATAATATTTGTTTTAAAAACTGTTTTATGTCAATTTTGACACTATTTGGTAAATGATTTTTGTGTAATTTATAACTGCATTATTAGTTCTAAAAAAGTTAATTATATCAATACTAACATGTCATGTTAACCTATTAAATTAGTTTAATTCATAAAAAGTCTCAATATACTATTATTTGGGTATTTATAATATCAATTATTTTAGTATTTCATAATTTATGTAATTACTGCATCACCATTGTGTCATTAATAACTTACATTATTTAATGTCTAAAAATTACAAATAAAATACCATTATGTAGGAAATATTTTTATCTTTCTAATGAAAATTTATAGTCAAAATTATCTTATGTATAACCCTATAAAAAATGATTTAGTTATTAAAATTTGATTTTAACTATTTTAACACTTCTTTAAATAAATTAATAATAAATGTCCTAATCTAATCCAAGTGGACCTAAATATTTATATTTTATACCTAAGGTTGTTTTTGGTCGCATTAAACTTATCAAATAGAATTATTACATGTGTTAGGGTAATAATAATATCATTTTTACCCTTAATTACCCTATTTACTTTTAACTGTGGTAAATAAAAGTAAAAAGATACTATTCACCAAAAATTATTTTCATCTCATTGAACAAAATTTTAGTCCTTGGTATTAACCGTGTCTCTCAGATTTTCTAAATTCAACTCACTGAAGTGGTAAAATTATGTTTTATGTGAATTTCCAAATTCTCCTAGGAGGTGGGTGAAAGACGGTGAAAAGTTCAATAAAATTTTTATATATCTAAAATTATTATAAAATGACTCCAATTAATTACATTGAACATATTTAGGTATTATATATCAACTTTGACCTAAAAAATTTTAAATAAAATAAATAATTATTTAAATAAAAATTCGGTTTTTAAATAGTAACCTAGTGTCTTCACTATTCATCAAAAATTGAATGTTTTCATAAAAATAAAAAAAAATTACCATAGGCTAATTTCAATATTCCGAATCCAAAAATGAAGTCTATTTTGAAATATAAAATTTATAAAATTTCAAAAAGTGTGATTTAGTATTCATAATGGCTAGTTTATATAATATTTTAATAACATAATGTTATTTAGTGAAACTCGATATTGGGTACAACACACGCTATCGTGGATGGTCATAATTGCGTGTAAAGCAAACAAAATCAGGGAAGAATTTAGTGAAAGCTCCTTTTGGTGTTGCATAAAACATAAGTCATCAATGAAATTAAAAAGAACCGGGAGTAACATTCTACCCCCCTTAAAATGAATTTTTCCCTTGAAATACGTCGGGGTTATAAATGGTTTACTACATAAAGGATTTGTTCATAGAAACCCACATCATAAAAAGGAATACCAAAACGTGAAATTAAAAACTAAAGTATGAAATGTAACGGTTACCCAAATTAACCAATCACTAGGTTTCCACATAGGAGAACATAGGTGAAAATATGGATATGGAAGAGAAATATAACCATCAACTTCTAATGAAGAGTGGTAGAGGACATGGATATGAAAAAGAAAACAATCACAAAGCCATAAATTTGAGATGATCTATGGTACCATCCTATTCATCAGATATGAGAGCACTAGGACAACATTTTTTGTTTTCAAGATCATTTCCCTAATGTTGAGGAATTTGAATTTGAAGAAATACTTACTTTATTTCGGTATCATCTCACCGTTTCTTGTTCCTCGAACAATTTCTACTTCAACTCTTAAAGAAATGAATTTGAATTTGTCTTATGTGTAGTGTTAGCATATTATGAGATAGAATGACTGGTCATTCCATCTGTTTCTATCCAAAAACTTTAGCACAATTTATTAAATATACAAAAGTCCATCTATACTGAGATTAATCGTATATGGTTGCTTAAATGGACTTATACTTCAGCTATCATAGCACATAATAAAATAAAACTAGTTTTTACTAACTAGGGACTTCCTGTAGGCTAGTGGTAGGCGATAAAGCCCTGTCGCACTTTGGTTGTGGGTTCGATTCCTGCATCCTTGTCTAACGCAACGGGTTTTCGCCTATCCTACGGCTTGTTCATTTTCTAAAACTATAATATTATAAAATTCTATCAATTATATCGAACAAATATCCTAACCATAAACAATACTAACTTATGTTCAACATAATCCATTCGAATCATTAGGCTGATCCAAAATACTTCTTTCCAAACTCATAGTATAAAGAGAACGATTACTAAAATGGTCATATAACAAGCATGTGAAAACCATCATTTACCCCTCGTATATCTTGTTGGTCACATTCCAATCATGTGAATTCCTTAATCATGTATTCTCTTGAAAAATTAATACACATTGAACCTTAGTGAAGACATGAATGCTGTCAAAAGATAACTCTTTCCACATACCAAAATCCAAAAATTCTATATACTCAAACCATGATATAACTTTTTCCTTATATCAGTCATGAGCTAATGAATACTGCCACACATTTCATTTTCTCCGTATCCCTCCATTATGCGCATATCATCTTCTTTCCAAAAATATCTCAATCACTTTCCATGGTTACCGGTACCATAAAATTATTAAAAACCACAATAGACCAATACATAAATATTCTAATATTATACGATACTATATACAACATTATTTTGGAATCCCATTACATAAACACTTAATCATTACACCACATCGTTTTCATATTCAACATAGCCAATATTGATCGCATGTGACTTCCCTTTGTTCTTTGCCTTAAGTGGTTGCTCATGTCGATCATCATTAACCCTTGGATTATGGAATTGATTAACATAATGCCCCATTTCATTGCACTTGAAGCATTGAAGTGTTGGTGGTGCGTTCTCTGCAGTCTTTTCTTTATTCACATCATTAGCAACCCTTTTTCCATTACATTGAAACTCAATTGCTCGATGACCTTATTTTCCACACTTAAAACATTTTCTAGTCCCTACAAGACAATCTACACCATGCTTCTTTC
The DNA here is from genome assembly GCA_963277665.1 of Viscum album. Taxonomy (NCBI): domain Eukaryota; kingdom Viridiplantae; phylum Streptophyta; class Magnoliopsida; order Santalales; family Viscaceae; genus Viscum; species Viscum album. The sequence goes on from OY728151.1 coordinate 1,738,182,388, forward strand.
CACACTTTGAGCATAAAGAAACAGTCATCTTCTTTTCACCATTGTTCTTAGATTTCTCCTTGAACTCCATCTTTTGTTTCTTTTTCCAACCATGAGATGGATATGTAACACGAAATTCCTTTTCTACCTTGATAGCACAAATAACAATTTCATCATAGCTACTGAAGTCATTTATATCTAATTCCCTTCGTAGACTTGGTTTTAAGCCACTGAAGAATCGATCAACTGTCCTTTAAAGTCGGATGATAAAGCCAGATGCATACCTTGCAAGCCTTGTAAAATTTTCTTCGTATATTCCAACTGATTCATCATCCTTTTTCGTAAGCTCAAGGATCTCCTATTCCATCTATTTTTGAGTAATACGAGTAAGTACATACTGAAAAACAAGTTCATAAACTCATCCCAGTCCATGGATTCAATTTCATCTTGGGGCATTGAATTCTTAATTAGAGTCCACCACTGGTCTGCTTCACCATCTAAATGGTAAATAGATAGAATTAATTTATCATGTTCCGAACAGAAAAGTATGTAAAATATCATTCCAATGGTACTGATGCATTGTTCAGCAACAAGTGGATCAGAATACCCATTGAAAGAAGGTGGAGTTTGCCTCCTAAAGGACTCAATAGAATATTGTTCCCTTCTCTGGTCATTCGGAAGTCCAGAATGATTCATAGCGTGCGTAAGTATAGAAATAAGATTTTTCACTCCATCCCCCATAACATTGGTTTGTGCAGGAGGACAATCATTGCATTGTCCATTACATTGATCAACACAGTTCCATCGAGTTCCACCCATCGTCTAAAACCCAAAAAGAGTAGTGTGAGAGGGAAAAATCATGCTAGGGAAAACAACATAATAATGGGGGAGTACATTAGATATCTAACATCTTAGGTTTAATTCTAATATCATTACCGTAATTGTAGGGCTATAACCTATAATTATACTTAACATTAGGGACATCCCTAGACATACCTTAGAAATATCTCTAGGGATCTCACTAAAGTTTTTGCATACTAGTTTCCAATGGTTAACTAAACCTTTTCTCTGATACCAACTGTAGAGACCCGAATCTTGACGTACATGGACATTACATTACTTTTGAAGAATACCTAATACTTAACAAAAATAGACACACAATGACCGTAATAGTTTAGTGTCTTTGGAAACTCAGAACGTAATATTCTAATCGTGGTGAAAGATCTTCAACATCTCCAATAAAGAGAATCTCTTTATGATTTTCCTACCTAAAACCATTGTTTAAATCCTAGGGAAAAGAAAACATATAATGGTTGAGCTAAAATTCTCAGTAAGGGTAGGCATTGATAAAATAAAACAAATCATATACACTTGAACTTAAAAACATGAACATAATTTTTAAACATAAAAATCTTGGGCAATGACATAAAACATGGCAGTACATAAGGAATAGATCATAAAGAAACATTAATCATGATAAAATAGAAAGGGAATAAAACATGTGATTATCGAAACCATTAAGCACATGATATGATTTCCATAGTAGCCAAGGCATTTGTACCAAGACCATCTTAGTAGACAAAGTCCCTTTCTGAATCAAGTTCACTCCTCATTCCAATCCTGTATTATTGAACTAGATTAACTTACCATTCCATCCATATCTATCTCATGAGATATAAATCTTTACCTAATTCAATGGAGTAATATGTAGGTCCCACCCATCTCATAATGAAATCATTATTTTTTTGTCACAAAATCATAAATCATACATCATAGCATAACTCATGTAATAGAATGAGATTCTTGAACATCATGCCATCATAACATAATACATATAAAAAATGGATATCATTTCATCATAAGAAGAATCAAACCATATAAATAAGGGAGACATTATACTTTAAACAGAATTATATTAAATAAAGTCGTTTTAGATGGAAAATAATTTTTGTAAAACAATTGAAATGAATTTTTGAGCAAAATTTCTTTTCTTCTTCAAAAATCATTTTCTTTTCACAAAATGAAATGCAATTTTAAAGGAAATGCGGTTTGTTAAAAATAATCAGGAAATATTGTATAGGAATCTTCATGAAAATGAGGCGTTATGAAACCGTAAAAATCCATTCATGCCTTATTAGTTAAAAATAACATTCTCCTCATACTTTTGTCGGAAAAGTCAAAAAGTACCTCAAATAGTAACAAAAAGATTCCTTACATACCATGTAGTAAAAGTCAAAAGTGGTTAAAAAGGAACTTAAACATACATGAAACCATTTTTAAGAAATATGGACATGGATGATAACAATAACCACAGTAAATACTTATGAATAAACAATCTCGTATAAGAACGAGATTGGAATAGTTATCCCTTACATTACATCTGATATGATTTGTTTGTATATGAACTTCCATTATAATGATTTAAATAATTTCATTGACTTATTACAGAATCATATGCATTGTTATGATATCATATATGATTCACTTATGACTTTATATTACCCGTTGTTTGTAAATTCAATGTTAAAGCAGCATTTTGGGTAAAATTGTTTAATTTATCGTACGTGTTTTGACTTGTTGTTCTTGATATTATTACTTATATACTGATTTGAAAAATTCCATAAGTTAAAACCTGATTTATATATAATATATATTCATCATTGACATATATATATGATAGATTGAAAAATGGATAGAAATACATTGTTCATGGAGATGGTAGGTCGTACGTATGCATGAACGTTGTTTTCGTTTCCTTATTGAATTTAATGGAATTAAGTAGATGAAATAAATATATATATATACATAAATCCTGTATCATTATTATGTCATATATTTAATTATTATTCATTATATATACTTTATAATCATTCATGAATGCTTATCATGGAGAATGAATCTCATCGTCTCTTGGAAACGGTAGTCCTTACGTATGCACGATCGATGATATCATTACCATGATCATGGAATTGTATTGAAGTGTATGTATAATATTTCAAAATCAATATATATAGTTATTTATTTACACCATTATACCCATCTATGTATGGTGGTGATCGAAAATAGATTACACCACGGCGTGGAGACGGTATTCTGTACGTACGCATGCACGGTGATTTCGTTTTCTGTAGGATGGATAAAAGGTGAAATAAGGTTGTTTCATATTTATAATAACATATCAGTATATAATTAATATTGATGTTATTAATTTATATTGAGACAACTAAATAATAAGTAGAAGAAGAAGAATGAAACTTGAGAGAATCAGAAGAAGTGATTACCTCTTCTTCGACGCACCTCCTTTAAGAATCCTCTTAAGGAAGTAGAGTTGGTCTTTTGAGAAGACCAGAACCTCCAGAATGTTTATAGGGAAGTGGAGAAGAGAAATGGGCAGGGTTTGACGGAGATTGAAGGCTTAAAATTATTTGAAGAGAAGAGGGAAGGGGTTCCCTTTTATAAGGGAGGAGAGGGGCACCTTCGGAAAAACATAAAATATTATTTTATAATAAAGTCATATTCGGGTTTTAATAGCTCGAAATTAATTTATTTCGAAGATAAGGTGGGGAGGGGTCGCAATCCTCTCAAAAAATATATTTTAGACAGGTTTGGGTCAATATATTAATCTTATCATTTAGTTTTTCCCCTTAATTAATTAGATTGACATTTACCATGTCACTTTGTATTTTTATATTATATAGATAATAAACATACCATATACATCCAAGAAACTCCCAAGTGGTCCATTAATGATACTCCTATCATGATATAAGAATCATGGAAGAACATTAGATTTTTAGTAATATAATAACAATTAATAATATAATATTTGTTTTAAAAACTATTTTTTGTCAATTTTGACACTATTTGATAATTGATTTTAGTGAAACTTATAACAGCATTATTAGTTCAATAATAGTTAATTAAATCAATACTAACATGTCATATTAACCTAGAAAATTAGTGTAATTCATAAAAAGTCTCAAATTGCATTTATTTGTGTATTTATAATATCAATTATTTTAGTATTTCATTATTTAGGTAATTACCGCATCACCATTGTGTCATAAATAACATCAATTATTTAAGGTCTAAAAATTATATATAAAATACCATTATGTAAGAAATATTCTTATCTTTCTAATTAATATTTATAGTCGAATTTATCTTATGTATAACCCTATAAAAAATGATTTAGTTATTAAACATTTATTTTAACTATTTTATCAAATCTTTAAATAAATTAACAATAAATTTCCTAATCTAATACATGTTGACCTAAATGGTAATATTTTATTCTTAAGGTTTTTTTTGACGAATTACACTTATCCAATAAAATTAGGATATGTGTTAGGGTAATAATAATATCATTTTACCCTTAATTACCCTATTTACTTTTAACTGTGGTAAATAAAAGTAAAAAGTTACCATTAACCATAAATTATTTTCATCTCATTGAACCACATTTTAGACCTTGATATTAACTTTTTCTCTCGGATTTTCGAAATTCCACTCACAAAAGTGGTAAAATTATGTTTTATGTGAATTTCCAAATTATCCTAGGAGGTGGGTACATGATGGTGAAAAGATCAATAAAATTTTAATATATCTAAAATTATTATACAATGACTCCAATTAATAACATTGAACTTATATAGGTATTATGTATTAATTTTTACCTAAAAAAATTTAAATAAAATAAATAACTATTTAAATAAAAAGTCGGTTTTTAAATAGTAACCCAGTGTTTTCACTATTCACCAAAAATTGAAAGTTTTCAGAAAAATACCAAAAATTTACCCTAGGCTAATTTCGATATACCGATTCCAAAAATAAAGTCCTTTTTGAAAGATAAAATTTATAAAATTTCAAAAAGTGGGTATTACTATTCATAGCGGCTAGTTTATATAATATTTTAATTACATATCATTGTTTACTAAAAATCGATATTGCGTACAACACACGCTATCGTGGAAGGTCGCGATTGCGTGTAAAGAAAGCGATGTCCGGGATGCGTGTAGTGTAAGATCCTTTTGGTGTATCGTATAACACATGAAATCAATGAAATTAAAAAGAATATTTTTCATAAAATCTCGGGGTGTTACACATGTAGAAATAAATAACTTGTTGTTGTATATTATGAAATATTAAGATATTATTTCAGGTAATTAAATAATTAAATGATTTTTAATTTAATTACAAAAATATATTCATAAAAACTTGTTTTGTTAAATTGGGTATTACAATTCAAAAGATTATTCTATTGGTAAAAGATTTATATATAATTTTTGTACTTATAGGAGATAAATGTCATATTCACCACTTGTTTCTCATATATAGTGTACATAATGTCAATGAATTTCCTTTATATTGATTCTCAATAAAATTATATTGATCTATATATTCATTTTAGGATCTCTCATTCATGGGTTTTAATGTTCAAAAGATAGCAAAGTGGTAAGGGGTCAATGCCACAGTATTCTTTCTTTGAGACATATGTTATGTTATGCATCTATCTTGTTAATGAGGTTTAAATAAAACCACTTTTATATTTAATTTCATAAACTAATTTATTTTAATGATATTATATGTTTAAAAAAAAATTATTTTAAAATTCGGCTTATTATTCAATGTTACCAATGTGGTATGGTTTTTATATTACAATATCATAGTTTAATAGTATTTATCACGATTATAGATGAAATTATTAAATCTTATGACTTATCTATAAATAAGATAATTTATTCTCTTATAATATGATTGTTTATGGATAATAAATATTTTAATCTTTTAGTTTAAACTCTTCATGTACACAAGAGAATTTTTTTATAGAATATCATTATTATGTATCTCTGGATAAAAACACATTTTCTCCCAAAATAATTTTTTAAATTTTTTTGGTAATTTTTATATAATTTAAAATTTGTTATTCAAGTAAAAATTTTATTTTACTCATGAAAATTTTTAAATGATTTTCAATTCTTACTTTATATGTATTGATTTGAAATTTAAATAAAATTGGTTACAATTTATTTTATGAATTTTTAGATCTATAAATTGATTTTCAAAGAAACGTTATTTTCCACAAGAACTGTTCCATGTGATCTTTACAAATAATTTTCCAAATAAAATTACATTCTTTGATGTGTATTCCGATTTTCTAGAGTTATGAACCAAAGATACCATTCCCATTCATTCTTTAAATGGTTTACGTTGATAATGGAATGATGTTTACAAAACCTATTTCTCATCAACATGTTATACCATGAAAATATTCTTATTAAACCCACATCTTTTTCAATAGGTTATTTTATGATGAAATATTAAACTGAATATGAAACCTATATCATATTAACAGGTTATGATATGATATAATTTTTATGAAACCCATTTTATTTCATGGTTTATGATATGATGAATATTTTATTATCTTGTGGCTCATATACATACGATTTTCCTCATATGATGGGTGGTATATTTTTCTCCCCCAAATGAATTAGGGAAATATTCATATCTAATGAGATAGAAAATACTAGAAATGGTTTTAAAGCTAGTTTGGTCGGGAACTGTGTCCACTTTGATGGTTTTGGGAGAGAACTATGACTACTATGATGTTTTGGGTTGTGAACCCATTAAATTATGATTTCCTTGTAAGTAATAATAAAATACTATGTAAATTATTTCATATTCTTATATGTATTAAAAAATATTATGTAATATGAAAATGTTTTAATATTATGGCTCATATAATTTGATTTCATTATGATTCATGTCTTATTAACTAATAATATTTATTCCATGACTCTATATTATAATCATTGATGTGCAGGGTAAGGTTTTTATATGTTATGATCATGTTATCATACCCTTACGTTTATTTTATACTTATGTGCCTCTTGTTTTAAAACACACTAAGTAACTGAGCTCGCAATTTCTTATGTTTTATTTACCCTAGTTAGGAAGAAATGTATTTCATATTATATATCTAACAATGGTTATAATTATAATGAACTTATTATGATATGACTTAGTTTACCTATGAAGCAGTTATTTTTGTTTCCATGTTTGCAAAGTTAATATACCTTTACGACCCTTAGGTGTGTGTTTGCGTAATGTAATAAATGTCCATAAAAAATAATATAATATTTATGAATGAGATGGATAGGTATATATAGTTAGTATCAATTAATAATGCTACTTAAATTAATATACTAGTATGAGTATATTTTATTGACATCCCCATGGATAATTATTAGGATATTTATAAGGATATCACTAAGGATAAGTTTATGGATGAGTCAATGTATTGTAAAATGTCTTAGAATTTTGGTAAATTATGGGGTGACTGGTGTCAATGATATTTCATCCCTTTTTTGATACTACAAGTTATGTATATTTGGAAAAAATGTACCTAGAGGTAATTAGAAAAGAAAATTGGGCTTTTAGATGTACTCAATCATTACCTAGTGCATGAAAATGGGCCTTGACGTACACCTGGGTTGACACTCCTTAGGGATATGATTTGTAAATTCACAAACACTTTAAAAACCATTATGAAGGATTTAAATAGATTATGACTATTAATAAACTAGTAAACACCTAAGGTTTCATATATTAAAAATAAGGGGTCCTGGTTTATATATTCTATAAGTGATTTTCATGATAGGAAATTTTGTGGTGATCATCCAAATGGGATTTTTACTCTAGTGAATGTTATTTTTATTATTCCTTATCACTTATCGTGAATTATAATTTAAAATATTCACATTAACCAGCACTCTGACTCCGAAAAAATGATAAGCATAGTGTTCTTTTAAGGTATCTATAATAGAGATGATAGATGAATGAATATTCAGTTTCCCACATGTCAATAAAATGGAAATAGGGTCTAAAGGAATGTCTTAGGGCGGTAAGAATATGTTTTATGGGTGGAAGATAAGGTCATAATGAATTTAACATTAATAGAAAAATGAAATGTTCAATTTATTAAATGGATAAAAAAATGGTATCCCTATGTAATCATCGACTGTTGAATGTTCTAAATGTTGAATGTATGCACATTATAAAATTTGATATCCTAAGAGGAATTATCATAATAGAATCTAAATGGTTGTACAACTAATAGTTATATTGAAGAGGATGAAGAGAATATAAATGAAATTGAATGTAAATAGGTTTTAAGTAATAAGATGATAAATCCTTGTAAATGTTTTGAGAACTAATTAGGATGATTAAATTGTTTATGAAATTTAAATTTCGTAAAAAAAATTGAATAATGAAATATATATGTATTGTTTAGTATATGTTTCTCATTAAGGATATGCAAGAATATTTTGAATAGTAATTATGACATAGAAAAGTGATTTAATTTGAAGATAATATTTTTTGGAAATCATATGATTAATGTAAGATAATCCTTAAAATGTTTCTAAGGGTAATAAAATGGTGGTTAGTTTGGATAAATAGGTCATTAATATGGATAATGTAAATCAGATAGCATAGTTGACATCATAAATGATAAATAATTCAGTGAAAAAGTGGATTATGTTATCACTGATAGAGTTTACTATATTATTTGATCGTTGGAATATGTTCAATAATATCTAGTATTATTCAAGAAAATAAGAATAATTCATGTTATAATAGAGGTTTCATGATAATTATAACTTTACTAAACATCTGGATAATAGATAACCAAGGTATTTATATATTTTGAATTTGACCACTAAGATCTTATTTTTAATATTTTGAGGATTAATTTTAATTTTATTTTTTCAAATTTGGTGTCAATTTTTAATTTTATTAATTTTTTATGCGTTATAAGGTTAACAATTTATGGAATGGTTTGATTTTAATCTTTGATCATGTTTCATAGATAAATGTATTACTTCTATGTATGAAGATTTATCCATATTGGATAACATGTGTGAGTGAGTTTTTAGCTATATATAGAAGGAATATCTTATGATACTTTTATGGTTTTTATTTAGTGTTTAATACATTACAAAAATAAACTTTTATAATAAGAGATGTTATTGAAATTGATCAAGGCTTAACAAAATGATGAAATAAAACCTCAAAAATAACAAGATTTCAAGTAAGTACATTTTCAACTATTATTAGTCAAATAGAAAAGTAATTCACAAAAACTAGGAAAAAGATCATGAAATAAAATATTTTCTTTCTATAATCATTTTTATGATATAAATTACTATTTTAGACATCTTTGGTTTATAGATTTAGGGTTTCTGAACTTCACTAACCATGTACTCTATCAATATCCATCAGTATTTGGGTGTGAATTATATTAAAAAAAATAATAATTTAAATTTAAAACTATGTTTAATTTAAAATATTTATAAAGTTAAATTAAATTTTAAATTTATTTTTAAATTAAAATTATTACTATTATATATATATTAATTAAATTTAGTTGTTTGGAATAATTTTCATGTTGAATTATGATAAAAACATTATAGTCTTTTGAATATTTTGTCTTTGAAAAAATGATTTCTCATCATGTCAATGAGATAAATTTTCAATTAATGTTTTCCCATTCTTTAAATTCAATTTGGAAAAATTGATTTAATATTTTTAATCAGAATAATTTATATTTAACCATATGGTAAAATTACTTTATGACCAAATTTAATAGTGAAAATTTAAAAAATATTACCATAGTTAAGGTAAAATGGGTTTACTGGGGGTTAAGATTAAAATATAACTGATAAAATTCAATACAATCTTGTATAAAATCATTAAAATTTCCATATTAAGAAACTATAATATTTAATTCTAGATAATAATCTATTTGTGAGACTTTTTTCATGAGGAAAATGTGGGTACACCATTTAGTTTTCAAAAAATTACACATGTGCCGCTCACCTCACATAAAAAGGCCACCCTATATCCTCTCATTTTCACATAATAAAATCCTTTTAGCTGGGAAAATACCTATCATAATCTATTACCTTTTTCCTTAATCGTATAATATAATTCATATTTTTGTAAAATATCCATCCTTGGATGACTTTTGGTGAAAACCTAATGAGGTTACCTGTGGAAGTGGGGACGCTCATTAATGGGAAATTTTATTTTATTTGTTCCTCCACCTCCTATAATTATAATTAAATCATGATTATATTGTAAAATATCAACATTACATTTAATTATATGTTTTTATATTTATTTAATTACTTAAAACCATTTCCACTTCCTTCAAAAGGCTTAAAAATCATCATTTGTGTGTACGATGGACTACCGCCTCACGAATTGATGTCATTAGTTTTTCCATTACCTCCTATAATTTAGTAATTATGATGAATATAATATATATATATGATATTTAAAACATAATTATACCTATGGATTAATTTTATTATATATATCTTTTAATTTTTCATTTCATAGTAGGCATAATATCATCGCTCGTGTGTATAATGAACTACAACCTTGCAAAGAAATGTAATTCATTAACACTTTACATTGAAGATAATATGGATAATGTTAATGAATATAGGTGGTATAAAAGAAATAATTGTTATATTAATTAAATATTTATCATTATGAAAATATAATATATTATTTTATTTCGGAACTTTTAACTAATTGAATGATTATAACGTCATTCGTGTATGTGTGGACTACTGGATTCATGAAGCGATGTTACTGTCTCATTCCTGCACTAAAACACTTGTATGATAAATAAAAGTTTATTTAAAGGAATAATATGTAATTTTTTATTATGATAATTATATAAAGGTGAAATATTACATAACCTTTTTCCATAATGATCATTGTAAATGGAAATGTAACTCAAGTGTACGTACAACCAACCATCCCCAAGACAATAAAAAGCTTCATTTCTATGAACACACTTTCATTAATGGTATTAAAAGTAAAATTGATGATTAAATATTATAATTATTTCATTTTTATTATTCCGTATATGATGCAGAAATGGTAAATGTTATATTTGAATAAATAAAAAACCAATACATATACGAAAAAACGTTTATTTACCAAAATGCAATTAACAGGTAATTGTTAATAAACGTGTAATTAATGGTCAAAATTAAATTATATATATAATTATATACATAATTAAATTTCTATAATATATGTATAATAATCTTATATTAATTATATTGGATATTCAATTGTATACAAAAGAAGTAGAGAATTAATTTAATATATTTTTGTTCAATATTTTATTTCTAGGAGACATATAAGAATTCACCACTCTCTATTTTATGGTGTATATACTACACCAATTAAAAGTTAGATCATTATTATCATACTTTTCATGATATTCAATTTTAAATTTAATGTTATTCTTTAATGTTTTGTACCATTGAAACGATTTATAAAGTGGTAAGGGATTTCCATATCACTTTTTTCCTTAATGAGATACATGTCATATTCACAACATGTTTATTATATGTGGTGTATATAATTTAATGTAGTTTTTTTACTTTACCACCATTAAAATTATTTGGATTTTAATATCTATTATAAGATATATCTTTCATTGGTTTATTGTTCAAAATATACCCAAGTGGTTTGATATCTTTTTCACAATTTTCCTTCATTGAGACATATGTTATGTTATGAATCTATCTTATTTATAAGGAGTATATAAATACCCATTGATATATAATTTAAAAAATTTATTTATTCTCATGATATATTAAATTTCATTTAATTTTATACTTTTATGGGTCTGACAATTCGATGTTATCAAAGTGGTAGGGCTTTTATGTTACAATGTCATCTTTTATTAAGATTTCTCATGATTCTACTTCTAGAGGAGAAATCTTATGAATTACCAATAAATAAACTCATTTTAATTATTATAAATTGGTTTATTTTTTATAATACATGTTTTATATTCATTTCCCACCCTTCTTGTACAAAAGAGCTAATATTTTTTTAAGAAACGTTTTCTTTATTTCACTCTTTGTTTGAGAACCATTTTCTTACAAAGCCATGTTTTCTAAAAGTGTCCTATTTTTTTTTTTATTCTAATATTATTTTTCCCTAGTGAAGTTTTTTTTACTTAATAAGTGATTTAAATATTTTTAAAAAATTATTTTTAATCATTCATTCTTATTTTTTAGGAAAATGATTTCCAATGTCTTTTATGAATTCATAGGATTAAAAAGGTATTTCAAAAAAAAAATTAATTCCCTCATTAAAAATTCGTTGTGATATTTGAAAATAATTTTACCTCTATGATAAGATCATTTTATGTAACTTATGATTTTCTAGGGATTTTAACTAAGTACATCATTATTATTATTTCTCTTAATGGTTTATTGTTATGATTCCATGATATTTATGAAACTCATTTCTCTTCCATGGGTTATATAATGAAAAAAGTATTATGAACCCTACTTATTTTTCCTTTTGATATGATATGATGAGTTGTTTAAATTATTATGTATCCTATTAATTTTATTCATGTTATGATAGGATGAAATGGTAATGAAACTCATTACATTTCATGTGTTATGATATGATTATTGTTTTATGATCTTGTAGAAAAAATATGTATGATTTTTATTATGTGATTGGTGGAACCTATATCTCCATCTAGTGAATTATTTAATGATTTATATTTCATTATATATAGTAGGATAGAATAGGGAGTGAACCCAGTTCTGTAAGGGATGTTGTTCGTTATGATGTACATTGGAGTGAACCATTACAACAATGATGGTTTGGTGAGTGAAATCATTCCATTATGATAGTATTAGCAGTGATCCTTGACAATGATGAAATTTATTTTATATTATTATGTGTATGAAATAATATTATGTATTACGAAAATGGTATTCTATCATTGATCATGTTTTTTTTTGTAACGTTCCGGTTACAGAAGCCAGCCAGAGGCACCCCGTACCTGGTTGGTCACATGGCCTCAAGCGCATTTCTCCAAATGGTTGAGGCTGCCGACTAGCAGCGGGGGCCTTTCGTGTGATAGTGGGGAAACTATTCCCTAATTGGAAGAGTACACAGTAGAAGTAAATAAACATGAAATTATGGAAAGATTAAATAACATACAATAATAAACAACAGAAGAATAAATCAACAAACAACTAGAGCACATATAAATATAAGAAATGAAGCATGGTACATATCTTGGAAAACAGCCAAACAATTCACAATGATGGAAATACAATAGTACCAAAAAAAGTACAAAATGAAAGTGAACAGCTCCTCACCATCACAAACCGAAGCTTGGTCCAATGCTCTCTTGATCCAAAGAAATCATGTACTAGAAGTCTAAGGGTGCTTTCCCTTGTCTATACCTAAAACAACATAGTTAGTTTGGGCCCAAAAGCATGACCCAAATAGGGTGTGAGACTAAATCCCAGTAGGAAAACACCCGATGATCTGTGCCTAATGGTCAGTGAGTATATGGTAGGTAATAGTACAATAAATAGTAAACAGTAGCAACAAATAGCATGCAGTAATCAGTAAGCAGTATACAAGATGATACACAATAGCAATCAATCAAAAAAACAACAACAACAGTAGTGAACCAATCAGCTACCTACAATAGGAGACACTCTAGGAAGTACTCACAACCATCCCCTCTAGTCCTATACAAGAAGTACCACAACCCTCTAGGAAGTACACTTAGCCTAACCCCCATGGTTTGGTCATACAAATTTATAAAACCCTATGGGGAAGCTTACTCAGTCAATTCCCCTTATAGTATAGGGTAGTCAGGGACTCTCTAAGGAATATCACGCGGTCTAACTCTCTTATCCCCAAGGTCTAGAGACTCTCCGAGGAAGCTATCTCAGTCAATTCCTCATATTTCTTCAGGTATACCACAAACTCTCTGAGGAATCTCACTCAGTCAATTTCTCCTCTAGCCTGGATGGTTTCAAAGAAATTCAAACATGGTAAAGATTCTCTAAGGAAGCTCACTCGGTCTAACCTCCTGTAGTCTATAATATTCAAGACTCTCTAGGATCTCACTCAGTCCATACTCTGTAGTCTATAATGTCCAAGACTCTTTGAGAAAGCTCACTCAGTCTACCCACCTGTAGTCTATAATATCCAAGACTCTCTAGGAAGCTCACTCGGTCTACCCCTTATAGTCTTTGGCACCGGGTTCTCACGACCCCATGCCAGTCAGTTCATAATAATGCTATAAGTCCAATGTACACCTATAGAGATATTTGGCTAACCAAAGTACACCTATAGAGCTACTTGGAAATCTTGTCTACAACAAACAATCATGTTATCAACATTAATCCATCCTACGGTCACTAGGCATATAAACATGCATAACGGCCAAAGGCTAACAAAGACCCAAAGGTTTTAAACAGAAAAAATCATGGGAAAAACATCCAGGCACAACAATTTTCCTCAAACATGATCAAATAACCTCTACATAAGAATTCAATCGTGGCAGGAAGACGACAAGGTCAAAACGGAAAACACGCACTACCCCGTTCACGGGTATTGATGGAATTTTCATATAAAACTCAAAGACATTGAATGGTAAGGAACAGAACACCTACCTCGATCCTATTATATTTATATACATGAACCACGAGTCTTGATTCTCCATAGAATGACATAGATCTTTGAAAACGCACAAAATTTTCAACCCACGATAACATGAGAAAGAAGAGGAATTGGAAGAAAAAGCTCTAGGGGAAGGAAGGACTCACCGCTGCAGTTCCAACGCAATTCACGACAATCGATTCGGATAATGGACTGAGGCTCAGGGGATCAAAGAATATATATAGTTGTACGACATCTTTCAGTTTAACGAGACCTAGAACAAGACGATTCTAGGGGCTAGATGCGACCCCAGTCTGTTTAATGAAAAAATGAAAATACACAGAGTGTACCTCAGAGGTACACGGAGAGTATTAAGTTTTTCTGTACTCCGCTTTAAGTAGCCTCCACATCACCCCTACACACCGGGTGTGTGGCCGAGACACAGCCATCACACGGCCTCGAGCAGTAATGAAGTACACGGCATGTACTTATAAAGTACACGACGTGTACTTCAAAAATTTCCATAGATTCCTCTTTTCTAAAAAACTCCAGAAAAAGGAAGGAAATATCTGAAAATTATGATCTGGGTTCAAAAAAACACCCCCCCCCCCTTAAACAAATTCTACCCCGAATTTCCCTAGCGAGGCGTAGAAGAAGAAACCCCAAATAGCTCTGGCCACTACGATCGTACCCCGGCCTCCCTCTCCCATGTCTCGTCCTGTATTCGCCTGTGCTGCCATAGCACCTGTACCAGAGGAACAGACTGGCCTCAGAGAACCTTTGTTCTACGATCGAAAATCCGGAGAGGATTATCCTCAAATGAAGAATCCGTTTCAAGATCAACCTCCTCAAGTTGAAATAAATGAGATGGGCCAGAAACGTAATGTGGGAGCTGAGAAACATGGAAGAAGTCATGAATAGCCTGGAACCTCTAAGGTAACTAAAACTGATAGGCATCCAGACCAACACTCTCAAACACCTCAAACAGCCCGATGTACCATGGTGAAAGATTACCTTGTCTTTGAATCCTCGTGTTTCCCACCCTCGGTGCGACATGCAAGAAAACCTGATCCCTGACCTCGAACTCCAGAGGTCGTCTCCACTAATCAGCATAAGACTTCTACCGAGACTGTGTTGTATCCATCCTCTTCCAAACCATCAATCTGCTCTAAGGTCTCATGAACAATACAAGGTCCCAGCAAAGATGCCTCTCTTGCCTCCAGCCAGCATCAGGGTGATCGGCATGGCCTACCGTACAAAGCCTCATAAGGTTCCATCTGAATAGTCGCCTGAAAAGTTTTGTTATAGTCAAAATCCACAAGAGGTATATGCTTCTCCCAAGAACTTCCAATGTCTAGAATTCACTCTCAGAGCATATCCTCAAGCACCCGAGTCATACGCTCGGACTGGCCATCAGTCTGGGGATGGTATGCTGTACTCCAAAGTACATGTGTACGCAATGTCTTATGAAGTCCCTGCCAGAACCAAGAAGTAAAGCGCACATCCCTGGCTGAAATAATAGAGTGTGGAACTCTATGAAGACGTAAAATCTCTCGAATGTACAACCGGCCCAACTCATCCACATTGAAGGTCTCCTTAATTTTTAAGAGGTGAGAATCCTTTATAAGCCTATCGAGGACAACCCAAACAACATCACTCCCTTGGGGTGACCTCGGTAACCCGGTCATGAAGTCCACTGCGACATCGTTCCACTTCAACTCGGGAATGGGTAACTGCTGTAAAATCCCTGACAGTCGCTGATGCTCTTCTTTCACCTATAGACAAGTAGAATATCTCATGACGAAACCTGCAACATCTCTCTTTATACCTGTCCACCAGTACTGGTGGTGTAGATCACGATACATCTTGGTGACGCCAGGATGAATTGCTGAAACTGAGGAATGAAAAAACCGCATCAGCTCCTCATGTGTGTCTACTGGCACCCACACGCATCCCGGGAAATGAAAGATCTCATCCTCACCAACTCTCCATCCAGGAAGAGGGTCCTCTCCTGACACACACCCCCGACGGATTAAGCCTTCTGAGTCTGATAGATGCCTCATCCGCACCTGATCAAGAATAGAAGAGGTAACAACCATAGAAGAAAGAAAAGTATATCCCTGTCTGTTGTGCACCTCCAAGTGAACCTCAGAGAACAGATCCATAAGATTCCACTCATTAATGGCCTCCTGAACTTCCTGAATCTGAGTTCTCCTGCTCAACTCATCATCCACTGAGTTTCCCTTTCCAGACGTATAGGCGAGCTCGAAGCCGAATGACTAATGATACTCGACCCACCTGTGCTGTCTCAGATTCAGATCACGCTGAGTGAAGATATACTTGAGACTCTTGTGGTTGGTGAAAACCACAATGTGCTCTCCCAGAAGGTAGTGTCTCCAACAGCGTAAGGCGTGAACAACAACTGTCAACTCCAAATCTTCCATTGAGTAGTTCCTCTCGTGTGGCCTCAACTGCCGAGACTCATAACCAACGACCCTATCTCCCTACATAATCACAACTCATATACCGATACATTAAGAATCACAGTAAAAATTATATCCCCTTCTCGGCTGTGGAAAGACTAGTATCAGTGCTGACGTCAACTTCCCCTTCATCTCTTGAAAGGCTGACTCACAAGAATTAAACCATAAAAACATCACGCCCTTCTTGGTCAGAAAATTCAGTGGTGCTGCTAGGCGTGAAAAGTTCTATATGAAATGCCTATAGTATCCAGCCATCCCTAGAAAACTATTCACCTCAAAGACGTTCTTCATCTACTCCCATGAAACCACATCTCTCAATTTCTCTGGGTCTACTGAAAATCTTGTCTCTGAGATAACATGACCCAAGAAGTGAATATGATCCATCCAAAAGTGTCATTTTGAGATCTTAGCATATAACTGATGCTCTCTCAGTGTACTCGGAACAATCTCAAGATGTGTGGCATGGTCGTGTTGATTGTGAGAGTGAACTAAGATGTCTTCCATGAAAACAACCACAAAAGAATCTAATTAGGGATGAAACACTCAGTTCATTATTTCTATGAATACTGATGCGCATTCGTGAGACCAAATGGCATGACTATAAACTCATATAGAACATACCAACTCTTGAAGACTGTAAGAGGTATATTTGACTGTCCAACGTGCAACTAATGATAACTGGATGTCAAGTAGATCTTCGAGAACACCCGAGATCCTCGAAGCTGATCAAAGAGGGCATCAATACTCGGCAAGGGATATAGGTTCTTGACCGCCAACTGGTTCAGCTTCCGATAATCCACACAAGGCCGAAGGGTTCCATCTGCGTTTGTTTTTCATACAGGATAGGAGAACCCTAAGGAGAAGTACCGAGTCAAGTGAAACCCTTTTCATGCAACTCCTCCAACTATTTCATGAGCTCCTGGAACTCAGGTGTATCCATCCTATAAGGAGGAATGGGCAACTGTGCCGCTCCTAGCACGAGCTCAATTGATAATTATACCTCACGCTCCAGAGGAAAACCTAAAATGTCTTCTGGAAAGACATCCCTGAAACGATCAACCACTGGGGGAAAGTCTAACTATGAAGTCCTCTGTTCATCCATATAATGACGATCAAACTGGGCTATAACTCCTCCTAGACCATGATGCTCTGGTCCAGCTCTACCCGCAATGACATCCCACATGCTTCTATGAAGAAAAGCCTCGTCTTCTGGTGATACGATACTCACCCTGCGGAAATAGTAATTAACGACTGTCTAGAAGGGAACCAACCAGTCCATCCTGACAATGACATCATAGCCTGTCATCTCTAGGACATAGAGATCCCATAATAAGTGACACCCTGCAACCTCAAGGGGGAACTCTCTGCACTGATGTACGCCAGATGTCCTCGTTCCCAATGGCGTGTCAAGATTCAACAAGTCTACAGACAAAAAGATACAAAGCTCAAGCTCTCCATAACAATAATAATGTTAAAGCTATGAGAAGAACCAATATTGAAAAGAGATGATGATAAGACTGAGTATTCTATGATCATACCTCAAACTAAAGAAGGGTCGAGATTCTATTAATGATAGGTCTGCTCTATGGAAAAAGACTGGCCTACACCACGACCATGCGCCCCTGGCTGACCACTCTAAGCTGATCCACTCTACTGTTGCTAGTAACCTGGTGACTGACCACCATGGCTACGACCTCAAACTCGGCCCGAAGGGCAGGAATAAATCAAGTTCCCAGATAGGTGAGAAACTAGCGAAGCATCTCATGAACGCGGGGTCATAAAAGAACCCTTACCACCAGCTGAAGGTGAGAAGATCTGACAAAAGCGCTGAAGATGGCCCATCTTGCTGCAAGATCATCACTCCATTGGGTCTCCATGAAACTGTGTCCTAGAATTCCCACTCCTACCACACTGATATCATAAAACATGGCTTAACGAAGATGCATCCCTCCTACTCTGATCTCCTCTAGAAGACTCTTTGATGCGCTTCCTCCTATCAGTAGGAGGAACACCAACTCTGGAAGTCAAGCCGCCCTGGCTCAGTGCTCCAGAATCTCTTAGATTGTGCTCAATGATCAAAAACTAGTTGAAGATAGAGGATATTGAAGTCAAATGGATGATATTCAACTAGGAACGAATCTCCTACCTAAGACCATCCTCAAACATCCTAGAAAGTAACAACTCATCACCTACTGGAACCGGCATGAAACGCTACAGCTCAGTAAAACGAGGCGAGTACTCCATGACAAATATAGTACCCTACTGTAGACTCATAAACTCCTGGGTTCGATCGGCCCTCATGGTCTCCAGTTAGAAGTATTCAAAGAAGATGCGCGGAAACTCGTTTGAAGACATACCCTTCTGGCGCCCTGACTGTGAGATCACCTCCCACCACCTCTTGGCGGTGTCTCGGAGCATATAGGTGGAAAGCATTACCCACTTCTCTGGAGGTATCTCCAGATTCTCAAAGATGGTCAGTGTGGCCTCTAACCATGACTTTGTGGCCTGGGTTCCTCCAGCCCCTGAGAATGTAGGAGGATGATGTTGCTGGAAGACCCGCGTCAACTCAGCCATTGACGGGGCAGTTGGCGGCCCTCCCTGAAAAGTCTACATCATCCTTAGGAAGTCCTCCCCGAACTGCGCATCAGCACCTATGATGGGAATAACTGCTGGTGCCAAGGCTGGCACAACAGGAGGATCTACAAGAGGTCCCTGATCGGCTATATCTGTTGTCTGATCACTGTCTAGAAACTGATTTACAACCAGAGGATGTCTCGGATTCATTGCTCTGAAAGATCAAAACCACACCATTGATCAGGATTATCAAAGATTGAGAAGACATGAGTACCAAATGGGAACAAGAGAAATAAAAACTCAAGTTTTACAAAACACGACTACACGACATGTATAAAAACTACATGGCATGTATAAAAACAACACGGCGTGTCCTCTTAAGACATTCACATGGGCGTGTACTCCAGCCACCACTGGTTGTGTAACACCCAAAACTACACGACGTGTTGTCCCCACATACGGTGTGTAATTGAACTCAATTCCCCTGCCCGAGTCTCCTTACACGGCTAACCCACACGGTCCATCTTAACCCTAGACTACATGACGTGTTCCTTGGGGACACGGTGTGTACTACACATGGTTTCGGCGACCCATGTTTTTAGTTACACGGACTTCTACACGGATAAACCTTACACAGCTTGTTCCGAACAAACACGGCCTATATAGGAGAAGATAACACCGACCTGCGTTGTTCATGACATGGCCGGGTACCTAGAAGAAGACTACCCATCGTGTTCTACCAAACACGACATGTTCTACTTGAGATTCCCCGACCCATGTTGTTAGTGACACGGCCGGGTACACTGCTCTATAATACACGATGTGCACCTACCGTACACGGCGTGTTCTTAATGATATTTCTACAACACCGTGTTCCTTCTCACACAGTCAGTGACACGGTCAGAAATTATGCTGCGTATAATCATAAAGTACACACCGTGTATTTTGGGATCTTCCGGGACGTTGCTCAGAAACTACACCGAAGCCCAGAAAACACAGAAAACAAGGCATTAATGTGCCAAATTTTGATCCGTGTGGGCCCATACTCCCCGCGAATCAAAGAATGGCATCCAACACAGTCATATATAAGGAAAACCAGGTCAACGATTCACCAATTTCTGATTCAGGAGGGCCCATAACACCTCAAGAACCAGAATTTGGCGTTCATTTAAGCAAAGAACAAAACAAATAGTACTCTATCAGACATCAGGGATTCTATTAAATTATATTTCACAACAGAATTCATTATCTACATAAAGACTATCACAAAAACATGCAATCACTAACGCACCCTAGATGGCATGGAAAGAATTCATGTCATGTGATTTATAACAAGTTCTTATATGATGAATGAGATGGTATACCCTCATCTCATTGGGTTGCGATAGAAATAGAACTTTAGTAGCAACCAAAATAACAACACAAGTCATGTGAATCACTCTTGGTGAAATCATATCAACTAAAAAAATCTCAAAACTGGAAAACTTCAATAAACGAGGTAGTCTAGATTTTCCCTGTACAAAGGTTAGCTACTCCCTGGCACAGCTTATTACAAAGTACCGAATCTGTCCTATACCTGGATAAAGGATCCAAATAGTAAATCAAGAGACAATAGTTCCTTTGATACCACTTTGTAACGTCCTGGTTCCGGAAGCCACCCAGAGGGGCCCTGTACCCAGTTGGTCATATGGCCTCAACCGCATTTCCCCAAATGCATGTGCTGCCGACTAACAGCGAGGGCCTTGGGTGTGATAGTGGGGAAATAATGACCTCATTGGCAGAGTACACAACGGAAGTAAATAAAATGTAGTAATGGAAGCAGTAAGTAACCAATAATAAAAAACAGTGGAAGACTAAATCAACAAAAAACTGGAGCACATATGCATATATGAAATAATTCATGATACATATCTAGGAAAATATCCATACAAGTCACAATTCTGGAAATACAATAGTACCAAAACAAGTACAAAAGAAAAGTAAACAGATCCTTAGCATCGCAAGACAAATCTTGGTCCCAAGATCTCCTACTCCAAAGCAATTAAGTACCAGAAGTTGTAGGGTGATTTCCTTTGTCTATACCTACAACAACGTAGTCTGTTTGGGCCCAAAAGCATAACCCAAACAAGGTGTGAGACTAAATCCTAGTAGGAAACCACCCGAAGATCTATGCCTAAAGGTCAGTGAGTATATGGCAGTTAATAGTAAAATAAGTAGTAAACAGTAGTAGCTAATAGCAAGCAGTAATCAGTAAGCAGTAAACAGGATGATATACAACAATAATCAATCCACAAAACAACAACATCAGTGAATAAATAAGCTAACTACAATAGAAAACCCTATGGGATGTACTCGCCGCCATCCCCTCTAGTTCTATCCACCAAGTACCACAAACCTCAAGGAAGTACACTCAGTCAAACCCCTCTGGTTTGGTCATATGAATTTATAAGACTCTCAGGAGAAGCTCACTCGATCAATTCCCCTTATCGTCTAGGGTAGTCAGGGACTCTCTAAAGAATATCACGCAGTCCAACCCTCTTAGCCCCAAGGTCTAGAGACTCTCTAAGAAAGCTATCTCGTTCAATTCCTCCTATAGCCTCAGGTATACCACAGAATCTCTGAGGAAGCTCACTCAGTCAATTACTCCTCTAGCGTGGAAGGTTTCAAAGAAATTCAAACAAGGTAAAGACTCTCTGAGGAAGCTCACTCTTTCTACCCTCATGTAGTCTATAATATCCAAGACTCTCTGGGATCTCACTCGATCCATCCCCAGTAGTCTATAATTTCCAAGACTCTCTATGGAAGCTCACTAGGTCAAACCTCATGTAGTCTATAATATCCAAAACTCTCTGGGAAGCTCACTCGGTCTACCCCTTATAGTCTTTAGCACCAGGTTCTCATGGTCTCATTCCATTCAGTGCATAATACTGCTATAAGGCCAAAGTACACCTATAGAGCTACTTGGCTTACCAAAGTACACTAATAGAGCTACATGTCAATCCAGTCTATATCAAACAATCATGTTATCAACATTACTCCATCCTACGGTCACTAGGCATGGAAACAGGCATAACGACCAAAGGCTATCAAAGACCCAAAGGTTACAAATAGAACAAAGCATGGGAAAAAAATCCAGGCACAACAATTGTCTTAAAAAATGGTCAAATTACCTCTACAAAAGCATGCAATAAAGGTTGGAAGACACCAAGGTCAAGACGGTAAACACGTAATACCCCGTTCAAAGGTATTGGTGGAATTTGCACATAAAACACAAAGAAATTGAAAGGTAAGGCACAAACCACCTTCCTAGATCCTAGGAGATTGATATACTTGAACCACAAGGCTTGATTCTCCTTAGAACAAAGTAGATCTATGAAAACACACAAAATGTTCAAGCCATGATAACTTGATAAAGAAGAGTAATTGGAAAACACGGCTCTAGGAGAAGGAAGGACTCACTACTTCAGTTCCAACGTAATCGATGATGATTGATTAGGATAATGGACAGAGGCTCGGGGGCCCAGAGAAGATCTGTGGTCGTACGGTGTCTCTCGGCCGAATGAGACCTAGAAGAAGACGATTCTAGGGGTTATACGCGACCGCCACCCATTTAATGAAAAAAATAAAAAACACGGCGTGTACTTCAGAGGTACACAAAGTGTACTCAGTTTTTCTGTAGTCTGCTTTAAGCGGCCCCCACATCACCCCTACACACCATGTGTGTGGCCTGTACATGGCCAGCACACAACCTCAAGCGGTAAATAAGTACACGGCGTGTACTTAAAAAATTTATATAAATTCATATTTTCTCAAAAGCTCCATAAAATGGAAAGACATACCTGAAAATGAAGATCCATGTTCTTACATTTATTTACTTATTGATCTCTTTTTATGAACTTCCAATCTTTATGCCATGACTCTAAATGCTAATCATTGATATAAAGGGTATAGTTTTCATATGTTATGTGCATTTATCATACCCTTATGTTCATGTTATGCTTATATATCTCACTTATTTACCATTAATTAGCATACTAGATCACATATTCTAAATTTTACTTTCATCGGGGTATGAAGAGAGGTATTATGTATTATATTTCTAATAAAGGTGATTATTATAAATAACATAGTGGGAGATGATTTAGATTACCTACAAACCAGTTGTTTTTCATTCCATGTTTCCAATGGAACTCTACCATTATGATACTCATGCATGTGTCTATGTAATGTAATATATATTCATTAAAAATGATGTAATATTTATGCATGAAAATCCTTGGTTTATGTATTAATAATATTATCCTTGAAAAGAGATAAAGGGATGTGAACAAGTCATCAGTAATAACACAAAATTGGTTAAAAAAATAGGATAACATAGGCGGGAAGTGAATATTTGGACATGGAAGAAAATAATATTGTTCGAATAATGATGTAGAGTGATAGAGATCATTGACCACAAGAATGCGATTGATCATGTGAAAATAAACAACCAAAATTCCATAAACCAAAGTGGTGTGCAAAAGGTCATTTATATCCCCAAAAATGACGGTAAAAGGAAAATAATTTATTTCTAAATCTTTTTCCAAAATTTAAGTAAATTTAAATAAAATATATAATTAGTTAATTTAATTAATTTTCATAAGAACAACCTCATTCTATAGTTTTTCTTTAAATAATTACCATGTCATCTCTTTCTTTATGAATATAATATGGGATTTTTTATACATGAATCACTAATGGATCAAAATATATATAGAAAAATTACAATTAATTACTTATTTCTCATGTTATTATAAAAATAATTGTTAGAACAATTTATCTAATAAAATAAAATGTTCATCTTTAACTATTCCATAAATAGATGACCATAAGGCTCATCCATGTCCAAAAAATTGATAATTTTTTTTTGATTGAAGGTCAATAAATCTTCAATAAAATAAATTTAAAATTAATCCCACAAATATAAGTAAATACATATTAATGGTCACATACCAAATATGTGAATACCAGGATCGTATATTCTCCAAATGGATGGAAATAACTAGAAATAACAAAAACCCTAAATGAAAAAAATTATGCTTCCTTATTCATTAAATAAAATAACATATTATTAAATATATAACATAAATATAAAAATATTGTAAACTGCATCATTGATAACATATACCACTTTTTCAACAAATCATTATTCAGTTATAGAAACATTAATACTATCATGTTTTGTTTTCCATACAAATCATCTTCTTATCCAAACAAAACACCATTTTAAACACATCAAGAAAAAATTAAGTGTTATATTCCCTTAATAATGTGTTTTCCATAAAATATGAACTTTACATTGAATATAATTTCTAGCTCATCAATATCATTCAAAGTATTCTAACAAATCCTAAATGAAAATTTTATATTGAATAATACAAACATATTTCATGATTCATATAAAAAAATTCTTGAATTCCCATAATCGAACACTTAAATAATTTAACATAATTATTTATACTTTAATTAGGATTAATTTTCTCATTCCTGAATACCTCTTTCCTACTATATTTCATTTTTATTCTCCTCATCCTCAATAGTTAAACCATTACTCATACCACCATACTGATTCTCAACATGATCTTTCCCCCTAGGAAAATGATTTTTATAATACCCAATCATTCCATATTTATAATATTTTAACATTGATGGTGGATTATGGGAACTATTATTCTCATCCACTATGTTAATTGAACTTTCCATTTTTTTTGAATCACATACTCAGTTACATCCTACACCACATATAAAATAATTTCATATTCCCTTGAGACATTCCATATAGTGATTCCTCTTACATTATCTACATATAAAAAACTAATTTTTTTTCCTCTATGGTCTCCACCACCTAAACTCTTAATAAACCCTGTGACTCTTTCATTAGTAATTCTATGAGTTGGTTAAGATATACATTGTTAATAATATATCATTATAAATTATTAGAAATAATCACAATATAATTCACTCTATTAATCATCCTTTTTTCCCATCATCTAATTTTATATTTCATTCAATGTTAATATTCTTTTTTTGGATCCTTCGATTGACTAAAACCAAAAAACAAAATCAAAGTAACACTATTCATAGTGGGAAACCACATAACTGTTAAAAATACATTATAGGGTTTCTAAATCATGAAACCTTATTTAAAATCTTTGAATCCTTAGTCTTATGATAGGATATTCATGGTCATTATTACAATCATTCATGATAGTTAATATATAAGTTGTCAAGTTCCAATAGATATACCACAAGAGTTTCAAACAAGGTGTGAACCATGGACTATTTTCATTCACTAGATAATGACCGATTCTATATTAATAAATCACTTTTTGAATTTATTATCCCTAGGTACCACCATTCCAGAGCCACAACCATATACAGTATCTTGAAATGGATGTAATTGTTTGAAAATAGTTTCTCTATTCCTTACCAAAATTCCAGGACATATTCATTTTCATGTACTAATCCTTAGATATATCCTTACACGTATACCTAAACACATATTGTTAGATATATCTGGGGATCTCAATAGTTTTTTATCATCCTAGTTTCTAATGGTTAACTAAATCTTACTATGATAAAAAATGGTAATGACATAAACACCTCATCCAAAAATAGTATATCTTAATAGAAGTATATTTATTACCTAATTTAATTATCCATGATAGATCAATTTTTTTATTCCACTGTAAACAAAAAGCGTGTGAAAAATGATCTATAAGTGAATTAAATCATATCCCACTTTGTTCATCATAACAAGAACCCTAATTAGACAAGTCACTTATAATACATGTCATCATAACCTCACGAAAGGGAATTTTAGAATGTGTGAGCTTAGATTATCTATAAGGGTAAATGAGGGAGTTATCGACATAACATGAGATTAAGGGTATGATAACATGAGAATAAATTTTGAAAACTATATCCTGCATATCATAGATCATAAAAATGAGTAATAAAATACTTATTGGAAGATCTTAATATAATAATCATATTGGAATCAAATAATATGAACCATGATAATGTGACATTAGAAAAAGTAATGGATTTTTGGAAAACAAATAAGCATAAAAAACCATTTCCCTAGTAGTTCAAGGATAATTGACAATACTATCACTACAGAATTTATTAAATCTAAAAATCATCATAGTATTCGAGGTTTACTCCCATGACAATCATAGTTAATAGAGTCCCTTACTGAACTGGGTACACTCCCCATTTATGTACTTTTTATATAATGATAATTCAATCATTACCCAATGCATTGGAGGGAGATATAGTTCCCACCATGCTTAGTTATCACTTAACCACCATCTTTAGTTATAACATAACAACCATCCATGGTTATAATATAAGCACCATGGTACAATGAATATCATACATGTGTGTGCTGTGAGATCATAAAACATTCATAATTTTAGAACCCATTATGATAAATGGACTTCATAAAACATTCATCATATCATATCCCAGAAAAATAAATGGGTTTTATTAACATTTCATTATAGTATAACCCATATAAAAGAAATAGGTTACATAATAATATCATTATTTCATCATAGTATCAACTATGGAGAAAGAAGTGGGTTACATAAACATCATTTTATTATAAAAATAAACAATTTAGATAAATAATAATAATGGAATCCTAGGATCATATCTCGAGTAAAGAATAAGTAACATCAAAGGATGTCATCTTAGATAGAAAATTATTTTGAAATATCCTTTGGGAAATTGTATGAGAGAATTCACATTCCACTTTTAAATACAATTCTAAAAACATAAAACATTTTAAAAATACATTTATTAAAATAATAATCATGGAAACATATAATTGAAGCATTAAAATTCATTTAAAACATTTCCTGGGGAAAATATACTTTCTATTTTTAAATGAACATTTTAAAAATATAAATTTATAAAAAAATAAAGTCATTTTAATTGAAAAAAACCATAGAAACAAATAGTGATGTATTTAAAATAATTAGTTGGTCTTGAAGTCAGAAAATACCATTCAAGTTATACAAGTTAAAAAAATGATTCCTTTCACATTTTTTGTAAAATCCAAACATGAATTGGTTTTTGAAAAGGACATGAACATTAATTTTAAAACACTTTTTAAAATTGAAAAAATGGTTAAAAAATTCCTTAATAAATCATTTGGATAATTTTGAATTCTTATCTGAAAATGTTTTTAAAAAACGTGGATATGGATAAAAAATTTTATTTCAGCCGAAGGGAGAAATAAAGACAGTTTACTTTAAAAACATGATTTCTGAATCATGGGTACATAAATAGAGAAAAATTAACAAAAATAATTTATCATCATGAAATAACTATAGGAGAATAAAAGTAATTTTTCATGAGAAATGTATAATAATATTTCATCATTATAAGCGTATTCATTGAAAATCCTAATTAATGATGAGATTGTGCTGTAAAACCCTCACCACTTTGGTGACACATAATCATGAAACCTTTTAAATAAAAACATTAAATAATGTTTAAAATATAATTAGAATAAATAAATTCCTAATATTACATATCAAAGGCTCTTTATATCAACCACATAAAAGGAGACAGGTGGAAAACATGACATATGTCTCAAAGAATGAAATTTGAGGCAAAAATCGCGTACCACTTTATTATTATTTTGATTTATAAGCCCCCAAAAATTAAAAAATAAAATTAAATAACTAATACAAGGAAAATTAGGTTATTAATGATATAAAATGTCAATTTTTATGTATATATAGCTGAAAAATTAAATGATTTTTGAATCGACATATGTCTCCCTCAAATAAAAGTGAGACTATAAATCACATACCTTAAGTAACTAATTATTCTGTACATGGTCACACCTAATGTATAATAAATTTATGTTTAATATATATCTTTTAAAAATTAATATTTATATTTTTAATACCATATATGATTTAGTTATAAATTTTTATTACTAGTTTATTAACCATTCCTTGTTAAAATGATGTTTCGGATAATAACCACATTGTTTTTTGTATATGTTATGATTTTTTATTCCCTGTTCTAACACATTAATCATTATTTAAATATATATATATATAATGTTAAAAATTAAATTAATATCATATAATTATTCATTATATATTTGTTTTTATTAATCAATAAAATTTAGATATATAAAATAAAATATACTACTCATAGAGACGGTAGGTCGTATGTACGAGTGACGGTTGCTTCCAATTTCTAGATGGATCGAATGAAATAAAGATATATAATATATTAAAATTAAAAAATAAATATTATTATAAATATTATGTATATAAAATATTTTTAATTAATCATATCCATATAACTTTTCATTTAAACTATATGTGAAGAATGAGTCACATCACTTCACGAGGTGGTAGTACCCTATTCACTCGAGCGATGTTATCATATTCCCATGGAATGGAAAGTAAGGATCTATATGTTGTATAATAATTATATTAGTACAAATATGTTTCCAATATTTTATATATTGATTTAATATATTCTTGTTACCGTCTAAGTAAAATTTAAATGAAAACACGTCACATCGGTTCACGATGCGTTGTTCCACTGCACACATGAATGATGATTTCGTATCCAATTTGATGGAATAAGATATGGATTTAGGTTATTAAATTATAATAATAATATATAATTATATGGTAGGTTTTGGTTTTACCAATTTATAATATTTTTAAATGATTAATTGATGTGGAAGAAAAAATAAAACAAAAAATGCATGTTTTATAATTTTACCAATTGTTTGGAGATCCACTTTAGGATTACACATAAAAATTTATCAGGATAGACTAAAAACAAAAATAAGGATTATAGGATGAGTTTAGTGAGGTAAGTAATGGGTTTTCATATTCATTTCTAGAACCAAATTGGTTTGTAGGCATGAATAGGAGAGGTGAGTGGGTGTCCTTTTATAAGTTTTGTGAGTGGCCCACTTGTAATATTTGAATGGAAAATGGTGTACACATGTTTTTCACGTTAAAAAGGGAAAAAAACCATCCAATATAATAATTCATGTTTATAAGTTTTATATATGGGAATAATGTTTTTTTTTGAAAATCTTCATGGTCATTTTAAACCTTATCATTTTAGTTTAAACCCATGTAAACTCGTTTAAACATTAACCACAATAATTAAATTTTAATGTTTTTATATTTAGTATGGAAATTTTTTTGTTGAATTATTTGATAAAATAAACTATGATTATTTAATACATTTAATACACTTTTAAAAAAAATATTAACATATATAATGAAATTTTAATTAAAATTAATCCCATATACACGATGAAAAAATTTATTTTCAATGAGGAAAGGTTCGAATTTTTATAATGTTTTTATACAAAAAATCTAATAAATTTTTTTAAAATGAACTAAATTATATTTATAGATATATAATAAAACATATTTTATATTTAAAACCATATTAACAAATTTTTATGTTTTTAAATTCTTTACAAGAAATTGAGATTCATAATAAAAACCCTTAATTATCATTATTCATTGAAAAATTAATCTTTTAAAAAAATTATAAAAAATTATCTATAAGAGAATAATCAAATTTTTATATAAAAAATGAATTATATTTTTTCAAATTGATTTTATAAAAATTAAAAAATTAATGTTAAAAGAACTGTGCAAAAGGAGACAAATTGTTTTTAGAAAAATAATATTTGTAAGCGTGAAATTTGTTTTATTTATATATCATATAGAGAAAATGAATAATATGAATGTAAAAGTTTTATTGAATTTATAATATATACATTTCATTAAAATAATTCACTAAATATTATTTATTTAATTAATTGAGGTAAAATTAGTTTGGGAACATAAAAATATTGTCTCACATAATGATTTATTTTGTCTTGAAATGGTTTAAATTTATTTTATTATTAAATGGTAACCAAATATTTAATTAAATATACTTGTATAAGTGATATATTTTCATCAATTAGTTATTCATTTTCATAATATCCATTCCAATGGATAGGTTATGCCTATCTTATTAATTAATAATACTTTAATAACATGTCATGTTTCATTTAAACTCATTGTGGTGTGTAACACAAGCTAAACTCAGAGTTTCATGTAACACAGTATAAATTCATTATATTGTGTAATCCATTATAAATTCATTATATTTTGTAATCCAATATAAATTTAGTGTTTCATGTAATGAATAATATTGAGATGAGTACATTTATTTTAAAAAATACTTCTGAAAATCTCATGGTGTTACACCAAGTGTCACTTCCATCAAACATGAGTAGTTCCACGCACTAAGATTATAGATGTGTGTAAACTCTGACTTCGTGAAGTGTTGAGGCTCCAAAGGAAACCCCCTTCATGTGCTCCAGATATTCTGTTATATGTTTTTGGAATTTATTAATCAAGAATACCTGATATGAAGAGGTTTTTGTTGATGGGAATGGACATTCCTTGCTAAGTTGAGGAGAATTCCATCGACTCTCCACTGAAGTAGTGATTGGGAAATGGTGCCCCTCCTTGTCCTATAATAACAACTTTCAGAGATCTTCTTGTTTAGACACCAATGTCTCTCAAAAGAATTCATGGTACTTCTAGTCCTACTCCCAATCTTGCTATGTTTATTTCTGGACATCTTGGGATAACGTTATAGTTGATATAGTATGCACTAGCTTCTCCAAGTATTGTTCTAAACCATTGAAGACGTTTTTTAAGGAATGTTTCCATTTTCATGAAGGTATTTCACTTCATGATGTAGGTTTTGTGGTAGATGTATCTACAATATATTACCTCCATCTAAATAAATCTATTCGAGTGTAACTGTACTGAGGAAATGTGGTTCATGGTACATTATTGGTAGATCTACGAGACATCCACCTGTTGTGTAGTGCATGCGATGTTGGTATAGGAGATCACTACTATGTTTGTACATCGATGGAGTGTACTAGTAGTAAATGTTATAATAGGGTGAACCTCTTATAGTGCATGACATCATGGGGGGAGTGGTAGTTTTAAGCACCTTCATCCAACAATTCTTCACTATAACATACCTCTCTTAACATACAATAAAATTACATCACTTTTTGAGGAGTGCGTAATAAATTACAAAAAAATATTCACAAATAATTTTTTAGTTTAGTGTATTTGAATTGAAAGAAACATAAA
This sequence comes from Viscum album, assembly GCA_963277665.1. NCBI lineage: Eukaryota > Viridiplantae > Streptophyta > Magnoliopsida > Santalales > Viscaceae > Viscum > Viscum album. The sequence continues at coordinate 1,738,214,162 of OY728151.1, forward strand.
AACTCATAGATAAGTGATCTACATTATCTCTCACTAGTTTTTTCCTTACTATCACCCTTATTAGACACATATTAAAAAATAAATATCATCATAAATTGGTGAAATGAAAAATAAAAGAGTGGTGATATTAGATGCTCAGTAAGGGTGGATAGAGGAGATAAGTAAGCAGAATCCTGATCATAAGGGTATGATAAAATGATAATAACATTAGAATATCATATCTTTCATATCAAAGAGAGAGGAAGAGGTCCTTTAAAATTATCTTAGGATATCAAGGAATTAGTTCCAAGGCTATATTTGAATCATCAATGGTATATTTATTGAATTTTTTTTTAATAAAATATATTTCCAATCGAATAGAGAAATAAGGTCATGTTTTCTTAAAATGAATTTCTTAATTATCATTGATACAAATGAGTGGTGAGATGGTACTAATAAATGATGATATCTTGAATAATTAGATGATAATAAAATTCATGTGTTTTCTTACGATATGAATCATAATATTTCATCATTGGAATAATAATCATAAACAATATCAAAAAACTATGATATTGTTACAATAAACTACTACCACTTCGGTCACATTAAATAAAAATTCCATTGTAAAAAAATTACATTAAATGAAACATAAAATATCATTAAAAGTATTATATTCTGGATATTACATGTCAAATTCTATTATATACACCTCATAAAAGGGTATATCTTCCTAACAAAACATTTTATAAGTGAAGGAAATTGAGTTAAAACTACATACAGATTTCGATGATTTTGAATGGAAGACCCCATGAAATAGATACCATAAAATGGGTATGAAAAAAACAATATATTTAGGGATAATAATAATAGAATACATTCATTGGTAGTATATATACCACATAAAAGAAATGAGTTGTTAAAATGGCATAAGGCTCACAGAAACAAAAATGATACACTATGGATTTTTCTTGACTCTCTTCATGCTCATTCAGACCTCATTTATAATAAATATAGGTTTATTAAAAATCCATCGTAGAACCATATTCTTTTTTATAATACCATATATGTTTTACTAATGACTTTATATTAGCCATTTATTAAAAATCCCATGTTAATGTTATGTTTTGGATAATAACAGCTTTGTTTTTTTCATGTGGTTTGATTTGTTATTTTTTTATCCTCATACATATATAATGATATATAGAATTTAAAAATTGATATAAATTTCATATTTATTTAGTATATGTTTATTTAATAAAATATATAAATTATACAAAAAAAAATTAAATAAATTGTTCATAGAGACGATAGGTCATACACATGCATGAATGTTTTTTCCATTTTCATGTCGTATTGAAAAAATTAATGTTAATGATACATATATTATAATTCAATTATTATTATTATATCATATATATTAGATAAATTACCTAAACCCAAACTTAATACATTCCTTGTATAGTTTGAATGAATCACCTCACTTTGAGGTGGCGGTTGTCCACACGTCCACAATGTAATCATACTTACACAAAATGGAAAGAATTAAGATATATGTTTCATAATAATTAAGGAATCATAAAGAAATAATAAATATAATATATATCATATACATATATTATTTCTATCACTATTCCAACCCTTCAATGATTCTAATGGATGGAGTGATTCTGATTCAGGAGGTGGTATTCTTTCGTACACAAGAACAAAGATTGTGTATCACATTTGACGGAAATGTGTGTGAGGGTAGGTAGAACCCTTAACATAAAAAAATTTCTGTATATTTAGGATACATAGGTTATTATATATGCATTTAATAATAATATTTTAGTGGGTCTAGAATTAAAATAAACCTGAAGTAATTTTGGATGGATGTTACATCTTCTTTGGGTAACTCATTTTGGTTTTCACCAAAGGGATTCAATGGTAGTATTTCTACTAAAATGGAGGATTCAAGGATGAATGTTTGGAATATGGAAGTATATATGGGAATATATTTCCCAATAAAAAGGTATTTATATGTTTTTATAAGATTGGTGGGGGTTCCCTCTTATAGTGGAGGAGTTTTATTCTGCAAAATATAAAAAGATAAACACTATTGAGAGGACTCCACTACATCATGTATCTCCAATAATATTCCATTTCTGATCCAATAGGAAAATTGGTCCAAATATTTCACTCCAATATCTTTTGGACCTATTTCAATGTTATTTTCCCCCTACATTAATGTTTAATTACTAAGTAATCATGTTTTTACCTTAATCATCTTAATTAATTTTAATTACATTCACAATTTTTTTGGGTCAAAAACTAAGTTAAACGTGTTATAAAATATAAATTATTATTATTCCAAATATGGAATCCATTTTTTTAAATTATAATCACATAAGCCATGGAAATTATTTTAAAATTATTCCAAAAGACATGTCGCAACAGAATGTTTTTTAAGGGAAAATGTTTAAATGATTGAAATGATTTTATATATAATTTCATTTTGAAATTGTTTTAAATAAATATAATTGGATTAATTGATGTAAAATTGATCTAATTAATGTTTTTCTAAATATATTAAAATATAACAACATAAAAATTTTGTTTAAAAATATTGAATTTAAATTTAGTATTTTTAAGTATTCATTAAAAAAAAAATTTCAGAAAAATCCAAAACAATCACTATAAGATAATTTTAAATTATGAATTGAAAAATTAAATATTTATTATCATATAAATTTATAAATTTTTCAAAACTTAATTTTACTATTTTATATAGAATGGCATAAAAAGTAGTTCATTTGGGAAAATATTATTTTCATACCTATAAAGCCATTACAATATATTATATATTTGGTTATAAACATGTTTCATTTTAACAAAACCATTCAAAATAATATTTAAAAATTATTTATTATTATTTCTATTATGATGGTTAATGGATATGTTATAACTATCTCATTAAAATAATTATAATAATAATGTGTTGTTGCATAGAAAATTAGTGTTGTGTGTAGCATAATCCATGACGGTGTTTCATGTAGAAAAATATTATCTTGGTGTTGAATATAAAAAAATATTAACATGGTGTATCATGCAATTAAAGATATGAATGTAAATTAATTTATTCAAAATAGTTTAATAAAAAACACTGGGTGTTACATTTTTCACCCCTTAAAATGAATTTCTCCCATAAAATTCATCATTATGATATAGAAATATTATGACAATTATGCCTCATGATATCCTAAAGATCCAATGATTATATTTATCAATGGTGATTTATCCACAAAAATTTCAACACATGAGTGGTCTGGTTCCGTAGAATATTCTCCATATGATCCAGAAATTCATCTTATTGTACCTCATAGGACAGATCTTTCCCTAGGAACATGAACACTGGGTTAAATACCTGTGAAGCATTAGGTATGTACTTCCTTAGGAGGGATACTTGGAACATATCATGTACATGAGTTTTATTATGAAAATGTCACACATTATATGATACTATCTTGATACATTCAATAATTTCAAATGGATTGATAGAGCTAGAGATTAGTCTCCTTTTATTCAAAAATATCATAAACTTATTCCAATGGGAAAATTGGAGAAATACATACTCACTAAATTCTAATTCTAAATCTCACTAATGATTATCCGCATAACTATTCTACCATATTTGAGCTGACATAATATGTTGTTGAATGGTTATATCCTTCTCATCCATTTCATCAGCAGTCTATGTCCCCAATAGCGTCCTTTCTCCAACTTTATTTCATAACGTTGGAGCTCTACATTTCTTCCAATAAATGGTTTCATAATGAGACATATAATTGTTTTAGTGAATGAAATGTTTTATGAAAACACAACTAGAGGAAGTTATAGATCCCAACAACATTTGAAATCAAAAGAACAAGATCTCAACATATCCTCTAGGGTTTGAATTTTTATATGATACTGACTATCCATATAAGGATTGTATGAAGTAATGAAACTCAATTCTATATCAAGGTACTACTGAAGAATTAACCAAAACATTGAGGTAATCCTTAGAACATGGTAAGATACAACAGAATGTTGAACTCTAGGAGACCTTACCACTTACATAATGTATATCCTATAAAACTTCTCAAGAGATATGTCTACTTTGATAGCAACAATGTGTGATGACATAGTAAGGTGATTGAATTCCACTCATATAGTGTTCAAAAAATTAGAGGTTTTGGTTTTATGATGAAAAAATACAGAGAAATGCTCTCTTATTTTCATTATAGTATGGGTAATGGTTGCGACATTCCATTAGTCTTCAATCATTCATCAATAAATTGCTTGAATACCAAGCCTCGAGATACAAAATCTATGATATCTCTCTTGATTCAATCCCACTAGAAGTATTCATTAAATTATTGATGTGTCATAGTATATCTATGATTAATATAGAATGAATATATATGATATTCCTTTATTAGTTCCTTCATCAAATATGGTACGGGAGAAAACATACAAAGGTTCTGAACTATATCATTCCATCATGATCAAGGTTAAACTAGGGAACATTTCTAACATTATTATATAGTTATACTTCTTCTTTCCACCCTTATTTAATATTCAATGGGATTGAGGGTTGAACATTCATTTGAGAATGATAAGATCTTTCCCCTTCCTTTAATGTTTCTAGATCAATTCATTTACGATCCAAAAATATTTGATCTTTTCTGATCCTCATCATGGAAAATCTAGCATGATCCTTTCAGCTCAACAAATTGGCCACCTTGTTTGCTTTCCTAGGGTAGTAATTTATTGAGCAGTCACAATACATTATCTTATCTAACCATATTTTGTCATTCATGTGCAACTCCTTCTGTGTGAATATATATTTTAAACTCTTATGATTGGTATATACATCATTAATTTCTACATAATGATAATTCCTCTATATCAATAATTTAAAAATTACTGTTGCTAACTCCAAATCATGAGTTTGGAAATTTTTATTATGAATATTCAATTTTTGTAATGAATAGTCTATTACCAAGTTATTATGCATGATAACACTTACCAATCCCTTCTTGAATGCATCACTATAGATTAAAAACCCCATTCCACTATAGGTTAATGTAAGCACAGGTATGTTGAAAAACCTTCTCTTAAGTTCCATGAAATTTTACACACATATATATGTCTATAGGAACTTGTAACCCATCCAAGATAATTTTTTTAGATGATAAAATAGTCATGATCAATTCTACTCAAACTATTATTAATATCCAGCTAAACCAAGAAAACTATAGATCTCAATCACGGTGGTTTCATTGGGCCATCATTCAATAGAATCTATATTTTATGGATCAATTTCATCACCTACTCTTGATATTATATAACCCTAAAAGGAAACATTTTATATAAAAAAATTCACACTTCATAAATTTTTTCATGAATTTTATCTTTCCATAGGGTCTTCAGAACAATTTTCAAGTGGTCTTGATTCTCTTCCTTACTCATAAAATCGATGATAATATAAAATATAAATACTAAAAAAACCGATTGAGGTATCCACTAAAGACTATATTCATCAAATACATGAACATATCAGGGTAATTATTAAGAAAAATATGAATCACTATATATTCATAGTGTCCATATCATGTGGAGAATTACATATTGGATATATCCTCCTTCTTGACCTTCAGATGTTGGTATTTAAAATGATTTTCAATCTTGGAAAAGTTTTGATCTTAGTGAATCTAATAAAAAAATTCCTAAATATGGGGAATAATATACTTATTCTAGATCACGATCTTATTCAACTTCCGCTAAGCAATTTTGTGCCAAATGGATCCATCGTTCTTTTTCAAAAAAAGAACAGGTGTACCCACGATTATAAATAGGGATGGATGAATCCCTTGTCAAAAAATTTCTAGGAGTTTCTTCTTCAATTCATAAAACAAAATTTTAGACATTCAATAAGGATTATTTTAAATTTGTGGTGAACTATTTATGAGGTGTATCATGAACTCAACTTCATGTTTCGGTGGAAGGATATGCAAATATTCCGGAAAGACATCCAAAAATTTCTGAACAATAGGCATATCGTCAATGTCGATGTTCTCCCCAACCATTTGATATAAACATTCCTTATGAATGGTAATTATGACCCATACACTATATGAAATATTTATAGGAATTCCATACTTATTTTCAAATAGATAGAGGATCATCGGTTAGATTTAAATATCAAATTTAACTTACCATCCTAGACAATTGATGTAGGATTTATCTAGAGAAATCATATCCATGATTAATATGACATTATATTGAACCAGAGGAAGAATGGAAATATTTGTAGGAATCACATTCACACAAATAAAAATTGGTGAGGAATATTACACTTGATAGTAAATCATCATACAATTATGGGTTTTCACTTATAATTAGATATCTATTTGTTTTTGTGGAATATAAATAACCTTATAAAATTATTTTTATATGAAAGAATGGGTAGATCCATAGTCAAATAAGAAAATAGAAGTTATATAGTTGATATTATATGTAAATTTCACCACGTCATTATCACATCACTCTTCAGAAACAACTATCACATGACATTTTCACATATCCCTTAGCTTAAGAGGTTGTTAATGTTGATCATAATCACTAAAATTATGGTTTGGTTAGTTGTTAGAATAATTATCATTATCCTTTCATTTATATCACTAAAGTGGGGGAGGTGCATTATGTGCATCATTCTCTCAATTTTCATTGTTATCAAACTTATTCCCATTACATAAGAAATTAAATATATGATGAACTTCCCTTCCACATATAAAAAATTTACAATACCCCATGAGATAATTTCCTCCGTGCTTCTTACAACACATAGAGAATAATGGAATAGTAATCTTTTTCTCTCCGTGGTTTTTAGATATCCTTCTAACTCTATCTTCATTTTCTTGTCAAAACCATAATATTGACTCATAACTCCATCCTCTATTTCAACCTTCACTGCACAACAGAAAATACCATAATAACTACAAATGTATCTTGTGGATAATTTCCTTTTGAGACTTTACATTTATCCACTAATGAACCTATCTACAATACTTTTGGGTTAGATGATAGTACCAAAAGTGCATCTCACAAGTATTGTAAAATTAGCATTGTAGGTACTATAAGATTCATCATCCATTTGATTTGACATATGTAAATCATTCTCTATCTTTGTTTGAATTATACAAGGAATGTAAATATTTAAAAATATGTTCTTGAACTCCTCTAAATAAGTGGATTTGATTTCATCTTTCTTACTCATATTCTTGATTAGAGTGCACCATTGTCCTACTTCTCCTTCTAAGCAATAAATATCCAGAATGATGTTCTCAGGGTTCGAACACTATAGAAATGATAATATAATTTTAGTGTTACTAATAAATTGTTCCTATGTAAGTATATTAGATGACCTGTAGAAAGAAGGTGGACATTTCCCCATAAAGGACTCAACATAACGTTGTTCCCTCCTTTTCTCATTTGGATGTATAACATGATTTATTGGTTCAAAATTTTGTCAAAAAATAACAATAATATTTTTCCTTCTCTATACCATATCATTTTCATACTGAGGATAAAAATCATTTTTATCCCATCACACTCAATATTTCCAAGGTTCCTCTAGGTTTCATCCATTGACTAAAATAAAAAATCATCGAGTAGGAAACAGTTATCATAGCGGGGAACCACATAATCATTAAAAATACACTTATAGGATATCTATATTATGGAAAAAATTTAATCTCTTGCCATTTTAGTTTTATCCCAGGTTATTCATAGGCAACATATATTTAAATCCTTCATAATGTTTTGTAAAATTTTTGCAAATTTCCATAGCATATCCCTTGGGAGATTCAAACTATGTGTGAAATAAGGCCTATAGTTGTGCACTATTTCCCAATTAATTCTACCTCAACACAAGGTTTTTAGTGATATTATCCCTATGTACATATGTGCCAGCTCCAAACCCATTTGTAGTCTCTAAAAAACAATTTATTTCTAGGAATTCACTCACTTCATCCTTTACCAAAATTCCATGACATTTTCCTATACATGGTTTTATTATTAGACTTATGTTTATAAAAATAATCTTAGGGATCTCACTAAGGTTTTATCATCCTAGTTTCCAAAGGATAACTGGAAATGTTTTTTATACCAACTATAGAAACCCCCACTTAACTTACATTAACAAGACATCATTTTTGAAGAATACATAATAAATTACACAAATAGATGACCAAATAACTTATTAATTTACTACCTTTAGAAACCTAGAAACCCAAATACTAGTATCTATGTGGCCTATATTATCCACCACTTGTAATTCATGACTATAACCTTTCATAATAAAATCTTACATAATAGATATATTCCTAACATAGGGAAAAGAAATGTAAAAAGGGGTGAGATCATATGCTCATTAAGAGTAAACAAGGGAGATGTGTTATCATAATCATGAGAATAAAGATATGATAGCTTGATCATAACATTACAAGACCATGCTCTATATATCAGGGATCATAATCAAGAGTCTTGGAATAATAATTAGCAGTTCGTAAGATAGAAATCATAAGGGAATTGATAAAATAAGAAGTTAAAACATAATATAGGAATAAGACATGGAATTATCGCTGAAACATAAATATTAAAAATTGTTTTCATATTAGTAAATGGAAAATTTCTATGGAAATCATAGTGGAATTTTTTCCTTCCCCAAACCATCTTAGTAATTAAGGATCATTCCCATGAAAATATTAACATAAATAGTCTTTTATTGAGTAGGGTTTACTCACCATTCCATCCATGTCTACCTCATGAGATATAAATCATTACCCAATGCATTGGAAGGAGATATAGGCACCACCCATGTCCTAATGAAATAATACATAGGAGTGCCACTAGATAATAAAAAAATTAATATCATAACCCATGAAATGAAATTGGTATCATAAACCTGTAATCATACCAGAAACTGTAGAAAATAGAATGGATTCATAGTCATTTTATAAAATTATAACTCAAGAAAATAAGTAGGTTTCAGAAGAATATTACCAATGAAATAGAAATTGGTTTCATAAACATATATCCCATGAAAGCAAAAAGGTTTTTATAATAATCATGCCATAAAAACATAAACTATTCAGAGAAATAATATGAGTGGAATTGTTGGATAATTTTAAAATATTGGCATGACTAAAAAAATTTATGTCATCATTGATGTAAAATAATTTGGAAATATCTTTTGAAAACATTCAGGGAGGAAAATATTCTTTTTTCATTGAAAAATAATTTTAAAACATTAAAACAATTTTATTTGAAAAATAGATTTGAAAACTTATGAAGGAGTCATTGAAAATAATAATATTTTTAAAATACATATCCCTTGAAAATTAACATAAGGGATCATTTTAAAATCCATTTTGAAATCTTTTTTAATGATTTTTTGAATGGAATGTATTTCTGATCAAAGATATAAATAAGGTCATATTTTATTTAAAACGTTTTATTAATTTTATTAAGCGAGAAAGAGTGAAAAAATGGTACTAATACATGAATACATTTTTAATAACCCCAGTAGAATAATATTCCTGAGTTTTCTTGATATATGGATCATAATGTTTCATCAATGGAAGCATAATCATAAACAATCCCAGTAAAAGATGAGATTGTTGCAATAAATTCTTACCACTTTGGTCACTTTGTATCAAAATCCCAATGTGATAATATTAAATTAAATAAATAATAATGTATCATTAAAATTATGATATTCATGATATTATATGTAAAATGGAATTATGTACAACTCATAAAAGAATAAAGGTTCATAACAAAACATGTGTCTCAAATAATGAAAATTGAGACAAAACTATATTACTGATTTGGAAACAATCAAACTGTAAATACCAAGAAATAGAATCATAAAATGGGTATGAAAATAATAATAAATTTATGGATGATAATTATATAATACATTCATGGGAATTATATATAATACATAAAATAAACTGGTGAATATGGCATAAGTCTCGCAGAAATAAATGTGAGATTAGAAATCCCCTTACCTTATGTATTAACTATCTTTGTAATCATTAAAAACTCCCATATAATAAATAATATTTTATTTCAAATAAATTAAAGAACCATATTAATTAATATAATAACATTTACGATTTTCTTATCACTTAATATTTCCTATTTATTTTCAATGCCATGTTAAAGTTACGTTCCGTGTTATAACCACTTTTTTTTTAAATTTGTTTTGATTTTTTATTTTTTTGGACCTCATACTTATATTATGAAATCCAAAATCTAATAAATTATATAAATATAATACATATTTAATATATATGAATTTATAATAATCATTAAAATATATAAATATAAAATGAAATAGACCGTTCATGGGGACGATACCTTATATGTAGGCATGAACGCTGTTTCCATTTTCATTTGATTTTGAGAGAATAAAATTAAATTATATATATATTACAATTAAATTATAATTATTATTTAATATTTATCATATATATTCACTAAAACCATCTTTAATACATTACATGTAAAGTGTGAAAGAATCACATTTCTTTGAGGATGCGGTAGTCTAGAGGCCCATAAATGATGTTATCGTGTTTACAAATAATGTAAATCATGGAGTTATGTGTTTCATAATAATTGAAAAAACATAAAAATTATATATATAATATAATAAAAGTGTTTATATAATTATTACCCACCTTTAATGGTTGTTATGGATGAACGAGCGACATCGGTTCATGAGACAGTAGTCCTCTATACACACGATCAATGATTGTGTATCCCATTTGATGGAATCATGAGTGATTGTAGGAAAAACCATTAACATAAAAACATATAAATACATTAACAATACATACATAATTATATAATTATTTAATAATAATATTTTAGTGGTGGAGAATGAAAATAAATAAAAAGATATTATTGAAGGATATTACCTCTTCTTTGGGTAATTCCTTTTGGTTAAAACCGAAGAGATTCTTAGGAAGGATTTATACCCAATGGGAGGATTCTAGGATTAAGGGATAAAATTTTATAGGATATTAAGACATAATTTTTATAATAAAAATGGATTTATAGGTACTATGAAGCGAGGGGGTGAGTTCCCCTTTATAGTGGAGGAGGAGTGGGATACCTGTAAATATAAAAGGTAAATACTATTGGGAGGTCTCCCTTGCATCATGTGTCTCTAGTAATTGTTTATATTCAATTGAAGAGGGTTATTGGTTTAAATAAGTTAGTACAAAGTATTTTTGATATGTTTCTAGGTTATTTGGCACTATAAATTAAATTTTATCTACTGAGTAATATTGTTTTTACCTTAATCGTTTTAATTAATTTCAGTAATATTTTTGTTCAAATACAATGTTGAACATATTAGGAATTATAAATTATGATTATTAAAAATATGGAATAATTTTTTTAAAATTATGAACTTATAATTTTAAGAAATTAATTTTAAAATAACCCCACAAACGTGTCGCGACGACGATTTTATTACGAGAAAATATTTAAATGATTGAATGATTTTTATATCCAATTTAAATATGAAATTAAATTCAATGATATAAATAGTACTAATTGATTTGAAATTAATATAATTAAACTTTTAAACAAAATTAAAATAATATTTAACAATATAAATAAATTAGATGAAAAATATTTTTTGAATTAGAATTCAATTTTTCTACTATTCATCAATAATTAATGTTTTTTTGAAAAAAACAAATATTAACCATAACCTAATTTTTACATTATGAATTCAAAAATGAGTTTTATTTTATAAAATTTAATTTTTATAATTTTCTATAATTAATTTGATAATTTTTCATAGAAGGACTTAAAAAGTAATTCAATTAAGAAAATATTATTTTCAAACATATAAAGAAATTACAAAATTTTATATTTTTTAATATCAATATGATTTGTTTTTATAAAAATATTATAACTTATATTTAAAAAATTTGTATTACTATTAATATTACCATGTTTATTGGAAATGTTATAACTACCTTGTTTAAATAATTATAATAATAAAAAGTTGTGATGTAGAAAATTAGTGTTCCATATAACTCAAGACATGTCAGTGTTGCATATAACGCAAGATTATCTTGTTTTAGCTTAAAAAATATTAACATGGTGTTTCATAAAATACAATACATAAAAAGAAATTAATTTATTTGAAAAAAGTTTCATAAAAAAATCAGGTTGTTACATTCACAGCCCATGCAAGTGAGAACAATTACACATGATTGTTTTTCATCTTATTCATAAAATGGAGAAGGAACATTGCAAGAAGAGCTTACCTCCTCTGATGAAGATACCAATGTATTATGAGAGTAGGATTTAGATCTAAATGGAAACCTCTAGTGTTCACTGATTAGTCATGTAAATGTTTTTTCCATCCCGACCCCTCAAAGTGATATTTTTGTGGTAGGCGAATGCTAAGAGAATGATAGAGGATGTTAATTTGAGGTTGGAGTTATAGATGAATCATAGAAGAAATTTTATTCTATAAAAGTTTAGTTTATGGGGTAATTATTTGTTTTATGGATTGATAAACGTATGGATTTTGACTTTTGTTTGGCAGGAGAATACCATATGAAGTGAATTTTTACTATAAAAGAGAGGATTAAAAAATAATCCATTAAAGCCAACATTCCATGATTTATGTGAAAAATGGTTTTTTTACTACAATCGTTTTTGTAGATTTTGTTATGAATGAACATGTATATTAGCACATATATATATATATATTACATCATGATTAGAATGAGTTTCTCCATATATAAAATGAAAGGATTGTTCGATTCTAGTCAGTTCGCCTTCTTTGCCTCTTAGTTTTGTGGAGATCCCTAACATCTATAGAATTAATTTCATCACATCCTCCATTTATTTGATATATTTCTTAGATTGGATTATCTTTAGAAATAAATAATTATTTCATTTATATCTATAATCATATTTTTTTGTTCTTTTTCTGAGAATCAGCTGTGGTGGTGTTGTTCCACTTGGAGAGTGTATTGGGTGATGTTTTTGAAAACCATTGATGAAGTGTAGGTTAATATTGGAGTTACATGTGTGTTTGTAGGTTGAAATTTGTTTCTTATTCACCCCATAGTGTTCATTGAGATCATACAATATTTTTTAGGGTTGGAGATCCTCATTTTATCAATTGTTCTTATTATGTATTGGAATTACAATATTTTTTATTTATTTTTGGTGGATTTTTAGGGTCCACATAATAAAATAAAAACATTCATAAATTAAATTGATGCATATGGGGGATATATCCCATGATTTAAAACATTATTATATGTTCATGATGATATTATTAATCCTTGCTTCCAATAATAAAAATAACAGCACTTGGGATCCTTTTTTATCGCAGATGATATGTGTTTAGACCCTTGATATGTTGTTATGTGATCATACCCTGAATAAAAATTAAATGAACATATATATGGATAATTAAATGGTTTCCCATGGAATTATTTGTGTGTGTTGATTCCCATGTTAATTAATGATGTAATGTGATGAAAGGCCTTGAATAAATTTTGGATTTCAGAAAGTGTTGTTGTAGTTTATGGTTTCAATATTTTGTTTCCTTATGAGTTGTGAGACATTGCGATGTGGATGTGTTTTCCATCTAGGATTTTTATTATGCGTGGATATGATTTTATGTGGTTAGTTGACATGGATATGATTATGGTAGTTGTGCAATGTGATTCATGGTGGAGATGATGTGTGGTGGTGATTTGTGGCTGTTTTGTGCCATGTTATGCAATGAGATTGTGGTATGAGATGTGATTCATATTATGTGTAATGCATAGTATTTTTGGTGCATGATCATTGTGGTTGTTCAGTGGGTTTGATTTGTGGGGTTTGTGGTGAAATGGTTTTGCTAGTGTAGCATGATGATGGTGGTGGATGCAACATGTTGTGACTTCTTTAGATATGAGCTACGCCAATTATTATGTGGTGTGATTCTGTTAGCCACTTAGCTATTCTTGCAATAAATTGTGTTGGTAAAATAAATTAATTAATCAGTTGTAAATTTAATATAATAAGATGTTAATTGATGTCTGGTAAATGGTATAATTAATTGTTTAAATAAATTAACGATGGTATGTGTAAATATGAATTAAGTGGCTTTATAAATGATAGATAGTGGAAACATGTATATTTTGATAATGTTGATTCCAGAAATTGAATATGGTAATATGTTTATCTTGAGTGGTTATTATGTGGTGGTTCTTATAGTAGTGGAAATAGTTTTGACGATATATCTGTGGTGTAGTGTTTTTTATGGGGTGGAAATAGTGTAGTTGATGCACACACATAGGTTGGGGTATTGTGTTCAATTTAGGTATCATGTATTTTATGTTATTTCTATATGAATCCCATCAATTTTAGATAACCTTAAGAACAATAATATGTTATGGCTTCCAATTTTTATCTTCAACATCCAGGATGGTGGGGATACAGATATTTGGATACCCCTCTTCTTCACTATTCCTTTAAAAGAAATGCCCCAGGTGTCTTCAAGCGAGACATGGTGTGATTCATTGGGTTTCATTTGTAGATATTTGTAGTGATGTCCCATTAGTTTTTAAGAGATATGTGATGTGATGAAGCTGTTATGAGATGTGACTTGTGGTGTGGTCCATGTGTGTTAGGAGGAGGGAATGAGGTCGATTTACTTCATGTTCATGATAACATATTTTCCTTGATATATGACATACTATATTGTGTTTGATGAGGTGTCTTCGACCAAGATGTGTTGTGATGGAACAGATATCGTAGGTGAGACAAGATGTTATGATACATAATGCAAGCACTCGATTCTAGACTGTGAGAGGCTAGGATAGGTAGGGATGCATCCTGAACCACATCAAATATGACTAGTATGTTATGTGATATTTTTGGAAGAGATGGGAGAAAAGGATGTTCAACATTGGGTAGTGAGAGTGACAGATTAGTGGGGAATAATTAGTGGGATTCCTTTGTTATATAATTGATTATTAAGTAACTATATTGGATGCATGATTTGATAAGTTAGCCATGGCGAGTCTACAATTTTTAGTTGACATATTTAGGTTCTTATTGGTGTTGATGTTTGTTTACTGGTGCATTAGCACTTGAATTGGTAAGAGATAACTTCCCTATTTTTGGTGGAACTATGTTTTTTGATTTCTATTTTTGAAGTGACAATTTCTATTTTTTTAATAATTCTTCTCTATTACTAAATGTTTCATGCTTTTCATTTTGAATATTTCTTAATTTATGGACTTCTAATTTATGGGATATGGTTATTGGAATCTATGAGTGAAGCAATAATAATGTGGATTTGATTTTGGTGTGGTTGTTATTTATTATGGGAGACTGGGGTAGGTAGGGTTGTGGCCCCACTGATATCAAATGTGGCATGGTATACTGTTTTGTTGGATAGGTTGTTTTTGAAATAGAATACAACTATTTTTAATATTATTGTTTATCTGGACACATTCTTGTTTCCATCATGTCACACATAGTTATTCACATATATATATATATATATATATATATATATATTTCTATCTATCCAAACATGTTGATTTCAAATTGATGTTGTTATGCTCAGATATATGATCCTACCAACTAATCCTTGGTTATTGCCTCTTTATAATGTTTTTGAGTTATTTTTTAGTATAGTTCACGAAATATTGTGGGAATGATGAAATTCATGAAGAAAGAGTGGAACATAAGAGACCAGATTCTTTTTATTTAGTTTCATTGAATTTTATTTCATATAGTTGTAATTGATATTGAGAAATGATACCTATTTAATTTATATATATGGTGTTAATTGGTATATTTTTTACCATACCCTAGGATATACGAGTGAAATACCTCTCATACATGTGATAAATACCCTCAATGCCACTTGGACACCCATATCAAATTCGTTTTTGGTTTCCAGGGTTCCTCTCATATCCTCTTCCATCCCATGGAGGGTTTCTAGTGGGGGTTAGTCAGGACATAGCGGTATCAATGTTTTTTAATAAATTTTTGTATACAATTTGATGATAGAAACATGTTAGGATTACATGGGTTTGTTAGGGAAATGATATCATTTTATATGGGATGTAGGTAGAGGATATCAACAAGGAAACATGTATTTATGCCCCTATGTTATCTAATTTAAGGACATTGATTCTCTATTGAGAATTTTTAGGATGAAGTACAATGATTTCAAGGTAGAGAATATTGGAAGGGTGTACACATCATTATCATATTATTAAATATATTTTAGGTTTTTATATTCATGTATATGATTTGTTTTTTTATTTGAGCTAACCAATATTTATATAATTCTGATTTTATAATTATGTTTCATGTAATTGAAAAAATTGATTCTTATTATTTAAAAATAAATTCTTGGAAATATATGAAGTGTTGTGATACTTCATTTTTACCACACGATCATGTTTAGTCATAACTAAGGATTTGAAACATGTTAAATAACGAATCATCACGATAATGATTGAAATTTAAAAGCACTTTTTCGACATGATAATATGTTCCCAATGAATGGTGAAGCAAGATTAAGATTCTTTTTACCATAAGTAACTTTTTAAAATAATGGTCCTTATTTAGTGATCCCAAGTAGATAAACTTCTAATCATGTTAAAAACTATTGAATAAAGAATTTACAACACCATTATTAAAATTATAACACTTCCTAAAGGTAAATGTCATTTCTAGTGTCAATTCTAACAAATGATAAATGATATTTTTTTGTAATTAAATCCAGGTTGTATATATGATTTAATTTAATTAAAAAGGAATATTTGGTTTTGAATCATGTTATTTATAATGTATCATTTAATAAAATAATGTGACACATTCCAAGGAATTATTGGTCCATAATTAAATTGGTAAATTGTTTATTATATTTCCACTAACTAGAATAGGTAGAATTTTAAATGATGATGAATTATAAAATTTATGAAACCATGCTATGATATATTATATGTAATATTTGTATATTCCTAATTGATAAAATTTTGTGGAAACTATTATTTAGATTGATCTATTGTTTTCTTTACTTGCATTGTGTTTTGAAGTAGAAGATATAATCAACCGTATATAAATCATGAATGAAAAGAATGTGAAAACCTATGGCATGTTTAAGAAATATTTTAATATGTTATTTTCACATTAATGTGATGTAATTATAGTAAAAAAATCATGATAATAGAAAATGGCCATGAATATTCCATAATCCCCTCATGAATTTATTCTTTTAGTATTGGTTTAATATTGTGGGTTGCACTAATTATCATTATTTTGATAGAAAATAATGATGTGTTCTCTTAAAGATGTACTCATTTAAATCCTAGTAAATGATTGATTATGTTTTCAATGAATTATCCAAATTAAATTGTTATGATATTGTTTTTGGAATCCCTACCATGATTTGATATGATTATATGTGGTGATGGTGATATTGGAAGAAGTAATGGTGCAAAAAGGTGTCGAATGTAACATCAGGATGGTTGACACAGGTGGAGATATTGACTTTCCTATATTTACTTCTTGTTATGATGATGTGGTTATAGTCTATAAGGGATGTGTGGGCATGTTTATCCCATGGATGTGTATTCCAACAAGATATTATATTCTCCATGGTGTATTTATAATTCATTTAATGTGTGATAACTTGGTGGTTTGATATTGAACTAAAGGTATTTCATAAACACATATTTGTGAAATAATTTGTATGAAGGAGGATGAGGAATATAGTAATTAAGATTTTATAAACTTTCATTATTAAAGAGTTTGATGTAACTCATAGGATCATCCAAATAGGATTTTGAGAAATGTAAAGAGTAGATTGATATTGATTTCGATTTGGTGATGACTCCATATTGATTATTTGTTCCTCTAGAGGTTGGCCTGTTTTAGAGGGTGGCTTAAAGATGGTGGGTGATAAAGTGTGGAAAACTGAGTGGGAGGCCTTAATCAGATATTCTTGAGATTCTCATGATGTATTTTATTTCTCATGTTGAGATGGATATTTGTATGAAATATCCATCTATATTTTTTCATAAATAGGTGAGATGAATGTTCTAATTTATGGGTCTTTAAAAATATAGAATAGGAGAGAGTGTTAGGATCTTCTATAGTTATAGTGTAAATTTAAGCACTATGATTGAGTACCTAAATGTTTCCATTACTAATTGATTTGATTGGTTTCCATTATAACAATATAAGGAATTGTTATTACAATTTACATATGAATCAACATGCTTCTAAATCTTCAATGGGTAGTTATTTATTGTTTGGTAGGTGAATCACGATTGATGAAAAATTTGGGTAGTGTGTTTAGATGTTTGAAAGGTATCTCTATTGGGTTTTTCATTTTGGATTTTTCTTATTTTGGATTTTATTTGGATTCTAAGGGTGTGAATCATTTGAGTTGAATTTAATTTAAAGGATTGGGTTCCCTAAATCCAATATTTAGTTATTGATTCATTATTATAGTTTTATTTAAATATTTTAGGATGATAATTGTTTGGGAGGTATCCGATGTAAGAACTCATTTTTTTAGAATCATTTATTTTAGTATTAGGTGGTGTTGAGAGGAGTGAGGAGGAAGATAAAGAAAATAATGGTGGAGTTATAATGAAATTTTAGAAGGGATTTGAGTGGATGTGGTTTGGAGGGATGCATTACTCCATGAAAGGTTTATTAGAAGGTTTGGTTATGGTGTGGTGACAATGGGTGTTTATGTTGTCCTTGGGAGTCTATTTTTATTGTCCATACATTTTTAAGATAGTCTTCATGTGGATAATTAGTTACCCTATGTCCATTGAATGAGTTTAATAAGTATAGGGATGGAAGTATAGGTTTGATGTGTGGTACTCATAACAGTTGTGCAGAGACTGTGATATGTGATTTTGGTCATTATACCATTTTTGAAGACCCCTGTGGTGTAATTCCTAGGATGCAGTCTGGAGACTCATATAATGGGACCCTTAGAGACACCTTCTTATAGGCCTCTGCTGTGTGTTTCTTTGGGATGTTCCATGAAGAATTGGAGGTTTTGACACTTTTCTCTACCAATTTTGGGACCGTTGTGACATGGTTTTTTTATTAAAGCATGGATTCCCGAATGTTGGGACTCTTGGAATAGTTTTTATTAATAAGGGTCCTGGAAATGTTCCCCTTTTGGATATTCCATACAAACCTAGAGATAAAGACCATTATATTTTTCCAACTGGTTTTTCATGGTGTCTTGGTGGTGCAATATAGACTTAGGCAAATAGGATCATGAGTTTGACTAGGAATTTATGTGGGGATATTTGGGGGGGGGTCTGTTGGGGAATTTTTTTCAAGGAATGAATGATACATTTTTAGGTTGGTTGTGTTTGTGGAAAAGTGGGTTTCCATGGTGAATTGTCATGTTCCAGAGATATTATAGACATTCTATGTTGAAAAAAACCATAAAAAGGGAACAGATGATCTGGAGGTGGTACAAAAAGAACAAATATAATGTGGCAACATTTTCCAGTTTTTTCAAAAAATTTGGGGACCGAAATTTAGAGTTTGGTGAGAATTGAGAAATGTGTATTTACTTGAAGATCTCATTGAAATATGGAAAAGGTGTGAATTTCATGAAAATAGGCATCATGAAGAGTATTTCCTAAAGTATCAAAGAATTTTGATGGTGATCTATACAATTAAGATGAGCATCATGAATAGTATAGGTGAAGAGAATTATGAGGGAGCATTTTAGTGGTGAAAATGTTTTGATATAAGGCTCTATGATTATGATGAGTTTTTTGATATAGAAAATTGATATGAATCTTTTCAATGAAGACAGAATTTCAGATGAAATTTCAGAGCTCTTTGAAATGGGTTTAAGTGGTGCTGACATGGCATAGAAGGTTCTGGAGTCGGTGGGAAACACCTATAAATAGGCCTCCACCTCTGAGAGAAGAGTAGAGAGACACAACGTGAAACTTATAGATCTCGAATCACGAAGAATGTTTTTAGAGGTAGTGTGCTTCATGAAATTATGGAGATTCACAATGGATAATTGAGCTTTACAAAATAAGTATACTTTGCGAATGCTAATTTGAGATTTTCAAAAGGAAAGAACTTTTCCATGTATTGTTTGTGTTTTGAAAAATTGTGAGATTCAAAAAAACATATGATATTCACAAATTATTTGTTGATATTTGTGATATAAGTATCTTTGCGAAGTAGTGACCTTTGATATGTAGTGAGCTTTGCGGAAGTTGTTCAAAATATATTCCCAGTGTTTAGTAGAAAAGGATTATTCATCAGTAGATAAAAATTGGACATTAAAAAAGTATCTACATACAGTGGATGACGTATTCATTAGTGATAATGAAAGGACCTAAAATTTTATATAGTGTTATTGGATCTTATGAATAAGTAGTGAGCACACATTAGTTGAGAGAGCAGTGATCTTTCAAATTGTGATTGGTTGTAAAGTAGGAGGTACATTGAGACCATTTTTAACTTTGTAAATAGTAGTGCACTTTTAGTGGATTTGGTACATCAGCACATTGTCGGTGTATGCTCCTTGGACATAGCCCAGGGATGGTGATCCAAGAAAAATTGTTCAGTCATGTGCATTCCTTAACATCATTTCACACTGTGCGATAGGAAATAGAGAGAAGGTAATTTTTCTTAATAGAATAACAAGATAAAAAGGTGAAGTTATTTTAATATGTCATACCTTCATTCACCTCCCCCCCTCAGGGTATTTTACCTTGTGAACATAAAAATTGGTATCATAGGGAAAGGTTAATATTAGTGATTCTCTCTCAATTGAGGTCATCAATCACAATGGAATTCTGATCTTCGATGAGAATAATTTTATTCTATGTAATAATAGGATGTAACACCACTTCCAATATTTGTTAAAGTATTTATTTATAGTAGTAATGCATGGTATTTCAACCAATATCAATAGTGGTGCTTTATCAGAAGTTAAAATAAGGGAATTGGATGCCGAAACAAAGGAAATCAATGATTTAGGGGGGGGGTCTCTATCTAATGAAATCTATATGAAGGTGATTCCAAAAACAAAATCACATTCAATGTTGGAAAATCTATTGAATATTTATAAAGGAGATTCAAAGGTCAGATAGTCAAAGATAGAAGTTATGTGGAACAATTATCAATATATAATAATGAACCTGAATGAGTCAATTGATGCATTGTTTGATAGGTTAAATGTTGTAGTGGAAGACATGAAAGGTCTTTTAGAAGTTATTGAAGATATAAATTCTGTGAAGACACTAGTGGAAATACGGGCTTTAACGTCGTCGTAATAACGTCGGTTTTTTAAAAACCGACGCGAATAGTATATGCGGGGAATTTTTGGCGTCGGTTTTACACAAAACCGACGCCAAAAATAATTATGTTTTTTTTTTCGCGTCGGTTTTTCTAAAAACCGACGCGGAAAATCCTGTTTGAAGAGGTTTTCCGCGTCGGTTTTTAGAAAAACCGACGCGGAAAATCCGGTCGAAGAGGTTTTCCGCGTCGGTTTTTAGAAAAACCGACGCGGAAAATCCGGTCGAATAGGTTTTCCGCGTCGGTTTTTCTAAAAACCGACGCGGAAAATGCTGTTTTAATCGGTTTTCCGCGTCGGTTTGTAGAAAAACCGACGCGGAAAACCTCTTCGACTATATTTTCCGCGTCGGTTTTCATGAAAACCGACGCCGAAACTCATAAAAAAAATATATTTCGCGTCGGTTTTCATTAAAACCGACGCGAAAAGTCTTTTAAAAATATTCACGGACAGAAACCCTCATTTTGTTTGTCCGTCGAAATCGAGTTCCGCTGCGGCGCTTCGGACTCCCGACGACCTTCGAACTTGATTTGCGATCTTGAACGGCCATTGTTGAAGGTTTTTTGTCGTCTGCACGATTTTGGGTATGTGTTCTTCCTATTTATCTCTTGTTTCATATCCCATTGTTTATTTCTTTATCAATAACCCTATTTTGCGTGATTTGGATTATTGGTTAGATTTTAGTTGTAATTTATCATTATTTTTTGTTTGTATTATCATTGTTGGTGTAGATTTGATATTTTTTGTTTTTGGAAGTAATTATACCGGTCGCAGTTTGGATTTAACATCTCAATTCGGGTTGAATAATTATGTAAGATTTTATATTATGTTGGATTTTAAATAATTATGTAAGATTTTATTTTATTTTATTTCAAACTAGATTAAAAGGGGCTTTAATTAAAAGTTAGAAATTTTGTAAGGTGAGTAGTGGCCTAATTAGTATTTGTATACTCATGTTTATCTACATTTCAGTTTTAGGATCTTATCCAGTTCTTTTTCCCTCTTAGGATGCATTCTGTTTCAGTTTGGGTTAGTGATTAGTGGGGACTTGAGCTCAGTTATTGTTTTACTTATCAAATTATCCCAAGTGTGCCTATTATAGGTTTTTTACGGATTTATTTAAATAGAATATGTGTAAATTTTTTCCATTTAAATGATGTTTTTACTACTTAAAATTATGGTTAAAAGTGTATTGAATTACTTTTGTGAGGACTAGGTGATTTAGGAGATGAAGTGTATTGAGGGAATTAGTTTATATCTATTTATAGTTATTCTTTATATTATTTCTACTGATTCAAATTTTGTGTTGATGTATACCCTATGGATAGGTCATTTCAGATTTCTGATAGAAATATGATGTTAATTACACTATGATTAATGGGTGAAATCATACCTAGTGATTGTTTTAGATGCCTATAATGCTTATTGTTAGTCTATGAGGATTAGGTACTCCCCTCAAGTATGTCATGGTCTAGTTTAGGTGTTTAATGGATAGATATCTTGGGTTGGTTCATGAAAATGGTATCAAAACCAAGATTTTTCAGAGGGTTTGGGTTTCCAAGTTCCCTTTGTTATTTGGCATTATAATGTTATTATGGATATAGGTTATAAAAAATCTAGTGCTACACATTGGGAAAAGTGTCATAATATCTTTTCCATTTGAATCCTTGAGTGTTTATGTAATTCTAGGATTTATTGTTGGATTTTGATATTGATTTTGATTGGTTTTATGTGTTTGATATAAAAATGATGATTGAATTACCAATGATGTGTAATCTATTTGGGGGTTCACTTAATATTGGGGTGATGGTGGATGAAGATTTGTAGCTATAGGTCTATCCCCCATAGTTAGGCCAACCATATGGAGCCCTTTTGAATAGTTTTAATGACTCTTCAAATCCCACAAGTAGTTTTGTTAATCGAGTTCCACATGTGTGTTTTAATACACATTGTTTTAAATAAGGATAGTTATTGCACTATTTTTCACATTAATTTTTCCATGATTCATTCATGTTACATCAAATGAATAAAAAAATAAATATAGTGTGATCAATAGTAGTCATAGTGAGAAATCATATTATCCTGTATGTCATTCATATAATATTTATATCATGAAACATTATTTTCAAAAAATGAAACCTTTGATTTAACCATTTTGTCCTTGTATTTCAATATAACACACATGTATATAATATTAAAATTAACTGTTTACTATATTTGTAAACGTGTTTCATATTTGATGTCTTTTATCTGATTATCAATAGTTTTTATGGAATATGTTTTTGTTTACAATTTATCTGATAGATATTTAAATGTTTTTATGTTTTAATATATTCATCAATTATATTGTGATATCAGGTATTAATGGATCATAATTGGATTTATCTACGAAGAACTACTAGTGAATATGAAAGAGGAGTTGACAATTTTTTGGAATTTGCTAAACGGCATAATCAAAATATTGATTTGATTTTCTGTCCATGTGTGAAGTGTGTAAATATGAGAAAGTTAAACTTCAGAGAAATCAATGATCATCTCATTTGTTATGGTTTTAGCCTTAATTATACACGTTGGATCTTGCATGGTGAAAGAACTGAAAATTCAACATCCAATGTTGATGACGATATTCATAATGAGGCAGAGGATCGTATTGAAGAATTAATTCATGATTTAGGTGTTGAAACCATCGAAAAAACACCAACTGTTGAACGATTGTATGGAGATTCTGAGAAACCATTATTCCCAGGTTGCAGTAAATATACAGTGTTATCAGCAGTTTTGAGATTAGTTAACTTAAAAGCAAAAAATGGGTGGAGTGATAAAAGTTTCTCCAGTTTACTTGAGCTTTTAAAAGAGCTTCTTCCAGAAGGCAATGGGCTTCCAGATTCCAATTATGAGGCGAAGAAAATATTATGCCCAATGGGATTGGGGTATAAAAAGATACATGCTTGCCCCAATGATTGTGTACTATATAGGAAAGAAAATGAACATTTATCAAGTTGTCCTACATGTGGAACATCGCGCTATAAGATGGATGAGAAAGTCAACTCAGATTCATTTTCAGGTGATGTCATGTAACGTTATGAAAAATCAATTTTTTTACTTTCCAATGATATCATCCAATATTTTTTTCAAACAATTCTGATAATTCAATTCTGGTTTATTTTTAGGTACCAAAATCAAAACTCCATCTAAAGCATTTTGGTACCTTCCAATTATTCCTCGTTTGAAGCGTCTATTTGCAAATTCAAATGATGCAAAAAGGTTAAGATGGCATTCAGATGAGCGCATTTCTGATGGTAACTTACGTCACCCGGCCGATTCACCACAGTGGAAGAGTTTTGATAAAAAATTTCATGATTTTGGAAGTGAAGTTAGAAATCTCAGAATGGGATTGTGTACTGATGGAATGAATCCATATCGGAGCCTCAGTAGCCAACATAGTTCATGGCCTGTTTTGCTGGTACTTTACAACTTGTCCCCACATCTATGTATGAAGAAAAAATATGTTATGATGAGCTTGATGATTTCTGGACCAAAACAACCAGGAAATGATATTGATGTGTATCTTACACCATTGATTGAGGATTTAAAACTGCTATGGGAGAAAGGTGTTACAGTTTTCGATGCATACAAGAAAGAGTATTTTCTTTTGCGTGCTATGATAATGTTCACTATAAACGACTTTCCTGCGTATGGAAACTTATCTGGATATAGTGTTAAGGGACATAAAGCATGTCCAATTTGTGAAGAACAAACTTCATATTATCAATTGCAGAATGGAAGAAAGACAGTGTACATGGGACATCGAAGATTTTTGCGAATTGATCATCCTTATCGTAGATTGAGAAAAGCATTTAACGGTTTACAAGAATACAACCTCCCCCGTCAACCATTGTCAGCTGAAGAATATTATGACAGAGTGAAAGATATTGATTCAACATTCGGAAAGAGAAAAAGTTCTGGTTTACAAAAACATATCTGGAAGAAGCAGTCTATTTTTTTCAAACTACCTTATTGGAGATTTTTAGAGATAAAACATAACATTGATGTTATGCATGTTGAGAAAAACATATGTGATAGTTTGATTGGAACTTTGTTAGACATAAAAGGAAAGACAAAAGATGGATTACATGCTAGATTGGACTTGATGTTAATGCGAATACGTTTGGAGTTAGCTCCCGCTGTGAAAGGAAAAAGAACATATTTACCTCCGGCTTGTCACACATTAAGCAAGATTGAAAAGATGAATTTTTGTCAGTGTCTTCATGGTATTAAAGTACCCAGCGGTTTTTCTTCAAATGTGAGTAATTTTGTGTCATTGAAGGATTGTAAATTAATAGGTATGAAATCACATGATTGTCATGTGTTAATGCAACAAATTCTACCAGTAGCAGTGCGTGGTATATTACCGAAAGCTGTCAGGAAGACAATCATCAGGTTATGTAATTTCTTTAAATCCATTTGTAGCAAAGTCGTTGACCCAAATTTGTTAGATTTGTTGGAGAATGAAGCAACTATTATTCTTTGTCAACTAGAAATGTATTTCCCACCCACATTTTTTGATATAATGGTTCATCTATTGGTTCATTTGGTGCGTGAGATAAGAATGTGTGGGCCTGTTTATTTAAGATGGATGTATCCTTTTGAAAGATATATGAAAATTTTGAAAGGATATGTTAAAAATCCTTATCGACCAGAGGCCTCTATTGTTCAAAAATATGTATCAGAAGAGGTGATTGAGTTCTGTACTGATTATTTGAATGAAGTGGAGCATATTGGTCTCCCTCTATCTCGACATATGACAGTTGACAGAGAAGGTAGAGGGGTTCGAGGCTTAAAGGTAAAGTTCATTCCACGTGATGAAGTGATGCAAGCACATTTATACATTTTGAACAACACAGATGAGGTTCAACCATATATATCCTCACATATTGCTGAATTAAAGTTACGATATCAGAAAAGAAATGAAAAGTGGTTGATGATTGAGCATAAGAAGACATTTGTTTCATGGTTTAAAGAGAAAGTCACCTCAGATATATCTGTATCAGAAACATTGAAGTGGTTATCAGGGGGACCATCTTTTAATGTGATCACTTGGTCTGGTTTTGATATCAATGGCTACACATTTTACACAAAAAACCTGGATGACAAGAGTACCGTTCAGAATAGTGGTGTGATGGTATTCGCTGAAGCAGTGCATTTTTCGAGTGCCAAAGATAAAAACCCAATTTCTGCATCAACATCATATTTTGGAGTTATTGAAGACATATGGGAAATTGATTATATTAAATTTCGAGTCACTATTTTTAAGTGCAATTGGGTTGATAGTAATAGTGGCGTGAAACATGATGAATATGGGTTTAAACTGGTTGATTTGAAAAGATTTAATCACAATGAGGAACCATTTATCTTGGCGACACATGCAAAACAAGTATTTTATGTCATTGATCCGTCGAATGATCAGTGGTCAGTTGTTTTTCAAGGGAAAAGATATCATTTGGGTGATGATGATGATTCTGATGATGCTAGTGATTTACATGAGCGTTATTCATCTATTATGCAATTTTCAGATGATTACAATGAATATAAGACAGACATAGTGCATGCAGTACGTACCGATCATGATGAAGGGACGTGGGAAAACACTAAATTAGTCTCCTAATTTTTCTGGTAAATATTTATATTTTGTGTCTATTTTTAAAACTTACAAATGCATGCCTCTATTTTTACATATTTATTTTTCATTTCCTTGTTTCTAATTATTCAGTTTTCTAATGATATGCAGGTACCCAAAATTTCATTACACTTTCTAGTAGCAATGTCAAATACAGATAGAGATGAGCAGTTACCGAGGTATATCTATTTTGACATATTATTAAATATTCAGTAATATACATATTTAATGAAATAAAACTGTTAATTTATTAAAAAAAATTGCAGGACTACTGATGCGTCCTCGGCGGAGGAGACTTCTCCAGTTACTACTGAAAAATCAAGTTCTCTAGTTGGTAAACGTGGTATTACACGTTTACCAAAACTATCACTCGCTCGTGATGATAACAAATTACACATCCGTTTTGATGATAATAATAATGCAGTTGGCCCAAATGCAGTTCAGTTTGTCAGTTATATAGCGATGCAGAGCCGTTGCAGGATTAGTATTTTATATCCTGATTGGAAGTCAGTGGACAGGACGGCGAAGCAACAGCTTTGGGAGGCCGTGACGGTAAAATATCTTTATTTATTTATTTTATCTCATTTTTTTAATATTATATAGTTTAAATGACATATTTTATTTTTTCAATTACAGATGACATTCAATTTTGAGGAAACCAAAGAAATTAGGAAAAGACATCTCTCTTTAGCGGCGGTTCGATGGAGAGATTTTAAAAACAAACTGACGAAAGATTATGTTTTTGGAAAGAGAAGGTTTGAAAGCCCATGTCTTAAGTATCCATATATAGATGAAGAAACATGGAAGCGATTTGTTGACAGTCGTCAGGAAGAGAAATTTCAGGTATTGTAATTGTTTTATATTTTAAAATTTATGCTATATTTTCCTTATTACTAATGTGTTTATTTTTATGTAACAGGCCTCCAGAAGATCTCATCAGGAGATCCAGTTGAAAAACGTATACCCTCATACTTTATCACGTGGAGGATACTCGTATTTGGAGCAGAAAATTCTTGAAGAAAAATTTGAAGCATTAAGAGCTCGATCAAGTAGTGGTTCAGAAGAGGTCCAGTATGGTCCTCCATCTCCTCCCACTCGCCATGAGAAATGGAAACGAGCAAGAAGAAAAAAAAAATGAACAATATCTTACAGACGAAGCTCATCAAGTGGCTGATAGAATTGTAAGTAAATATTAATTCTTTGTTAACAATTTTCCTTTTTTATAATTTATAAACACTAATATAAATTTTTTATTTTTCATTTCAGGATGAACTTCAGGAGAAAGAGACACAGGGCTCTTTTATCCCTGAGGGTAGGATGGATATCCTAGCCACTGCTTTGGGAAAGACTGAACACCCCGGCCGTGTTAGAGGATATCAGGCGGGTGTTAGTATTCGGAAGGTTTTTGGTAAGAGTAAGCAACCAAGAGACCCGGAAATTGAATCCTTAAAAGAAGAGCTGTAGGATATGAAACGGTCTATGGGTGATCAAATTCAAGCAGCAGTACAGAAGGCTTTATTAGAACACTTGGCAAGACAGTCACAGTCTGCTCATCCTTCCGAGGTATATTATTTACTGTTAACAATTTTTCTTTTCTATAAATTATAAACACTGATATAACTTTTTCATTTTTCAACATTCTCAGCCTACTCACTCAGACTATCATGCCTCATATGCTTACCCAACACCGTCTGGGCAGCCTTCCGAGGTATATTATTTAATGTCATCAATTTGTCTATTTTATAAATTATAAACACTGATATAACTTTTTCATTTTTCAACATTCTCAGCCAACTCACCCGGACTACCCTGCCTCATCTGCTTACCCTGCCCCGTCTGCGCAACCATTTGAGGTATATTATTTAATTTAATTTTTAATCAATTTTTCTATGTTAAAAATTTTAAACACTAATATACCCTTTTCATTTTTCTGACTTCTCAGCCTGCTCACCCTGACTACCCTGCCCCACCTGCTAACTTTGAGCCTCCACCTCCTCCATCGGATCAAACCTTATATTGTGAGTTGTTTGCGGGAGATCCTCATGTACATATTGTTGCGTTAGGACAAGTGTATTTTTTGGGGGACTCGGTACATCATCAGCCTATGCAGATGGGTCAGGTTAGAGTATCAGTACTTTTTATTATAGATCCTACTGCTCTACTACCATTTCCTACTGCGGAGATCACCAGTGTTGGGGAATGCATGGGCCATTTTTTACTTTGGCCAACTGCACTTCTTCGTTATATTTCACATGAGGTATGAGTTTTTTTAACTAGTAATTAGAAATGATTCCAAATTACTTATAATGTTTTCTGACATTTAACTTATATAGGAATATCTGAAAGCAAAAGAAACTGTACAAATGCAGCAAAATGTTCAAAAACAGTCGGCTGTAGATACTTCTGATATTTCTTCTGGGTTGAAAAGATTATCTCAGTGCTCTTCTTCCTTGAATTTTATCTATGAGTTTCGGATGACGCCCGATATATGTGGAAGAAATTATAAATTGAGAATATTGAAAGAAGATATCATGAATTTAGTTAATTTTGAAGAGATCGGGCTGAATGTGGTGCAGTTGTTTTCCATGTAAGTAAATTGACGTCTGAATTGCTATTTCTTTACTAAAATATTGTTATGTCATTGACTAACTATGTTTTCTTTTTAAATTAGGTATCTATACAGGATTCTTTTACAAAATGAAAATACAAGCATTTATAGCTTTATAGATCCAGAGTACATTTCCTCGGAAGTCAAACATGTGAAAAATGATGAAAAAGTTAAATATATATCCGAGAGATTATCACAAACAGAGATTCAGTGCTGGTTTTTTCCATTTGTTGATAAGTAAGAATATCAACATAATTTTGAACTCATGATCATTATAATGTCATTAATTATGAACTTTTTGTATTATAGGGGGCATTGGATGTTAGGTGTATTTTGCCCAAATGAATGCACCTTATATTGGTTTTGCTCTTTATTAGGAAAAGTGCGTAAAACGTTTTCCAACTTATTAAACAGGTAAGTTGTTTTTTTATTTTTAGAAGTTTGTTATGTTTAATTTTAATTGTTTACACAAGTTTTATTAGTTCTTATATAAAACAATGCAGTTCATGGAAACATTTTACAAATGAAAAGAAACCAACGAAAATCAAATATGTGGAAGTACAGGTAATTAGTTTTTATATTTTTGTTATATATTGGGTTTCATTATTAGTTAAATATTTTATAACTGCAGTGTCATCGTCAAAATGGAAGCGTTGAATGTGGTTATTATATTCTACGATTTATGTACGAGATAATCACAACTGGGGAAACTACTGATTTTCATAAGGTTAGTTGTATTAACTTTTTTATATATTTTCATCCACTTTCTTCTATTTATTAATTTCATATCATTCAATGTTATTGTAGGTATTCAATGATTCACAGTCATATTCTCAATCTGATATGATTCATATTCAATCTACTTTTGCGGACTATTTGTTAAGTCTGATTAAGATTTGAGGTATGTATACTAATATTTATAAATAATATTATATATGGGTTTAAAAAACTAACTCTTATGATATATTAGGTGTTTGAACCTACTAATAATCAAATGAATGCTTCAACAATAACAAACAATGAGCATGTCATATATTTCAGGTACGTGTATTTTAATTCTGATTTACTGAGTTTTCTCAAGTGCCTCTGCAAAAACTGTTTTATTGAATCTACTAATAATCAAATGAATCCTTCAACAATAACCAACAATAAGCATGTCGTATATTTCAGGTACGTGTATTTTAATTCAGAATTAGTTATTATATTTCTTTTCATTGTTATTTCTTAAAATCATTTGTCTGTACAGTGACAAATCTGTAGGGTGGTACTTGGATCATGAACATAGAGATTCGTATAGCGAAATAACATTCACAAACACTAAAAATTGTCTCCCTTGAATGCAGAGCAATATCTTCTAGGCCTTTTTATTTTTTATGCAAATAAATATCGAAAAATGATTGCCGAGAAGCATATCACATAATACCTGAAACAACGCTTAGTGGGTTTGCACAAAGATAAAATAGAAGGCGTCAATTTTTAAGGTATGTTTCTTTATGTATCTTCAATCTGCATTTGATTTCAATTTTCTAACCTATTTTTTGCACTCAAATTTATTTCTCTGTTATTCCATAACTTAAACAAATAACAATAGTGAATAGGTAATGCACGTCTATACAGAGCAAATATAAAAACCTGAGGTTGGGGGTGGTGGGGATTCTATGGTGAAAAGACACCCCCAACATCTTCAGTGGGGGAGGTGAGGAAGAGGTTGCATCGGCTGAGTGTTCCTGGAATTTTGATCATTTCATTTTGGTAATTTACTTTGTGAAAAAATGAATGATTCAAATAAATTACACATTTTCATTTAATGTTTATTCATTGCACTAATAACTTGGATTGATTTTTTCACTCGTTTCATTACTGTTTTGACAGGATTTGTGCTATCTATGGGAGGAAACTTACAATGATTGATACTGAGTATGGTTAGATTAAGAAAATGCACCATGTAGGTACGTGTATTTTAATTCTGCTTTACTTTGAGTTTTCTGAAGTACTTCTGTTAAAGCTGTTTAATTGTTTTTGTATACTTCGTTATTTTTTTTCAGGGTTCCGATTTGTTTGGAGGAGAAAATATATGTATTTTATTTAAAAAAAAAATAAATTTACGGCGTCGGTTATTTTAAAAACCGACGCCGAATAATTTTAAAAAAAAATTATTTACGGCGTCGGTTTTTTTAAAAACCGACGCCGAAAGGGTTTTCCGCGTCGGTTTTTAGAAAAACCGACGCGGAAAACCCGGTTGAAAACGGGTTTCCGCGTCGGTTTTTCTAAAAACCGACGCGGAAAATCCTGTTCCAATCGGTTTTCCGCGTCGGTTTTTTAATGAACCGACGCGGAAAATAATGTCTACATGTAGCTTCGGCGTCGGGTTTATAAAAAACCGACGCCGAAGCTCATAAGAGAATTATTTTTCGCGTCGGTTTCTATGAACCGACGCGAAAACGCTATTTTTAACGTCGCCTATAAAGACGTCGATTTATAACCGACGTTAAAAATTAAAAAAAACCGACGCGAAAAAGTGTTTTTGCACTAGTGAGAGTATCTTGAAGAAGCTTCCACCTAAGTTTAATCTGAATATTTCAGCATTGTAAGACAAAGATCCAAAAGTGATGAAACTGGATAACCTGCATAGTACCCTTGTACCATATGAAATGAGGAATGTTGATAGAGATGTTTCTGAAAACGGGAAATCTAAAGAGGTGGAATTCAAGGCCATGAAGAAGATCAGTATTGAATATTATCATGAAAAAGAGATAGATGATGAATATTCATTCCCTTGGTCAAATATACAAAGAGGGAAAGGAAATTTCATGGGGAATATTCCACTTTCTTGCTTTAGATGTGGAAACATTCGCCACCATCCAACAAGGTTCCCTAAAAAGTTTTAATAAGATGATGAGGATGAAGTTGAAATCCCTATGAATAAGTCACCATCCTATGTTGAAGGAATGAAAAATTATAAGAGAATTTTTTTCCAGAAAAAGAATCTTCATTCACAAGAATTTGACGGCTTAGATAAATCAGAGGTTAAAAATGTTGAACGAATAAAGAACAATAAAGATGGTGGATAAAATGAAATACGGGATGTTTTTAGTAGTACATAGGACAAAGAAGAAACTGACTTTGATGAAGAAGAAGTTGAAGGAAGAGTTGATATGGATGGTGAATTAGAAGAATCTCTTGAAGAGATAGATGTTTGGAGATCCCAAATGAAGAAATACAACAATGTGTTTCGTGATGCCAAACTCTACATACAGTATTAGGATAAGGAGAAGTCTAAGATAATGATTGAAATTGAGAATCTCAAGTCTTCCTTTCCAGTGAACTCGAAAAACGTTAGTGAGAACTGACTCAAGGTTGAAGAACAAAAAACAGAGATATATGATTTTAATAACACATTGAATGATCAAATCAAATTCACTGGAGAATTTAAATAAGAAGAAGTCAGTCTATGTCAAAAAAGTTAGGGATAAATAAAAAATATTGACCCCCAATGTGACATCAGAAAAGATGATCATTCAAAAGACAAAAAAGTTAGAATTGGATCATATAGGTTTGACAGAATGAAACCAAAAGCCAAATCTATGTGATAAGGCTGCTATAGGGATTGATCAACGATATAAAGTAGTCACGGTATAAGTTAGACCACAAGAACCCTCTTTGAGACTGAATGTTTATTTGGGTGTGAAGCAAAATCAGATGATTAAGAGAACCCAAGGGACAACTAGTAGTGCAGAAGTAACACTTAGGAATGCAACTTATATCAGGTGTTATTACTCTAGAAATAGGAATCATTCAAAAAATATGAGTTCCATTTCCATGAGAAATTAATGGTAATGAGAACAAAAGTGGAAGTCAAATAGAGCTCAATACTATAGAATATCCATAGCAACACATTGTTATTGGTGTAGATGATTTTGTAATAGGGATAGATTTTGTAAATCAACCATTAATAGGAATGTTCCAAATTATAATAAAAGTAGTTTCAAGATGAAAAATAAAAAATCAATAGGTGAGTTGAAAATGAAAAATTGATTTTCAGCTCTGTGAGATGGAGGTCATCCATAATACCTCGAGGAAGATCAATATTTCCAATATATTCTATGTATGAAGTCAAAAATAAATTTGGGACTTCTCATGTGTTAATCATATTTTAATGATCACAAATTCTATATATTATATAAAGCTTGACAATATTGTTTATTCTATTTTAAGTGTTATGTTTAATGATTGTAAACTATTTTGAGTTTGTGTAATAATTGGGTTTCCCAGATAAATTATTATGTCTAATGCATTCTATGAATATCACAATTTACGTTTGTATATAGATATTTGGCTATGTATGAGAAATTGTGAGTCTTCCACCGATTGTATGTTTCTAGAAAAGGACCCAAACACTGTGACCGGACACCATGATCATCCAAGCACCGTGACCATCAAAACACTATGACCATCCATACACCATGACCATCCAGACACTATGACCATCCAAAAACCATGACCATCAAGGCATTGTGACCATCTAGACACCGTGACCATCTAGACACCATGTCCATCCAGACATCGTGACCATCCAGACACAGTGACCATCCAGACACCGTGATCAAATATTACATCTATACTACTGGTTCCTGTTCTGTATACAACTATGTCATCATAACAATCTCACAGCTCAAAGACAAATAAGGATACATTATTTCAAAGAGACACCATTTCATGGAGACACCATTTCTAGACACACTGTGTCAATATTTCTTAATCTATTTTATTGTTTTCCAATTTAATTTCTTACGGTTATATTTGATGATTTTGAATTCACTGACATAATTAATGTATCTTTGTAGACATGGAACATGACAGTATGATGTATGCGGTATAGAATACATGCGTCATGTTGGCTCCAACACATGAATTATAAGAATAAAAATAACAATATAGCCAGAAGAACGAAGGTATGACTTTGGAGACAGTAGTGACCACAGAAAAAACAACTATGTGTACGATAATGAAGAAGCATGAGAATTCATGATAAAAGAACTGACACATTTAACTTGACACAACTAATGAACACACGAAGCGTACTCGAATACCTAAGTTGAGAAAACTATCGCACTGTCAACTCCATGAAGAACACGAACCATATCTTCCTAACTTTCAATACTTTGTTTTTCACAAGATGACTTGATTTCTGCATTCGCTACATCCTAGAAGTCTAGAGCTGCATAGACTAACACTTAATGCACTACTTACCTTATCTAATAATTTCTATTATGTTGTGTATTATTTTTATCTTCATTGATATGTGTGTGTGTGTATTTCAAAAACATGCACTATCTCCTGCATTAAACTGATGGATACAAGATATCATTTCCCTTAAATCTTTTTACACTTTTTATTCCCACAGATAAGTATAGAAGAAGTCCCTATGTGACTTGGAAAATTTCATACCCATGAAAAACTATGGAAGAGGGTGTGTGACCATGATAGTCTTATGTACTGTTGTTAACCTCGATCCAGGGTTTGGATCAAGTTTATTTATATAAACTTCTTGGTGGAAAGTGATCACCAATTGGAGTGGATTGAGTCTCGTCTTGAGACTAAACCACTTGTTTTATATCTGTTGTTCTGTTTATTTTAGTTTTCTATGTTTTACTATTTAATTCAAATATCACAAAATTTACATTGATAGTTAATCTTAAAAATAAGTTATAATTGTTTATCCTTATTAGAATATCTTCAAAAGTAATGTTAATAATTGATATTGAGATTACTGTGAATTAATCAATCCTCTATGAAGTTATTTAAATAGGAAAGCCTTCATAATTGTATTACATTGATTAACTGGGTTATACGTAAATTTATTGTGGAACCTTTTTAAGAATATTTTTAAATATACATTTTTATAGGTACTCAATTCACCCCCCGAGTAATCTACTCTGACCAATATTTGGTATCAGAGGGTTGTTTATTAAGACTATGTTTTTGACCCTACTCAACTGTGATTGTAGTTGTACATCAAAGATATTTTCATTTCTGTTAATTCAAAATTTCTATCTCTTTTAATGTATTTATTTATCATGGATAATATATTTTAATGTTCCACAACAAACATACCACAATTCATTAATGGAACCAATTATCCCTAATGGAAAATTAAAATGAAAATGCATTTATAATGTATTGGTTTTGAAATCTGGTCTTCAATTATATATGAATATATGATTACTACTACTGATAAAATCACACAAGGGATCCATACTATGACTTCCTAAAATAAAAATTTCAAATCCATGAATTCTTTATATTTCTCTTTAGGAGATGAGGAATTTAAAATAATTCCTTCTTGTAAAAATTCCCATGAAATCTGGGATACACTGTCTGTTTCACATGAAGGAACTTATAGTGTGAAACAAGTGATAATTAATAATTATAATATTAAATATGATAACATTAAAATGAAACCTGATGAACCTATTTCTGACATGTATCTCAGGTTCAACGAAATTTTCAACATAATGATTTCTCTGGGAAGAGAAGTTACTACCAAAGAACGGATCATGAGGATTCTCATATGCCTACCTGATAGATGGAGAGGAACCTATGTCTCTTTTAGAGAGTAATATGACATCATCAAGATAGCTATAAAAGAACTCATTGGAAAACTGATGATGTATGAGGAGGAGCTGAAAGTCCACAAGGAAGAGGGGGATGAACCCAAAAGGAAATTAGTTGCATTCAAAAACCCCACCACTAAACACAAAGAGAAAGGGAAATAGGATGTTTATGTAGAATTTTCTAAAAGTTAACAATCATCGTCAAATAGTGATGAGGAGGTGGCTCAATTATCCAGACGATTTAAGATATTTTACAAGAAGAAGAACTTTTTCAGAAAGCTTACCATTAAAGGAAGATATGATCAAAAAGTATGTTTGAAGAAGGATTGGAAAAGGAGTGACACGTCTGATGAGATAGTCTTCTATGAATATAAGAAAAAGGGACATATCAAGGATGATTGTCCCAAGATCAAGTACAAAAAGAAATATGAGGAAAAATATAGAATGTAAAAAAGGCTATGAAAGCAACATGGAGTGCTTCTGAGGACAGTTCAAGTGACTCAGAATCTTCACATGGTGAACATGCTAACAAAGCCAATATGTGCTTTATAACAAAAACATCTGAGGTAACACTGGAATCTCCTATACACAATTATTATTAATCAGGAGATAAAAGTGACTCTAAAAGTATGTCTAACAAATAAATGATTGATTACTATAATATTCTTGAAGAGATATGAAATGAATTAAAAGATAAATACAAGTCTTTAAAAAACTGTATGCTCTTACCTCAACTGTTAAAACTGAACATAGTGTAGAAAGGGAGAAAAATGATAAATTATTTAAAGAGAACAATGAACTAAAACTATCTAATGAACAATTGAAAAAATATCTTTAATGGTTTTCTAATGGTAAATATATCATGGTACAAAATCTTGGTAAATAGATTGATCCTAAGTATACTACTGGCATTGGCTATCAACCTGGTAAAAGAAATTTTGGAAGAACTAATTTTTTTTCTAAATCTAGGACATAAAACTTTACTCCTAGTTCTGGAAAACATTCATCTAGTTCATGTTATGATACACTCTCTACTATTTCATGCTTTTCTAGACCAAATAAATGATTTTTAAAAGTAATTTACATAATGATTATTGTAATCCAATGAGAAATATATGGGTTCCTAATGAACTGGTCACTAATATTACTGGACCAAAATAAGTATAGGCACCATAATCAGTTCTTATATGAATATCTTGTAGGAAATATGCATAAAGAGTTCCTGAAAAATATTATGGTACATGGATAGTGGGTGTTCAAGACACATGATAGGTGACTACTCTTGCTTCATGAATTTAATAAATATTGATGGACGAAATGTCACCTTTGGTTACAATTGTAATGGAAAAATTATTGGCCTTGTCCAAATCATTAACTATAAATCAGTATTTATTTCAAAAGAATTTTTTTTAATTGATTGAAATAAATCTTCTTAGTGTCTCACAACTATGTGATGATGGATTTCATGTTAAATTTGAAAATTATGATTGCAATGTTTTCAATTCTAAAAATGAATTAGTGTTTTCGGCATTAATAAATGAAAATGTAAACTCTATTAACTTAAATTCATTAGCTTCTCAAAATGATTCATCTTTAAGTGTGTTTCAGAAAAGAACTTGGCTTCGACATAGAAGACTAGGGAATGTTAATAATCACTCCCTTTGAAAGATAACTAGAAAAATATTAGTCAAATACCTATACAAACTTGAGTTTCCAAATGATAAAGTGTGCAATCCTTGTCAAAAGGGAAATAAACAAAAAATTTCTCTCAAACAAAAGAAAGAAGTTTCAACATACCAACCTCTAGAATTGGTCCACATGGATTTATTTGGAATATATACCGTTTGTATATTAAATGGGATGTAGTGTGTTTGTGTTCTTGTAGATGAAATTTCAAGATATAACTGGACTTTCGTTTTGGATCACAAAAGTGAAGCTTGATAAAATTTTACAAAATATGAAAAAATTGTAAAAAATCATAGTGTACTTAGAATTAAATCCTTAAGAAGTGATCATGGCCTTGAGTTTGAAAATCTAGAGTGTGAATCTTTTTGCTCTCAAAATAGCTATAATAATATTTTCTCTACCCCTCAAACACCTCAATGTAATGGAGTTGTGGAAAGAAAAAATAGAACCCTACAAGAGCTTTCTAGAACCATGCTTAGTGAATTTGACATACCTATTTATTTTTTGGATGAAGCTATAAAAACATAATTCTATATAATCAATAGAGTGTTGATTAGACCAATCCTTAAAAGAACAACATATGATTTATGGAAAAATCGAAAACCCAGAGTTAGCTACTTCAATGTTTTTGGTTGCAATGTCTATATACTTAATACTACAGAAAATCAGGACAAATTTGAATCCAAGAGTGATGAAGGAATATTTTTAGGATATTCAACTTCTAGTAATTCTTAAAGAGTGTTTAATAAAAGAAACAAATGTGTGGAAGAATATTTCCTTGTCAAATTTGATGAAACAGATCCACATGAGCCTAAGACCACTCTAGAGAACCTAGAGGATGATATATTAAATATGGAAATTAATTCAAATTCCCCTAACCATCCTATAATGGAATCTATAAAAACTTCCGGTTCTACAAATACATTAGACACATGTCACAATAAACCTGAACCAGTTGATGTGCCTGAAATCCCTAGTCCTTTATCTAGAGTCGTTATAACTATTAAGAACCATCTTTTAGATGCTATTGTAGGAGACTTAGATAAAGGAACTCAAACAAGAGCTTATAATTGAAATCAGGATGAACATCAAGTATTATTTTCACCACTTAAACCTATAAGAACATTAATGATGCTATCAATGATGAATTTTTGGTGATGGCTATGCAAGAAGAACATAATCAGTGTGAAAGGAACAAAGTTTGAAAACTTATTGACATAACCAATGAAACATTCACGAATGGAACTAAATGGGTGTTTATAATTTAGGTATATAAAGATGGTAATATAGTTAGAAACAAGGCTATATTGGTTGCACAAGGCCATAGTCATTAAAAAGAAATTGACTATGAAGAGACCTTTGAACCAGTAGCTAGGCATGAATCCATCAGAATTCTGTTTTCTTATGCTCCAAATCTGAATTTAATACATTATCAAATGGTTGTCAAAAGTTCATTTCTAAATGGGTATAAAGCTGAGGAGGTCTTTTTTGAGAAACCCCCTGGTTTTACAAACCCTCATCTTCCAAATCATATTTTTAAATTATCCAAATCATTATATGGTTTAAAACAAGCTCGGTGAACATGGTATGATAGATTAATTACTTTTCTTATTTCCAATGGTTTTACAAAATGAATAGCTGATCCTACCATTTTTATAAAAGGAATTTCAAATTATTTTTTATTAGTTAAAATATATGCAGATGACATTATCTTTGGATCTTCAAAAAATTCATTATGTATATAATTTTATAAAATGATGAAAAATGAATTTGAAATGAGTTTAATGGGTGAATTGAAATTCTTTCTTGGTTTTCAAATTTTTCAAAATAATGATGGTATTATTTTAAATGAATGAAAATAAACTAAGGATCTTCGAAAACATTTGGTTGGGATAGAACTCAATGAAGTGACACTATAATGAGTAATACGTTTAAGTTGGATCTTGATGAATATGGGAAATATGTTGATCAAACCACTTACATAGGAATTATTGTAAGCTTACTCTACTTAACTACTAGTCAACCTGACATGATTTATATTGTGTCAATGTGTCCTCGTTTTCAAGAAAATCCTAAGGAATATCATTTAAATGCTGCTAAAAGAATATTTAAATACCTCAAGCATACACCCAATATAAAACTATTCTATCATAGAGGACAATCATTTGAGTTAGTGCGTTATTTCAATGCTGAATTCAATGGTTGTAATTTAGATAGAAAAAGAACCTCTAGAACTTGTCATGTTTTAGGAAAGTCACTAGTATCATGGTGTAGTAAGAAACAAAACTCTATTGAATTTTATAATTTAGAAGCAGAATACATAGCTGCTGGTAGTTTTTGTTCACACATTTTGTGGATGAAACACACATTACTATATTATGGATATCAATTCAGACATGTACCTATAAATTGTGGCAATAAAAGTGCTATTAACATCTCAAAAAATCATGTTCCACACTCTAGGACAAAACACATTGATTTAAGACATCACTTTTTGAGAGATCATTATAAAAAAGGTGATATCACTTTAGAATTCATTGGAACTGAATATCAGATATCTGATATATTCACTAATCCAATAAATTATTAATGAATAGATTACATCATACATGAATTGGGAATGATAAATATTAAGTAGTATGTTTAATGATACACAGTTTACTGTTTCATGTTTACGGCCTCATAGTTACTTATTCTTGGTTACTGTCTGGCATTTACTATCTCAAACAATATGATCGTATTGTTTAGAAATCCTACAGTTACGTTCTCACCGTGAAAGCTAGTTACAGTCTAACTATGAAATCTAGTTACAATCTCACTGTGAATGTTGATTACGGTCTCACCTTAAAAAAGTTTTATTTTTTAATTTATACATTATAACATGTATCATGGTAAATAAGTGATTTACCCTTTTACTTTCCCATGTGGTTGTCCCACGATGCTTGATATCCCTAAATGATAAAATTAAAGAAGTTTCACACTTTCTTCACTCGAGATCTCTTCTCTAAAACCGTGACCCCTATTTTAACCCTTATCTCTTTTTAACCTTTGGGGAATGCCCAAGATGAAACGTCTATCTTCATAAACTCCTGAGAAGTGCAGTTCAATGAAGAAGTTGAAAATAGCACCTAAGTTCGCACCTGAAGGTCCTCTGAACCCAAACCTGGTAAACATAATAGTGGTGCCCAAAAAGGAGATTTTCCCCAAGTGGATTCCGTCATGTATGCCTTTGGTATTGAAATAACATAGAGATAACGTATGGTTGTATTGCATCACAAAGGAGGATAGGTCTATTTACCCAAATATTGTTGTACAGTTTTATCAGTATGTTCAATTATCATTTGATTCAGAAGATGTCTATTTTGTGTGAAGTTGGATCACTGTCCAGTGTTGTACCTTTTCATCGAGGTTATGGGTTTCATGCCTTATGATACCTCATGAGTGTATTTTTGAGGACTACCAATGTGGTCATACACCTTCATGTAAGTTATTTTTTTTTGGGAGAAGCATTGGAAATATTAACTGGGAATGAAACTAAGAGGAGAGCCATAGCTGTCAAGCTAGATGGTGAATCTAGACTCTTGTTTA
Organism: Viscum album; assembly: GCA_963277665.1. Classification (NCBI taxonomy): domain Eukaryota; kingdom Viridiplantae; phylum Streptophyta; class Magnoliopsida; order Santalales; family Viscaceae; genus Viscum; species Viscum album. The sequence continues at coordinate 1,738,255,759 of OY728151.1, forward strand.
AGTTTGTTCAGAACTTGATTATCCCCCAAAAAGTTTACTTTTCTATACTCATGTATCAGGATGTATTTTTTATACATCTCATGAATAATGGACACAATATTAAGCTATGAAAATATTTTATACTTCATATGTGTGAGTTGATCAAGACAACCTCCAAATCAGCCTCCCTGTTCTACTCAAGATTAATTTTAGCTATAGTTTATACTAATGTTTGGTGGGACCAGATGAAGAATATATTAAGGAAGATGAGTTATGTATATCAAAAGTTACAATAAAGATAATTAAAATCAGTTTGAATCCATGTATAAAATCGTGGGTGGCAGATATTGACAGATTTTATTAAAAGTGTAATCCAATGGAACAATGTTCAAGACCTAAGGATATTTTTGATCCTGGTTTGGAACCAGATGCGATTGATGATTATTCTGATGAGGAAAAAGAGGAATAGGCTATTATACCTTCAAAATAAATTACTCATGGTAATAACGATAGTACACCGGCTCCTCAAGTCTTAATTTAGAAGGAAATGCATGTTCCTAAAGAAGTTGTTGATCTGGAAGAACAATCTGCTTACAAAGAAGAATATGTTGCTAAGGTAAGTGAAAAGGATGTTGTAGAAGATCCTATAGAAGATGATATTTTTGTTGTTCAAGAATCTACCATTGAGTAATTCTCAGAGGAACAAGTTATTCCTAAAATCATTCCCTCTACTGATGAGAGACAAGAGCTAGCATTTCAGTTGGATAGAAAGTACATGGGTGTGGATATTAGGGATGAAATCTTGAAAATAGATCAAGGATCTAAATCTCTCATTCCTGTGAAATATGCACCTGTTGAGGGGGATCGATACTCAAATATGGAATATGTTTAGGTACCTAATCCCGTTAATCCATGATCAATTGATATATGGTATAAATCCATAGTTATTTTGCTGTGAATGATTCACTGGAATACTCAGTGAAACGTATTAATATGTCCACTATGTTTAATTTGAAACTACCATCTGCTCCTGAAGCTATATCTACCATGGAACACGATCATGTATCAATCTCTATTCCTGAACCCTCACAAGAATCTCCATAAATGGTTAATAATGATGATCTGAAAGCATTTGGAGCAACCCATATTAGATGGAGTTGAAAAAATCATGAATACTCAACTTACTCATTTAACCAATCTAAGTGAAATAGATACTTCACTATTGTTGGAAAAGGTCATATGGAACATTCACCCCAATATGATTCATGATATTCAAGAATTCATAGTTGAGAATAAACTGCTCAGTGATGAAGTAAAAACACTCAGAGTTATGGTTGAAGATATACATAGAGTGATGACCTCGAGACCAGAACATGTTTCTTATCATATTGAGGATATTGTTAGTCAGGCTCCATAGGAATTAGACTCACTGATTCAACCTAATCTAACCTCTATATCCGACAAAATAGATAAAAGAAACCAGAAGATTGTTCAAGGGAAGTGTGAGCTTGTTATTGGTCTTAACAGGTTAACTAAGGAGTATAAGGGTTGTCTTCAGAAAGTAATAAATCAATTGAAGTCCCTTACCTTAGATGTTAATACTTCTCGTACCTCTCGAAAATCATCTCTACCATCCTTAGACAGTGATCTTCTCAGAAAATTTGTTAAATAAGAACTTCAGGTTATGCTCAGTTGTATTGACAAAGAATCTTTATCTGAAGTTGTCAAGAACAGTGACAAAGTTCTTGATTTGGTGAGAATTCATTCCAAGATTTCTAGTGATTCTCTGCAAGAAATTTCTAATAAGGTGGATTTCTACATCAATCGGATCCTCTATAATAATTACATGATCAACTACGACAAGTACCTAGTAGAGAATATGAGGATCCATCTTGTAACTCAATCTTTCAAAACTCATGTCAAAAAATCAAAGATTTCACTCCTTTACTGGATACGAATTTAGAGAATAACGATGATTTGAGAAATCCATTAAGTATGGTTGAGATATCATTGTTGACTTAATCAAGAATTTGAGGCCTTATCTTCATGTACAGAGTACTTTCATTATGGCTTCTGCAGGTACACCCTTGTGGTCTAGTTTGCCTACCATATCATACTTTTCCCTTACCTCAACATCTATGTCTTTATCTTAGGCTCTGAGTCATATCAGGTCTGTCCTCCATGATCAGCAGTTGTCTCAGTCTTCCACTACACCAACCTTGGCCCCTTTTGTTTTTGAAGGCCTCCCTTTACCTTCTATGTCAAGTGGTTCACTCCCTTCTTCCACTTCTACCTCTGCTTCTATAGATTCTTCTTATGTTACTTCTACCAAGGGAGAAGAGAAGAGAAGCCAGTGCTGAAGAACAGTGACTAATATCTTTTAATAGGGATTATTTCTTTATTACTAGTTACTTACTATTTTTAATGACCCTTTTTATCCATCTAATTCATTGTAACCTTTTATTTTCTATTTCTTATTTTACACTTTTTGATAATCATAAAAGGGGGAGAAATATGTATTCTATATGAATAACAAAGAAGATAATCATTACCTAAGAATAAATCCCTCACTTACATGATTTGTGGTCATCAAAAAGGGGAAGATTGTTGGACACCTCGTGTATTAATCATGTTTTAATGATCACAAATCCAATAAATTCTGTAAAGATTTCTAATCCAATTGAATCTATCTTAAGTGCTATGTATAATGAATATTAACTATTTTGAGTTTGTGTAATAATAGTATTTCTTTGTTGAATGATTAAGTCTAATCCATTATCTGAATTTCACTATTTACGTCAGTATACAGATATTTGGATATGTCTGAGAAACCGTGAGTCAGCCTCCAGTTGTGTTTTTCTAGTAAAGTACCTAGACACTTTGACCAGACACCGTGACCATCCAGACATTATGACCATCCCGACACCGTGACCATCAAGGCACTGTGGCCATCCACACACCGTGACTATCTAGACAACGTGACCATCCACAAACTGTGACCATCTAGACACTATGATTATCCAGACATCACGACCATCCATACACCATGATCAAACATTGCATATGTGATACATGTTCCTATTCTCTATAAAATTATGCCATTATAACTGTCTCACAGCTCAAAGGAAATGAAGGAGACACCATTTCAAGGACACACCATTTTATAGAGATTTCATTTCCAGACAGACTGTGACACCATTTCATAATCTGGTTTATTGTTTTTCATTATAATTTCTAATGGTAATATTTGATGCATTTAAATTCACTAACATAATTATTGTTTTTTGTAGACATTTAATCTGATAATATGAGGTACTAAGTGTAGAATAAATGAATCTTGTCAGCTCCAACACATGCATTCTAAGAAAAAAATAACAATGTGTCCAGAAGAAAGAACGGATGATTGTGAAAACAGTAGTGACAACATAAAAAACAAGTGTGTGAGCGACACCGAAGAAGAACAAGAATTCATGATAGAAGAACTGATAGATGAAACCTGACACTGCTGAAGAAAACATGAAGCATACTCGATTCCTAGAGTCGAGAACATTTTCACACTATCAACTCCACGAATAACATGATCCAGATCTTGATGGATTGCGATACTCTATTTTTTTCAAGATGACTCAATTTCTGCATCAACTTTAGCATCATAAAATAACACTCAGATAACTTTTTACCTTATCTCATCATTTATTCTATGTTATGTATTATTTTTATCTTTCGAGCAGTGTGTGTGTATATGTACAAAAAACGCACTATCTTCTACATTAAATTGATGAAAACAGGATATCTTTTCTCTTGCATCTTCTTACACTTGTGTATTCCCATGGATAAGTGTGTAAGAGGACCCTGTGTGACCTGAAAAATCTCATACCCACGAAGAAGAGTGGAATAAGTCATGTGACCTCGACAGTCTTCTGTACTGTTGTTAACCTCAATCCAGGGTGTGGATCAAGTTTATTTATAAAAATATATTAGTGTCATGTGATCACCAAGTGGAGTAGATTAGGTGTCAGATTGAGATAGAACCACTTGTTTCATATCCACTGTGCTGTTTATTTTAGTTTTCTCCCTTTTACTTTTTAATTAACAAATCACTAAATTTACTTTGATAGTTGATCTTAGAAACAAGTTATAATTGTTTTTCCTTATTTGAATATATTCAAAATTAATGTTAATAAATGATATTAAGAATATGGATAATTAATAAATTTTCTAAGAAGTTATTTAAACAGTCAAAAATTCATAACCGTATTACTTTGATTAACTGGGTTGTAATTAAATTTATTGGGGAACCTTTTTATGAATATTTTTAAACATAATTTTTTATAGGTACTCAATTCACCCCCCCCCCCCTTGTGTACTCTTCTCTGACTAAAAACATTTATCAAGAAGAAGAGAGTTAGGAAGGCAGTGGTTGTAGACATTTCCCTTAATTTTTCAGACCGATCTGGTATATGGATCCTTAATAGTAGTTTCACATCCCATCTGATAGGAAATAAGGATCTTGTTATAGTTATAAAATTTGACAATGAAGGAGTTGTTAAATTTGAAAACAATGATGTCATGAAGATAATTGGCTCGGAAATGGCTAGGTTTGGGGGAGAATAAATGAGACGTGTTTCTGTCTTGGTAGTAGAAGGTCTTAGTCACAACTTTCTTAGAGTTAGTTAACTATGTGACTTAGGTAATTCTATAAGATTTTCCAAGAAGATATGTATCTTCAAAGGCAGAGATTGTGTAGTTTTTATATAGGGAAAATGAACAAAGGGAAATATATACCCTGTAAGTGGGGAAGAAGAAATGTTATTATTATCCAGAGAGTAAGAAAACAAGTTGTGGCATAAAAAACTTGTTAATATTTGAAAAGTATCCACAGAATATTTGGTAAAGTGTGATGTATCTAGAGCCCTCCCTGAGCTCTCATGTGATCATACTCATACATGCTGTGCATGTCAACAATGGAAGATCATTATAAATACATACAAGTTAAATGAAATGAATCCAATAAGTGTGCTTGAATTGGTTCATGTTGATGTTTTTGGACCTATCTCACCAAGATTCATCGATTGGAAGATATAATATATACTTTTCATTGATGAATATAGCGAAATAGAATGGTTATTATTCATTTAAAATAAGTCCAATTTGTTTAGTTTCATAAAATAGTATCTGAGGGAATCTAAAAGGATGTTTGAAAAAAAATATGATGTTTTGTACTGATAATGGTATAGAATTCATAAATAGTCAGGGTGAAGACTATATCAAGAAACACGGGATAAGGCATCAGGTATCTTTAGTGAGAACCCCTCCACCCCCTTACAAAATGGTGTGGTTAAAAGGTGAAATTGGATAATTAGAAATATGTCCATATTGATGCTTATCAAAAAGGACCTAGCAACGAAATTTAGGAAATAAGTAGTATTGACATCAGTCTGCATTTCTAACAGAGATTTGTTCTATTTGAAGGGAGGAAAGACTCTGTATGAGATGTGGTATAGAAAGAATACTACAGTGAAATACTTTTGAATATTTGAAAGTAAGTGATTTATTATCAACAAAGAAAAACACAATAAATTTGATTTCTAAGGAGATGAGGGGATATTCCTTGGCTACATAGGCAAAAGAAATGCATTAAAATTCCCTAACAAGAGGATATGAAAAGTAGTTAAAATAAATTATATTGATGTTGTGGAAAATAAAGAGAATATTCAATGATAGAGTGAATAGTTTCATGATTAATGTGATGAATAGGAAAGCAACACAGAGGGTGGAAGTGGCAGATGATGATTCAAAAGAAGGTACTGATGATGAACAAGAGGAATTCAAGTCTATATATGAATGAAACCAATGAATTAAGCATAAATTAACAGAAAAAATATCATTGGTGATCAGGCATCACCAATTCTAAAAAGAACAATAATTTCACTATAGGAGAAATATTTCTTATCTTAGGGAGATCTAAAATGTATTTTTGGTGCAGATGAAGATGAAAAATGGGTTCAGGATATGAATGAAGAGAATTACTAGATTGAGATGAATCATATTTGGGAAATTTTTTTGAGGAAAACATATAATATTTTTGGAAAAAATGGGTCTTTCTCAACACAATTATTGAAGATGGTGTAGTGGTTCGAAACAAAGCATGTTTCGTATGGAAAGGTTAATCCCCAATATAGGGTATCAATGTCAATGAGACATTTTAACCCATTGGAAAAATATAGAAAATATTATTATTCTTGTACACTGTAGTGAAATATAAGTTCAATGTTTTCCAGATGGATGTCAAGTCCACATTCTTGAAGGGGGTCTAGAATAAGAGGTTTATATTCAGCATCCAGATGGTTTCCTCATTCACGAAGATGATAACAATGTTTGTCTGCTAAATAAGGCTCTATATGGGTGGAAGAAAGTGCCAATAACATGTTATTAAAGACTAGATCAGTATTTGAATATGAATTACTTTTAGCATGGTGGTTTTAATTACAATATCTATGTCAATAATGTAAGTAATCAAAGGACGATCAGGCTAGTATATGTCAATGACATAATATTTGGTAGATAAGATGAATCAAAATGCATTCAATTTTATAAATTCATGAAAAGTTGTTTCGAAATGTCAATGATTGTTGAGATGAAAAACTTCATTTGTTTACAAGTAACAAAAATAAGGAATGACACATTCATTTTTCAATCCAAATATGCTAAGGAGGATCTAGGAATGGTTGGAATGGAAAATTCCAATGAGATAAAAACATTGGTTTCTACCTAGATGAAACCATCCAAAGATGTTGATGGAAAGGCTGTGAATATTACTAAATATAGTAAAATCATTGTAAGTTTACTATACTTGACAACAACAAGTCCTGATATTGAATTTTCAACATGACAAGAAGTAAGATATCCAAGAAATCCCAGGAAAATCCACATGCTTTCCATGAAAAAATACTCCAGTATATCAAGGTAATTGTGGATTTTGGTTTGGTGTATAATGAAAAATATCATCTAGAGTTGTTGGGATATACAGATGCGGACTAGGTTGGTTTAACAGATGATAGGAAATCAATATCAGGAGGTTCTTTCTTATCATGGTGAAATTTATATTTCTGGGCTAAGTAGGAAATAAGATTTCACTTCATTTAAAACCACATAAGCTAATTATATTTTTTACACTCAATTGTTCATGCAGTTATTATGGATGAAACAATAGCTATATGATATGGGAATAGAAGTGAATTCTCTGATCGAAATATAGTGTGATAATTCAAGTGTTATAAATCTTAGAAAAAATCTAGTCCATTATTCAAGGGAAAATCACATTGAGATCAAATATTATTTTATGATGAAGAATGCGGAAAAGTGTTTGTGATGTTGGATTATGTTCCTACAAGAATACAGGTTAAAGATGTTTTGTCAAAGGCCTAACTTAAAGAATTTTTTGAGAGGCACAGACTGGATCTGGGAGTCCATTTGACTCTGCACACTTAAAAAAGTGTGTATTTGGACCCCCCCTCCTTATGGTATGATGTGTCTTTCCCAAATGTACTGACGTGTGTTCCTTACTTTGTTTTCAACCGTAAAAAAGTGTCCTTTGGGTTTTTTTTGAAATGGGGAGAATGTGTAATTATTCATGGGGGAGAAATTGTGTCTAAAAACCAGGAGGAGAAGCTGAAAGGTGGAGCAGTGAGATAGGGGGATTATTAAATCTGATGGTGGTAGTAGTGATCGATTAAAGAAGATATATCACAACCGCTGATGTTCGTCATGAAAGAATTTGATTTCATTAAATAATATGTATTAGTAATGAAACGATTCATTAATGACCTTTTCATTATACTCTTGTTTCTCACATTGAGCATTTCTCATGTGGGCTTAGAGTATGTGTTTAGTAAGTCATTAATCATTATATGAATTGTGAGAGGTAAATGGTGGTAGAAGAAAGAAATAGCTTCAATGAGGTATCAAACTATGAAAGAGTTTTCAACAAACCTAGAGGGGGGGATCGTTTGGAGAAAAACCCCTCAAGGTATCATTGATGCGTTTTTTGGTTTGTTGTGTTTGTGGACAGATTGGGTTTCTAGGGTGAATTTTCATGTCCTGAATATATTTTTGACAATATATGTTGACAACAAACCATGAAAAATGAATGGATGATATGGAGGCTTTAAAAAAAGAAAAGATATAAGGTGTCATCGTTTCCCAGTGTTTTCTAAATTTTTGGGGCCCAAAATCATGAGTTTGGTGAGCATCAGGAAAACTGGATTTCCTTGATGATGTGAGAAAAATATGGAGAAGGCATGAATTTTTCAATGATGAAAATCATGAATAGTATTTCATGAAGGATCAATGAATGATGATGGTGATCTCTACGATTATGACGAGCTTCACGAATTGTAGACGTAAAGGGCATTATGAGGGAGAATTATGGGAGTACAAAGGTTTTGACAAAAATATCATTAATTATGACGAGATTTGTGATCTGTAGAATTGATGTGTATCTTCGCAAAGAAGAGATAATTTCCATTTAAATTTCATACCTTTGTGAAATGGGCTTATGTGGTGCTGAAATGGGGCCGAAGGTTCTGGAGTCAGTGCGAAATGCCTATAAATAAGCCTCCACCCACGATATAAGAGTATATAGACACAATTAAAAACATATAGCTTTAAAATTCATAGTGGTTGATTGATTCGCAAAAGTAAGGTGATTCATAGTTACTAATTGAGATTCAAAAAAGAAGTGTACTTCACGAAGGCTATTTTGAGCTTCGGAAAATTTAGGAACATCGCAAAGGCTTGTTTGAGCTTGGTGAAATTGTGATCTTTTCATAAAGGCAAGATCATTATGAAGTATTTTTGAGCTTTGTAAAATAATTAGCTTTGCGAAGTAGTGATCTTTATGATATTTTTTCAAAAGGTGTTTCCTAGTGTTCAGTGGAAAATGGGTATTCATTAGTGGATGAATATTGGACTTCAACAGAGAATCTACATATAATGGAGGATACATTCATTAGTGAAAATGAAAGGGCCTATAATTCTATAAAATGTTAGGGCATATTATGAAGAATAATTGATCACGCTTCAGTTTAGAGAGTAGTGATATTTTAAATTGTGATTAGTTGTAAACCAAGAGGGATAATGAGTCTGAATCGAAAATGGTAAATAGTAGTTCTCTTTTAGTAGATTTATTACATTAGCACATTGCTAGTGTATTATACTTGTACGTAGCCCATTTAGGGTTAACCAAGTAAAATTTTTGAGTCATGTGAATGCTTTAACTTCATTTCATACTGTGATGCGGTAATGTGAGAGAAGATATTTTTACATAAAAATGAAACAAGATCCAAAAGGGGAAGTTGTTTTAATCTTTCATACCATGATTAACCCCCCCCCCCTCAAGGAATTTGAGCTGATGGACCAAACAAGATATGTCCTCAAATTTATAAAGATATTTTAACTGCGAATACATTGTGATATAAGGAAATAATTATAAATTTAATTGAATATACCTAGTAAATCTATATGATAAGAAAATTCTTTGATGAAATATTTATTCTCATATGGCTTAATATATCATGTATTTTGTTTCTTATGCTACCAAGATGATGGTTCCCCAATATTAGAGATGCTATAAAAAATACATGAATTCTCCACTTCAAAAGATAAAGGGTGATATCAATGATTGACGCACCGCTGTCATAGGGCATGGAAAAACAATATTTCAATTACCTAAGTATAATATATTAGTTGATCTTAGGTAGTGTCCTGAAGAAGAGTGCACAAAAAACATGGTTTTCACTTTTTGTATGTTTTCTGAAAAGGATTGTCTTTAATTAATTTTAATGAATATGATAGAAACAAACAACTATTATTTATTGGTGTTAAAAAATGATAAATATGGTTATCCTATTTATTTTGGATAGACCTAGTGTTGTTCCATCATGGTTTCCAAATTTTCTCTCTCATCTTCTTCCATTAACTGGTAAGAGAGATATTCATCTACTGAGTCCTCTCTCTTCCTTGGATAGATATATTTGATCCTAATTTTCCAATCCAAAACCTTATAATGGTCTATCCTCCATTCAATGTGTTAGGGTTGCAGAAGGATTTTTGATTAATTAAAGCAATCCCTGACCCAGAATTGTTGTTCCCTAATAAACCAATATTCCCACATACAATCATACACATGTGATTTACTACCTTCAAGAACTCTCCAACCAAACCTAATATTGTTCCACCATATACGTATTATAATTGGGTGAATGGATATTTTATAATTGAAAAAACCAATTTATTATAACAGAATTAAAACCTAACACTAGTGCATTCGGAATTTAAAAATTAATTAATAATTGAAACCCGAATAAGAAATAATAAGTAATCTGATTCATTTCAACCACATGAACTCAATAAAACACATAGTTCCAGCCTCCACTCTTCCCGAACACTCAAATGAATCTACCATTCCAGGGTTGAGGAATGCGAGATGATGTCGGATATGAGAGACATTTTAACGTAATGAAAATAAAAGAATGAAATAGAATGATGCTTAAGGAGATGGAAATTGAGTGTACCTTATCTTCCTCCCATATCCGTTTGTGGTTTTGAACTCCCCTTTTATAATTGTTGAACTCCTCTTTATATAGTCCAACAGGGTTCCATCCTTTGGCCTTCAAATTTAAGATCTACAGAATCACTCTTTAAGATTTCTTGGAGATTCTATCCACCGAATGTTTTACCATGGTATGCCAATTTAATGATAGAATTTGGGAATTATTTCTTCTTAAGATATCTTAATAAATAACTTTTAGGTTTCATCCCAAAATTTCAAATTTCTCCTCCTTGTATAGTATTAGATATGGACAATTAATTCTGATATTTTATTTGGATTGAATTTTTCCTTTTCTATGCCCCAAAATTTGAGAATCTATTGGCCACTTTAATGAAGGTAAATCTTCATAGTCTTCAACATAAGAACTCCCCATTTAATTATATTTCCATTACAATTTGAATCACCCAAATTGGATGTGTTTTGATAGATTTATGAACACTTTATTGAAGCGGGGTCCATGCGGTCGTCTTGAATAATTTTCCAAATTGATTGAATTTTTCAGACCCTTGGATGGTTGAATTAAATCCTGGTATAGAAACAAAATATTAAGAAAACAAATATATGAATCCTATAAAAAATAATCACATCAACTAAATTTATATTTTAAAAGATATGTGTGAATTACAAAAGTGATTAAAATCTATCAATATTTCCAAATTAAACAGTTTTCTTATTTAAGCTCAAGACACCCTATAAATCCAAAATTGATGTAAATAACACAAATTTATAAATTATTAGTGATTAAATCATTTAATTACATATAAAAATGATTAAAATATTATCTCTATAAATTCCCCCACACTTAAACTATGCTTGTCCTCAATCATAGAATCTCAACATGGAATTCAAAGGGCACCAATGTTTCCAATATTTAAATTTCAATGCAATAAAAAATTTATCAATGTCCAATCAAATATACATTTTCCTCAAAAAATATAAATTTAATTTGACATTTTTCCAAGAAACAATCAATTCATGCATTTTACTTTTCCCCTTTGAAAAATTATAGAGCTTCACCTTTCATTCATTCAATCTTCTCAATTTGTTATTATTATACATGACAAATCATGATCTACCTATATTATGAATATTTTCGCTCATCACCCATGATACAATTAAAGTAGTTTTATGCTCATATCATGGGAACATTCTCTTTATCCACAGTCTTGTAAAGGAACTACTTTCTCAACATTATTAAGACAAAAGGAACATAAAATCGCAATAATGGTTCAAATGACTCTGTGGTTTGGGGTTGGTGGGTAAATGATTGAAATAATTTAAGGATATATGTAGGAGGATTTACTCTTAAGTACAATTCATGATTAATAATGTGAAAACACAGGTTCAACCTCACTCAAATCCCTTTAAGAATGTAAAAGACAACATCACCCACTTTTTATGACATGGAACATGAGTTAATAAAATATTACAAAGAATGAAACCATCCATGTACTCTCAATTTTAAATAAATATTCATAAAGGAACAACTTAATTTATCACATTTTTTAATTTTTTTATAATTCTCCATGAAGGCAAATTTTTTTTAATTAAGTTGAAGGAGAATCGGATGTAGTGGAAGATGATTAATAAAATGACGATTCATGCCCAATTTTCTAATAATACACTACCCAAAATGATGACGCACACCTCACACAACCCAAAAATGATTCACATCCCAATAAACACACCCGAAAGTCCCTTCCCCCACACTCAATCATGAAATATCCATGAAAAAATACTAATTGTGCATGTAGGTAAGGAAATACCAGCTTGTAATGTGACTTTAACCTATAAGGATAATCATGGATTCTATGGGATAATGAAGGATTATTGTAAGGGAGGGTCTCAAGTAAATATGTGTCTTGTAAAATTAGTGCCTCAATAATTTTTAATGTTTTTTTTGGATAGTCATAGGTTTCTCAAGTTTCAATATAAGTTCTAGTAGGTGGAATGTCCCAATATCAGGCAAGAAATATGATCGAGATAAAATAGGTAATATTTGGTCTAGAAATTCTACAGGGAAATGGAATATGATATTGTACAATCACTCATGGCATGATTAATAAAAAAAATAATTCACATGAATTTTAGAAATCAAAAGCAATTAAAATGTTAGGTAAATTTCAATTACATGAATCAATTAATTCACCCAAATCATGAGTCCTCGTTTCAATATTCATGATTCAATTTAATCATCAAATTCTCCAATTTACTCTTTCAAGCTTACTAAAATTGAAATCAAAACCATGGAATCACTGGATTCCTAAGAAACTCGTGTCTCCTACATATGTCAAGTAAAAAATATTTCATGTGTGGGAATTAAATTTATAATTAATGATTTAAATGACTAAAAATGTAGGGAATACATTTGGATAATATAAATTTAAACTCTTACTACCCTTTAAAATTGATCCTTATCTTCATGACGTGTAATCACACTATAACTTGTTTTCCTTCTTTCATCTTGTCTTCAGGGGTCTTCATTGGATTTTAATTTTTCAGCCTTAAAACATCTTCATTAATGGACCTAAAATATTAGAATAAAAAAATTATAGTATAGTCATATTAAACCATACTGGTATATGACCATTAGGACAAGTGGAAAATGGGGAAAAAATGTGGGTTGCCTCTCCTAAGCGATTTTATTTAATTTCATTGGATCGACTAATTTTTTTTTTTTTGAAAAATCCTACACTACAAGATTCTGTCCACCAAATCTAATTGAGGCATTGTCCTCAGTGAATTCAAATGGATTTAACATGTAATAAGATTTGAAAATGAATCATAGAAGACGATAAAATGTAACGGAGAGGTACGACCTGACTTATTCGTAGTGCAACATTGAGTTAAGCTCCTAATTTTTGTACTATGAAAACCTACAATCAAAAGAACAAAAGAAAACACAATATATTTATTGAAAGAAAAAAATTAGAAATAAGATGAGAATATAACTCTAGATCTTCTTTTAATCCTCTAAAATGGGACCTCGGTTTTGACTGCCTCCAGACGGGCAGTTGTAATCAGTAGTCCCCAATCTGATGGATGGTGAATTTTTTTTCTCATGAACCAACAAAAATTATTATTTCCCACACACTCTTCTTCCTTTTTAGGACCCTATGGGTATAGATTACCAAATACACCTCTATGAGAATGAGATAAAACATGTATGGTGGAGGTAGGATAACGAATGAGTCCTCTTCTTTCATTGTTTCCACCTGCATAATTTCACCTCCATTCCCCAATGCTTTCTCAAGATATGCTTCATCAATGGAATAATTAAATGGAATTTCAGATTGTACATCTATTTCAAAAAACTTAAATCATAAATAATAAATATCAAATGCATATCCTTTAATGCGAGTATCATGTGTCTCATTTTTCTCTAGAAAAGAAACTTTGGTATCCTCTTTAACTCCCTCCAATATGTGTTCAACAAGTTTAGGGAGCTCCAGATGTTCTTCATCAGGTGTATTTTCTTTTCCATCCTCGTCCACCAAGGAAATAGTTGTTTTGATTGAATCTAAAAATTTAAAATAGTTAGAGGTGATAATTAATTTAGTTTCTCCAAAATTAGAAGATAATGAGTACATGAAAATATCATCTCCCTGAGTTTTTTCATATTCAATCTCCTCTTTAGTGGAAATCACCTCTTGGAGTTGAGTAGTAGTAGATAGAGGCAGGTGGTCCATCTCCTCCATTAATTGGATATCCTTAGAAAAATCCGGGAATTATAAGGGTGGATATTCATGGTCCTTGGTAACTTCATAAAAATCTGGAATGTAATGGGATAACTCAGTTAGATCGCAGGCTATCACATCAAGAATTTCATTGTTCATGCCCTCCCTCAGGCCAGTTATAAATTAATTAAATTTATGTTCCTCATTATTTGACTTCCTAAATAACCTCACCAGTTTAATAAGAAAATAAACACCACACTCAATAGAAAATGGTGAGTCAACAATTGGTTCATCCACTGGTGGGTAATTATTCCATGAATTTAATAAATAATCATTTGAAAACATCATGGAAAAGGTTGTTTTTAATTTATTTTTTTAATTTTAAAATTGTAAAATATTTACAATTTGATTGTGTCACAACCTCCTTGGAAATGGTGCCATGTTTGATGCATGACTATCATGGGTGTGGAAAAACAATATTTTAATTACCTAAGTATAGTATAGTTGTTGATCATAGGTAGTATCACAAATAGGATAGCACACAAAACAATGTTTTCACATTTTGTAGGTATTCTAAAAACGATTAGTTTTACTTAATTTGAATGAATATGAGAGAACAAACAACTAAAATTTTTGTGTGTTAAAAAAAGATAAAGATAGTGGTCTGATTGTTTTCATCTAGACCTAGTGTTGTGCCATCATGGTTTCCAAATTTTCTCTCACATATTCTTCCATTAAATGGTAAGATAGATATTCATCTATCGAGTCCTCTCTCTCCCTTGGTCAGATGAAGGTAATGAGAATTTTTTTTATCCAAAACCATTGAATGGTCTATCCTCCTTCTAATGTTTTTATGGTTTCAATAGGATTCTTGATTAATTATAGAAATCCCTGACTAGGAATTGTTATACCCTAATAAACCAATATTCCGACATACAATCCGGCACACGTGCTTTACTACCGTCGAGGACTCACTACCCAATGCTAATATTTTTCCACCGTATACATATTAGAATTGGGTGGAGGGATATTTGATTATCGACCAAAAAAATTTATAATATCAGAATCGAAACCTAACAGAACTACATTCAAAATTTAAAATTGAATTATGAATTGAAAACAAAATAAAAAATAAGAAGGAATTTTATTCATTTAAAGAACAAGAACTCATGAACACAGATAGTTCCATACTCCCCTCTTCCCGATCACTCAAATTAAACTACACCTATATAGATGGTGCAAGCGAGGATGATGTAGGAGAGGAGAGACATTTGAAATTAATGAAAATAAAAGAAAGAAACAGAATGATGCTGGAGGATATGGTCCATATGGGTCCTTTTGCTTCCTCCCGTCTCTGAGTGTGGTGTTGAACTCCCTGGTCATAATGGGTGAAATTATCATTATATAGGCCAAGGGGGTTCCACCCTTGGTCTTCAAATTTAAGATAATGATAATCTCTCTAAGATTTCATGTAGATTCTGTCCACAGAACGATGGACTATGGTATGCCAATTTAATGGTAGAATTTTGGAATGGTTTCTTCTTAAACTTTATTCATAAATTACTTGTACTTTTAATCCCAAAATTTCATATTTATACTACTTTTCTAGTATGATATATGGACAATTAATGCTGAGATTTTATTCTGGAATAATGTTTCTTTTTTTATGCCCCACAATTTGAGAATTCATGAGCCACCTTAATGAATGGAAATGTTCATGATCATTAACATACGAATTCCCCATTTAATTATACTTCCATTCAAATTTTAATAACCCCAGTTGGATATTTTTTGACCAATTTATGACTAATTCATTGAGATGGGGTCCACGTGGTCGTCCAGAATAATTTCCAACTTGATTGAATTTTTCAGACCCTTGGATGGCCGAATTAAATCCTAGTATATAAAGTAAATATGAAATAAATTAATATATGAATCAAATAAAAAAATAACCCAAATTGAATTTATATATTAAAATATACGTGTGAATTACCAAAGTGATTATAATATGTCAATATTTCCAAATTAATCATTTTTTATATTTAAGCTTAAAAGGCCCTATAAATACCAAATTGATGTAAATAATACAAATTGATAAATTATTACTAATTAAATCATTGATATATATATATAATGATTACAATGTTATCTTTATCAATTATCCATATATGATTTTTGATGGAACTAAGATATTTCTATCTATTTCCTAATAACATTGATTTTCTTTGTTGTTTCATAGGCATGGCTAGGTATACACAGTATAGTGGCCCTAACCTCTTATAATGAAATAAAATATTGACACCATTGGATATTAATGGATTCAAAAATAAACTTATGTATCAAGTATTAAAAAATATTATCATATTTAATCCCTACTGATGAAGATTTGTCTTTTAATGAACCGAAAAAATACATATTATTTGAGCATGATCTTCAGAGTCTTTTTTGTATACACTAATTATGGATTTGTTTTAGGATAGTGGGATATGCTCACAGTAAACTGGAATATATGAGATTTTTGTTGTATTGACCACAAAAACCATAAGGTAATTCTTGGGTCTTAGACTGATATAATATAAATTGGTATCATATATTCATAATTGGAAACTCATTTTATAAATTTTTCTTCCTCATTGAATGTAGTGTGATAACTTGGTGAGTTTTTTCATACTCACAAAAATGGAGTAATTCTTTTGAAGTGTTCTTTATTGACTAAGTATGAATTGTATATATATTTTTCCTATTTTTATACAGTTATTGACTGTGATTTTATTATGTCAGCTATTCATTTATGTTCATCCTTCACCTTTTTTATATGTGAGTCATTTTAGATCAAAATCAACAACCTTTTCCTTTATTCGTAATAAAAATGGCCAATTATTACATTTAAAAATTCCCAAAATACTTGTGGGGTTACCAAATTTAGATGATGATAAAAATTATGAATGTGTTCCTAGATGGATTGTGGGACAACAATTAGATTTCAAAATTGAAACAAAATTTTTTTCACTTATATCCACCTATTAATGATTTCCCCACCATTGAGATTTTTCTTAATGGTAATGTAATCAGGGTATAAACATTATGTTTTCTTGACTTCCTCAACAATTTCTAGATAATTGTTACTTGAAAGAATACTAAAACAACATTTTTATCAGTATAATTCAAATTAATTTTTGTAAGTACCTCCATTATTCATCACTAATCATTATCTTTTCTAACCACATTTTTATCTTTTCTAAAAACATTTCTATATGAAAGAAAACATAATGCATTGAAACATGAATTCATTTTATTAGGTTTATAATCCTAGTCTACAATGAAAATTTATTTATACTTCATCCAAAATAATTTCCTCATATCCAAATACCTTTGGGAAAACATATTCTTCAAGCCTTTGTTATCTATGAATACAGTGAACTTCTCACCAAGAGACAATGGAACCGTATTATTAAAACATGGACCACTAGGAATATTTCTAGATCATGATTTGGGTAGTTCCTTTCATGTGATCACAACATTCATGAACTATAAGCTACTTCATTATCCCCTTATTTGTGGAAATAGACCAAGATATACCTAGACACGTAAAAATAGAATATGTAGCCTTAACCCAATTATGGAAATCCAAGGATGAGTGTAGATGTAATCCATTCTTTAATCTCTTGATAGAATTTATAAAAATCATTACTACAATCTAATGAGACTCTCTTTCTCATAAATGTAGTCATATGGATATATATATGTGATAAATCATAGATACTGTGGTCAAAATAACCCACTAAAATTAGAAAGTATCATTTCTCAAAGGCATTCATGGGTAGTTTCAATGAAATGATGGCTTTAATTTTCCCTTTGTTAACCGACATGTCATTCTAATAAATAACATGTGTAAGGTAGAAAACTTTTTATATATTAATTTTACACATATATATACTTTTTATAGTTAGTGTTCTCGTAACAAGTTTAACACAATTTCAATATTCCATTAATGAGTGTATCTAGTTCAATATTAAACCAAGATGCATAAAAACAACACATTAAATGAATCAAGGTAACTTTGAGAAATATGATTCATCAATGCCATGAAGATACTCTTATTGAATTAGCTAGGGCAAAGGGCATGAATAAGTACTCATATTGTCCATAAAATCTTAAAAATAGGTATTTGGAAGATCCCCCATACCAACTAAATGATAGTGGTACACTGATCATAAATCAATCTTGGAAAACAACAGGGATTCATTAAATTTTTCTAACAGAGCTTTAATTCAAAAAAAGTGATATTAGTTTTTGATCATAACATGATCCAATTTATGATAAGCGATAAGGATCCAAATATTACTATCCATATACATTAAAAATAAAACTAGAGTGGCCCAAGGTAATATACATAGTCTTATAAAGTCTTTACTTTCTCACTCATCAAACTAGACCTTTAGATCACATAGTTCAATTTGATCCATCCTATATAATGGAGGAGAGAGGTCTTATTCCCAGAATTTGGACAATGGTCAATTCCACACCCTATTTAGGTTATAAACTAGAGAAATGGATCGGGAAGACATCAATGTATCAATATACTATGTCAGGATGAATTTTACTCTCAAGACCCTTCTATGTCTACATTCTTGTAAATTTACCCTATGAATAGTCGAATAACTATATCAAGAGATTTTCAAGTGACATATTAATCATAGAAGAAAATATTATCCTTGAATTATATCAACTAGTCCATCACCAATATTAGATAAAAATATCCATTTCTATGATAGTAAACATTGATATAAACTAGTTCTGGGCATGGCATGTAATAAGTGGTAAAAGGGCCTTTGTAGGGATATGTTGATAATTTTCTAGGGGAGAAGGTTCGGGACCCACATGTGGTGATGTGGAAATATTATATATGTCATGGGGAAGAGTATGAAGAAAAGGAAATATTTTTTTGTTAGGATGTTAGATATTTTAGACTGAATCATGGGAGTCATTCAATGTGGATTTGGTGAGAGTGCAAGGCTCCTCTTGATTTCTTCCTTTTTGTTCATCATTATTTTTCATCACCAATATAATACATAGTTTCTGTTTATTATTTTTGTTCTGGAATGTTAATCTAAGACTTATTTTACTTTGTTTTTGGTGTACCCAACTAGGAAACCATATGGGGTAACATGTGTATGAATCCACCATTCAGAGGATACACACATATATCACATTTGACACTCATATATAGAATGATGTGAATGAAAACTATAGATTTTATTCATAGTGTTTGAATCATTCCTTACCATCGTCCATTTATAAGAAAAATGTTTCTACTAAAATTTTCTAGAAATAGTTCATTCTTTTGGGAATTAATCGATGGAAAATCACTTGACCATGTTTCCTTCATGAAATTAGATAGTAAGAGGTGTTGTGAATGAATTGAATAAAAAAATGATGCCCCTTCTTAGGAACACATTAAATCTTAGTAATCATTCACTATTATTTTGGTTCGGTCACTAGCACACTCCTAGGACAAGATATAAACATGGAAGAAAAATTAACTGGATGAAGTTGACCAGTGTCTAGGATGAATTAAAGACTTACAATAAATATGGGGACATGAGTAAGTTACATTTAGACAAACCCATAACAAAAAAATTTCAATATCACTAATAGACTCTCTAGATTATTCCACCTCCTAGAAAAGGCATCAGAGACATATGAGGAATGTCCATTTATGGTGATAGTGCTCTCTTCCTCACATGGGAATTATTTAGAAATCCCCTAGTGCTTGACCAGGATGTTGGTGTAGATACACACATTTTCCAAAAAGGATTAGTCTACCAGAATAATAATTATCATGTGGATTTCATGTTTTTAATTGGAACATATTCAAAGGTTTGGATCATACATTCTATGATGTATTTTCTTTTTCATCAGACCAAAAAACATGATAAAATCACCTTAGATCATTTTAATATGGAGGGAATTTCTACTCACAGATTTATAATGATGGTTTAAGTGAATCTAACATTAAAATTGATTGTGTTCAATGAGGAAATGATCAAATATTTTAGTGTCTTGGATATTGAGAACCCCTAAAAAGATCATTCATTCCATGAGCAGTAGAGACCAGTCAAGGACTATATTTTTCACTTGTTGCATCTCATATCCCTGCTACCTAGCCATCATGAAGACCATTTTGTTGTTATTTCTATGAATGGCCATAGATATGACATTCAATTTTTTGTTTTAATTAATGAACCCCTAACATAATTCCAATCCATCCACATAGCTCATGATGTGGAGGCCGTTATCACAGGAGGGGAGATTTCTCAATTCCATTGTGTGGTGTCCCCCAAATTCACTAATTTCCTCAAGTATGAACCATTGAATCATCCAATATTCCCAGATAGATTCCTCTTCTTTATCCATCCTATGTTTTCTATATATTTCTCAATTTTTTAATTAAATACGACAAATATATTTTTCATTAATTGATTCTTCTCTATTTTTCTCACTATAACACAAATGAATCTTATTAGAGAGAATTAGAAAATGGTATTTTTGATGTTCGGTTTGGGTTAGGTGTCATATTTATAATAGGAAGTATCATTCTTGGTAGTAATCATAGGGATTTTAGGTAGGGTTTAGGTTCCTACTTCAATGTAGGAAGTCTCTTTATTAGCAGTAGGAAATCTATTTTCCTTTATTAGATCATTGTGATTCTCCTTGGATGATTGGAATGATACAATATTGGGTTATAGAAGAGATATCCTCAATGTTCATCTTCTAGATTCTCCCACTTGTCTCTAATATTATTATATATATATTTCTTTTTATAATTTCAATACAATTTTTACTTCTATTATTCTATATTTTTTTCACTCTAAAACTAATGATTCATATTAAAGAGAAATAGAAAATGGTATTTAGATTTAAATTATCAATTTTTGGATTATTTTAGTGGCTTATTGGGTTGAGACATGATTTTATCATGGAGGTTTTAAAATTTATACTTTATGAATATATTTTTTCTTTTAATGTTGTGAATTTTGTGTTAAAAAATGAAAATTGAGAAAGGAAGATAATGGTATATTATTTTATAGTATCAGTAATTCATGGATTATTGGGTATTGTTTTTGTGTTTTCATGGTTTGAGACAAGATTCTGACCCTTTATGTCACTTTCAGACATGACTTATATTTTTGGGGCATTGCTACATGAACCATAATAATTCCATATCTAATATGTTCTTGGATTCTTCCATTCTATTAAATAATATTTAGATTGAATTTTCATTATAGAAATATCAATTTCTTGGAAAAAATTGATTTGATATTTTTTGGTAAACCGTACTAATTAGATATCATTATATATTTTCCATTTAGTTCTATGATTTAGGTTTCATGCTTCTCTACATTGGTTTTTATAATATTCATTATTTTATTAGATCCAAGAAATGTTGCACTATGGTAATTATGATTTATATTAAAATTTCACATTAATTTTTAATTTCTCTTTTTTTGGAATTTAGTTTATTTCCATGAATGGTGTTTTCAATTTGAGGAAATTTTAGGACCGAGGGTAAACTTATACATGGTCACTAGCCTTTATATTATTCTTTTAATTCATACTTCACTTCATGTTAAGAGAAAAAAATATTCAAATTCATTACTAGGAAAAATGAAAAGTTTTATTTTAGAATCCATACAGGGATTGTTTGATTCGATATCATACTATAATGTTCTTAAAATATATTTGATTAATTTTTCATTAGAATAGGTTTTGTGGATAAAAAAATAAAAATATAATGTTCATTATTTTAGAAAATATATTTAAAATAATTTTCAATATGATATATAATAATTTATTTATTTTTAATCAATAATATATGTCTTATTTAATTTTTATTGACATTTTTACTAGAAAAAACCATGAAATGTATGAAATGATTTTTATGTTCTATATTTTATAGTTACTATGCCTATAAATAAAATACATCCCTTGAATATCGGGCTTTAGGGAACTGTTCAGGCTGGGCAGGGTTGGCCCAAACTATAAAATTTAGAAAATTTATTTTTGTTTAGTAGTTATTAGTGACGTTATCTAGAAAATATAAAATATCGTCTAAAAATGTTCTTTAGTTCATTGTTTTTCCTATGGTAGGTTGGTCTAAAAAATGTCAAAGATCAGCTATAGATTGAGCATTTCAGGCTGGGCTATAGTACACAGAATTATTAGGCCTTCATTTATTTTTTAAATTTATATATAATTTGAAATTTTATTTAAAATTAGTCCTTTAATGAATTATTTTTTCATGCCCCCTCCCCCCGAAGGTACTAATGGATTCATAGCATGTAAAAAAAGTAATCATGATGAAGATTTAAATTTTTCCATCTCCATCCAACATAAAAATGTTTTCTCTATAGATTCACATCATAATATTAAGACTCGGGGATGCCACATGAATAATTTTATGAAAATAAATTAAATTGAAAAGTAAACCCATCTAATTTGATTTTTTATGTTAGAGCCATTATTCTCTTATGGCCATTTCTCAATGAAACTGATGTGTGATCCCTCTAGATCATCCACACATAAATATAATGTCTATTGGACTATTGACCATTGTAAGTTTTGTGCTAGACGAGAGATCTGAGGATTTTTCTTACATCCTGATGATCACCAGAACGATGATCCCTCAATCCAAGAAGAAGAAATTAAAATAAGAACTCAGGTCATATTTCTCTCTCTCTAGGAAGTAGGATGAGAGATATAATCTCTCTAAATAATGCAATTATTAGTTATGTTCTTTAGGGATTCCTCATCATTTTATATTGAGGTTTTATGTTCCCATAAATGGCTCATGTTCCCCTATATTTTTATTACCCACTAAATATGTTATAGATGATATCACATGACTACATTACTGAGTCAAAAATATTATTTATATTTTTATCCCTTATTTATAATATATGAAAATATATAATGTGGTAATTTCTAACCATTAACTCAACTTTACATTCCCAAAAATAGTATATGATCCATGAATATTAAAACAATATTCGTTTAATAAATATTTTTCAATGCATTAACTTAATTATTATAAATACATTAAAAATATAATTTCAATTCCAATTATTATATACTTGGATAATAATTAATTAATTAATTAATTTGTTATTGTATATTCTCAGACATCACTCATAGCCCATGGTGTACCCCACCATTTCATATACTCATATTCATTAGAATGGGTCAAACTTTTGAATATTCTTTTTGTATGACCCTCTATGACCTTATCTTGATTGTTTTGAATACTATTCATAGATCATGAGCAGAGTATAACAACACATAAAGGACCATAAAAAACATGAAAAAATTATAGGAACAACCATCATTCATATGAACATAATACATGTAATATAATATCTTTGACTCATGATATTTCATGATATAAGACATACACATTTTATTGTCATCCGTTTTTTCATTATTATTCATTTACCAAATTTTATTGATATACATTCCTTTACCTTGTTAATGAATTTAGTTAAGGTACTACTATCTTGATCATATAAGGTGAATATATTACATCATTTAAAAAGTAAATAATTATATTTTGATTATTTAATCAATTTCATACAAAAAATAACAAGAAAACAAAATATATCTCTCTATAAAATCAATTACATAGTTTTCAAATTGTATAAAAGTCTATAAAAAGATATCATATACTGATAACAATATCAATTTAGAAGAACATTACTTGTGATTAAATATTTATAAAACCAATGACATATAAAACATGTAGTGTTCCTATTGACAGTTCAATCCTCATGATCTCATCTACTCTAGATAACCAGTTGTGATCTTCATGACATGAAGTCTCAATGTTTTTGGTCCCCCAAGACTTTATGGTTAGAAATCATCTGTTTCTAGTTAGTATGATGTATCTAGACAAAATTAAATATGATAATGATTAATTTCCTAGTATCTCAAGGGTATCATTATAACCTAATGCTTCAATAAATATTATATATGAAAAATAATATATAGGAATTACAATATAAATAGTGGATATAGAACATATCACCATTGTTATGGTAGGTATACATCGTGCATAACTCACTGTATAATGGAAATTAAAATCAAAATGAACATCTTAATTTTGGTGTAGGGAACACATTATTACAAAAAATCATCTTTCCCTCGACCCAACATTCTAAAAAACCTTGTTATCTATCAATTGTTTAGACATTTATTCTTCTTAATTAAGAATTTATTCATTGGGTTTTTCCATGACTACATTACATGGAAACTCTTTTATCTATGAATAAAACTCTTTGATTAAGTCTCCATAATAGATGATATCCTTAAGTATGTTCCATTTGTTTGACTATCAGAACATGAAGTATTGGAAAGTAATTGTAGTAGGATTAAAATATTTATATTATGGTGAAAAATTACAAACTATGTGTGATCCCATAAAATGGAACAAATTTTTTCTTATTTTATACTTCTTCTTCAGAGATATTATAAGACACAATGCACTCAGTATTTTTAGATATGGATACCACTAGCTTGAATGAGATTCTGTTTCTCAGTACAATATCCTGAATATGATGTCAGACCATATTAATAAAAGGAATACTTGTTTGTGTCCCCTTAAACTAGTGTCCATTATTTTCTAATTACTAGGAACATATCACTTGTACTAACCAAGTACAATTTGAAAGTTCCAACTTCTTCTCATTTAGTTCCAATAAATGTATCTGATATTTTCCAACCATATATTATATGATTGAAAAATCAAATTTAGTACATAGAATGAAATATGTGATTGATCCATCATAAATGCATAACAAATTCTAGTCCCCAAATTAATCACATTCAATATCCTATACATGTATTATTGGAGAGACTTATGATAAGTGACATTGGTAGAAATTCTCTGTAAAATTTTTCCGTCATGTATTTTTCAATAACATATCAATATATATATATATATATATATAATTTTGACTTAGTCTAACCAATTAATGGGATCTAACTCAGTTTATTTCATTTCCATGATATTGGGTTTCAAATTTAAGTAAATATCTTGAGAGTTGTTTTCATTATTGTCTTAATAAAATATAAAACCAAATATTTTTTTACATTTTTTATAAAAAATATTTTATAGGAAAAAAATTTCTCTCCAACTAAAATAATGTATAAATATTGAAAATATTCATTCCAGAAGAATTTTCTATCAATTTTTAGCTTACATCAATTCAAATTTTGATACCAATAACTTTAACCCTTATTAGAATTTTACGGTGTCATGAAAACACTCTTATTGTATCATATAGACACAATACATAAATGTGTTCTTGAAATCCAATAAAAAAATAATGTTAGTTATAATTTTGTGAAAAAACATATTCTCATATGAGTTCATGGTTTCACTCATTCACCTATATTTAGATCGCTTAGGGAATCTATTTTAAAAAAAATCATCTTTAAAAATACAAAGTCTCAATACACTCGTTAATGCACATAGACTCACCGTATCCAACGAGTGAGGTGTAAATGAATTTGTTTAAAAAAATATGAGGATGATTTAAGAAACATAATGCACCTCACATCACACATCTAATAACACCTAGGTGTTTTATTTCTGATTTCATCCCCCTCCCCATTATGTGCATCCCCCCTCTGGTGATCTTCTCCTCAGACGGTGTCTCACATGGTAAAAACCCACCTCACTTGACTTCAATCATCAAAGTCATTCCTTCCTAGTCCTCACATAACATCACACATGGTATTAATAACCATAAACATAGAATTTCAAATAGTATATGGTATAAGTTCTTAGGGTTTCTTATTTATTCCCCTCTTCTTCTCCTATAATGCATCTAATGTCCCACTTTAAACACTGGAAAAATATTAAGGTGAGTTTTTCTATATTTTTGGTATTTCTATCTCTTAGTTATTTTTTTGGGCTTATAATTTATTAATTATGAACTTATTCTTGAATTTTTTATTTATTATGAATGATTTTAATATGAATCATTGGTTTCTACCTATGATAATCTTAATTTTTAGTCTGAATTTTCTTTTTAAATTTTCTATATTCATTATTATTGTTATAATGTTAACTGATGTTCTAATGTGAATTTATATAATGTTATTTTTGTTTTCATCCTTTTCTAATTCCTTGAATGTCGAATTCCTTCTATAAAATATCCCCATGTAACGAAATATGATTTTTAGAAAAAATTGTAGTGTAAATATCCTTGATCCTTCTTGGATATTTGGTGTCTCTATTGAAAAAAATTAAAAAAATTGAAGTGAATGTTCGGTGAATTTTTTAGGGGGGATAAATTGATGGATAAACATTTGGATTAAACCAATAAAGTTGAATCACTAGGTAAAACTGTATTTTATGAAGAAGAAAATTAATGTTCAAGTATTGTTTTTAGGATTATAGTAATGATTAATAAAAGGAAAAAATAACTTCTTTATTTTGGGTATGAAATTAATTATTCTTATTTAGGTATATATTATATGATGGTTAAAAAAATTTCCAAAAAAGCTTGTGGTTTTCAGTTTTATACATAATATAAATAGCCTTATATGAACATATTTTTGAAAAATGAGTTGTTTAATGAAACAACTGCCCAAGTAGATCAGTTTTTTACATAAGCAATGTAACATTCAATTGTGTTATAAATTTAGAGTTTTTCGATATATGTGAGGTGTTTTAATGTTTTATAAATTTATATAAACCACTATGATACCATGAAATAAGGTAGAAGTATTTGAATAATGTAGTTTCATATGCACAATTGATTATTGAGGTGTACAAGAAACAATGGAAAGAAATCAGATGTTCTATTCTATCTAATGGATGGATGGGAAATAAGAGAATAATTTTTTTTAATTTTTTGTTAAATAGTGTGAATGTTTGTTTATTTTGAAAATAAATCATTAAATATTATATCTCTATAACTATTGATTTTTTTTTTTAAATGTTAACTGAGATTATGGATTTTTTTAGAGAAGATAATAATTTTAATGTACATAGTGATAATGCTTTAAACTAAAAATATGTGGGAGAGAAGTTGATTTAAAAAATAAATAACTAGTTTTATCCACTTTATAATGATCATTGAATTGATTTAATGTTATATTATTTGGATAAAAACGTTTATGTTAAGAAGTTGACCATTTTTAGAGGAAGAAAAGGTCACAACATATATCTATTCTAGGAATATGCTTATTCCGTTTCCCCAAGATTTCACAAAAGATAGATATTTTATTAAAATTAGAATCACTAGATTTTACACATAATACTTGGATATGGTATTCCTTTATGGGAATTAGAGTGCTCATATTAATATGTTTACATCACCAAATTGGAGTTCAAGTATTTTTGGAAAAAAGAAAAAAACCAAGAAAGTGAAATTAATGATGTTAGATACTTTCATTTGGTGTGATGTTGTGAATTGTTTAAGGGTTTTATTCACACAAATTAATGTTCTTTTTCTTGTGGATTATAATGGGAATCCATCCATGGGATTCTAAAATGAGTTCATGGACCTAGAAAAAACATTAAGGAATATTTCAATAATACTACAAAAAAATCATAATTTAGAGTGTAATTTTTCAATTATTATTTTGTGTATTTTATGGAAAAATTGTAATATTTTTTATCATTAAATTTATATCTATTTACCTATTTGGGAATGTTTTTTTGAGGTGGGTTTTTCAACTCAACATGCCATTGAAATTTTTTTCCTATTCTTTAATTCCTCAATTTTAATATACATCCAAATTTAGGGCTAGTGTAGTGGTTACAAATAGACAATATAATTTTATTAATATATTAGTGTCTATAAAGGAGGAGAGGGACTAAATATATTTTCATCTAGACCACTTCAAAAATGTGAGAGGATTTAGTAGTATGTATTTTTCAAAAAGGATTACGAACAAAAATAAAACAACTGATTGGTGTGAATCATATTGTGATGATGTCTCTGAGTATAAAATTTTTGTTATCTATGTTTTAATATTTAATTTTAGTTCTTATATGAGTGAGAACAATTTGAGTTAATTTGAGATGGTGTGTGGGTAATGATAATTAACCTACATTGATTAATATTTGGGTTAATACATTTTATATATTTTCCACTTCTATTTGAAGGTTCATATAAATAAGAGAAATCAATTACACCAAAGAATGATGAGTGATTTGGTGTAAGTTATCTTCACATTAAAATTGATGTACAAGAGGGATATAAGAAAATAAAGTAATGATCCCCCTTTTTATGATATTTTCTCTCAAGATGAATTACTTGCTAAACCAGATGACTTAAATTTTTTAGAAAACAATGGAAAATGATGTATTCGATGATACCAATCTTTATTTAGATTATTTAAAAAGTCAATGTGATTTTGGAAATGATAGTGATAAAAATGGTGATTTTAATTTTTCTCAATATCATCAATAATGTCAAGGATTTACTGAGACTGATAATGATTACATTGTTGATGATGGTCCTTTTGGGGCCAGATGACTCAAATCCATCCAAGATATTTATGGACTTTTTTACTCAGGTTGTATAAGAAAAATATTTCAAATATTTTTACTATGAATTTACGAGGTCTGTAAATTATATGTTTAGACTTTAACTCATGGTTCAATGATAGAACATAGGTATTAAATATGCTTTTTATCCAGTTTTTTTACTGAAACTTGGGATGATAACTTTAACGTTGCAAGGGGTACCAAATAGTTGTGATGGATAAGGTCAAAATAGACTATTATATTTATTTGATTCGATTATATGATTATAGATTACTATCCTCAAAAGAGTCTTAGTGTACTCTCGAGTATGGCTACCTTGAATAAAATTATAATAGAATATATAAATTACAAGTAGAATTATAATGGATTTAGGCATGTATAACTATATATTATAATTGTGACCTCTATTCTACCACCCACGTAATTTTTCTCTTAAATACTACAATAGTATCAAAATTTGAAACATTCAAAACATAAACTAGTTATATTTTGTTACATGGCATCCATTATAAGATTTTAACTGATCTTTTCAATAATAGCTTATTTTCATAGAGTAGTTACTAGTAGGATTCATTATTCTTATTGAATAATGTATCACTGACCATGGTGAATAGGAAACCATCACCATGGTTGTAATTTACCTAAAAAATATATCTCTCTAGAACATTCCATTTTCAGATTTTTTTTTGAATATTGTTCTTATGACACCTAGTTGTTCATTTTCAGTGTTAACATACTCAAATAAATCATTCTACCACTATCTAAAAATTTTATGTTCACCATTTTATAGATATATTACCCAACCCATGGATATAAATTTTCTATTATAAGGATTTATATAATATCTAATATGAAATTTAGGATACTAACCTTAGATGCACATTGTGTTTTTTCCTCATATAAGTTTTATTATGTCCTTACCGAACACATTACTTCTAAAAACATGTTAATATTAAATAATGGATTTATATAATACAATTGCTCATATGATATACATTTTTCATTATTTATAGAATATGGTTATTGGATAATTAACCTATTTTCAATGCATGTCTCTAAAAATAATGGAGGTCTCTACAATTAATATATGTCTCAACACGGATTCTCCTTCTACATACATCCTCACTATGATTTGTATTAGGAAATTTTGATTTAGAAATTAATCCAAGATTCATTATAATGATCAGTTTTTTCAAGTTATAATCATCATATATACTCCATACTAACATCATAAATGTGATTTGTGTAAGGAAATTTTAGTTTATGAATAAATACATTGTACATTTCATAATCAATGTATGACTTTTGAAGATATTTTTCATCATACAGACTAGAATAACCTCATTTATTGAAACCATAAATTTTCCTTAATTAACATTGAAATCCATTAAAAACATAAATGAATATTATGAGGTATATTTACCACTAGATTTACCTTATAACTGTTCATGATCTCTAGTTGAACTAATTCTAAAATCATTATGGAGTAAATTTTTTTCTAAAGGATTCTTTGATTAAAACTATGTATGTAAATGTGTCTATAATACCTAAAGTCTTTATCTCTAAATAGAATAAAACCATAATTGGTATATCATGGGAAACTACATTGTATTACTAGAAAAAAATTACATTCCCAAAATTAGGTATTCCATAGTATTATTTTTTATATTCATCAGTTACTGTCAATGATTAAATTATTATCAAACTATTAGTTATGTATTAGAAACCCAAAAAAATACTTTAGAAAAAGATATAACACCTCAGTGTTTCCAATGGACACATGAGATAAATTATTTTGTTATAGTTAACAAATGTTTAACTAGAACTATTAAACATGAGAATTAGAAGTTGTGTACTTCTCATCGATGACTTATGAATCAGCCTTTAGTATTCGCTTTGTGATTTGAACATACGTATTGTAAGGATTATTTTCTTACATAGTATCATAATTTCAATACACATATGTGATATGCATAATGTATTTAATAACCAATAAATATGATAGAAACATAACATATATATTGATTAATATACTCTAAGCCGAAGCTATTCCACGGTTCTACTTCAATTCATTGCATTTATTCTTCCACGAACATATCATTAAACGCATGATACAAATATCCTCATATTCAATTCCTTTTCTCTTTTCTTTGAAAGATGTTTTAATGGTGTCTTTTTCATTACACTTTCCAATGACATTTTCTTATTATCTTTCTACATATTCACCATAAGAACTAAATATTAATATTTATTATGTTATTGTCCACTCGGAATTTTTCCCAAAATGTTATGTAGAATTTTTTCCATACTAATTTATTAATCATAATAGAAACAGGAATAATTGGTTTAAAATTATATAAGAACAGGGATTCACTAAAAGATAATGACCCATATCTCAATTTACACATATTTAGTTTAATCTTCTCCTCTTTCAAATCTTACTTCACATTCTCCTCGTATGATTATCGAACATGATACAACATGTGAAATAATCCATGTCCTAGTGTTTTTTACTCAATTCATTTGTAATGGATGATTTCATTGTTATGTAATCATCACATTCATTAAAAATGAGTCTCCAATAAGAATCATACAAACCCTCACTTCTACGGGTGTATTAATAAGTAGTCGAGACTAAAACATATCAAATTTCTTATATATAGTACTTTGTACGAGTTCCTTTATAAGCCTTTAGAATTTACACTGTTTAGGTCATGTTCTTTTCTAAATCATTAATCATATTGTATTTGTGGTATAAATTATCATTCTTATACAAAAATAGACACTAATTTTTATAATTTATATTGATTACTAATTTAGAAATTAAAAATTAATTAAATATATCCCATTGTTTTATTGATCCATAGTATCCCTCACTACTTGAATCAAAATTCTCATTTAGTTAAGTAATCTAGTTGAAAGGATCCCTGAAGCCCCTCCGCATATTAAAGTAAATAACTATGACACTAATCAGATATTCTCAAGGAAAGATTTTGAATGGGAAACAACATTAACTAATTGCTCCATGAATTGTTCAGTGAAGTCCCAACTTCTAGAAATCATAAACATTATTTACTCAATGATTTG
Organism: Viscum album; assembly: GCA_963277665.1. Taxonomy (NCBI): domain Eukaryota; kingdom Viridiplantae; phylum Streptophyta; class Magnoliopsida; order Santalales; family Viscaceae; genus Viscum; species Viscum album. The sequence continues at coordinate 1,738,287,674 of OY728151.1, forward strand.
TCTCATAAGAAGCAACAACCTCTCTATGACTATTTTTTTCTGTCATAATTAGATAATTTATCTCTTTTCTTGCATAAGAACTATCCATTAAAAGGATACACCATCAAATATGGATGATGATAACTCCCAACACGCGGTTTTGTTCATATTCAAAAAATGTAAGACATTTATGACTTAATAATTCATTGATGGTTTTTATTTCTCGATGAATGAATTCATTTTTATTCTGATATGCATGTACTATGTGATGATACTAAAAACCAGAATATGTAGTAAATCGAAAATCAAGCAACACATCATAATTTTTTATAATCAATTCCTAAATTATTTATTATTTTATGTGTTTGTGCATTTTTTCATTTTAAAAAAATAATAAAAAATGATTCATATATTAAATAAGCAATGTGACTCAACATGGTCCTTTACGATTGGTTTATCCATTTAATCTCAATGGATCAATTTGTCAATATGGGGAAAATACCCCTGTTTTATTTGACTCATTTTATAGCTTGGACCTCGGTCTAATTTATCACATTCGCTTCTTGAATAACAATGCATCTCAATATGTTTTCCTTCATACAATTTCATCTTCATAATACATAAATACTCATACACATGGGGGGTGTGGTGGGTTGAGTTATGTAAACTAAATGTTATATTATACCAATGGATAATCATGCCCTTATACATATTATTAATTATAAATTTGATTTGCATACCATAAAAAATAAATTGTATTATTAATTAAATTTCATGTAATTGAAATAAATAATTAAATTAATTAATTTCTCAATTTCATTGGTTGATCAATGATAATGATAAGTCTTGAGGTAAATTGAATGTGAAGAAAATAATTAAATATCAAAAGGAATTATGTCAAGGGAATCAATTTAATTAAAATAAATATCGTGATTAAAATTCAGATAAAATATTTAGTGTGGTCCAAAATTAACATTTCATTCAATAAATATTTAAATTAATTTTTCAATTTTTTTTAAAAAATATCAGACCTTGAAAAACAATTAAAGGGGTTTCAAACAAAATATTGACCTGCCATGGGCTTGGTTAGTCAGCTTATTCCCACCCACCATGGCCATGGTTAGGCCGACCTGACATGGTCACTTGTCAGTGAGTAGGGACAACATGTGGTGGGAGCTGGTACTGTGAGAGACCAGTGATATTGAGGCCAGTGCAAAATAGGATCCCCTACGCTAGTGTCAATTAGAAAAAAATGAAGGGGGGATGTCTGTTGGTGTGAGGGTCGAACGATGCCGAGGGGTTTATGAGCTCAACTAGTTATGTTAAGTAACATGGGGGAGACAGGGGTTTGGTTTTCTGTTGAAAAAAGGGATGCCAGATTTGGCCGCAGACGCATGCCACGATCAAGTAGGGTGGCTGGGATCTGGCTACAGTGTTAGAGTATGGCCTATTGAGATTCTATTTAACAGCCGCATGCCCCTTTCAATTTTTATTTTTTAAATTAACGTATTCAATGCCTATTGTAGTCGATTTTATTTTTATTTATAAATTTACAAATCAATTCTATAATGTTGTTGAAAAAATGTCCATTCAGTTATACATTTTCCATCCATTCGTGTTCCGACCCAAAAACAACGGGGGTTATCAGAATGAAAATTTCTACCAACTACATCCAACTAAAAATTCTTATATCTATACATGTTCTTAAAATTTAAAACCCACAAACATCCAATTTAATATGATTTAAAACATTGGATGGATGCAATTTCATTGTCGAAATTAAGATTTAATCATAATCTATAGGGTTTGGAACATCACGAAACCATCTTTATGAATTTAGAACCAACATAAATTTTCATGGAAAAAACTTTAATGTGATCACCATGACACTAATTGATGGAAACACGAAACATAGTAGAACTAGATGAGCTAAGGATAAATTCAAAATTTTCATCGCTAGGTGACATATCAATATAATCTCTGGCAATGTGAAGCTTTTTTATGATTGGTTGAGGATTCTAAAAGCATAATTTTAAGAAAAAATTTAAATCAAAACAACCGTTTCCTGATTTGAAAACATGTTTGCCAATATATTATTTCAAATGAATGATTCTTAAAGGAACCAATGTTGGATCCCTCAAGATGATCCATGTTGGCGGATGTCCATTTACAGGACGGTGCCTCCCTCCTTTGTGAGGGGTGGGGGGGGGGGTAAATGGTGGGTGACCAAACCCCACCAAATTCATCTAGTGGTCAAAAGGAAGGTAGGGGAGAGGCAGCCTATATAAAGGGCTCTCTCCCATCACCATCAGCATCTCACCGCATCAGCAATATCATATCCCTATTTGCAGTATTTTTGGGTGGTGGTTTTCCCATCATATTCAAGTGAGATTATATGAGTGTTTTCTGCTTATAATAAGTGAGAGACTGTGTACCCTATTTTACCCCATAGTGATTCTTCTATTTGCCCATGGCTTTTTACCCCTTCTATTTGGGGGGTTCTCCACGTTATATATGGTGTCCTTTTGATTTCCATATTTTTCACTTTATTTTATCTCGTGATTATTGTTGTACTGGTGGGCCAATCATTTATTGTTCCAACAAGTGGTATCAGAGGCAAGGTTCTGGCCTGCTACTTTTCACGTTTTCATGTATTAATAATTCTCGTAAATTTGAGTATGCTCTGTGTTTACAACTCTGGTTGATCTGTCACATCAGAAAAAATTTATTGAGATAATTAAATACACTGTTGTACAATGGAGGAGGTTTTGGACTAACAACATGACCAAATGGCTGCAAAATTTGAGATCGCAAAATTCAACGGGAATAATCATTCATTGTGGATAATGAAAATGCAGGCAATTCTGTGGAAGGATAATTGCCTACTGGCAATGGGCGAAAAGATGTCAGGTGTAACAGAGGAGAAATGGAATGATATGGACCGAAATTCTATTGCCAACATCCATTTGGCTTTTGAAGATGAGGTCCTATTGAGCATTTCGAAGAAAAAGACGGAAACAGAAATATGGGATACTCTAACAAAGTTATATGGGACCAAGTCACTGCTCAACAAAATTTTCCTGAAGAGAATATTGTACATTCATCGGATGGTGGAGTCGTCATCGGTGACCGACCACATCAACAACCTCAATACCCTATTCACTCAGCTCATGACGTTGGGCTATAAAATTATGGATACTGAACGTGTAGAGATTCTACTCCAATGTTTGCCAGATTCGTATGACCAACTCATTATCTACTTCACCAACAATATCCTGACGGATATACTACTCTTTAATGATGTTGCAGCTGCGCTTCTTGAAGTAGAAAGTCGGCGCAAGAATAAGGAGGATAGACAGACCACTTCGCACCAAATAGAGGCTCTGTCAATGGAGAGAGGACGGATGATGGAGTGTTGTTCTAGTGGGAGCCAAAATCATGGAAGTTCCAAATCAAGGAGTAAGAAAAATAATGTAAAATTTTTCAATTGTGGCAAGAAGGGGCATGTCAAGAAGGATTGTTGGAATACGAAGAGTGGTGAAAATAACTCTTCAGGGAATGTGGCAAGTACTTCTAGAAAAAGAGATATACCAGTCAGTGAAGCGGCGGCGCCTACTGGATGCAGGAAACATCTCGATGATGCATGGATTGTCGACTCTGGAGCAACATGACACATGACTTCTCAATGGGAATGGTTTGGCCAATATGAAACCTTCCTAGATGGACTTGTGTACATGGTGAACGATCACATCCTAAAGATCGTTGGAGTCGATACCACCAAACTAATGATGGATGATGGTATTGTTCGAATAATACAATTAGTACGTAATGTGAAGGTCCTGAAAAAGAACATATTGTCTTTGGGACAATTTGATGAAATCAGATGCAAGACTCACACCGAGAATGGAGTGATGAGAATTGTGAAGGGTGCGATTGTGGTGCTGAAGGAGGAGAAAATCTTGAAGAACATGTACATGCTTATGGGTGTAATGTACAAGGAGTTGGAGATAGTTGTTGCATCAGCTACCTCGATGGAAGCATTGATGACGTTATGGCATCAAAAGCTTGGAAATATGTCAGAATGAGGCCTGAAGATTCCCGAGGATCAGAATTTGCGGCATGGGCTGAGAAAGGTATCCTTACCATTTTGTGGGCATTGTGTTTTGAGCAAGAAACACAGGTTAAAGTTCGGGACATCAACAATAAGAAGTCATGAGATCTTAGAGTTGATCCATTTCTATGTTTTCCAAGAATTGGTTATATCACTGGGAAGAGAAAGGTATATTGTATCCTTTATTGATGATTATTCCCAGAGATGTTGGGCGTACCCAATAAAATGGAAGACAGATGTTTTTGAATTCTTCAAAACCTTCAAAGTGTTGAATGAGCATGACTCTGGATAGAAGACCAAGTGTATAAGGACTGAAAATAGAGGATAATATACTGGAGAGGAGTTTGATACTTCTTTTCAACATGAATGAATTGAGAGATAGTCCATGGTGGCGTACAATCCTTTGTAGGATGGAGTGACAGAGTGGATTAATAGAAGCCTAGAGGATAGAACAAGGGCAATGTTGAAGACATCGGGAATTGAAAAAACATTTTGGGCATGATCAGTGAATACCGCCTGTTATGTGATCAAATGATCTCCTACAATGGCGATTGAGATGAAGACACCGATGAATATGTGCACCGGGAAACCCGCTAACTATTCTCAGTTACATAATTTTGGAAGTCCGGTATATGCAATATTTAATGACCAGGAAAGATCAAAGTTGGATTCGAGATCCATGAAATGTATCTTCTTGGGGTACGTTGATGGTGTGAAGGGGTATTGTTTGTGGGAACCCACTTCCCACGAATTTATCATTAGTAGAGATGTCATTTTTGAAGAATATAAGGTGAAAATTACAATTGATCGAGACACAGACAAAGTAAATATATAAACTACAACATTCAATGTATAGGAAAAATCCAAGGAAGAAATGGTTTCCTCTGAAGTATTACCAGAGCACAATGATCAAGTACTGGTTGAGTCTAGACTATGACGGTCAACTCAAGAGAAAAGAGCACCAATATGGCACTCATACTATGTCACAAAGAGCCATATTGCATACTTCTTGTTGATAGAGGATGGAGGGTCATCTTCTTTTGTGGAGGTGACCCAGAGTCCAGATGTATCCTCATGGATTGCGGCGATGCAGGAGGAACTTGAATCCCTACATCAGAACATGTCTTGGGATATTTTTTTATTATCTCGTGGAAGGAAGTCTATAAGAAACAAATAGGTATTTAAGATCATGCAAGATGAAAAGGACCAGGTGGAAAGATATCATGCATGACTAGTATTCAATGTATTTTCTCAGAACGAAGGTATTGATTTCATTGAAATATTTTATCCTATTGTTAGACTGAAGACTGTTCGGATGGTTTTGGTGATTTGTGCAACAAACAAAATACATCTAGAGCAGCTAGATGTGAAGAATTCTTTTCTCCATGGTGATCTTGAGGAAGATATATATATTCTCCAACCAGAAGGTTTTTTAGAAGAAGGAAAAAATAACTTGGTTTGAAGGTTGAAAAAATCTTTGTACGGTCTCAAACGTGCACCTAGGTGTTGGTACAAGAGATTTTATTCCTATATCATGAGCCTTGGATATAATAGACTTCATTCAGATCCTTGTGCATATTTCAGGGGTTTGGATGGTAATGATTTCATCATTCTTCTATTGTATGTTGATGGAATGTTGGTTTCAGGCCCCAAAAACGATCAAATCCAGGAGATGAAAGCACAGTTGGCTAGGGAGATTCATATAAAGGACTTGGGACTAGGAAACAATATTCTTGGGGAGTATATTTACCAAGACAAAAATAATGAGAATATTTGGTTATCATAGAAGAATTACTTACATAGTGTCTTGAAACACTTCAACTTTCAATACTGTAAGACAATCTCTACCCCTCTTCATGTTAGTTTCATATTATCCTCCACGATGAGTCCTAGAAGTGAATCAGAGAGCATGGATATGTCTCAAGTACAGTATGCATCGACAATGGGTAGTCTGATGTTCGCTATGGTTTGTACTAGAGTAGACATTGGACATGCAGTGGGAGTAGTTAGTCGATACATAAAGAATCTAGAATGAGAGCATTGGAGCATGATGAATAGGATCCTGAGATACATCAAGTATACCTTAAATGATGCATTATGTTATGGAGGATCAGATTACACTATCAGAGGCTATGTTGATTCAGATTTTTCAGGTGATTATGAAGAGAGGAATTCCACTACTAGTTATGTATTTACTCTTGTAGGAGGAGCTATGATCTGGATTTCAATGTTACAGTCAGTTGTGGATTTTTCCATGATAGAGACAGGGTACATCGCAGCTACACAGGCATTCAAAGAGGCGATTTGGGTCAGGAAGTTTTTGGAAAAGCTCGGGCACAATCAGGAGCAGATTCTGTTATTTTTTGATAGTCAGAGGACCTTGTACATTGCAAGGAATCCATATTTTAATTCCAGGATGAAGCACATTGGGGTAAAGTATCACATTTTCCAAGATGTGGTAGAGGAAGGAAGTGTGGATATGAAAAAAAACTCATACTAAAAAAATCTGGAAGATTGCCTGAAAAAGGCAATTAACATTAATATGTTCAGATAGTGCAGATTCTTGAGAAGCCTTGCAGATACTTGAGATTCACTTTTGGCAGAAAGAATGGATGTGTGTAGATGTGATTGTTTCTCAACCGAATCTCCAGGCGAGAGATGTGTTGGCGTAAATCCATTTATAGGACAGTGGTCTCCCCCTCCTTTGTCAGGGGGGTGGTAGATGGTGGGTCGCCAAACCCCACCAAATTAATCCAGCGGGAGAAAGGAAGGTAGCGGAGAGGCAACCTATATAAAGGGCTCTCTCCCATCACCTTCATCATCTCACCTCATCGTAACTATCAGATCCCTTTTTTGCGGTATTTTTGTGAGGTAGTTTCCCTATCATATTCAAGAGAGATTTTACGAGTTTTTTCTCCTTGTAATAAGTGAGGTAGTGTGTACCCACTTTTACCCCATAGTGATTCATCTATTTTCCAATTATTTTTTACCCCTTCCATTTGAGGGGTTTTCCAAGTTACATCTGGTGTACTTTTTATTTCTGTATTTTTCAAATTATTTTATCTTGTAATGATTTCTACACCGGTGGGCCAAACATTTACGGTTCCAACAATCCATACATGATTAAAAAATATAAGAGAGAATAAATCATTGAAATATATGTGCTAGTAAAGTGATTTGATAATGCCTTCAGGGATCTGTTGATCACCACAATGATTATCCATCGATACGTGAAGAAGAACTTGGATTGGGAGCTCATATCATCATTTTTTATATATAGGAAGCGTGAGAGGAGATATAGACTCAAAATCATGCAATGAAAAGTTATTTGCATGATCTATCCCTCTTTATTCTATAGTTTGGATCTAAATAGCTGAAAATGGCTCCCTATCCTCCAGATATTTATTACCCTCTAAATAAGAAACAAATGATATCTAATGACTATTTTAATAATTCCTAAATAACATTTATATATTTATTATTTTTATTATAATAATTTTTTCTCATAATGGATAGTCGTTAACTCGACATGACATTCCAAAAACTCTTAAACGAATATTTAATATTAAAATAATATTCTTTTATTTAATATTTTTACATGTATTAATGTAATACCTATAAAAAATTAAATAAATAAATTTAATACATATTATTATATACTCAAATAATAATGAATTTATTTATTAATTAATGATTGTATATTCTCAAACATCATTAGGACACCATTATGGGACCCACCATGCCCTATAAACCAATTCATTAATATAGGAAATACTATTGAATACGCCTATATTATGTTCCCCTAATACCTTTTTTTTATTGCATTTAATATCATTCACAGAGCATGCTTGGAGTCTAGGAACCCATCAAGGCCCTTAATGAGATATAGAAAAGTTATAACAATATCATCCTTTCAAGTGACCGTACGTTGTGTAATATATTCTATTTTTATTTCAATATATCATAAAGTAGGATGAAAACATCAAGTCATCATCAACTTTTCCTTTACTATTCATTGAATTAACGTGATGTACTAACCTTCTTCTACCAAGACCATAGATTTACTAAAGGTTCTACCATCCTAATCGACATAGTTAGAAATATTAATCCATTCCTGAAGTGAAAAATTATATATTTATTATTCAATAAATTTCATTCCACCAATAACGCATCAAACACATAGTACTATGTTATGCTATTAATGCCATACTTTCCGTCTTGCATTAAAGAACATAATAAAACATCATATACATAAAATAATCTCAATTGAGGAGGATACTCACTGATAGTAACTACCAATTACTCCTAGAAAATTTTTATTCCTCCCAATATCATTTACTTGAGGTCACCTCATGTGAAATTCTTGAGAATATGTCTTAGTGCTTATGATACCCCAACACTTGATGGCCAGACATAATTTGTGTCTAGTCAATATGATGTATCTAGACCGTTTGACATATTTTTAACACTAATGACATAATATCTCAAGTCTCCCATTATTTCATGAGATCAATTTTAATGTATTTACCTACTGATATATCAAATAATCTATGGAAAATACCATATAAATAGCGTACCAATAAATTTTGACGTTATAATTCTAAGTGGACATCATTCATAACTAACTATTTAAATGATATAGTAATTGAAAAGTGAAATTTAAGTTTGTTTTGGGGAACCCATTATTAAAATAGTTACCCCTCAAGGGAAGGAAATATGAGAGAATAACGCTCGAAGACCTCCTCTAATATGCCATAAACTGGTGACAAGAACTGAGGGTATATCATACACACAAATGGGATGCATTCCCCTATAATAGTAACATGAGGAAGTATAATAAAGATAGAACCACCAAACAATTTATAACTCATAAAAAAGTAAAATTATCCTAGTATATAAATGTATGTCATACAACTGAAACAAATTTAAAAGGTGAACTACAAGTATCAAAGGAAAATCCTAAAAAAATATCAAATCCCAAATAACTCATGAACAACTTTACTAGCTAGTAAATTCCATAATGATCACTAACCAACTATTATGGTCCTAAAACACAATATATATGTATGTATGATGATCATAATAGACATAGCTTGTAGTATCCTCCTCAGATCCTATTTTGTAAGTGATAAAGAAGGAACACCATAGCCAATTGAGAAAAAAGTTATGCTAACTCATCACTTAATCATGAATGAAATGGTCACAACTAAAACATGGATCTATCACCAAGTGTCACATAAATGTATAATATAATATCCAACATAATATTAAATTTAAGGTTCCCTATGTTAGGATTCTATCCTAACAATAGATACACATGATATTGTAGGTAGTAGGAAGTTATAAAATAATAGTTTAATTAGTTTATTTAGTAAGAAAAATACATAATTACATAAAAAATTATATTAATAAGAAAAAGATATCTATTGGAGAATAAAACTCTCCATGATACATGATGAGAACACCCATAGTTGATGCCCCAAAAATCTACCAAGAAGAATAATCAAAATTAAATCCTTCTCCCCTAGGAATTAATAGCCAATATTTAATAGCCAATAAATTTCCTAAAAAATTAATATATCCCTCTACTAAAAAACATATAAAAAATTTATCATGATAACCCCACTCACCCACATTCCAAAAAATTTCCACATTCACTAAAAACCTCCTTATCCTACTCTATTTGGTGTGGTGGTTATCATTCCCCTATTCCTTTTTTCGTTCCCCAACATCACATTATTCACTAGTGATCATCATCCTAAGAACAATGATATTGATTGAACTCTTCCTCCTAATTTCTACAGCATTAGTGAAAGGGGCACCTGGGCATCCTTCCTCTCATTTAGCCACCCCTCCCATGGAAAAATATTCTATGGTACTGATTATATTTTAAGTAGAAACTAACCCACTCTTCCCTGTATTTGAAAATGTTTTTGGTAGTAACACCACTTGTATAAAAATTTTACAAAAACAATTTGGGATACTATAAATAAATGGAAATAATGTGTGCTCTACCATTCCATTGTTACAACTCCCTACAAATGGTTGACTACAATATTCATGGCCCAATATTTTCTAAATAACATCAAGCCGTATAATAACTATATCAAACTAATAATTTTATGTTACCCCCATCTAATTAAACTTCAATAAGTGTACATTATCTCTACATGACTTGTTTCTTATATATCCTCTTCTTGTGCCATAGGTTTTACTCCCTACCCACTCATCACAGCTCATTCCCTTCCACTGTTGTATAGTAGGATGTTAATTTATATTAAAGTCTCCCATTGGGAGTGGTTACATAATACAATAATTTTAGTGTTGTATAGATGGATTATAAACTTCTCATTTTTCTTATGGTATGAATAATATATACCCAATGTTCTTTTATATGTTACTAAAATCATTTTGTAGAAACAAAGAGTTATCTAGATGTTGAAGCTTCTGCATTACAGACTACTCCGTTTGAATGAGATTTGATAGATATGAAATTACCACATAAGCTTCCCTAGTTATGAAAATTTACATTTCAGGTAGATTCCTCCTACCGAATAACAAATCCACTAATTACTTTACGTTCATTTTTTTGGTTTTTACTTTACATAGAAAAATATAATTCACATGATCCCGCTACTAATGTAGTTGTGTACGTCTTCCCCAAACATCTGGACTAGCAAGGTAAATATTCTATACATGTTGGTCTTGCTATCTATGTTAATACTACATATGATTCCAAGTATTCATGATTTCAATATTAATGATCCCCTACTCCATGACTTCTCGAACCTCAGTGACTATGATATTCTCACAACCAACGTACCCACACCTATTGTCATATTATTTAGTCTAGCAAGAACAATTTTCCTCTCCTTCATCCCAAAAGGACATAACCAAAAAATCAATGACTATCAACATGACAGTAAAAATAAATTCGTGATTATCCCTATAATTCCATCCTACACAATTCAACCACAAATAAAAAATATTCTCCCCCATCATGAGCTTCCCCATGAAAATAGAAAACGAACATCAATTCAATAATCTACAATAATAAAGAATATTATTCTTTAATTTTTTCACCAAATGGTTCTCCATAAATGCACAATGTCAAAGAATATAGAGGAAAATAATCAAGAAATATGAATCATACACAACATTAAATAAATCAATGAAATCAAAAATATTGTTAAGGCTATCTCCTAACAATATTTCCATAAGAGATTATACGAATTATTAATGAACCAGATAACATTTTATTAATATTATTCAGTAATAATGAAATGGAATTACATTTCTAATAAGAAGAAGAAGAAATTCATTAGTGGCGAACAACCTCTAAGAGAGCTTCTAAGTCCTCCCGTGGAAGATTCCCCAAATAGCTACCAATCAAAAAACTAGAAATGAAATCCTGATCCTCCTAACAATTAGTACCACCTATTTAATACAAAAAATTATTTCCTAAAAAATCCTGACCTTCCACTATTAAAAAAACATCTGATAAAGAAAACACTTTCCCCCATCCATGTATGTAACTGCACTACCGCACAGGGTATCCCCACCCACCTAGATTCCTAACACCCTACTACCACCTCCCCAATATGTTTCTTCTCTTCCCCAATATTTCACACCAAATTACACAATAATTCCCTAAAAACATACGAAAATGTAACATACCAAGAACCTTGGTCATCACATCATCTCATCATTATCATTACTTCTCCAAATATCCACTGTGTTTTTTTGGGAGCCCACATATATTGTTCAAAGTGTATTATAATGTTCGTTCCCTTAAATAAATGGAAGCCTTGAAGACTTGGAATTTAATTTTTTGTTGTTGTGATCATGGTGTCTTTGATAGCATAATTGATTCCCTTTTATTACTTGAGAACCTCAGTAGTTTAATTTCTTCCCTATTACACCCCAAGGATCTCACATAATATAATGTATTTACAATAATTTCATATAAATTATATTTATTTTTATTTTTATTGGAAAAGAGTTATGATCATCCTCAAAGATCGTCACTAAAAGGAACTAAAATTGAATCCCCTTAGATCATCCACCCTCTTTAAAAATATTTATTTTTCATTTATATTTAATCTATTGGTACTATAGTGTAGAATCGAATGTGATTTCATCATAAAAATGATTTTTAGAATATTAACCATTCGACCTGAGTGGTAGAACATGGATCTGGATGTCATAATCTCTCATTTATCTCTCTAAAACATGATTTATGTGATAGATATGATATTGATTTCATGGAATCATATTGGGATGGAATAATGACGTCAATTAACTTAAATAGGGGGGTCATCTACTAAAATTTCACTTTGGCCCTTCTATAAATGAAATACATTAAATGAATCCACATTCACTATGTATGATGTAGTTAATTCATCACAATAGGAATAAATATTTTTTCACATTTATCATCTATACTTTGTTATGTGACTAAATATGAGTCAATAAAATGACTCATTTCTCCATCATAAATATTCAATGAAACAAAAATGTTAAAAATTATATATATATTTTTAAATATTTTTTCAAACTATTCACTAAAGAACTACATAATATAATAAGTAAATCTATTCAAAATTATTTATCCCAAACAGTAATAATATTGAATTTATTTATTTTATTATGATCATTCGAACTCATACATTACCTCTCCCCCATTATAGGGCCCTCTATTTCCTAAAACATTGAAATTTACAAAAAAACTGAATACTCTTAGTATGCGAATCTCTAGGTGATTATCTCATTAGAAGTGATTAATAATCACAAACCAGGGGTGGTTTATTACAACCCATTTAGGACCCTATAAGATGATGTATAGTCACAAACATAAAAAACTCCTATGAACACACACAATGTAATACAATCTATGTCGTAGAATATTTTTCAAAATAGGACACACACAGAGTGTCATCATACATTCCTAAATTACTATTCATTTTCCTTATTAGACATACATACCTTCTACAACTATTTTCATGAGTTCAATAAAGGCACTACCATCCTGGTCAACTAGTTATGTGATTTATCTTGCATTCAGATATGAAAAAAATATATATTGACCACTCAATAAACATTATACCAATATAATTCTCAAAACACAAGCTTCCTCACCATGACATAAATGTTATATTTTTCATCTTGAAAAAATGTATGTGATCAAATGATAAACATTTATAATGATATCAAGTCAGGAGACCAATAAAAATCTTATATATATGAAAAACCAATGACACCAGAAATATTTGGGGTTCATATTGGTGGGATAGACCTCATTAACTCCTATAATCAAATCACAATGTGAGAACTTCATTAGAAGAAGTATCAGTTCTTACTAACCCCCAAAAATCTATAATACTTTATTATTTGTGTCTAGTTAGTATAATATGTCTTTATCATATGATATATGTTTAAGGATAATGTCATAGTATCTTGAGGTTCTCATTATAGTTGGGAACTCCTATAAACTGTTGGTATGGAAATTAATCTATGGAAACTACAACATATGTAATGGATGTAGAAATATCAGCACTATTATGGTAAAATACATCATGCATAACTCAGTAAATACATGATATAGTTATTGAAATGTATTATTCTTGTCGGGTCAAAGGCACTCGCTTTCAAAATTCCCACAAGTAACTAACCCATCATTATTAAAATCCTTCCTAGCCTCACATGATAATATCATGCCTATACTAAGATACGAATTTAATCATTGGACCTTCTATGTTTTTGTTCGGTGGATAATCTGATATTTATGATGTCAACTCATTTAGTAAGAAGAGATGATACCCTCCCCGAAAATATTCATTTTTTTCTCTTTCTAAACTTGATATAATGGATAGCCCAATAATTGTAATCTTATCATAAATTTTATTACGATAATAATTCACTTACTAGGTGAAATTACTAGAGTTTTAACATATCATTATGTATTTTATATTTCATTAAAAGAAACATGAGTCATAACTTACTTTTTATTTCAACATTTCAATTCAAATGGATAGATTGAGATTCCCTAGATTGTTGCACTAGAAATTTAGTGATATTAGATCACAGTAATCTTGATAAAGACACTTTTTGTCCCATCAAAACTAGTGTTCCACTCTCTTGAGGTACCAATTATATATCATGTTGATCTTAATTCCTAATGCTAGGGGGATTAATTAATTCAATAGTTGGAGGGTTACATTAATTTTTTATCTAGATTTTAGACTAATAACTATTTTCCATTTTTAGAAAATTATTTTACATGAAAATAGTGGTTCATTGACTAACATAATTTAGAAAAATGGTGCAAATTCAATCCAAATAAATTTTTTACTATCACAATTCATGAATTATTCAATAAATGGAAATATTTAACAAGGATTTATTATTTTAATTAATTGGTTTCATTAACCCTATTATGTTTCAGCATGTAGACAAAATCTAATAAAAGTGGTGATGACATATAATGCACAATATTTTGATCATAGAATGGCACTACAAGGAGTAGAATTCTAATGGATTTAGGAAATATGACTTGTTATGACCACTAAATAATTACTAGTATAATTATTATACCACCAGTGAATAATATTTCTTGAATACCCACAAATATATTTACATCAATTGAAAAATTTACCAAAATAAAAAAACGATATGAAATCCATTTTATGATTTCCTATAAACCTTTAAATAATCTCTGAATGGAATTTAATTATTTCCATGTCAGAACCATTATTCACAATGAATGATTAATTACATAACACAATGAATATAAATTTAAAACTATGATTTTATCCTTCCAATTTAGTATGTTTCTTTGGAACATTCTTTTCCTCCAAGATCTAATGGACCTTTTTCCAATTCAGAAAACATTTTTGTCTCTAGGATTTCCTAACCTAGGCCAATCTTCCTCTCTACCTGAATGGCCTGGAGGCCTTCATTTTTTATTGATTTTTTATAACCCCCCTTTAAAGGGATGAGGGGGAACCCTTACAAGGCACATAGACTCAGATATTACATGGCACGTAGGCTTAGGAGATTACATGACTCAAAGGTCATAGGGAATTCAACCAGAATATCTACAAAGAACTTCCCCTCCCCAGTATTTGCATCATTATTATTTCTCTCTCCCTAGAATGACTGTCTTTCTAGGCTTATCGTGAAATCACATGATGATCCTAATGGCTTAGACATACCCTCTCATTTTAAAAAATACATGTGGCTCTACTCTGGTGAGTGCACCTGCTCTGAAACCACTTCTGGGGCTACTCCTTTTTTGTAGAGTCTGTATGGGGAAATTGCATGTGGCCTGATGGCCTTGAGGTGGCTCGAAGGCCTTAAAGGTGGCCCGAAATCCCTACTGACCAGAAGTCTTGGGTGGCCCAAAAGCTGTAAGGACTTCAAGCCCAAAATGGGGGGCCCAAGGTGAATAGTTCCATCTCCTACAGTACCGAACAATACCTTCTATAGTAACTGCTATAGTGCCTGCTACAGTACCCACACAGTGTAAAGTTCTGCACAATACCTTCAAAATGTACAGTTCTACTACAGTAACGTACAACGTACAGTCTGCTAGATTGCTTCTACAGTACCCCCTGAAATATGCCTCTATATGGGTTTGAACCGGAGTCTTGTGCATTCACATAAGGATACATCATCAACTAGGCTAAGGATCATGTGAACAAATTTAGTAAGGTTAACACTTGACTCTCACTGAGGGGGGCCCTTCAGGCCCCAGAGCACACCACACATTCCCCAGCTTGGAAGATGGATTTGAATTTCCATGTGCATAATACGCACAGTGTTCGAGTCTATCGGGACTCGAACCTGGGCCAATTCCCACGGAGAGTGAGGGGTAAAACCAGTGGGTACCACTCGACTAACAGTCCATGGGCTAAAACATATGTAATGTTAATGGTCGACTCTCACCGAGGGCCCCCCTCCAGGCCCTAGTGTGCATCGTACATTCCCCAGCTAGGTAGATGGCTTCGAATCACCATGTTCATAATACGTATAGTGTCCATGTCTGGCTGGACTCGAGCCTGGGTCTGTTCCCATGGAGAGTGAGGGGTATAACAAGTGGGTACCACTCAGCTAACACCCCATGGGCAATCAATCATCCTCCCTCTATCTAAAATCTAGATGTTCTAACTATTATATAACTTTTATTTTTCACCATAGGGATGTATATAACATCTTATATGAGCATTAGGTTAATAAATGATATTCCATTTGAGTTTTACTTGATTCATTTTTTTATTAACTTAAAATTTTCTTCATATCAAAGAACAATTTTTTGACATAATGTATTAATTTCATACTATAAATCATATGTTATCCATTTTCCATTATAATTGTCATATGTTTATGAGACCATGCTTGTTTTTTCAATGAATGTCTCAAAAATAATTTCGATATTCTATAATGAATAAGAGTCTCATAATTAATGCACCTTATACAAGAATAATGACTATAATGTGTATATGTAATTATGAGTTTTAGGAATAAATCCCCTCTACATTTTTAAGGCCAATGTTTGAATTTCAGAGGCATCATGGATCTTCTATTTACTAACATCATGGCTTTAATGTTTATAAGGAAATGTGAGTATAATAATTACTCTAAACATTTTCAATGATAGATGAATTCATGGTTGGTATATTATTTGGATAATGGGATTGATGAATCAAATATATTCTAACTATTAATGTTCCTTACATCACATTTTCATTCGTTAAAACTCTTAATGAAATCTAATGAATTATATGAATTCACCTCCAAATTTTCCTTAGGATAGTTCACACCCACTAGTAAAACTAATTTCAAAAGATTTATGGCTTACCTATATTTCCAAAGGATTTATTTTCCAAAACACGATATGTAAATGTGTTAGTAATACCTATGTTATTTATCTAGGAGGATTATATGTACAATTTTGGTTTTATCCTTAAATAATACATTTATTTTAAATAGAATATGTATTATCTTTCCACAATTGGGTAATATAGTATCACATTTTTATTCATCATAAATATAAAATGACTCATGTATTACGAAAATATTAGTTGTGCGTGAAATAATTAAACAAAATTCATTTTAAATTTCAAAAGAAACAATTGGTTTCCTCATGGTAAAAAATTATCCCATTACATGGTGTCCACAACTAAGGAAATTCAAGGGGAGTTAATGAGTAGAATTCAATAGTTGTTTAAGCGTTAAAAAAAATAGGAGGATCCCCTTGAATAAAAATGAACATGGATAGAATATGGTATCAAAGTATTATAATGAACAATTGGTAATAGTTGATTTAACATGTGGTGTTACTAACACACTTGGTGCTTTATTATTTAGTAACTAGTGTTTTCTCATATGTGTGGTTGAGATCAAAACAAGACCCATTAAAATCATAAGATATATAAGTTTATGGATGTAAGTGAATGACATTGAAACAATTATTGATATTATATTATACTATTGTTTCATATGATTAGTTTTGACTCAGTAAGATTAAATAATTTTTTAATAACTCATTCACATTTTGTAAATTCACTTGCAAAAAATATTCGAGCAAAATGAAGTTGGATATAGGAAGTTGTTCAGATCAAGAAACGAAATAAATAGTAATTTTTATTAATCAGTAAGTTGTATCAAGGCTGAAATTAATAATTTGGAGTTCCATCAATGGTAAGGTGATAAAGGTTCAATAAATAACTTGTTGAGAGAGAACCTAAATTTCTAAAGGTTGTAAATGGAGGCACATGTTCAAAATATGATGTTGCTTTTTCAAGTTGATGTGATACATCCTTTTCAATCAAGAACCATATGAACTGGGAGGTTCGATTTTACGATACACAAGAATAATCATATTTAATACTCAACTTTAGGGGGACCATAATTATCTTCATGTGCTGAAATTTTCAGATTTATATGAAATCTATTGAAATCAAGAATGTATCTGTCAATTTAATATTTTAAATTTATGTACACATTTTTTTATTATATTATATTTTTAATTCATTTTATACAAACTAGAGGTTTTCCACTTACTGTTAATCGTTATGTTTTTTTAAAAGGATATTTCTATAAGGATTTATCATTATTTTTCACAATCATCATTAAAAATTATTCTCACTATATAAGATTCATGTTCTAACAATAGAAGGTTCAATAGTGGATTTGTTTCATATGTTTTTCAATTTGAATTCTTAATTAAATTTTACATTCTATTTACATTTAGGGAAAAAATGTTTTTTTCAAGAATTTATAAATTTAAGGGGATTTAGATTTTTTTATCAATTAATGGAAATATTATATTGTGTTATATAAAAAGGGAAGAAACATTATAATTTCAAAGAGATAATAATTCTATTTATTCAAGGTATCTAATTTATTATTTCAAAAATTGGGGGAGATTTGTAATCATAAATTTTCATTGTAATTTTAAAAAATGTGGATAATGATGAGTTTTAAATTTAACCACATTATGTTTTTAGAATTAGAAATATTAATTTTCTTTATTCGCTCCAACATAAATATTTAAAATAATAATAATTTTTTTTTATAATTTAAAACAAATTATTTAGTGCTAATATAAGTACCATTAGTTGTTTAATTATAATTTCTTAATGAAGTAATATGTTTTAATCTTGTTTTAGATTTGTACTATTTGTTTATTTTTTTTATTATTTCTTTTTCCATTGTAAAAATTCTTATCTCATTGATTTATTAATTATTTCCTTTAGTTTTTCATATAAATTAGTTTGAATAATGTGTAACTATGGTTTTATCTAGTAATTATTAACGTAATATATCTGTCAATATATTGTGTGGATTATTCGTAACAGGTTATAAAATATTAAGGAAGTTTTTCTAGGATAAATAAGTAAGTTTGGACATTAAAACGTCATTTATAAATTTTTTTTACTATTTCCACATAGGCAAAAAAAATTGACAATGGGTTTTCATAAATAAATATCACAATTTTTTAGATAAATATTCAACCCATTTCACACATACACACAGAAGGACAATAGTGTTTTAATTCATTTCGAGAACAGGTACACAATCATCTTATTTAGTGAATTATATTCAACATATCCCATAATTATCATCCCCTTTTATAGTCTTCATAAACATAAAGAATATAAAACATTACTTCATATCATATGGAAATGTAACATAAGAAAAGGTGATCTCATTTTCTTAGTAAGGGTAAACATTAGAATACGTAAACATAAAATCTTCGCAGAGGCATGAGAACCTAAGCATAACATATGAAAACCATACTATACAAATAAAATAATAAAATAATTATCCCTCCTAAAATTAATAGAAGTTCATTACACATTAATAATAATGTAAAAAATAAACATGATCCTTGAGAGCATAACATTGACATAAGGCTTAGAATTATGGAATTCACATAATCTTATAACATCGTGAACATGTATAAACAGAAACATGTTCACTCATTATTTTTAGGACATTAAATAATACCCTTATATAAATATATGAACATGAAACCAGGTTTGTGCCAAAATAATTTAAACATGAAATCCATTTATATGCATAATACTATAAATATATAATCAGTTTCATACATAACATTGTTAACATGTAATCAGGTTCATGTAATGGGTTTCCTCTTTTACAAATTTTAAAAATACGTTTAATTTTATATTTTTAGTAAAGGGGGATTGAACCAAAAAATATAAAAAATTTATAGTTCTTAGTGATAATATAATCCATACATATGTATGCCACAAGATCATAAAACATTCATCATATCATAACCCATGAAAAGGGGACCGGTTCCATGAACATTTGATTATATTATAACCCATGGAAAGAAATGGTTTTCATAAACATCATATAATCAAAATCATAATTCTTATAAGGAAATAATTAATATGGTATCATTGGATCAAATACTCATTAAATATTAATTAACATCAAATGATGTCATATTATATAAAAAATGATTTTAAAAAAGTAAATGGAAAATTTCATGAGGAAAATTACTTTTACACAATGAAAAAAATGTTAAAACATAACTTTTTTAAATAATTTCCATCAAAAATAACTTTTAAAAATTATAAATTAATATCTAAAACATTTATTGGTCATGATGTTGGGGAATATTATACACATTAAAATAAATGATTTATTTAACAGTTTCAATAAAATCTAAATGTGATTTGTTTTGAATAAGACATGAAGAATAAATTAATTTTTTTTGTAAATAGTAAAAAAAGAAAATAATTACTTTAATAATTTTATAATAACCCTAAATAATTTTTTATTTATTATTTGGAAACATGAATATTTAATTATAAATGATTTTCAAATGAAGAGTGACATGACGTGTGTTTTCATTAATTTTTTTTGGATCATGTGTACAAAAAAAGAGTAAAATTAAGGTAAAAATAGTATCACGAAATAAAAATATGATAATAATATTAATGGTGTTATTGAGAAACATATTATAATATTTCATCATCGAATGCATAATCATAAACAATCCTGATAAACAATGATACTCTAACATAAAACCTTTGAAACTTTTGTACTTCTTGAATCATAATACCCATTAATTTTTAAATTCAAATGAATGTTTTAATATCATTAGAATAATTATATTCATTATATATCTTGTAAAAGGGGCATTATATACACTTCATAAATGAATAGGGTGAATAAAATTAATTATGTAACAAATTTGGAAATGTGAGACAAAAATCCAAAGCAGCATGGGTAATCTTTTGAATCGTAAGCCCCAAGAAAATGTTATCCTAGAATGGATATGTATTTCCCCATTATATTAATTATATTAATCTTAATATAAATTCAATTTTTTTATATATACCATATAATAGAAACACCTGGTGAATATGGAATTTTTCTCATAGAAAATAGAAGTGAGGCGGGAATCCATTTCCTTAAGTGTTGACTTCTATCATATGAATTCACAAATAATATATAATAAATATATGTTTATTATAAATATATTATAAAACCATAAATATAAATATAATAGAATATATGATTTACTTATGACCTTTTTTAAAATTTAATTAACAATTCCTTGTTTAAATCGTGTTTTGGGTAATAAAAAATTTGTTTCTCGAGGATTTTTTTATTTAATATTTTGGTTCCTCTTAAATTGGTCATGGTTATAAAATAAAAATAATTTGAACTATGATTTAAATATAATATATATTCATTATACATTTATTTATAGTAATAAAAAAATTATTGAGATTGATAATGAAATAGATTGTTCATTGAGAGGGTTGTCCATTGTACAGATGAATACTATTTACAATTTTAAAACCAATAAAAAATAAATATAAATATTATATTACCATTATAAATCATTATTATATCATATATATAACATATATTCCTCAAATTTATCATAATTACTTTCAATGCAAAGCATTAGTGAAAAACAAATCACATCCCTTTTCGATGTTGTAGTCTTTCATAAACAAGAACATCGATATCGTATCCCACATATAATGAAAAGTAAAAAAGTTTATGTTATATAATAATTAAATAAGAATAATTATGTAAAAAATATAATATAATATAAATTATCCTATCCTTATTACCATCTAATTGAAACATAAATTAAAAACACAACTCATTAGTTCGTGAGGTGGTAGTCTTCCGTACAAAAAGGCGATGTTGTTTTATAGAAAAAGGTTGGAGGGTAAAAGGTATATATTAAATTATAATTATATAACTATAAATATATCATAAAATTAATATATATAAAATAAATAAATCAATTTATCCATTTGTGAGAGGTTGTAAGGGAAAACAAATAAAATCGGTTTGAGAGGCGGTAATCTTCCATACACATGATTGATGATTTCCTATCGTGTTTGATGGAAGTGGATATTGATTTTGGTTATTACATAAAAATAATAAAACCTATGTATATATGATATTTTTTTATTTTTTATCTTTGGAGATGAATTTAATGAATTAGAAGAATAATTAATCCAAAAAACCATAGTAAAAAACATTAACTATTTTTAGAACACCTATTTAGGTTTAAGATGAAGCCTTCATAGATTAGATTTAATGTATCAAAAAAGAATATAGTATGTTGGTAAGGAATTAAGGATGAAATTTGGGTATTTATTTTCTAAACCAAATGGTTTGGGAAGTGTGGATAGGAGAGGAGACCCGGTGACCTTTAATAAGTTAGGTGAGCGGAACAGTTGTAATATTTGAAAAGAAAAAGGTTTACCCACATTTATCACATTCATAAATGAAAAAAATGGACCATTATAAATAATTAGGAATTATGGGATTGAATTATGGTGATTAATTATGTTTAGACAAATTATCGGGTCACTATAACAATTATCATTTTAGTTTAACAAATCAGTAAATAAATTTTTACCTTAACCACATAAATTAATTTTAACTATTTTTTCTATTTCTTATGATAAAATATTTCTGTTGAAACTATTAAATAATATTAATTTTGTGATAGAAAATACCGAATCCATTTTTTTAAACTCCATTCACAGATTTGGAAAAATATAATTTTAAATTAAACCCAATGATGTAGTTAAAATGCAATCTTTCAAAGAGAAAATATTCAAAAGTGTTAAAATATTTTACATAAAAATTACATATTAAATTGAATAAAAATAACTCAATTAGATTAATAAATATATAATTGAATATAATTTAATTTTAAATTCATATTTAAATAAAATTTATATTTTTTATTCTTTGAATGAAAAATATTTTTTAATAAAAACAAATATTTTTCCCTATTCACTAAAACATTTATAAATCTAGAATATTATAAAAACATCACCCCAATATAAATTTGACATGATGATTTAAAATATTATGTTAATTTTTCTAAATAAATTTAATATAATTACTTAATATTAATTTTAAAATTAGTGCACAAAATGACAAAAATCTATATTGTAGAAAAAATATATTATGAATAATTTTTTTTATTCTTATCTCTAGTCTAGAAAAAATAATACAAATGATAAAATTTATATTGAATATATAACATAAAAATTTAATTAAAATAATTTTTCAAAAGTCATATATTTATTTTATTGATGTAAAACATGTTTGTACAGAGAAAAATAGATTTCAAGAAAACAAATTTATTTATATTCATATCGTTTTTTTTTCATTTCTAATTGATTGGATACAAAATAATTCATTTATTATAAATGTGAAAATAATATATTTTCAAAATACAGTTAGTCATACATGTACCTATAATTCCAACACATAGTTGATAAGCACCATATTAAATAATAATATTTTAATAGCATATCACTTTTTGTTAAAACTCGGTGTTACCTGTAGCACAAGCTATCTATTAAATTAAAATTAATTAATTTTTTTCTAAAATACTTTGGTGATACATTCTACCACAAATAAATAAATTTATTCCTTTAATTTTGATCTTGTTCTTAGTAAACAAGGCTTTAACATTTAAAAATCCCATTGTGGGAAACCCACATTCTCAAAAGGGCTAATAAAACTTCTCTTAAAAATAGGGATATGGATTTGTGATGGTCACCTATAATAACACATAACATGTTTTAAATATGGTATACCATTAACGGGAAGTGAAAACCTGGACATTAAGGTGAAATGTAACACCCATTTTCTATTGGAGAGAACTAACGAATATAATTAGGAGAATGTTAACGACCATGAAGCCATTAATTTTTGATAGATGAAAACGGAATTTATTATTGATAAATAATGATATATATTATATTTTATCTCAATATAATTTCCTGAATGTTGAATAAATTCCCTAGAAGATACCTGATTTCATTATAGTTTATAAGCACAATATCATCCATTGGTTATGTTTCAATTCTCACTTCTTCTCTTAAATAATGATTTGAGGATGAAATTTTTATGGCCAATGATCTAGTGGATCATAATATTCATAAAATAATTGTATTTGATACCATATTTTTCTTATTATTATAAAAATATAATTTCTAGAACAGTTCATACTATAACATAACATGATTATATTTATCCATTCTGTGAATTACGGATGATAAGGATTCTAAATTTATGGCCAAAGTTGAAATCTAATGTTTTTAAAAGGTCACTGAATTTTGAAAATCAACTTGTTATTAATCCCCCAATAAAAATGATGTATCTTTTAATGTAACATACAAAATATATGAATACATTGTTCATATATTCTCTTAAAATATAGTAATATCCTGAATTACTATAAAACCATAATGAAAACATACATGCATTCAAATACTAACTAATTCCTCATAAAATATTAAATTATTAAATATATTATATAAATCCAGAATGTCAGAAAATCCATTAATGATAACATAAAAAAGATTTTTATCAAAAAACTAATTATTTTGAAGGTAATAAATAATGTCAAATTTAATTAATCTATAAAAATCATATCTTTATAAAAAACAAATTAATTTACCAAAATCATGAACATATTAAGGGTTATTTTCTCATAAAAATTTATTTTGCATAAAATAGTATCATAATATTAAATAAAATTTCTAGGTCGTCAATGCCATTAAATATGTTATTGAACGTCGTTAATGAAAAAATTATATAAAAAATTCCAGATATATTTCATTACTCGTGTATTCAAATATAAAAAAGATTAACTAACTATAATTCATTCTTATGAATTATCAACCTTTTACTTAATAACATATTCATTTCATATGTCATTTTAATCCTCTTCATCATTAATAATAAAACATTACTTATATCACCTTTTGGATCCTATTCTTGATAATTCCCCCTAGGAAAATGATTTATATAATTCCAATACTTTCTATATTTATAACATTAATCCATTGATTATTCCTTAGGGAATACATTATTCAAATCCAATGTTATTTACTAAAATTTACATTTTTCATCATCAATCACACATTATATGTCCTTATTCTCCAGACATTAAGAATATTTTTATTCCTCTATGATAATCCCTGTAGTTATTCTTACAACATTCTCAACATAAAGTAAACTAAATATAATTTACTCTAAGGTATCTAATATCAAAACACAAAATAAATTCTATCCTTCTCATCATAGGTGAGTCTACGAGTTGGTTAAGGTGATTTTTTTAATCATATATCATGATAATTGTTTAGTAATAATCCCAATACCCTTTACTCAAGTCATTATAACATTTTTATGCTCATCAAGAAATTTTCCATTGCATTTAATGTAATTATAGTTATTTATGGTTACCTCCATTTAATAAAACAAAAAAAAATTTACAAACTATAATCATACCAGGAAAACCACATAATAATGACAAATGATTAATAAGATTACTAAATCTTGAAATTACCTTTTCAATTTAAGTCACATTAATCTTAACATGGGCTATTCATGGTCATTATGTAAATCATACTTGATGGTTTACAAATAACATGTGAATTTCCAGATATTATCCTCTGGGGTTGTCAAACTAGGTGCACTTTAAGGACCATTTTCATGTAATAGGTAATTCTTGCATTAATCTTGAAACACATTTTTAAGAGTTATTACCCCTATTTACATCTGTGCCAGATCCATGTCCACTTATAATATCCATGCAAGGATATATTTCTTGGAAACTTCTCACCAAATCCTTTAACAATATTTTAGGATATATTCATATACTTATAATTATCCTTATGTGTATCCCTAGACATATCCCTAGATATATACTTATAAATATCCATAGGGATCATAGTAATGTTTACTTATCCTTTTATCAAAAGGATAACTAAACCTTTCCTCTTATAACATCTATAGGGACCCAATATTTTTATACATAAGTATCATATAATTTTAGATTAAAATTAAATACA
The DNA here is from genome assembly GCA_963277665.1 of Viscum album. Lineage (NCBI taxonomy): Eukaryota > Viridiplantae > Streptophyta > Magnoliopsida > Santalales > Viscaceae > Viscum > Viscum album. The sequence goes on from OY728151.1 coordinate 1,738,313,657, forward strand.
TTTCACAAGTACATGCCCAAGGACCATAATGGTTTAGTAAATTTTAGGACTAGGTAAATAGTATTCTTATTTACTGAATGATTTTCAACATCTCCCATAGATATCATTCCCATTTTTACTATTCATAAAGAAACCCAACATAAAACCCTTTATTATAACATGGGGAAAGGAAACATAAGAAAGGGTGAACTCATATGCTCAGTAAGTGTAAACATTGGAAATTCGTAAACATAATAGGGTCATATGGGTATGAGAACATGATAATAACATATAAAAACTATACCCAATATATCAAATATAAAAAACCTATTTCTCACCATAAATATTAAAAATTAATATGAAATAAATCATAAGTAAATCAAGGAACATGATAAATGAGAGCATAAAATTGACATAAGTCATTAAATTATGTTACGCAAAAAATATTATTAAATTTTGAACATGTATAAACTGAAATAGGTTGACACATAATGTTAATGAATTGAAATTGGTCCCTAAAGAACTTATTTTCATGTAACCATGATAATTCATAACCTTATGGAGATGAAATAAATTTCTATGCATAACAAAGTGAACATGTAATCAGGTTCATGCATTACATTGTTAAAATTTCATCAGGATCTCCCATAACACTATGAAATGTAATCAGGTTCAATAAAAACATTGTGAACATGTAATAAATTACACTCATAAAATATTTACTCATGAGTTTTCCATATCCATAGGGATATATACATCTCACCTATCAACAAATCCAAACATATTTGTACCACATGATCATAAAATATTCGTTATTTCACAACCCAAGAAAAGGGGTCTAGTTCCATAAATATCTCATTATAGTATATCGTATGGAATCAATATTTTTTCATAAATATCTTTTAAACATAATATTGAAAAATAAATATAAATAATAAATACGGTATCGTTGAATCACATCCCCAGTAAATATTATGTAACCCTAGAAGATGTTATTTTAGATGCTAACTTATTTTGAGAAATAACCTAGAACACTTTTTTTGTGAAATATTCATTCCACATTGAATTAAAATTCAAAACATAAAAAAATTAAATTATTTTCTTTGAAAATGACCATTAAATTATATAATGGATGTTTCAAGACTCTAGGTATTCATGATGGTGGGAAATGTCGTACATGTTAAAAAATGATTCTTTTTAAATATATAGTAAAGGAAAATCTAGTAATGATTTGTTTGAGACATAAAGATTAATTTTAATTTTTTTTGTAAAGGTCAATAAAGGTTAAAAATAACATTAAGAAAATATTATAAGATCTTTAAAACATTTTTCAAAACTTTTATATAAAAGATAGATATGGAAGAAAAACGGTTTTCATTTTGGGGGAGAAATAAGTGTCGATTGTCTTTAAAAAAATTGTTTTAGATCCATGAGTACAATAAAAAAGTAGAAGAAAACCCATGTTTTTCATGATAAATAGATCCTAATATTTCATCATTGAATATATAATCTTAAATAATCCCAATAAACAACTAGATTATAACATCAAATATTTACCAATTTGGTATCTCTTGAATTATTGGCTCAATTAAAGAGTAAGATAAAATGTAACATTGAATATAATCAAAACAGTTATATTCATGATATAATATGTCAGTGGGTTAGTTTTTAATGTTAATAATAGAATATTTTTTTCATAACATAACTTATATCTAAAAAAAGGAAATCTGAGATGATAACCCCTTTCCACTTTGGTAATATTTCCAATCAAAAACCCCATGAATTTGAGATCCTAAAATATATTTTTCAATAACCATTTTTTAGGATATGAATAATAAAATACATTCATACGTAGTATATACACCAAATAAATGAAACACATGGTAAATATGACATTTGTCTCAAAGAAAATAAAACTCAGATGAGATTCCCTTACATTATGTCTCCACTACCTTATAACATGTCAGAACCTAATATATAATTTATATATGTTTATTATAAATAAATTATATAAATATATATATATATATATTTCATACAATATATGATTTACTGATGACATTTTAATTCATGTTTATCAACAATTCATTGTTAAAATATTGTTTCACGTAATAACTGCTTTGACTCTCATGTATGTTTTGAGCGGTTATTATTGGTTCTATTAATTTCCACATGGTTAAATCATCGCAATAATTTTAATATTGTTATAAATATATAATATATTATTATTCTTTTTATTTATATTATTCCATTAAATCTATATGCAGAAAATCAAATACACCATTAATGGTGATGGTAGGCCATATGCACGGATAAACACTGGCTCCATTTTCTAGATGAATAAAAGGAAATAATGGTAAATAATATATTACCCTTAAATAATAATTTTTATTTAATACATATCACATATATTAATTAAATTCAATATAATTACCTTCCATTCAATGAGTTACTAAAAATCCCAACACATCTCTTTGTGAGTCGGTTGTCTGCAGTACAGTCAAATGACATTGTTCTATCCCCGAAAAAATGAAATGTAAGAAGGTATAAATGAAATAATATTTATATATGTGTAATTATATATCAAATATCATATATATTCATTTAATATATCCTTATAACCATCCATGTAAATTATAAATGAAAATCACATTAAATAGGTCCAGGAGGTGGTAGTCCACCGTACACATGATTAGCATTATTATTTTCCAATGGTTTGGAATGTAAGAAGGTATATGTGATATTATAATAGAAAAATTATAATAATATCATAATTATCATTTGAAAAATTAATTCTGTTATTAAATCCAACTATAAAGGGGTTGTAATGGAAAACGTATAAAATCAGTTTGTGAGTTGGTAATGCACCACACACATGAATAATGATTTCATTACCGATTTGATAGAATTTTATATATATTTATGTTATTAAATAATAATAATAACATCATATAATATGGAATATTATTTTTTTATTATTTTTTCATAGTTTTATAATATTTGATGGAGTTAGAAGAAAAGTAAAAAATGCATAGTTAAAAATATTACCTATTCTAATGGAAACCTCCTAAGGTTTAATCAAAAGCCTTACAAGAATGGATTTATGATCTCAAAAAGGGTTAAAAGATTTCATGAGGGAATTAAGGACTAATTTTGGGATGGTTTTGGCTGAAAAAATGTTTTTTGGATGTGTGATGCAGAGAAGAGAGGGGGTGACCTTTTATAAGAGAGGTGAGTTGCACACTTGTAAATTTTGAAAAGAAAAAGGTGTAATCACATTTTTAACATGAATGAAGGAATATGAAAAGACTAATATATATAATTATAAATTATTTTTTTGATATATTTCCTTAAAATATATTTTATACAATTTTTTTCTGTCATTTTAATCATTATACTTTTTGATTACCCCACCTAAAAATCTGTTTTTACCTTAACTATGGTAATTAATTTTAAATATTTTACAATTAATTGTGGTAATAAATTAAGTTGAAATTAATATATAATTACATTAATTATTATCCCAAATATTTTATCCATCTTCCCAATTCCATTCACAGATGCTGAAAAAATAATTTAATATTTAACCCTCATATGCGATTAAAAATGTTGTTTTCCAAAGGGAAAATCATCAAAAGTATCGAACTTTTTAATATAAATTTAAAAATAAAAATCATTATAATAAAAAAAAATTTAAAAAATAGATATATTATTTATATTATTTCACTTTCTATAACAAATAAAATTTATATTTATCTTGTAAAATATTGGATTAAAAAGACAGTTTGTAATAAAAACCTGTATTTCTCTCCATTCACTGAAAAGTTTATCTTTTCATAAAATTATCTAATATTAACCGAAATATAGTTATGAAATGGAGATTTAAAATATAAATATAATTTTTGAAAAAATAAATTTTTAAACATTGGATATAAAAATTTGAATTATTTTCACAAAATATGAAAAACTACTATTTAGAAAAATACAATTTTATCAATAAAATTGGATTTATTCTAATATATTGTATATAAAAAACATATAATTTATGTTAATAATTTTATTTAATTTATAATATATTAATTTCATAAATATTGTTCATGAAAATTTATTTTGTTTAATTTATTATTGTAAAACGTTTTTGTGCATAGAATAATAGTCATCAAGAAAAACATTTTCTTTATTTTCAAATGGTTTTTATTTTAATTTTTAATTAATTAGTCTCTAAATAATTAATTCTATATGCATATAAAAACATATAGTTTCATAAATCTGTTATTAATATTCATAACAACCATTCAAATGGCCAGATGAAAATTATAATATTAAATAATAATATTTTAATTGTATATCGCATTTGGTTAAAACTAATTTTTGAGTGTAGAAAATGATATTAAAGAAATTAATATTATTTGAAAAAAAATATTTAATAATACCATATAGTTCTATAAAATTACTATTATCATGTATCAAAATATATCACATAAAAAAATATGTATCTCTCATTCTCCCACATAATTAGTTTTCCAGATTTGGTTACCTTATATATTTGGCCCATAACATAGTCTACATAACTCAATGTTAGGTGATTTTTGATGCATTATAAATATAAGAAAATTATATATTTTTACTCATAATAAATTAAATTCTAAATTAAAATTTATATTGTGATAATTTATTTTATAAACCACTATATTTTTTAGACATAATTTTACAGTTTTTCACAATTATTCTTTCTATTGTATTTTGAATATAGCATGAGTTATAGAAGTAAAATTAATATGATTATTGATTATTTAAAAAAATAATGAAATTGTATAAATATAAGTCAATTATATTAAAATATGAATCAATAATTTATAAGGATTCTTTTAGATTTTAAATTTGAGAAGTCATTATATTTAATAGTTTCGAGAATCAGCTACACAAAGTCAACTATGCGAAATCATAGATGTCAATTCAGCGATGTGAATTCCAATTTTTGAATTAGTTATCTAAATTAGACTATTTTTATTCTATTATATATAGTAAAATGATAATGTGAAAATCCCATTTTTTGAATTTGGATATGTGTTTTATTGAAATACTACAGGTTAATGAAAAAACCGACAAATATGCACCATTTTACGCAATATTTCACATTTAAATTGTATGCACGTTTATTTAATGTATTTTTATTTTTTATTTGTAAAAAAATTAAATATTAATTATCTGGAGTACATGATAAAATAATTAAATTTTATTGATGATGTATTAACCATTATTTTTATTATATTACGTTTATATGTATACTTACATGGATATTTTATAAAATATGATATTTAAAATAAAACTAGCTGGAATGTGAATTGTTTTTCTTGAATATTTTCAGTGTGTTTATCAAGGGTATTTATATGGATTAATAATTACTTTATAAACTATTATAATTTTTTCATTATATATAGTACATTTTTATAGAATTTTTGAGATATATATCAAAATAAGAAATGTATAAATTAGAATTGTTTTCAAAACTAAGAGTTTGTATTAAATGAAATATGGATGTATTCCATATAATTTATTTTCAAAATTATTATATATGTTTTGTATTGTATTAATTTTTTATTATTCTACCCATTATTTTTGTACAACATGATTTTCATTCTCATAATATAATTAATATATTTCTTCATGTGATATTATTATGAATCGAATTTATGAATTATATTAATCACATTTTATTTAGTGAAAATATGAGTTTATATTTGGGTGAATAAAATGACCAAAGCATGAAGTGTAGTGAGATTGAAATGACTCAACTTTCTCTCTTCCATACTATGGGGTTCCAAATGGATTATTGGGACTACATTGTTTAACTACTTGAAGAAGTAAACTACCTATACCCTAAGGATCAAAATTTCACAATTTGGAAGGGATTGAGGATACCTAATCCATTCACCAACATATTCATTCACATACACTCATTGGGATAAACATTCTTATTCACTAATTGTGTTTTAACTATATGGAATTTATTTTCCCACTATGTAACCATTTCACTAGTTTAATAAACCCTATAAATTGTACTACTTTGAATGGTCTATCCCCTTAGAATACTGGGATTATTCTCTCCCCATAAAAGACTAGGTTTCTCTTAACCCCTATTTGAGTATAGGAAAATAATGGTCCTATATAAGTCCTAGATTGTTATATCCCCTTAGAATAATATGTTCCTTTAAACCTATCACATAATATAGGTTGGGATAAATCCTTTTAATGTGTAGGTCTGATTTACTCCTCTTAAAGGATGGGTTTTGTTTTACCCAGTAAAAGATTGGGTTTACTCAAAACATGAAAATGTAAAGATGTTAGGATTGAGCCTGTAATAGTATAGGATGTGTCTTATCCTTTACAAAATAATAGTTATTTTCTGAACCCAAAAACAAGAATGGGATTGGGTTAACTATTCACGTGTGATAAATAACAATATAACGGTGTATTTCTCTCCTCCAAATGTTATATATGATAGTGGGTGAAATCTCTTCCAGTTTTTGAGAAGCATGAAGGGTGGTGTATGATAATTTAGGTCATTACCACTATAAAATTCATGTTTTCATTCTTCATATACATGAATTTTTATCTACCCATTTTACTATATCTACATGATTTATATGTTATATATTTGGACTGATTACTATCCTTTCTAAATGTTTAAGCATTGATTATTTTTTTGAATAGAAAATTAACCCTCTCTTTTCCATTGACACAAACCCTCCAAGATCTAACATATATTCACTTTATCTTTTATTTACATATAGTACATTATTTTATTTTTATTATATATTGATTTATGTATTTATTATATTATATATATTTCATTCTCTTATTATATATCGACAATATTTCATGGAGTATATTGTTTTCTTATGTACATACACATTAGGATAAGGCCTTACATTTTAGTTGTATACATACTCAGTACTATTCCTCTTCCCCTTGCTTAATGGAGGTGATTTTATTACATCATACTCATCTTACTACATGCATAAGTGGGGTCATAGTGGGTTATGTCATGACATGTTGAGCTCAATCCCAAAAAATACCAAATTTCAATTTTATATGACATATGATATTTCTTGGCACATGTATGATATACCAATGTTTAAGATATGTCTATAATTTTTGTATTTTTATATTCCCATAAAATATTTGAGTTCATGTAAGATATTAAATCCAATACATAAGAGATCATACATTGATAAAATTAAGAATACCAAATATAAAATATTTTGGATAATAATAAAATAAATTCTTATGATGATCTTGTTGTGATTCAAGGATTCAAACATTATTATCAATAACATGATCGCGATCCTTGATTAAATTTATAGAATACCAGCCAAGGAAGATGTTTGGATGTTGAGATGAGTTCCATGACCTATGATGGAATTTCCAGATTCCCAAGAATATATAGATGGAATGAAAATGGATTTAAATATGTGCATTTTATAGAGAATTTTTATTTACAAGAATACGATGATATTTCCAAAAGTCATTTTTTGATTTAATGAGGATAAATAATTTGGATTATTGAAGGACACGAAGAATAATAAGAATTAATTATTGAGGTTTTAAGAACACAAATATAGAAAATTATGAAAAGTTGAATGGAAATATTCACATGGATATTTGAATATATATATATATAAATATTTATATATATATTTATATTGAGAATAATAAAGAAAATGTATTGAACTTAATTACGCATACCTTAAATTTTATTCATTTTGTGCACATAATGAAAATAATAGAGTTTTTACCATATATAAAAAGAGTAAGACTTTGGTATCAAATATTGAAGAGGGAGTTCTGGTGCTATAGTAAGAGATCCTTTTAGGAATTGAAAATGATGGAGAGTAGTGTTTTTGTCTTAAATTTGTTTATTCTATTTAGGCCAAAAATATGATAGATTTATCCAATATCCATCATATAATATGGATTTATGATGATAAGTGAGTTCAAGTGGGATCCTATAAATTATATTATAAGCTGAAAAGGGGTGAGATCTAACCTACAATCATTAGTATAAATGATTGAGGTAGATTGACGCAACCCATTTGATTGGTACACGTGAGTAAGATGATCAACCCATGTAGTCTAGGAGGGAGACAAGAATGAACTTGTGATCTAATAAAAATAAATCTCATGAGTATTCTATCTCACTAAAATGGGCAACACGTTAGTGATTTCACTGTATCTGGTTGGTTCCATGTAATGATCTAGCTTGGGTTGACCCAAATCATCACTAGATCCAGCATGCCACAAGGCCTGAGGAACATTCAAGATCATCATGGGATAGAGGAACGCACTAAGGAATCAAACATAACTATTCACAAATATTTTATCTATTAAAAATCTTATAATTCCCTTCTATGATTGAGAAATCAACCATAGTAAATAAGAAGCATGTAATTCCCTTTTTTGTATAAGCATGTTTATTTCAAGGGAAAATTTGTGTATTTAAATATGTTGATGTGTCATATTTTTATCCATTTTTTATATATATAATTGTTAGAGTTTTAACATCCGAAAATAGGTATTTTGGAAAATTAATAGGTCCCAAATGGTGAATGAAGGTTTGGGATGGAATTTGAGGAATCTAGGTGGGATGATTCTATAGTCTACTACAACTGACTCATTGATGGCCTAGGAAGTGGACCTATTACACAACAAGGCCCAAAGACCATATTTTGGGTGTTTTAATGGGGTTAGTTTACCAAATTTAAAAAATGTAATTTTAAAGAGGGGGTGGGTACACCCTCTCCTTTCATGTCTGTGTGAATGAACAGGGTTTTCCCCTTCAACTCCCTTCATTCTCCAAAGATCGGGGTAACGTTTGATGGGGTTTACCATTAATTTTTTGTAAATATTCACCCCATTGGACTCAATTTATCTCCTCCCAACATGTAAATTAATTTCCTCATAACTCCATTAGGGTTTCTATGCTGATTTCATCAGTGGATGAAAAAATAAGTCATTCCTAAAGGGGGATTCATGAATCTTGAGTAGACGGAATCTTGAGATGTTGTATGTCAGTCACCACCCATTGACATGATGACAGTATGTACCTCCAATATAATTTTTTTTATTGAAATTAATTTTATTTAAATGTGGAATGAATGATGCATTATATGTATTTTGAATGATTTGTTGTTAGGGGTCTATTGTGGGCCTTCTTTAGGTGGTTAGTCTTTGTTTTTTCATGACGAGGCATTTCAGTGAGATTTTGGTGAATATTCCATGATAATTTAAAATATTAAGTAATTTTAATTTTTTCGATTAATTATAAATTATATAAAATAATTAAATTATACATATTGTGATGCCTGTTAAGGCCTCATGATGAATGGATAAGGACAAGTATATTTGTTTGGGACATAGAAGTAGATGTTGGCCCTTATATATAAATTAGAAAATCTTATAACGAGGTATGTTGTACTCAATATTAACTATAGGGATTTATTCATGATGTTGTAGGGACGTGTGTGTGAATGATCACCACTATGTTAATGAATCCCCTTATGAATAATCTAGTATTTAAAATTAATTTAAATAGTTATTTTAAATTATATTACTAAAACTGAATGACCACCCAAATGAAAATGGAACAAAGCTCAAAGGACACCTCGTACCTCATCCCATAAATAGGAAAAATGGATGTTGATGGATGTGGTTTGGACTGCAAATATTCCATTACGTTTTAACCCCATGAGGAAATTTGGCCAAATGAGATGAATTAGAAGAGACTTGTGGATTTTTACTAATGTGCCCTTGATATTAGTTTTCCTTGAAGGGTTGTAATAATACCAATATGAAAACATTTCATTGATAGGCTTGATGAGTGGGTATGATATTAGTGATCCTTTGTCTCAATTCATGAACAACTTGAGTGGGTGGACCATAGGTAGGTTTAGATTTTGGTTGGGTGCGTGTACAGGCCTAGATAGACTTATATACTTGAAGATAGGCAATGAGAAATCTATATCACCTCTTTCTAGCATGGAATACCCTGCAAAGACATGGGGCCATTACATGGATGACATTTTTGTGGAAAATAACACCCCATAGGGTGGTCCTTGTCTAGAGTCTTAATTATTGGACTGGGGACCCCTTATTGGGTGATATACATGGGTCATGAACTAGGGGACCATGGTAGGTTCCTTGATGATTGATCGAACTAGAGCATGCGGGGAGGGATGTTGATAGAGATAACAGGATAGGTTTTGACAAACAATTATTTATTTTTCATTTATTTTATTGGGACATGGTACAAACCCTAATGGTGTTTTTTATATAATGTGAAACACCATTGGGGTGGATTTTTAATGTGTGATACATAGATGTGAAAAAACCCAAAGGTGACATTTGTGATATTACTAGTTGGACTACACTGAATTTGGATCCAGTATTATAATGTTTGTGGATCCAAAGTATTTGGATCAAGTATTATGTTATTTGTAAAACTATGGGGGTTTTCCCAAGATTCATGATGATATGGTTGAGATACCATGGATTCGTAGTTTGACAAACAATTGGACTTCCATGAATATTGAGTCGATTTACTATTGGATATACCATGGTATTGGAGACTAGTGTTGGAGATTCCATGGATTTAGAGATTAGATTTTTGAGTAGCCAATGGTTGTGTACATGGAGTAATGAATATATTTTTGGGGATACTATGGATTTGGGCTGTACATATTTCTGGATTGTCATGGTCATCACTGTATTTTGAGGGACATCCAAACCTTATCCAAAGTTTGTATGGTCAAATAGGGTCACAGAACTAATTATTGAAAATGTTTGGTACATAGTATGTGTGTTTTCATGGTCCACTTAATGTTATTGGATACATTCTCAACTCAGGATAAAGCAGATATTATTGATTTTATTGTCTATTCAACTTTCTAGTTTATTATTTAACACCAATCATGTTGCATGAAAATTTCATGGAACTACAATTTATTTATGTGACCATGTAGTTAGTTCCCTATATGTATTAGTAATCACACAAAACATAATATTTTGTCGAACTTTTGTACCCATGAATCCCTCAAATGTTGCTAGTTCCAGTGGGGATGATGTCCTAGGATTTCCTAATCAAGATAGTGAATCTCATAAAAAACATGTAGTTCGTGATGAGGTGAGGCTCATGGTATGTATAAGAGAATTCGGTACTCTTATTTTAGTCTTTATATTATCATTTTATTTTCACTCTATATATGAGATCATCGGTGTGGGTGATCGAGTCTATATGAAATCATGTTTTTCCTGCATCCATATTATTATTATTGGATGTTTTATTTATATAATTGTTCTGATGGTTATGGTTTTCATATGATGCCTAGTTATTTCCTTTACATGTTATAATGTAGTATGATATAAAGGGTATGGTCTCCCCATAATACCATCCTAGAACCCATCTATTATTCAAAATCCTCTAGTGTATGGGGAGGTGTTATCGGGGTCACATGGTGGTCAAGTCTAAGTAATCATTAGAGTGAGTTGGGTAAAGAAATTATAAAGTTATACGAGATATTGTTTTTACTTTTCTTACTATGGGGATACAGTTTCTATAAAATTTAGTAATACACCTGGGTTTGCGATGGATACCATGTGGTTACATCATGAAAATATGTTTTTGGTAGGATGTACAAATTACAAGGGACTTAGAATTGTTATTTGGATATATGATTCTATTATTTTGAAAGTAATTTTACTAATGTGGATCACATGGGGGTTTGGATTTATTTTTTATTACAGAATTTTGGCTCATGTCCCATTGGAAAGACATCGATTCTAGATATGACTATTGTCTCATTGTGGCCATAGGCATATCATGCATCATTCTAGGAATATAAGGATTCATATGAATTGTAGGATCCTACTAGTGTGTGATGTATACCCCCAATGATTGAGGCCTAGTCATTTAAATTTTCAATAACTACTCATTCTTTGTTTCCCCATATATGTACATATGGGAATTATACTCATCCAAGCCAACTTGTATATTTATTTCCTTTAAATGGAAGGTAATGTGGATCTACGGTGAAACTCTCATAATAATGATGATACATTCTCGTAGTGTATAGGACATTGAATTACCCTAGTAGTTCATTAAGGCAAATGGTGCCTTATGGGAACCCCCTATTGTGTTGTCATAATTTAGTTTTAGTTATTTAAAATATCATTAAAAACTTATATGTCACATTATCATATATCATGGAATGAAATTATATATAATTGATCTAAGGGATATGTTTCACGTGATACAAATCATTGAGGAGGAAGCCGTTATTTATATAAGTGGTTGACTATTGAGTTGTGATTCTCAAGGGAGGGGTTCTATATATGGATTATTTTTGGGAATTAATGTCTAGATGGTTGATGGTCTAATAAGGTGGTGCCATTAGGCACCCTATATGGTTTCCTTAGAGTCGAGTGGTGATTCTTGGCATTCAATTCCTTTTATATATTTATGACCCAGAGAATGGGTGTTTTGGTGTTATTATTTCCATGAATATTTGATATGGGAAAAATATATTTACAATGATATATAGACATATGATTTTAGACATGTAGACTTAGTAGGATCCCCTTGAGATCCTTGAGAAGTGACTTAGGATTCTCAGTGAGTAAGTGTATGGTTATGCATGTGGGTGACCGATCATTTTAATATGTTTGTGAGTATATTAGAGGTGGAAAGGTGTGATTGGATTATTGGTTTATGAGACTGGTTAACAATATGTTCTATAGGGGAAACGGTGTAGGCTTGGAAATTCCAGGGTTTTATTTTCCGTGGGATTCACTTCGAGTGATAGCATTTGGGAATGAGAGGCCCCAAATGTGTCACTATTTCATTAATGTTTTCTAAGGGAAGGATTGTTTAGGTTCATAACCTATATTTAATAAATTAATTTTCTATCTAGTGATAGTGTGAGATAATTCTCATGGGTTCACAATGGAACTAGTTTGAGGGTGGTCCTATGAGATTCCATAGCCCAGAAATGTGTCCAAATTTGAAGAGGAATTCCTTGGGTGATCCCAGGGGGCTGGTGATGCAACCAATTTGTGTATACATTTCCATATATATAATTGAAGATAAAAACAAGTTTTCAGAAAATATCTGTGTTTTTATGAACATATTCGTTGATTTTGGTGAATCTATTTACTTTTAGGAGCTTTCTGGCTAAATACACAGATCATGGGAAGTCTGTGAATATTTTGAAACTACACGGTGTGTACTTTTATACAAGCCGTGTACATCCAGGCAGGGACACAGACCGAAGGAGGGAGTACACTGCCATGTCACCAGGAAGAAGATACACGCTGTGTGTGGCGGCGCTACACGCCGTGTACTACTTTCAAGAAGCATTCGTTGTCAAAGAAGAGTCCACATGCCCATGTGGACGTTGATGAAGACACGGCGTGTTTGAACTTTTACACGCTGTGTCTGCTATTCTAGAAGGGGTTGGCGGCCAAACGAGTGCACTACATGCTATGTATGGAAGTGCTACACGCCGGGTAAACCCAACCACTAGGCGGCACCGTGTTCAAAAGTCAAAGATGGCGTGTTAGGCTACCTACCCGTGGAGAAATTGGCGCCAAAACGTGTTGACGAAAAGTACACGTTGTGTACTTTCTATACACGCCGTGTACTTTATTTTTCTATAAAAATAATCCTTGGCCTATGGATTTTGGGAGTTCAGAACCATTGAGAGGAAAGAGAAACTCTTCTATCACCATTACTGAAGCTACCAAGGTGTCGTCACTCCACCATTCCATCTTCCGATACTCTACCTCAACGCCTACACGATGAATCCGTCATGTATCACGTGTGTCGTTTCTCTCGTAAATTCTATGTGTAACTAGACCCCTCATGTTAGGGTTGTGGATGATGGGATCATAATTTGTATATTGTTTTATATAGTTGTGTTTGAATTGTTGTAATTCATCTTAATATTATTAAACCACTGTCTAATATAACTGAGAATTCTGAGCCGGACCAAGGGAAGGATTCTCAGCGATACAAAAGAAATGTAACGGTGAAAACATCCATGACCATTGGAAGGTTTTCACCAATTCAAATAATGGACTAGACGTAATAAATAATTAAGGGCATTGACTACCGGACCAAGGAGTCAGCTGCTCTAATTCCAAACAAGAGGAACTGGATCAAGGAAATCTTGTAACAAAATGAAATCCTAAATGATAGAATTATTATGAACAACACAACAATTTAAACTATTTGAATAAGAACACCTTATTCACCATAGCCCCGATATGTCTTTTCTTTCCATTTCTAAGAACTCTTTAAATTTACCTGTTTTTTTCATTCAAACTGTATCCATTCTTCAAAGTAAATCAATTTAGTTTCAATCAAAACCCAAAATCAACCCAATCGTTTCTAAATTTTGCACACCTCACCTAATTAATTATTAACACAATTATATTCATGCACGCCACGGTTCCATGTGGATCAACCCCGAACATATGCTATATTAAAGTTCTAAGAACGGGTAATTAATTTGGGACGCATATAACTTCAATCAACGATAAGCGAGACCAAATTTTGGCGTCATTGTCGGGGACTCCGTTTGGTTTTAGTGTTAAGATTTAAATTGTGTTAATAACTGATTTAAGTGAAAATAAAAAAATCAAAAATTATCAACAATCTCTTTTCTAATCTCATTTCAATTTTTTTTTCTCTTTTATGCCTGGTTTCGTTTTCGTGTTGTTTAGAGAATAAAGTGTATGTTTAGACGTTTTACATGATCCATAAGTGCCGAGTCTTCAGAATTAATTCTGCTTGACCCAGAAATCGAACGGACCTTGCTTCGTCGTCGGCGTACACAGACAGAAACTCACAACCATCAACCACAAACTATGGCGAACAAGGAAGAGGGAGCACCACCCATAGATGATGCGACTGAGCATCAGTACCAGGATCAGCATCCTCCAACTACTGGTCTACCGGAGCAACCTCCTGGAGCTTTCATGGAATTCCTCCCAAGGGATTACCAACGACCACCGCATAAAATCTTCCGGTGGCCATACTTTTCCCCTCAGGAGCAGTTTATGCATGATCCACCCCATCAACAACAACCTCCAAGAAGTACCCTTATGGAGTACGGACATCCATCGACTCACGAAACTGATACGGGCATCGTTCGTCCTCTGGTCCTGGCCCAGCACTTCGAGATCAAGCATGCTTCCATGCAGCTGATCCAGAACACAGTCCAATTTGGAGGCCTGGTCAGTGAGTACCCGAACGCCCATCTCTCCAACTTTCTGGAGATCTGCAACACCTTCTGGTACCATGGCGTGTCCGAGGACGCCATCTGTCTTCACCTATTTCCCTTTTCTCTATGGGATAAGGTGAAGGAATGGATCAAGGGGTTTCCACAACGATCTATCCTCACCTGGGAGGAACTAGCCCGTGCGTTCCTGTCAAAGTACTTCCCACCATCCAAGACGGTGACACTCTGGAATGAGATTTATAACATCCAACAGCATGACTCCGAGTCATTGTACGAGTCTTGGGATCGCCTCAAGGAGATGTTACGAAAATTCCCCCCATCACGGACTCCCACTCTGGATGCAAGTCCAGACCTTCTATAGAGGACTTACTACGAATACCATGTCCGTGGTGGAGGCTGTTGCTAGAGGTACAATGATGCGAAAGTCCCCCAAAGAACTATTAGAACTACTAGAAGACATGTCAGCCAATAGCTTCCAGTGGCACTCTACGCGGGGGACTCAAAAGTGAGGTATGCACAACATTGACGCTACCACTATGTTAGATGCTCAGTTGGACGATATTTCCAAGAAAATCGACGAATTTAACCTCAAAGGAGAATCTCATGTTCATGCGGAAAACCATACAGCATGTGGTGATTGTGGGGATAACCATATCATGGGAGAATGCCTGGGATCGGCTGGAGGCCCCTCGACGAGCGAGGTGAGTTATGTTTCCCAAAATCAAGGGCCCAACTAGTACCAGAAATACCAGAACCCAGCATGGAGAGATCAACAGAACACAGGATGGGGCCAACAACAGCAGAATCCTCTGCCCTAGTGACCGCCCAACTATAACCAACCTCCATATCAGAACCAATTCCAAAGGCCACAAAAACCCCAACATGGTCCTTATCAGCAACAAGGGTATCAAAACCCTCGTCCGCAGCATCCACGGCAGCCACCTCCTCCATCGGCTCAACAACTACCTCTGTAGGAGAACACCTCAATGTTAGAGGATCTGATGTCTAAATTCATATCTACCACTAAGAATCAGTTCTAGAATCAGGATGCTTGAATTCGAGGCTTTGAGAATCGGATTGGCCAACTGGAAAATCAACTCTCAGGGAGACAGCCCGGTACACTGTCGGGGAACACTGAAAAGAATCCAAGGGAGGAGGCCAATGCTATCATGCCCCGGAGTGGGAAAAAGCTCCACCATAACCAATCAGCACATCAAGGTGAATCCACACCCACTTTTAAAGAAAAAGGTACAAATACCGACCCCTCCTCATCCAAAAGCCCGCAGAAGGAGGCTTTACAAAATAAAGAAAATGATGTAATCCAACCATTCCAGCCGGCCTTACCCTTTCCAGAAAGATTGAAGCAGAGGAAGCTGGACCACCAATTCAGCAAATTCATGGATGTTTTCAAGAAGCTACATATAAACATACCATTTTCGGAGGCCCTGACACAAATTCCAACATACGCCAAATTCATGACGTAAATCCTCTCGAATAAGAGGAAGATGGAGGATTTTGGCGTTATTGAACTAACGAAGGAGTGCTATGTGGTGGTTAAACAATCCATTCCTCCCAAACTCTAAGATCCAGGTAGTTTCACCATTCCTTGTACTATTGGATCCTGCAAGTTTGGGAAGGCCCTCTGCGACTTAGGGGCCAGCGTGAACCACATGCCCCTCAGAGTTTTCAAGAGGTTGGGACTCCACGAGCTCAAGCCTACCCGTGTCGCCCTTCAACTTGTTGATCGATCCATCAAGCACCCAAAGGGACTACTTGAGGACGTACTAGTCAAGATGTGTAGGCTGATTCTCTCTACTGATTTCATCATCCTCGACATGGGGGATGACCAGGAAGCACCTCTTATACTTGGAAGACCTTTCTTGGAAACTGGGAAGGTACTAATCGATGCGCACCAAGGGGAGCTTATTTTTCGGGTAGGTGATGAAAGAGTTTCCTATAACGTCCTCAAAGACATCAATCATGATTCCTTGTCAGATCATGAAAACTGTTATGCAATGTCCACCATGGTTAATCATTTTAGCGACAAAGGGGATAAACCGGTACTTTTTTTTATTTCGAATAATTTAACTGATCCAGATATTCTATTAGAAGAAGCGCCAGAAGACTTGAAATTCATTGAAGGCCAGGGGCGGTCACTATTGGAAGCATGTAGTTGTTCCTGATAGTTTGGAATGGGACAAGGTGTAGCCACTTGTACCTTCGATTTTAAAGCCACCTGAACTCAAACTGAAGCCTCTTCCATCTTATCTCAAGTATGGGTATTTAGGACCCAATCAAACATTGCCTGTTATACGTAATGCAGAACTATCACAGGAGCAGGAAGATGCACTTATGCAGGTTCTCAAACAGTGGAAGCATGCTATTGGGTGGATAGTCGCTGATATGAAGGGCATCAGCCCTACCATTTGCACTCACATGGTGATACTTGAAGTGGGTGCCAAGCAATCTCAGCAACCATAACGACACTTGAATCCTCCCATGAAGGAAGTTTTAAAGAAGGAGGTGATCAAATTATTGGATGCAGGCATCATCTATCCCATCTCGGATAGTCCGTGGGTGAGTCCTCTCCAAGTGGTTCCCAAAAAGGGGGGTATCACTGTGATTTCAAATGAAAAGAACGAGCTCATCCCTACACGCACTATCACAGGCTGGAGAGTAAGTTTGGATTACCTAAAGTTAAATGATGCAATAAGAAACGATCACTTCCCCTTGCCATTCATGGATCGAATGCTAGAGAGGCTAGAAGGGCACAACTTCTATTGCTTCCTTGATGGTGTTTCCGGTTACAAGAAAATCTCCATTGCTCCGGAGGATCAGGAAAAGAGAACTTTAACTTGCCCCTACGGAACATTTTCTTATCAAAGGATGTCTTTCGGCATGTGCAATGCCCCTTCCACCTTGCAGCGCTGTATGATGGCCATCTTCCATGAAATGGGTGAATGAATCGTGGAGGTATTCATGGATGATTTTTCCGTTTATGGAAAATCATTTACCATTTTTTTACGACACCTAGAGCTTGTTTCGGAAAGATGTGAGCACACTAACCTAGTCTTGAACTGGGAAATGTGTCATTTCATGGTGCAAAGTGGCATAGTCCTTGGACACAGAATTTCAGCAAAGTGGATAGAGGTTGACCCGGTGAAGATTGAAGTCATTTCACGACTACCAATACCGACTTCCGTCTGTGCCATCCGCAGCTTCCAGGGGCATGCATGATTTTACAGGCGGTTTTTCCGCAACTTCTGCAAAATAGCCCAACCCCTCACCAATCTTATAACAATGTATGCGATATTTGAGTTCGATGCCCATTGTGTCAGATCTTTTGAGCATCTAAAGCAAAACCTTGTGGAAGATCCAGTTATGATTTCTCCCAACTGGGAGGAACAATTTGAGGTGATGTGCGATGCGAGCGACTACGTAGTGGGAGCAGTCTTGGCCTAGCGACTTGAGTGGATTTTACGACCTATCAATTATTCCAGTAGGATGCTCAACGAGGCACAGATTAACTACACCACCATAGAAAAGGATATGGTCACAGTGGTTTTTTCATTTGATAGGTTTCATTCTTACATAGTTTTGTATAAAGTTATTATTTATACTGACCATGCAGCACTAAAGTAACTACTCAACAAGAAAGACGTGAAGCCCCGATTGATCCACTGGGTACTCCTCCTACAAGAATTTGATCTTGAGATCTGGGTTAAGAAAGGGAGTGAGAAATTCATTTCTGACCATCTCTCCCGCCTCATTCTGCCTCACATGGAGAAAGAAGAAGATTGGGAGATCAGGGAGGATTTTCCTGATGAGCACCTCTTTCCGATTAGTGAAACACCTTGACCATGGTACGCTGATATCGCTAATTTTCTGGTAACATGTGTCGTTCACCCTGACCTCTTCTTCCAGCAATGGAAATGATTTTTCTCTGATGTGAAAAGGTACTTCTGGGAGGATCCTCTTCTATTCTGATCCTGTGCAGATGGAGTGATCCGCCATTGCATCTCGGAGAAATAAGTTCACAGTGTCCTGGAGTTCTTTCACGCCTCACCAGTAGGAGTAATCATGGGCCGGAACGTACCATAGCTAAGATCATGCAGTCTAGATTTTTCTTGCCCACCATGCATAGAGATGCCCGAGCCATTGTCTCCTATTGCGATCGGTGCCAGAGGGCAGATAATGTGGGACGTAGAGCCGAGATGCCTCAGCACCCCATCCTGGAGGTCGATATTTTTGACGTCTGGGGCATAGATTTCATGGGTCCTTTTCCCTCATCTTTTGGGAACTCTTACATCCAGGTCTGCGTCGACTACATCTCCAAATGGGTGGAAGCTGCTACTACAGCTCACGACACAGCCAAGGTAGTCAAAAATTTCATAAAGATAAATATTTTTAGCAGGTTTGGAGTTCCACGAGTACTGATCAAAAATAGAGGGACCCACTTCAACAACACACTGATGAGAGGAATACTGTCGAAGTATGGATTAAAGAATCATATGGGGATACCATATCATCCCCAGTCCAGTGGACAGGTTGAGCTCTCCAATCGTGAGCTCAAGCAGATCCTGGAGAAAACCATGAACACATTACGGAAGGACTGGTCTAAGATGTTAGATGATGCCTTGTGGGCATATCAGACTTCTTTCAAAACACCACTGGGAATGTCCCCGTTCCGCCTTGTCTTTGGAAAGCTCTACCATTTTCCAACAGAATTGGTACACAAATCCTATTGGGCCATCAAAGCCCGGAATTTTGATCTAAAGGCAGCTGACGAGAAATGAATTTTCCAACTGTCGGAACAAGATGAGATC
This sequence comes from Viscum album, assembly GCA_963277665.1. Lineage (NCBI taxonomy): Eukaryota > Viridiplantae > Streptophyta > Magnoliopsida > Santalales > Viscaceae > Viscum > Viscum album. The sequence goes on from OY728151.1 coordinate 1,738,333,761, forward strand.
CGATTAGAGGAAAACGATAACGCCAAGTTGTACAAGGAGAAGACAAGAGCCATTCACAACTGGATGATATCATGGAAATCTTTCCAACCTGGTGATCAGGTACATCTCTTTAATTCTGGTCTTTGCTTATTTCCATGAATGTTTAAGTCACGCTGGTCAGGACCATTCCACGTTATCCGCATATTCCATCACGAAGCAGTAGAAATTTATGGAGAAGATGGTCAACCATTCAAGGTAAACGGGCAATGCTTGAAGGATTACCATCCTATAGATAACATGGTGGGAACGTTGTCCACCATACTCCTCAGGTAAGAAATGTAAGTAGGTCGAGCCAACGACCTAAAACAAAGGCGCTTCCTGGGAGGCAACCCAGAGGTTACACGCCGTGTCCCACTTATTTAAACGGAATATACTTATCTTTTTAATTGGTAACCGTAATAGTATAAATCTATATAACAAAAAATAAATAACCAGGGATGATGCCGGTGCCGATGGCAAAGTCACTGGAATTTATTCGAGCCGTCATCGGTTCGAATCCTCCTGACCTACCTTCGGCACGGGGTTCCTCCTTTTAATTACACGACATGTGTGGTATTTTAAATCTATATATATATATACATGTGTCTAATAAAACCCATGGTGGGGATGGGTCGGTTGGATAGAATCATAATTTGGTTTCAAAAGACCCGAGTTCGAATCCAGACAACCATCCCATTTCCATCATTGGTTCTTTTAATAAAACCACACGACGTGTACTCCGATATACATCGTGTGCACCATGATTTTTCAAATATAAATGAAAACCGATTTAAAAATAAGAAATTACATGCGGGTGATGTTGGAGGATTGGAAAAGTCTCGACACCAGGTTCACAAAACCCAGTTTCGAATCGCGCTAATCTCCCCACTTTACCCCCATCCTTTCCTAAATAAAAACCACATTCTGTGCTTTTCTTTCTATCCGTGTGTATAGGTAGTATAGAATAGATACATATATATAAAATAAATATGAACAGTATAGCAACCTTTTCTGTAGTGGGTGAGGGCGTTTGTTCGACTTGGCCGATCACCGTTTCGAATCCCACCCCAAGCACCGGACCAAAGGTTGTACTACTCTTTTTCTTATTTTAAAATACACGACGTGTATTTCCCGATATACGTCTTGTATAGGTTTATGTCTAGAATAATTTTTCAATATATTTATTTTAAATTATTAATAATTATTATTATATAGTTTACTATAATAAATATATTTAAAAAAAATAAAATAAAATAAAATAAAATAAAATAAAATCGGGATACACGGCGTGTACCAAAAATACACGCCGTGTACCGAGGCTATATTAGCCGTGGTCCACCCGGCATGAGGCCGTGTCACACGGCCACCTCATTCTTCCCCTTCTTCCCATTTCTTCTTCGGAACGCCATCCGAACCCCCTTTGCTAGATTCGTCGATTTGGGGCGTTTCACGTTCTGATTCTTCTTACATTGTGATCCTCAGTCCAGGTATGCCATTCTGCACCCTCTATTTCAAGTTTTTAGAATCATTTAGTGTGTTAATCGGATCGGCCTACCATTCGGCTTCCGCCTGTACATGGCCATGTTCTTCGTGTGCCATGCACGTCGTGGCCTATACTTGCATGGCGTGTATTGTTTTCTTAGAACTGATATCAACATGGCCATGTCCTTTTTATTTCACGACCACCTGCACTTTGATGTGAACACGACGTGTATGTTCTGTACATGTTGTGTCCTATTACATGGTCTCTTTCCACCCTCGGCATGTCTTTCCAGAGAACACGGGATACTCTCCATTTCTGACTACACGCCGTGTACTCTTGAGTACACGTCGTGTACTTTTCTTTTCTAGTTTTCTCACATTTTATTTGTTTTTTTCTTTCATTTTTCTTTTTATTTTGTTTTGTTTTCTATTTCATTCTATTTCAGGATATGGAAGATAATGATCATTCGCGAGGGAAGCGGCCTACCTCCGCTATTGAGGGCGAGTAGTCCAGTTATCATCGGATCCGACTCCGACCACCTACGCAGCCGGACCCCGACGCTCCGGTCTTTGAGCTCCCTCTGTTCGCCATTTTGCCGCCACTCACTCCCTCAGATATGGTTGGGCCTACTTCTTCTGCACCAGCTTCCACTTTCCATGCACCCTCATCCTCAGTGGCTAGTCCCTCTTCGCGCACACCTTCCACCGAGCCACCCTCTTCTTCGGCGGATCCACCTCCTGAGCCATATGTTGCTGCTGCATCGGCACCTGGGCCAGGACCTCCAGGTGCTCCCTATCCCTGCACGGTAGTCCCGGTCACCGACCTTGGATATGACAGGATCTGACGCTTCTCTCATCGGTCGATACCATTGAGCGGCCAGTACCATGACAGCAGCATTCTGCAGCGGCTTGGTATTTGGGAGGAGTTGGAGGTACTTCTCGGGCACACCACACTCCTAGAGATTTTCATGGTCAACAAACCTATGTTTCGAGATTAATTTTTGGAGTTTGCGGCCTCCTTTGAGTTCGATGGAGCAGAGTACCGGGAGACACCTGGTGATGCGGTACCAGTAGTTTGATTCCAGCTAGGCGGCCAACGTTTTTCTCCGATGATGCCAGAGCTTGGCTGAGGGCGCGACTTCTACCCCCATCCTATCACACCACCCCCCGTTTCTAACTTGACTCGATCCGAGCACTCTGACCTTATTGCCATGTGGCAGTAGATCATTGGTCCTGACCACCGGTACTCCCCCACTTCTCATAAGAGCACTCTTATTGCTGACCCTGTCCTTCGCTTCACCCACCGGGGCTTCAGCACCATCCTCTTCCCTCACCATGAGGATATGGGGGTCGTGACCGGCCGTGACATGGAGCTTCATACACGTGTCATCTGACACACCTACCTGGACCTCCCCTATCTTGAAGCCTCCTATTATCACTCCATGTTTACCGACCGTCAGGGAAACCTCAATGGCGGGTTTTACACCACCCGTCTTGCCCACCACTTGGGGGTTTTCGAGCCCTCATTACCTCATGACTTGATAGGTTAACCCCAGCGGATGGACTTCCTCATGCTCATTTGCATTGGATTGGTCCAGAAGCAGGGGGTGCCTACATCCTTGCTCAGGCTCGAGCCCCGCCACCTGCTAACACTGCCCCAGCTGCTGACCCCGCACCTCCTTCCCCACCCCCTATAGCTTCTCCACCTCACCCACCTCTAGATGACCCCACTTCTTCTGACCTTCCTTCTTTTGTCCCATCCTCTATCCCACATACCCTCTCACCCTCGGTGGATTCGGCCATTTCCCTCTGCCTAGCCACGATGGAGCAGAAGTTAGCCTGTATCATCAGCCACCAGGACACCATTGCACACCATTTGATTCAACTGGACGGCTTCCAGAACCGAATTGAGCATCTGTTGGTGCATATTGCTCAGCCTCTTGGTGTTACACTGTCTCAGCCACCAGCCTCTGCCTCCGTTCCTGGCCCTTCTACTGCTACTCCACCGCTGTCTCCTGCGCTAGCCATAGATTCTATTCTGATGACTACAGTGAGTTCTGTTGCTGCCACTTTTTCCAGGACAGGACCTGCTGCTGAGCTTCCGATCCCAAGTCTAGCACCTACGGCTCCTACTTCTTCAGCTACCCTTCCTGATGCCGATTCAGAGCCTCACCCTTCCATGCCTCCAGCGCCGTCTCTACAGGACGATTCTATACAGGATGATTACACCCCTAAGGCAAACCCATGATAGTGATATTTTCCTTTATCTTTTATATCTCTTCTGTCATTTTTTGTGCTGTGAAATTATGCATGTTTGAAGATTTCTTTTTTCTCGACAGTCACAGGTACGGGCATGGAGCGCCTTGGGCATCACTTTTCATGAGGGGAGTATTTTTTCCATTTCTATTTGCTTTATTTTTGGATTTACTTCTTCCACAACTTTCCCTCATTTTGTCCCCCATTTCTCCCTGTTCACCACCATTTCCCTTGATATTGCAGTTGGTAGACCATGTGCAGTATTAAGTGTGGGGGAGCATCTATATCTTTCACCTTAGTCTTTGCCCTTAAACTAACCTAGGAGGCATCATTATTAGAAACTATATTTGTAAATTTAAAGAAATTTTCTTTAATAAATCTTATAAATTCTAGAGTTATCAGTAGGAACTTTTGGAAAGGTTACAGGATTTTTTGTTTTTTAATTATTTTAAATTGATTGCTAATATAGATTCAATTTCAACCTTTCATCCTTAATTAAATTACATTAATTAGGCTAATCATTTATATTCATGTCATGACCTGATTGTCCCTTTATTATTTTTCCACTCTTGAGAGGTATTCTAATCCCTTTTTCGTATTTCTTTTCTAATACCCTCTTTCTTGAGAGATTCTTAGGATATGAATCACTGCTAGAATTTGCAAGTTTTTCTTTTCAAAACATGATGAAACTTTTGAATTACTTTAACATGATTGAGGCATTCGATTGATTCATACCCTTTATCTTGAGTCCTACCCTACATTTAATCTTCCTTAATCCCATAGAAGGCATGAACACCCTTTATAGGAAGCCACATTACAAGCCTATTTCCCTTCCTACCCTATTTCTTTTTTAAAAATTGCATGATTATTCATTTAAGATTTAAAGATGGAGTTGGCAATACATGTCATATTTTTGTATACAGCGATGAAATAAAGTGTGGGCGACTACCTCTTGATTATTTGGGGCAGAATGGGTTCCAAAAATCTACTCAATGTATTCATAAGGAATGCCCTTGTGTTTTGTTGTTTAAAATAAAGAGAAAAAAAAACAACAACAACAAACAACAAGGGGACCTTATGCTTATTTTTCCATAAACCCTACTTACCTAAGGAAGTTGGTGACGATTACAAAAGCTTTTGACTGAGCTTTTGAAGGATGTATTTTCAGGGATTTTTACTTTGAATATCATGCAAAGTTGTTTGAAGGAATTAGCCATCCTTTTTCAAGCCTCAGAATTTATTTTCACATCTGAACCTACCAACCCTTAGCCATAGAAACATCTAAACCTTATTGATAAATCCCTCATGATTTTTTTAATTCAATTTTTATGAAATAGAGAACAAGAATTCTTGCAAACCTATGGATAGAGTGTATATGCCATGGATTGAGCATAACTTCGATTAAAAACATCTTGATTGTGGAGTGTAATTTTAACTGGTATAGAAAATCATCATGTGGCATGCTTATTTTTTAAAGGTTGAAAAATGTGTTGAAATAGGATGAGAGTAGTTAATTACATTATATATGAGGCATGATTTTAATATCTTATGAATTGAATTTTTTTGTGCCTTTCAGATTTTTTCCTCAGAAACATTATTAGTTATACGTTTGATTAATTAAATTCCTTCCTTTTAAATTATAGTCACTCTTAATTAGATGTTGAGATTTTGCTTGAGGGTAAGAAAAGGACTAAGTGTGGGAGAATTTGATGCACCCAATTTGTGTATACATTTACATATGTATAATTGAAGATAAAACACGTTTTTAGAAAATACCTATGGTTTTATGAACAAATTCTTTGATTTTGGTGAATCTGTTTACTTTTAGGATCTTTCTGGCTAAATACACGGATCAAGGGAAGTATGAGAAAATTTTGAAACTACACGGTGTGTACTTTTATACACGTCGCGTACATCGTGGAAGGGACACAGACCGAAAGAGGGAGTATAAGCACATGTCACTAGGCAGAAGATACACGCCCTGTGTGGTGGCGCTACACCCCGTGTACTACTTTCTAGAAGTAGTCGTTGTCGAAGAAGAGTCCACATGCCCATGTGGCCGTTGAGGAAGACATGACGTGTTTGAACTTTTACACATCGTGTTTTCTATTCTAGATGGAGCTGGTGGCCAAATGAGTGCACTACATGCCTTGTACACCCAACCACTAGGCGGCGCTGTGTTCAAAAGTCAAAGACGACATGTTAGGCCGCCTACCCGTGGAGAAATTGGCGCCAAAATGCTTTGACGAAAAGTACACGGCGTGTACTTTCTATACACGCCGTGTACTTTATTTTTCTATAAAAAGAAGCCTTGACCTACAGATTTTGGGAGTTCAGAACCATTGAGAGGAGAGATAAACTCTGCTATCACCATTCCTGAAGCTACCAAGGTGTCGTCACTCAGCCATTCCATCATCCAATACTCTACCTCAACGCCAACACAATGAATCCTTTAGGTATCACGTCTGTCGTTTCTCTCCTAAATTCAATGTGTAACTAAACCCCTCTTGTTGGGGCTGTGGAAGATGGGATTATAATTTGTATATTGTTTTATATAGTTGTGTTTGAATCATTGTAATTCATCTTACTCTTATTAAACCACTGTCTAATATAACTAAGAATTCTTAGCCGGACCAAGGGAAGGATTCTCAGTGATAAAAAAGCTAAGTAACGGTGAAAACATCCATGACCATTGGAAGGTTTTCACCAATTCAAATAATGGACTGGATGTAATAAAGAATTAAGAACATTGACTACCCGACCAAGGAGTCAGCTGCTCTAATTCTAAATAAGAGGAACAGGACCATGGAAATATTGTAACAAAATGGAATCCTGAATGATTGAATTATTATGAACAACACAACCATTTAAACTATCAGCATAGAACTCCTTATTCACCACAGCCCTGACACGTCTTTTCTTTCCATTTCTAAGAACTCATTAAATTTACTTGTTTTTTTCTTTCAATCTGTATCCATTCTTCAAAGTAAATCAATTTAGCTTCAATAAAAACCCAAAATCAACCCAATCATTTCTAAATTTTGAATACTTCACCTAATTAAGTATTAACTCAATTAAATTCATGCACGCCATTGTTCCCTGTGGATTGACCCCGGACTTATGCTATACTAATGTTCTAAGAACGGGTAATTAATTTGGGACACATATAACTTCAATCAACGATAAGCGAGACCAGCTGGAGATGATGTATTATAGGGGAACTGATATTATTCATTGGCGGCGAGATTTCTAATAGGATAAGTGTCTACGAACTCCTTCTATACGAGAATCTAGAATAAAACTAGTTGGAAGAGACTGGAATGCTTCACGATAATTCTCAATTGTTATGATTTTGATCTTAGTAATGGTGGTGTATAACGCATATGATCATGTTCATTAGATAAATGTTACACAATTACTCATGGGGGGGGGTGGGTTATTTGAGTTTTTTAAAATATCCACTGTTAAAAACTACTCTCTTAAGGAATTAAGGATTAAGATATTATTTTATCACTTATAAGAAACAAAATAATTGTAAGAAAAATAGATAAAATTGAGTTCTTATAGTGGTTTGATGCTAACTAATTCACTAATCCACTCTACTAACACTCATCTCAATGGTTTTTTTTATTTTCACTATACCATCATTTTTTGGGGGGATTCCAAACTATGTGAATGTATCTTCTACTAGTTACAAAAGTTATAAGATCTTTCAACTAGGATCTCCGTTTTATATACCAATCCATGGAAATAAAATATTCAATAATATCTTTAGATAGAGTAAAATATGAAAAATAATGCTGGTACCACATTATTACATAGTTGTGAGAATATATTTATGTATGATAATGAAATGTATAGAGAAAAAGAATATATTCAAGGAGAATATATGTACATTTTTTTACAGAAAAGGAAAATACTCTATACCAGCAAAAAAAAATGATCAATAATTTATCACACAATAGAGAAATATATATCTTATATATTTTATATCTATTGTATTTATCTTGTGTATCATGTGTGTATATATTTCATGGACAAACACATGAGCTTTTTTATATCCTCTTTTAAATATGAACTAGACACACTTGTTAATTGAAATGGTTGACAGTATAATACATTTCAATAACTGAAGCGGTAGTCTATTAATTAGTGTATGCCATTTTTTTCTAAATATTTAAATAAAAAAGATAAAATGATATAGAAAATGTAGAAATCCTGAGGTTTTCCATTCTGGATATTAATATACAAAATCCAAACAATCCTTTTTTTATTTCGACAAAATAATTCTAAACCATGTTAAAACATAAGTTAAATTTTCAAAAGTTATAACAACAATAAAGAGTGTATCATAGTGATACTCTATCTCTTTGAATAAAATATTTATTCTCTAGAAAATTATTTGAACTACATAAGATAAAATCAATTACGTAGTATCCTCATTAGATAATTCCAGTGATGTAAGATAAACAGTTTTGTAAGATAAACACTTACCATATCGTTTTATTTTTCATCACGTAAGATAATTTATCTACAATGGTCATTTTATAATGATAATTTTGGATTCTCATAAGATAAAGATCTTGTTAGATCATTAATCTAATTTATGTTTCTGATCATAATGATTTCCAATATATAATTTATATACTCTATAATTTAATATTTATATGTAGTAAGATAATACTTTTACAGTATTATTCTGTAAGATTAAATCCTTTTTCCAAAACAAATAATTTAGTACCAATAATGTGTCTTCTTTTAAAGAGAACTATTTTTCTCGTTAGATAATTTACATAATTTATGTTATAGTTAATTGGGGAAAATTTATTCTAGTTCCTACAGAATAATTCACTTGATGGTTATATGATTACTTCTATTGATTCATCAATTGAGTAAGATAAGATCCTTTGGAATTTATTCAAAAAATAATTTTGGGATCTTAAATGGAGTTAAAATTTGGCTATGATAAAGTCCTAACAATTCTATGATAAATTCATCAGTAAAATAAATATGATTTTTTTGAATCTTAAATTCACATAATGTACTGGGATTTATTATAAGGACTTATGTTTTCTTAATAATATATGCATTTTTTTATCATAAAACCCATTATATAATAACAAAAAATTCAAAATAAATTAGCCTAATTTTTTTAGAGTGGAATTTTTTTCTCACTTCTTCCAATTTTTGGGATATAAATGTAATTGGTGAATTTAAAAAGAAACATATTCAAAATAGAACCATAATAAGTGTAAAAATTGTGAGTATTAATCTCTCAAATAAATAAAAATTTTCATGGATTAAATAAATAAACACTAAATGAATTTAAAGGTAAAAATATAATTGATGTCATTAAACCAATTCAAATAAAAATCAATAAGAATTTAATGAAATGGTCATTCAAAAATCAATTGTTATGAAAAAATGGATGAAAATAAAAAATATTAATATAATCAGCATCAGGGAAGAACCTCATTGGGGTGATGTTTTAGTGATGTATTCTTAAATAATAGATGACAGTTAGGTGGAAATGATGATGTAGCCATATGGGATAGAACACTTTCACAAAACATATCATTAATTAGAGTATTTAATTCAAATTCTCTACCATTCATCATTATTTTTATAGATTTCATTTATAAGAATGATGCATAATGAATCATGGGGGGAGGGGTGAATGGAAACATTATTGATTTGTTTGGAGTAGTATTAGAGGTTTCTGAAGTAATATTTTGATTCTTCTGAGAAGAATATACATTAGTTTCGAATTTCACTTATAGGAACTATGAAGTTATCAGGTGGTGATCAAGAGTTTAATTACCCAGAAATCATTGACCACAAAAATTAAAGATAACATCCTCACACATGAATATCCTCCTTAAATTATATTTAATTATGATGTTAATAATAATTGAAAAACCATTCCATGAATTTTGATTGAAGGTACTAATAAATATATGATCGTGGGACTTCCTTTAACATCTCTCGATAAATAATTTCTGTAGATCCATCTAATAGTCTCATAAACCAACAAGTGGAACAACATGAGGGAAAATAACTATGCCTGATTTATTCATTTATTAAAAACATTTCACTCTAATGGTTTGTAAAAAACATCTTATTATTTAGAGTGTGGGCCAGATGAATAAGAATTGATAACCAATAAGTTATGTTATGGAATATTTTTATCTCTATAATAAAATTTATCCAAAATTATAATGACATTTTTCTATGACCTGTGATGATGGAACATGTGTCATTATCTATCTTCCTTGATATCTCCTTGATCAATGAAACTTCTTCATGAATGAGACTACTATAATCATTTAGTAACATACCCAATTCAGGGATTATTATTTTTGTAATGATATATATACATCATATTTCAGTAGCTAATGCCCTTATTAAATACTGGACAAAGTTGGGTGATGGAAATAGAATTGACATGGAATAAATAATTTCAATAATGATTAATGGGCATGTGATATTACTTTTATAATAACTTGATCAGAAGATCCTCCCTTACAGGATCCAGTAGCTAGGTCTATCAATAAAATAAATGAAATAGACAAGATAATTCAATTTAAACTATCTAAATATTTATTTTAGACCAAATTCTGATGATTTTATTACATCCACTTGATATAATAGATTAAAGAAACAATAACCTTCTTCACATAATACATATTATCTTGTGAAAGTAATATAACTTTAATAAATTTAATATATTGAGATTAATCTAACATAGGCATAATAGAATTTAAAATAATAATCAACTCATTGAATTTATATACAATTCATTCTCCACAATTAGAAACATCAATAGTCAGCACCCCATTGTTACTATGATTAGATTCATCACAACAAGGAGATGTAACGACTCTATGCTCTTACTCTTATAGATTTACATAATCATTAGGATTCTATTTAACATTTGATGGTTTAATTGGGACTCTATTATTTTTCCTTGTAGATAAAAATGGATTACCATATTCTAATGTGTTTTACTTTTTCTCTTCAGAACCAAGAATACAACTTCCCACTAACCCAATTGCATCTCTTTTGATTCATCGTTCATCCTCAATAGGTAGAGACACATCAAATAGGGGAACCACTATATCAATAGTAGAAGATTTCCTCTCTTAACCAATACTGAATAGCCTCAAAATGAAGGTATCAAAACATTCTAGAGTAATAGAGGATGACATAACTTGAGGTAAGACAACACTGATTATTTGAGTATGAACAATGTGTAGATACACCATGGGTTTATACTTTTGAGATTTTTACTTAGATTTAGTAGTGTATTTGGGATGAATATCATCTAAGATAAACACTTTAAATTTAATCATTCGATTATTAAAAGTTATATAGTCTATGGTATCCACTATAACCATACTCAAAATAACTTCATATGATTTTAAATCATTAACAATAGAAATATATTTCTCCCCCACAACCTAATTAGGGTCTAGTACAATATCTTCTTTAACTCTGACTAGATAAATTTCATTGTAGTAGAAATCTATAATAATCCACTTGTTTTAAAATCAATAGAATTTATATTTTTCAAACCATGACAATGTATATACATATCCTCATTAAGATGAACACTATAATTCAAGATTACTAATATCAAAATCATTCCAAAAGGGTATATTTTCATTGAATTATTTTCATAGGACACATATATCACAAGAAATATCTTTCTAGATAGATTCTCTTATCAATCAGAAACAAATAAATCAACATAATTCCTTGAAAAAAACTTCTTCAAACTCACTCGCACGATGATTGATAGAATATTTAATTAACAGAATTGGAACCTTCATTTGAAGTTATAGAATCTTGAGATAATTTTTCCCCATATCTATAATTTCAAAAAGAAATTTCAAAACCTCTGGAGGGATTACTTCATACACAACAGAAAGTGACTTACTGAAGTCAATACTTCTATTATGAGGTTAATGAGAATCGTTTCCCATTTCCACTAACAACATTAGTAATTTTTTTTGATTCATTATAGACATTATGTGGTCTTCATTATCACATAAATGAAAGGTTTCATGTTTTTTGAAATTCCATACTTATTTCTAAGAGAAATAATATATGAATATATCATCAAAAATAACTCATAATCATGAATATTGATAAACTTCTTCAATATCAAATCTATTCTATATAACCAGATAAAATAAATTTCCTTAGCACTAAGAACATTTATCAATGATCTCAATCACTTTGAGATACTAGACATATCATTGTTGGAATGCTTTTTCATTAATATAATAAGTGGATGGAATTAAATAAGGTTTAAATATTTTAGTTAAAAATGGTTTGAGATTGAAGAAGTAAAAGATACAGGGTTTTAAAGGGTATGATGTTTTCACATGAGAGACTAATTTTGTATTCATATTTAAAAATATATGAATGGTCACCACATGTGATGTGAAAAGTAGTCATAAAAAGTGATATTTATATCTTTATAAAATATCAAAAAAATAGAGACTCTAAAAATAAAATGTATACACCAAAAAAATTGATTTTTCATACATGATAACAAAATAATAAATTAGATGAAAATATTTTGAAGTTAAAAAAGTCACATTTCTGATTTGATAAAACCAAATCGATCAACAAGAAGTGGATTAATAAAAATTTACTCTAATTGATTCACTTTATAAACAAATTCCAAAGTGATATCAAATTTTTGTGAATAATATATTAAGAAGTGATTACTAATATCAATGTTCATTGTTTTGTAATGGTTTATTGGATTTATTGAAATGTTGATAGCCCTTGTGTTTTCACATTTGATTGGTACTTGATCAAAATTAAATCCAAAATCCATGGGGGTCTGCTTCATCCAAAAAACAGTACACAACAACATCTATATATAATACATTATTCTTCAATATTTAATTCTTAAATGAAATTTTACATAGTAATAGACTATAATATTAATTATTTTCATAGAAAATGATAGGTTACAGAAGTAATTTTTCACTCTAGTATACACCCACTAAAATCAATATCCGTGTATGATGATAAATTAAAGTCAAGTGTTTTTTTTAAACAACATGGATGATGAAACAATCCAATTAATTTATATTAAAATTATTTTGGTATTAAAAAAATTTGATTAATTTGGGTTTTATTGAAATATTGAACATAAAAAATCATAAATACATAATATTTATCTTATTTTTTGTGAGATAAAAAATGCTCCCAATTATACCTCTATATATCTTATTTTCCACTAGGTTTCCAGCATCATTCAAGTTATTTATAATATTATAAATCATAGGGGTTGATAATTTCTTACTGGTTTCTATTATAAATCATTTATATAAATCATTATCCTATTTTTATTAGTTTAAAAATATTTATAAAAACATTTTAATTTATTTTAAATCCATGGAAATAGTTTAACTCAGCCATTACACTCATTTAAAATTCTTTGGTCATTAGTTTTAAAAATTCACTACACATATTTTAATTAGTTGAACCGAAAATAAAATCATCAACATATATATATATATACATATATATATATATATATATTAATATACCATTATTTGTAGTTTTCATGAAAATAGTGGGTTCTACCAATACCACATAAAAAAAATTGATAATGTAAAGGAACATAATCTTTCATACCATACTATGAGGGTTTTTTTTTTGTCCATACAATTTTTTGGAATGTTTGAATGAAGATTTTTGCAAATGGGTGTTTAAAAAATAGGAGGATATTAAACATAAGCTTCCTCCAATAAGAATAAATTTAGAAAAGAATATTTGAAATCTCTACAGTATAATTTAAAATTCACAAGACCTTTCTAAGATAAAAGGATTATAATGGATTTTAGTCTTTTAATAAATGAAAATGATTCCTCATAATATATTCCTTATTATTGATTGTAACATTTGAAAACTATACTAGACTTATTAATAGTGATCAATCCATTATCATCTTATTTGTTCCAAAATGATCATTTAGCTCCAATTAAAGTATAATACAAGGGACTTTCAACTAATTCCCATACCTTATTTCATTTGAACTAGTTTAGCTCTTTTTATATATAATGTATGTATTTTTCATCAACATCGTATTCTTCTATTGTTTTAGGTTGATTCTATGAAATAAAGAAAAAGAATTTAACATGGTTTCCAATAGTTATCCAAGTAATTACACCTACATCCATTTTTTCCAATAACAATTTCTAGAGGATGGCCTTTATGTTTTCTATGATTTTTTGAATTATACATTCTTGTTCATCAGAATGAATATCATATTTTCTGAATTTCTCATGTTATTATTCCAAAAATCATCCTTTTTGTTATAAAAAATAGTTTCATATTATATTTTGTCCATAAACCAACTTATGTTATCAATTTGAGTCTTTTTTAACAAAATGATAACATTCATCAAATTTTACAAGAGAATATTCTTAAATTACCATTATCATATTATTAAAAAATATTTTAATATTTTTTATAGTAGAGTATCCTAGGAATATTCCTTCAATATCATTGTGATCAAACACACCAATATTATCCTTGGTGTTTAGGTTATATACTTTACATCCCACGAATTTACAGTATTAATCCCTTAATTTTATATTATTTCATAATCCATAATGAGTTTTCTATAATATAGGAATTACTATTACATAATTAATGAAATAAAAAGAAATTTAAACCTCTTAACCTAGTAGTTAGTGGTCAATTTATACCCACAAAACGTAGTTCTAGAAATTTCCCACCTGGTCTTATTCCTCCATTAAACCATACCATTTTTTTTGTCTCGGCGGAAGAAAATGTATATCAAATGCCATGTTTTTAGAATAATTAATTGAATAAATGAATCTAAAATTATCCCCACTATTACAACTCAACACCGAAATTTTTGAATCTTTTTAATTTATTATTAGCTTTCCAAAATTCACAATGGACAGAATATGATCAACAGAAAAAAAGTGTGTATTCATGGAGATGGTTTCGAGCGAATGCCATTTTGTGGACACTATTTGTATCATTAGAGACCTCTGAATGGTGGTAGTTGTATTTTTAACTCCCCATACCAAAATCTACCCCATTCCCTCAATTTTACCCTCTCACAACCTTGCAACCCCGTAATCCCGCTCCCCTATCCTCGATCCCCACCCCAGCGCAATCAAACCTCTTTGGCCCCATCCACCCCTACACAGCCCAGTCCCCCACCCCCACTCAATTTCACCATCCCACGACCCCTCAACTGCACTCCCCCACCCCACCTCTGCACTACCCCATCTTCCATCCCACCTCCCTTGAACATCTCTTTCCCCATCCGCCCATGTGCAACCTCGTCCTCCCTCGATCCCGCTCCCGTCCTCCACCGCCTCCATTGAGCTTTGCCACCTCTGTCAAGATACCCCACCTCCATTGTGTTCCCCTTCCTCCATCGAGCTACCCTATAATGTCCCAAATTTATAACAATGGAAATTTCATAATTATAATTATGTCACATTAAATCACATTAGGAAACACATTTCCACATCATGCGTAAATAAACTACTAATTTCCATGTGAAATTTTATAGCAAATATCATAAATATAATTTTTTCACTTATATGTTTTGAATTATGAAAATATGATAGACACTATCGTGATCTGTAAGATATTTGGAGTTTGATAGAACAATCTTAATTTTTGGTGAAAAGTAACTTACCCTTATAAATAGTAATGTTACCCTTATAAATAGTAATATGCCCCTTATGAATAGTAAATCATACATGTAAATATTATATTTTCCAATTAAAGAATAAAAAAATTTATCCATCTTATAAGTGATAATATCATATAATTATTTCATAGTATATGTAAATAAAGATTTGAAAAATTATCAATTTCAGGTTGGTATTTTTGTAACTCATAAATATTTTATTACAATAATATGACTAATTAAATGTTTTAAAAGAAAATTTATTCATAAATTTTTATTTATATTTCGTATTATTATAAGATAATTTTATGAGACCTTATGTAATTTTTCAAAATGTTATAAAATCAGTTATAATATTAAAAGCATTATTTTTCAAGTAAATAATGTTTTTCGTAAAAAATTAAAATACACATATTTAATAAATTATTTTCATAAATTAAGTTCATTTTTTAATTCTAGACATCAAAAAATTGTAATGGTTAATTCTGGGGAGTTTTGTTAAATACGTGAATTTTTAGTGAATAGTAAAATACGATAATTTATGATAAATGTTGAAAGCTTAAATTTTTTAGTCATGATTGAGTCATAGATGATATAAGTGACCATCGGTTCAAACTAAAATGATATAGTTACTTTATATAATCACAATAATCCTCACTATTCCTTGTGTTGAGAAAAATAATTAACTATTTATTAAAATAATAAGAAAACACCCCTCTCCTCCACTATAAATACCACCCCTCACATCCTCTTTTCCTCACACCTCTCCAAATTTAATCCTTTCGTAAATTCTACCAAATAATCAAATCTATACCATCCCCCACTTCCATAATTTATTGTTCTCATCAAAATACCATGTCTATGTGCCCGGAGGAGGATCTCAAGAGGAGAATTCAAGAGGTAAATCCTCTATACTTTTCTTTTAATTTCTTTTCAATTTCAATTAATTTTATTATTGTCTCATCACCTACCTTCATAAAAATGGCATGATAACTCCAGTAACTAAAATACACTGGAATAATATCAATTTAGTGGAAGTTAAAACATTAAACTCCCCCTCTCTTTTATCATAAAAATGAAATTGTCCCTTGTGATGTGTCAATTTACCGACATCATGGGTGATGTACACTAATTTAAAATAAACATCTTCAAGGATGTTAATAATACCATTAAAGGGATTAAAAAATATTTTAGATTTTTTTTAAAATCTTTTTTATGTTTTTTAAATAACATAAACTCATAATACTAAATGATAAAACAAAACAAAGTTCATTGTGTTCGAAAAACCATCAAAATTAACATAAAACGATCGTCATTAAATTCTATGTAATGATTCATCCCCATGGTATATAACCAAATACGTTGTAATATCATTTAATATCCTAGATTATTATTAATAACCTATAATAAAAAATCTGTATGTTCATCCTCATTATAAACAAACTTCCATTCATCTATACAAATGAACATATCATAAAAAGCATGAAAATTAATATCCCCAAATGATAAAATTAAACTCTATAACACATCCAAACGCCCATAAAAGAAAATAATGAAACCATAATGAATAACATTCATGTATAAAGGTATATTTATTTGTTAATTAATGAATCTAAGGTGATTATATAAGACATTAAAGTGAAGAATGTGTTGAGAAAGAAAGTAAGGTGAATTCTTGAACACAACACACTTTCATTGAATTTCCCCTCCTTCATCCCATTTCATGTTTGGTTATTACATAAAAATTATTTCTTCATCATTATCATACCTTTTTGGGATATACATGTTTTTACAATATTTTATTACAAACACAATGTTTTCCTAAATAACTCTTCATTCAGAAAGACATAACTTTTACTTCTCAAGATTTTTTCCTTCACTAAAGGTTGATAATTGTTATATAAAGCATGTTATTTGCTATATAATTTGGGAACCCAAAGTTTATGTCTGTATTCTCATATAATGGTACCCATTTCATTCCCTGGGATATTATTTGTTCAATATTGATATATGTTTTATGTGTCATGCAATATAATGTAAATGTTGTGATGTGAGAGGTGCACTTGGAATTATATAACGCAATGGAAATGTTAGGATGTGATGTGTGCACTTAGAATTATATAGAACTAAAATGAATAGAGTAATGGGAATACAATCATTAGTAAAGTGAAATATTCTTGAACATGATGCTATCTTTTTTAACAACTATGTGTGGTGGTTAAAAACTAAGACATGATGTTTCATTTTTATGCATTTCCACACTTTAGGTCTTTATCTAATGTTTCCTCTCATGATTATGATCCTATGCCTATTTTGTTATGAAAATGATTATGCTCACACCATTTTATATTATTTAATTTTCCTACCTATTATATTATAGGGATTTTATCTCACCCCTTTTGATGTATATCATTATATGACTACATGTACTAAGGAGAATTCAAGGGAAAATTAGAAGCTAGAGAATAAGAAACTAAATATTTATTGTTTATTATTTTTTAAATGTTATGTATGGTATTAATTTTCCCAATACACAAATCATTTGGATCCTCATTGTGTAAATATTTTATGTTGTTTTCCTTTAAAATGATGTAAAAGTAATTTAAGTAAAAGTAGAGTGACTATAGTTGGTACCAGAGGACTGTTTAGTTAATTTGGGAGGTAGGATTAGTGAATCTTAGTGAAAAACCATAGTATGATACTAAGTATATGTGTGTACCCATGATGTTTTTTTTATAAAATACAAAACCTAGGGATCCCATAATATATTCCTTTAGATTTAATTTTACAGAGGGATAAATTATTGATGGCTTAATGAAATATGTTTTGTTTTAACCGTTTCTATTATAGAATATGGTGGGAACTAGAAGAAACCAGGCCAAAAACCCAAGTGAGGGATAATGAAGTGATTTCTTGAATAAAAGCATTAATGCTTTGGGTGGTGGAGTTAAAAATATCTTGGAAATCCTTACCCAACTATCTAAAGTTATGAAAAATAACCTAAATAATGTGTAACAACCTTCTTTACCAATGTGGGAGCAACTGGATATCAAGTGTTTCATGTAGCAATGACCACCAACATTTAGTGGATCTTCCAACCCACTAGTTGTGAAATAGTGGGAAAATCTATGGAGGAGATCGTTTATGTGCTTCTATGTTCTAAGATGGAGATGGTGAATCTTAACATTTAACTTCTATATGGAGAGTCCTATAAATGTTTGGATTTGATTATGAACACTAAGCCATGGGATGAAATTTAAGAGATGGAGTTGGAAGACGTTAAGATAATGTTTCTTAACATGTATTTTCCACTAACTATTCTAATAAATATGGATAGATAATTCATATAGATTATGAAAAAGGATGCAGAATATGTCTTGGCCAAATAAGAAAATTTCATTATGATTTCAAGGTATGCTTCGGGTTTTTTTATCAATAATGATTACAAAATTGATAGACAATTTAGTGGTTTAAAACCAAACCATCAAAAGGATATTGTAATTAGATACTTTGGGAGTTATAAAAAGTTGTTAAATGTGCTCTTAATGTTAAAATGGGGTTTTTAGAATGGTCCAATGGATACGGTGATAAGAAAAGAAAAATGGAGTTTCAACCTGGAGGATCTAATGAAAAAGGATTAAAGAAAACTAAACCACCCACATGTAAAAATTTGGGAAGAAGCATCATGGTAACAGCCTCAATGGGATGGGTAAATGCTTTAAATATCAGAGATAAGGCCACCAAGGTCTTGAATTTTTTAAAAACATAAAATCTAGGGTAATATGGTGGAGTAAAGGAGGGAACCACCATGGTCCAATGCTACAACTATAGAGAGAAAGGTAATTTTTCAAGCCAGTGCACTAATCCTTGAGTTCTTGAGGGTAATCAGTTTCATCGGCCAGCAAATCCTTACAATAAAGGGAAGGATTATTCCATCCCTACTGTGGATGTGGAGAAAGAAAATGAAGTTGAGAAAGGTAAATTTCTTATTCACTCAAGAATGGAAATGTATTATTTGATTCTAGTTCTACACAATACATAAAATCTTGCAAGATTTATAGAACTATTGAATCAAAACCCTGAAACATTTAATTTGAGGTATATTTAATAACACCTACGGGTGCAATCATTGCAAACCAAGTGTTGTGCTCTTCACCTATTGGAGTATGTTGAAATATTATTCCAACAAATCTTGTGATACCTCACCTGATGGAATTCTATACTATAATAGGATTGGATTGGATATCATTATATAAAGCACACATAAACTATTTGGAAAAGAAAATATCTTTTCATATTTCAAATCATACCATGCTCTCCTACAAAGGCTCAGATGATCATTAATCTCCTTTAGGAAATCCATCAACGATGTGGGTGTTGATTCCCTATGAAGAAGCATACATCTCTCAAATGGTTGAGTCATAGGAAAGTGTTAACCTAGAGGAAATTCCAATCATGTGGGAATATAGTGATGTATTTCTTAAAGAGTTTCCTGAAATACCCCTGGATCATGAGGTAGAGTTCTCAATAGAACTCATACATGGAGCTACTCCTTCTCGAAGTTTATCTATAGGATAGATCCAATCAAACTAGAGGAGTTAAATACTCTACTACAAGATCATTTAGATAAAGGTATCATACTCCCTAGTGCGTCACCTTGGGTTGGTCCAGTTCTATTTATCAAGAAGAAAGATGGCTCAATGCGGATATGTATCGATTATCTGGAACTCAACAATATCACCATAAATAACAAGTATCCTCTACCAAGGATTGATGACTTGTTTGGTCACTAGATAAGAGCTCAATAATTCTCAAAGGTGGATCTCTATTCTATACAGAAGTAGCTAAAGGTGAAGAAGTAAGACATTCCAAAGACTGCCTTCCGAACAAGGTATTGGCACTATGTGTTTTTGGGGATTTCCTTCGAACTTACTAATGCATCTGCAATATTTAAGGATTTGATAAATAGAGTCTTTATACATTACCTAAATTTTTTAAGAGTTTTTATCAATGATATTATCATCTAATTTAAGTGAATGGAGGACCATGAATAACATCTAAGGATTCTACTCGTGATATTAAGGAAGTAAAAGTAATACACCAAGTTCTGTAATGTGATTTTGGATGCAGCAAACCACATTTTTGGGACCCATGATCACAGATAAGGGAATTTTTGTTAACCATTAAAAAAAGGTGATTGAGGAATGGAAAAGAACCTGTAGTGTCACATAAATCCATAGTTTTCATGGCATAGCAGGGTACTATCAATTTTTTCTGATAAACATGTCATGATTTTCAATCCCTATAACTATGTTAAAAAGGAAAAGGGAAAAGTATATTTCAATAGAAGAATATAGGGAAATCATAAAGGAACTAAAGATAAGGTTGATCACATCACCAGTACTAACATTACCAAAATGTAGATAATGTCTTCTGAAAAATATTGATGGTTCCTAGAATGTTTTGGGTTTTTTACACATGAAAAATGATAATGTGATATCCTATGGGTCATGAAAGTTGAAGATCCATGAGCAGAACTACCCGACGCATGATCTGGAGCTACCAGCTGTGATTTTTTCCATAAAAATATGGGGGAACTACCTCTATTGTTATAATTGTGACAATTATACTGATCACCAGAGCCTAATGTATATATTTACACATAAGGATCTCAACATGAATCAATGGGGATGGTTAGATCCAGTCAAAGACTATGAATTCTCTATTCACTATCATCATGGAAAGAAAAATAACGTAGATGATGCTCTATGTAGAAACAACCTCTCTATCTATACTGCCGATTGAGAAATACCTTATCTTCATGGATATGAAATTGATGAATTTGGAAATAATAATTTTATGGAATACATCCTACCTTGCCAAAATTGTTTCCCAACCATCTATCCAAGAGAAAATAAATATGGCACAAAGGTATAATACAGTGTTCCCAAAGAGGGTGAATGCAGTAGAGGAATGGAAGAAGCAAGAGTTCCATATGAATGATGATGGTATGATTTGGTTTAGAATAAGGATTTGTGTGCCTTCATCACCCGAGATAAGGAAGGATCTATTGTAAAATGCAGATAGCTCGAAATTCACTATCCATCTTTGGAATACCATGTTGTTCCATGATCATCAGGAACACTTTTTGTGCGATAACATGAAGAAGGAGATTTCAGAATATATCCTCGGGTTCTTGATATGTCATCAAGTTAAAGCATAGTGAAAGAAGTCCAAATTGATTATGAAAGCATTACCTATACCCATGTGGAAATGGGAGAATTTCACTATAGACTTCGTCACTTCTCTCCCAAAGATATACAAAGGATATAATGTGACATGGGTTGTGGTGGACCAACATACCAAAAATTCTCACATTATTTCTATTTGTAAAGATCTGTCACTTAAAAAACGTACTAAGATATATGTCAAGGAAGTGGTGAGAGTACATGGAGTTCCACTCTAAATTGTCTCTAATAGTGATCTGTGGTTCACTTTTAAATTCTGGAGAAGTATTAAACTTTCCTTTAGTACTAAATTAAATTTCTTCAAGGCCTATCACCCCTTAAATAAATGACCATATGAAAGGAATATCCTGAAACTCAAAGATATGATATGAGAATGCTCTTTAGAATTCAAAGGTGGATGGTATCAGCATCTCCCATTGGTTTAGTTCTCGAACAACAATAGTTTCCACTCGAGTATTCATATTCCTCCATATGAATCTGTGTACGGAAAGTGATGTAGAACTCCAACATTTTTGGCTGAAGTTGGTGAAATAAAGCTACATGGACCTGATCTTGTGCGAGAGATGATAGAGAAGGTCCAATCCATCTAGAAACACATCAAAGCTTCTTAGAGTTATAAAATGATCTATGATTACAACCACTGAAGGGGCTTGTAGTTTGATGTTGGAAATAAATTCCTGCTTTTAATATCACCATGGAAGAGAGTCATGTGAGTTTGAATTAAAGTGACGCTAAGGCGAAGGTACATTGGATCCTTTGATATCATCGATTTCATAGGCTACATGTCTTATATTCCTGGACTTACACTGAATATGGATCAATATCAGGATGTGTTCCCTATATCACTGCTCAAGAAATAGATACCTGATCCCTCACTTATATTGAACTCAGAGGTGGTACAACTGGTAGATGATCTCTCTTATTAGGAGTATCTAGTAATGATTTTGGAAATAAGAGATAGGGTTATACATAACAAGACAATGCACCTTGTCAAAGGGATATGGGGGGACCATAAGTATGAAGAAACAACATGGGAACCAAATGAGGTGATGAAGGAGATGTACCCTCATCGTTTTTCTAAAATGAAATTTCAAGGATGAAATTTTAAAAGGGTGGAAGAATGTAATGACCCAAAGTTATATCAATGTAAATTCCCCTATTATATTTAGGTCACATTAAATAAAATTATGAAACAAAATGCCAAATCATGCTTAAAAGAACTATGATGTTCTATGTGATCTTTATAGCCTATCTTTTAAACATAATTTTTCTACTTATATGTTTTGAATTTTAAAAATCTGGCATTCACAGTTGCGATTAGTAAGATATTTACAGTCTGATAGGACAAACTTAGTTTTTTGTTGAATAGTAACTTACCCTTATGAATAGTAATGCTACCTGTATGAATAGTAATACGACCCTTATGAATATTAAATCATCCATGTAATTAATAACATGTGCAATGGATGTCTAAATTTTTTTATCCATCTTATAAATGATAATATTATATGATTATATCATATTATAAGTAAAATGTTTTTAAAAAAAATTATCAATTAAGTGTTCATATTTTAGTAAGTCAAAAATATTAAAGTACAATTCTATATGTAATTAAATATTCTAAAATAAAATGGGTAAATGAATTTTTATTTTAATGTCTTATGATTATAAGATAATTTTATGATACCTTAAGTAATTTTTGAAAGTGTTATTAAATTAATTATAATATTAAAATATGTAATTTCCAATTAAAAGATTATTTTAATGTAAAAAAATTACTCATATTTATAAAATTATTTTCATAAAATGGAGATCATTTTTGAATTCTTGATTTTAAAAAAAGTTTAAGGTTACTTTTTAGGAATTTTCTAAAAAACCTGAATTTTTTGTCAATAGTAAAATATATTAATTTACGATAAATGCTAAAAAACAAATTTTTGAGTCATGCTTGAGTAATTGGTGATGTAAGTGACCATTGATTGAAAATCTCATTCACTAATTACTGTATTAAGTCACAATAATCCTAACTATTTCATTTCTTGAGCATAATAATAAACTATTTATTAAAACAATAAGAAAACACTCATATCCTCCACTATAAATACCACCCCTCACACCCTCTTCTCCTCACACCTCTGAAGATTTGAGAATTTCCTAAATTATTCCCAATACTCTTCCCAAGACCCTCCCCCATTCTATAATCTCTCATAAAAATACCATGCCTAGTTCCCTTGAGGAGGATCTCCAGTGGAGAATTCAAGAGGTAAATCCTCTCTCGTTTTATTTTAATTTCCTTTCAATATAAATTTCTTTTCTTATTATATCCTCACCTACCTTCACCCAAATGGAATGATAACCCCGATACATTTAATATAATTTAATTATATAATGTTAATGGAATATACAATATTAAACTCTTAGCTCTCCCACTCTTTTATCTTAAAAATGAAATTGTTTCCTGTGATGTGTCAATTTACCAACATCATAGGTGACGCACGACCATCTTCCTTAAACATCTTCAAGACGTTAAAAAAACCATTAATTTTTTTTTAAAATATTTTGAATTTTATGTTATAACCCTTTTATGTTTTCTAAATAACTTATACTCAAAATAAAAAATCATAAAACAAAATGACTTTGTTGTGTTTTAAAAACCATCAAAATTTACCTAAAATGATCATAATTAACGTCTCTCTAATTAATCATCCTCATTGTATATAATGAAATACATTGTAAGATAATTTAGGATTATATATTATCATTAATAACATATAATAACAATTATGGATGTTCATACTCATTATAAATGAACTTCCATTCATGTATACAAACGAACCAACCATGAAATCCATGAAAATGAATGTTCCTAAACGATGAAATGAAACTCTAACAATCATCAAATGGACCATAGATAAATACATAATGAATCATATTCATGTATAAAGGGTTATGAAATTGTAAACTAACGAATCTAATGTGATTATATATCAAATTAAATTGAAGAATGTGTTTGGACACAAGGTTAGGGGAATTCTTAAACCCAACTCTCTTTCATTAGGTTATCCCTATTTCACCATATTTTATTGTAAGTTTATTCCATAAAAATAATTTCTTCATCAATATATTACCTTTTCTGGTATATAAATTTTTTCAGCCTGAGTTTATTACAAACACAATGTTTTGTATAGGAACTCATATTTCAAAAACAATCAAACCATTTACTTCTCAAGATTGTTTCTTGTACTCAAGGTTAATTATTCTTATATAAATATAATATTCCCTCTTTCATTTGGTAACCCAAATTTTAGAAATTTATGATCATTATTGGAAACCCATTCTTTCCATGTGATAATATATGTTCATTATTGATATATTTTCTATATTTCATGCAAGATAATGTAAATGTTGTGATGTGACAAGTGCAATTAGAATTATATAGCGCAATGTAATTGTTACATGGTGACAGGTGCACCCAGAATTATATCGCACTCTAATGCATTAGGTAATGTGAAAAACATCATGACTAAACTGAAATATGATTGAACATGATGATACATTTGTTCACAACTATGTTTGGTGGTTAACCACTAATACATGATGTTTCATTTTTATATATTCCCACATTTCATGCCTTTATCTAATGTTTCCTCTCATGATTATAATCATTTGACTATGTAATGATGATATTGATTTTTATCACCCTATATTATATTGTTTCATGGTTTTATCTACTACCTTTATGATATTTCAGCTCACACATTTTTATGTATATCCTCAGGTGGATACATGTACTAAGGATAATTCATGTGACATAATATGATTGAGAAGAAGAAATTAAATAAATTTTTATGTTTTGTTTTTTATATTTTATGAACGGTCATAATTTTCCAAAGATACTAAACCTTTATACCCTCATTGTGTAATGATTTTATGGTTTTTGGTCTTTAAAATGATGTAAAAGTAAGGTAAGAAAAATCATGGTCAATATGTACCTCACCTCTGTTGAGATTCTCCACCTCCATCGAGTTGTCCTGCCTCTATCAAGCCCTCAGGTACGAATTTATCTTTTTTAAATACATTTTACTACACATCAGGATTTCTCTGATTTATTCTGTTAGGAACGTTTTCATTTAGATTATATCCCTAATATCTACATCTTATTTGTGTTTGTGACGGTTTCATTTAATGCTATATTATTTGGGTAATGTTTTTTTTGATTTCTCATATAATTTTCATTGTTTCTCATTTTATCATCTGTATGATTTTTCCCTAATAAACTAAAAAATTATCCTTATATCATGAGTAAATCAATTACAGATTTATAAATTTCAATGGAACTAGTCTCCCAATTTCCCTCAATTAAATAACTTTTCCACCACAGACAAATGTTCTTCTATTCTTATCCTTATATTATTTAAAATGCTACCATATGATATATATTAACTATTGATAATTGAATTTATATTTTTTACACTTTTAATCACTATAAAATAGTGGTTCCATTTCACTTTCATTTGTAATGGTTTTGTAATCTCTACCCATATGTATCCCTCCAATATAATTTACAATTTCCATTTATTTAATTCATTTTATTTACATGTTCAATATCAACTTTATACTACTTTCGGTATATTTTCATGACATATTTTGTCATTTAACAAAAATTTACATGCATACATTCCAATTAGAAACAGCACTCCAAGGAAGGGAGATTGTATCTCTTAATAAGAGTGTCTCAAAAAAATCCATGTACATTTACAGGTTTGTGAGTTTTTACTAATTTTTTTTGACATACATGTTAAATTATAGTGCTCATGTTTTTTAAAAATATATACTCATTAAATTTGACTATTATGTCTCATTTACATATATTTACTTAACTAACAAGAATAAGGTTTGAAATTGTTTTATATGGATATGTTGTTGTATGAAAATATGTGCTTGGAGAGTATAACAAAATTATCACTGTAAAATTTACCTCTGCACGGTTTTTTAGTTCCATTACATTATTTAAAAATTATTTATTTTATATTATAATTATGTTACGAAATAATTAAATACCTAATAATATTTTTATGGTTTTAAAAAACTATGAAATTTAAAAATACCAAACATGGAGATATAATGTGGGCCGCTTTACTATAATGGAACAAAAGGATGTCAGTAAATATTTCTCAAATTTTTTAATATGTTACAATTTGAAACATATTTACTTTTAATTTCTATAGTTTTATTAGTAAATAATTCAATTATCTATATTTTTTCATGTTTAGCTGAACATATACCAACAATATCACTAGAACCACTAATTCCTTAAAAACTATGTGATATATTACTTCCATATTATATTTAAATATTTAAACATCAACCATTCCATTAATACACTGTCATGATAACTACATATAAAATTCAGGAAGTATTGATCATTAATTAGTCATCATTAGAGTGAATTTTTAAATTAAATATTGTATTGAAATAGATTAAGGGATATATTTTTTGATATATAGAGTATTCAACTTACCTTTTTTCCTTCAACATAGTTATTTCCTATTACATATAATCAACATGATACCAATGTTCTGTTAGAAAATATCTTAGCATGTGAGGGTTTTAGAAACAATGTGTGATGTTTTAGAAAAATCCATGGACAATATGTATGTAATATAAGAACAATTTGACCATGTGTTTAGATATATGAAATAGAGTATTATAAATGAAATAAATTACATTCATTAAAACTAGATGAAATGATTTTGGAGAGTGAAATCATGATTTATCTTCTAAAAAAGACCCATTGAAAAGTAATAAATATTTATCCTTTTACATTTTAACAAGAAAGTGATGAAGTGTTTCCATGTTTTTATATATCTAGAAATATGAAAAATGTAATTAGTTATTAAATTTTAATAATTCAATCTTATTAATATTTTATTATAATGTATTTAATCTCTCAATAATATTAAATAAAACACATTTATGAACTAAAAAATATCATTAAAAGGTGTATATTTTTAATGCAACATTATATATTTGCCTTTACATGAACAGTCACACATTCATTTCTATTTAATGTTATCAAATATTAGTTTAATTTGTAGTTCTCAAACTTCTTATACCATGTACAAGATTAATTATTGGAAAGTATTAATTTTTGAGAAATATAATGAATATTAGTTTAATGTGAATTCATGAAATTTATATCTCATGGGTTATATTCATATAAAACACAAAATAATTGAATTCCAAAAAGTTGTTGAAATAACTCATGTACTATAATTTTACATTTTTTCGTCCTCTCATTCATTATCAGTTAAATTTTTTATTCAAGAACATCATCTTCTATAATGAAATTATTATATGTAAAATTTATCTTTCACTCAATATTTTTATAGGTTCTTGGGTATGTATAAACTTCAACTAAAAGATCTCACTGGATGAACCATCCTTCTCCAACCAAACATTTTGTGGGGCACACCTTTACTATAGATTTTATTTTCTTCTTTAATGCTATTTTTTAATCAACCATATCCCCATTATGGATTAAATTAACCAATACATTTTTATTGAAATACTAATATATGATTCTATAATACTTTACACACTGTTCTCACTATTTATAACCAGAATCACCTATTGTTACAAATTATTTATTCTAAATACACTATTATCATCCAAAATAGTTATGACATCTGTTTCAAACTATTTATATATTTAAAATACATGAATTAAAGATAATTATACAATTTCATAACTACTCTGTTTGTTCGGGTTCATACTAGGACAAATTGAATTTGTGGGATGTTGAAGTCAAGGATCAATCAAACTGAATCTGTTGTTTTTCTAAAAAATATGGAACTTTCATTTATAATTACCATATTCTCTTTGAAAAATTTCCCCCATATATCTAAATGATATTATAATCAAATTTCATTTACACATTTGATTATTCTACATCCTGAACCTGAACATATATAGAGAAACCAAAAACCTATAAGTGAGAGTAGTTTATTATCTGACCTTATATTTTCTGGGGTTTTATTTCCTTTTCTCAAAAAATATTTGGTAAAAAACCATTAATTCCAATTAATCTCACCTTCTACATAGTTATTATATTTAATCCCACCACTATCGATCATTGTTATGACCCTTCTTGGTCTTTCTCTGAACTATTATAGTAGTTGAATGTCATGAAATCAAATGAAAACAACCATAGCCTGAATATTAAAATGCTCAAGTCGACAGAATGTCAATCTGAGTTGACATTTTCTTTAGAGTACCGAAATTTCCCTTTTAGAGTCATAAAACACCAAAAAAAGAGTGGTAATATACATAGATAAATACCTTGAAATGACTCGAGATTATAGTAAAATCGTCTTATTATTATTAATGATGTGTAAGGGTAGACGACATGTCAACCAAACCTGTGGTATGCTCATAATGACTGAATGTGTTGTTTTTCATTATTTTACATCCTTTAGAAAGATGGATTCGAGGGTCAAAACATGGTTAACGACCATTAAATGTCCTGAAATCAAATGAAGACAACCGCAACATTAATTTTTAAATGACCGAGTAGACGACACTTCAATACGAGTTGGCGTTTTATTAAGGACCGAAAACAAAAATTTAGTGTCATAGAACAAGAAAACACATGTTTATCTACAAGATACATAGAAAAAGACATATGAATAACTTGAAATAAAATAAAAACTCTCTTATTATTATTCATGATGTCTATGAGTAGACAACACATCAATTGAATTCGTAGTCTGCGTAGTCCGACTGAATATGTCATTTTTAATGACTTAAGGCCCCTTAAAAAGGTGGTTCCAGTGGATAAATCCATCCGAACAACCTCATAATTCCATGAAATCAGACTAAAAAATCATGGAGTGAATTTTTAAAATTTTTAGAAGATGTTATGAAAATCGTAGGTGTCGTTTTCCGTGATGATGGAAAATGAAATTTTAGTTTCATAAAACAACAAAACGAGCATTCAAATGTAAGATCCACAGAAAGGTACTAAGGATTACCTAAAATCATAGTAGAGACATATTATTATTATTATTATTATTCATTACATGTAAGAGCAGATGACATGTCTATTAAATGTGTGGTCTTTGCAAAATGACTGAATATATGGTTTTTAAAGATTTAACTCCCTTTACAAAGATGCGTCTAGGGGTGAAAAACAGTTGACCTATCTCCAAATGCTGTGAAATAAAATGAAAAACACTATGGAGTGAATTTTTAAATTTCATAGTAAATGGAATTCCAATTAAGGCTGATATTTTCATAGATGGACCGAAAACGAACTTTTAGTGTCATAAAACACCAAAACACGTGTTGAATGGTCAAATATATATAAAACAACCTTGGAATGACTTGAAATTATAGTAAACCATCTTATTATTATTCGTGATGTGTAAGAGAGTATGGTACATCAATCAGATGTGTGGTCTACATGGAATGATTTAATATGTGATTTTTAATGATTTGACGCCATTTAAAATAGTGTGTCTGGGGGTAAAAACCAAACGAACAACATCCGAATTTTATAAAATCCGAGGAAAACAACTATTTTGGTATTTTTGAAATTTTAAATAAGATGAAACGTCAATTCAAACTAGAATTTTCCCAGGAGGAAAAAACCCAACTTTTAATGTCACAAAACACCAAAACATGTGTTTAACAATCAGATCCTTATAAGAAAATATTTGAATGAAATAAATGAAATAAAAACCATTTTACCATTATTCATGATTTTTAAGAGCATATGGAACATAAATATAATGTGTGGTCCATGTGGTATGACTAAATATGTGTTTTTATGTATTTGAGAACATTTAAAGAGGTGTTATCGGTGGTCAAAACCAGCCGAAAGACTTCAGAATTATATTAAATCATAAGACAAAAACTGTGGAGTGAATTTTGAAATGGTCTATTAAATGGTATGTCAATCATAGTTTTTGTTTGGATGAAATAATGGGAAACAATATTTTATTGTTATAAAACACAAAATGGTCATTTAACAGTCAAATACATAGCAATCAACCTTGAAATGACATGAAATCATAGAAAACCTGTCTTATTATTATTTTTGAAATATAAGAAGAGACATAATGTTAATCAAACATGTGTTATGGTCGTAACGACAGAAGGTGAGGTTTTTAATGATTTTTCACCCTTCAAAAAGGAGTTTTCAGAGGTCAAAACAAATTGAATGAAATCTAAATGTAGTGAAATCATACAACAACTACTACAGTAAAAAGATTAAAATGTTCGAGAAGATGAAACATAAATACAAGATGGTGTTCTTCCGGGAGGACCTAAAATGAAATTTTAGTGTCATAAAACACCAAAGAGAATGTTTACTGGTAAGATCCATAGAAAAAGACCTCATAATTACATGAAACCAAATAAAAAATATGTTATTATTATTGATGACTTGTAAGCATAGATGGAAATTCAATTTGACATGCGGTCTTCATGTAATGACTCAATGTGTGGTTTTTAATGTTTTGATGCCTGTTAAAAAGGAGATTCTATGGGTAAAAATGAGAAGAATGACCTTTGAATTCCATAAAATAGGATGAAAATATCTATGGAGTGAAATGTGAAATTTTCGAGTAGATAGAACATCTATTTGAGATGGAATTTTACTAAGAGGATTGAAAACACACTTTTAGTTTAATAAAACACCAAAACATGCATTTAATGGTCAAATACATATCAAAATACTATGAAATGAAATGAAATCATAGGACAACTATCTTATTATTATTATTTATGTTTAAAAGTATACAATACATCAATCAGATGTGTGTTCTACAGAGAACGACTGAATATGTGGTTTTCAATTATTTGACTACCTTTAAAAAGGTTTTTCTGGGGGTTAAAACTAGCAAAACTTCTTCTTAATTACATGAAATAATATGAATACAACTATGGAGGGACATTTTAAAAGGTCGAAAACATGGTATTTCCATTAGAGGCTTTGTTTGATTAAGAGGATGGTAAACACAATTTTAGTGTCATGAAACACCAAAACATATGTTTAACGATAATACGCATAGAAAATGACCTCCAATTACTTGAAATCAAAGGGAAAATTTATTATTATTATTTATGACATGTACACGCATACATCATGTCAATCGAACATGCATTCTTTGTGGTACGACTTAATATGTGGTTTTTAAATATTTGAGGTCTTTTAAAAAGGTGTGCCCAGTGGTCAAAGCCAGCCCAATGAACTTCTAATTACATGTTATCAGATGAGAAAAACCATGGAGTAAATTTTGAAATAGTTAAGCAGAAGACACGTCAATAAGAGGTTTCACTAGACTGTGATGATGGAAAACACTCTTTTAGTGTCATAAAACAGAAAAATGAGAATTTAACAGTTAGTTCCACAGAAAATGACCTTATAAGGAAATGGAATCATCGTAATACCATATTATTATTATTCTTGATGTTTTTGAGGAGAAAAAATGTCAATCAGACTTGCGGTCTTCTCAGAATGTAATAATGTGTGGTTTCGGATGATTTCTCACCCTTTAATAAGGCACATTTAGAATTCAAAACTAACGGAAATAAATTTTATTATCATGAAATAAGTGTAAAAAAATTACGTATAATTATTATTGAAATTGTAATGTAGATGAAATGCCAATCCGATATGGGTTTTTCACAAGAGGACTAAAAAACACTTTTGGTGTCTTAAAACTCCAAATAGCTCGTTTAAAAGTCAAATCCATATAAAAGGACCTCAAAATATCTTTAATCCATAGTAATACCATTTTATTATTATTTGATATGGGAATTATTTGAAAGAATGTCAATCAGATGTGTGTTCTATGAGAAATGACAGAATATGTGGTTTTTAAAGAGAATATGCCCTTAAAAAAGGTGTGTATGAGGGTCAAAAATAGTTGATCGGCCTACAAATGCCATGAAATCAAATGACAGCTACTATTGAGTGAATTGTGAAATTTTCAGGTAGAAAGAACATCGATTTGAGTTTGTGTTTTCCTAGGAGGTTCGAAATCACAGTTTTCATGTCATAAAACACAAAAACGTGCATTTAACGTTCAAATCCATATCAAGCAAAATTGAAATTACTTGAAATAACATGAAAAACTCTTATTGTTTTTAATGATGTATAATTTTGTAAATTATGTCAATTGAATGTGAATTCTGCAAAGAATGACTAAATATTTTATTTTTAATGATTTTATTCTCTTAAAAATGGTGTGTTAGAGGGTGAAAACTAGATGAACAACCTTGAATTCCATGAAATCAGATTACAACAACTATGAAGTGATTTGTGAAATGGTCATGAATATGTTACATCCATTGGAGATACTATTTGACTGGGATGATGGTAAAAAAACTTTTAGTGTCATAGAACACAAAAACGCACATATAATCGTCATTTTTAGTGAAAAAAATGTCATAACAACATGAAATAAAAGGAAACCCATCTTATTATTATTCATGAATTGTAAGATCAGATGACATTTCAATGGAATGTACTGTTTACATAGTACATATGAATATGTGGGTTTTTAATATTTGAGACCCTTTTAAATGGGAACCTGGTGGTCAAATCTAGTTGAATGACCTCATAATGTCATGGGATCAAACAAAAAAAACCATGGAGTGAATTTTGAAATGGTCAATCAGACGGTATGTCAATCATAGGTGTTTTCTGGCCGTGATGATGGAAAATGCACATTTAGTGTCATAAAACACCACCAACAATTATTTAATAGTCAGATACATATCGAACGACCTCATAATTACATGAAATCATAGGAAAATCATATTAATATTACTTTTGATGTGTAAAATGATACGAAACATCAATTGATCATGTGGTCTAATCGGAACGACATAATGTGTGGTTTTGAAAGATTTTATTCCTTCAAAAATGAACGTTCAGAAGTTAAAACCAACAAAATGGAATAATAATTCCCTGAATTCAGATGATAAAAACCATAGAATTAATTTTTAAATGGATGATTATATGAAATGTAAATATGATTTGAAGTTTTCCAGGAGGACCAAAAATACACATTTAGTGTCCTAAAACAGAAAAATAGCGTTTAATGATTAGATCCCCACAAAAAACTCAAAATGACATGATGTCACAAATAAT
This sequence comes from Viscum album, assembly GCA_963277665.1. Classification (NCBI taxonomy): domain Eukaryota; kingdom Viridiplantae; phylum Streptophyta; class Magnoliopsida; order Santalales; family Viscaceae; genus Viscum; species Viscum album. The sequence continues at coordinate 1,738,367,632 of OY728151.1, forward strand.
CCTTGTTATTATAATTTTTGATGTTTATGAGTAGATGGAACGTTAATTGTATATGAGGTCCTTACAAAACAAATGAATATGTGGTTTTTAATGATTTGGAATGCTTTAAAAAGGTGCGTATGTGGATCAAAACATTCCAAACAATAATCTAAATATGGCATATCAAACAAAAAAATCTAGAGTGAATTTTGAAATGTTTATGTAGATGGAACATCAATTCCAGATGGCATTTTCCTCGAAGGACTGAAAATAAACTATTGGTGTCATAAAACAGAAAAAGTGTGTTTAAAGGTGAAATCCATCTCAAAATACATGCTAATAACTTGAAATCAATGGAAAACCATATTATTATATGTCGTGATGTTTAATAGCAGATTGTATGTCAATCGAACATGCGATCTGCATGGAATGACTGAATATGAGGTTTTTTAAGATTTGATCCCCATTAAATAGTTGTTGTTGTGGGTCAAAACCTGCCGAATGACCTCTGAATGCTATTAAATAAGACAACATCATCTAAAATGTGATTTGTGAAATTTCCAAGAATATGGTACATCCATCGGAGGTTCCATTTTACTAGGATGATAAAAAAACTCTTTTATTTTCCTAAAACTTCAAAACAAGAATTTAATGGTCAGATGCTTAGAAAAAGAACATAGAATGACATGAAATCACATGAAAAATGTATTATTATTATATGTGATGTGTGCGAGGAGATAGAACGTTAATCAGATGTCTAATCTACTCAAAACAATAGAATAAAATGTTTTAAATTTTAAAAAATGAATAGAAATTATTAATATATTTTTAAAGTAAAATAACATCAATCTATTGTACTAATATTTAATTGAAATATTTTATTTCATTTCAATTATTAGTTTCGATATTTGTTTCAGTTTTGATTATTTTTTAAAATTTTGACATGTATTTTTATTTGATCATGGGTGTAGGGCTTGGAATATGATGAGGAAAATATTTTTATGTGCTCGTTTTTTTAGATATGTTGAAAATATTTTTTTCCATTTTTATATATAGTTGTTCCGTAAATGTTGCTATTATTTTTAAAAAAAATAAAAAACCATTAGCTTCCACTATATGGAAGTCTCTATAGGTCTTCCCAGGATGAACTATAGAGACTGCCATATGGGGGTAGATATATCACACAATACCAATAGAAACCACCATATGGAGGCCAATATAGGTGATCTCAATCTCATATATAGTGTTCTATAAATAGTGGATTCTATAGGAAAAAACAATGGTCCTAAAGCATCTAATGTTTAGAGGATGCTTAAAAGACACTATAGGCCTTTAACGATAGATTTTGGCAGTCGCTAGAAGTTATTTTCCTACTACAGGATCCAATCCTAATTCTATAGAAATAAACCCATGTAAATATTGAAAAGTCATCAATATGGACATAAACAAATGATTAATTACATTTTATTTCCAATATAACAGATCCAAAGAGATCAATGTTAATAATTTATAAGTGGATAGAAGTAGGAACCTTATTTATTAGTTTGAAATATGATTTGTGTTTTTATCCCATTTCGAATGCATCCCTAGTTTCTCCTTAACCATTTTAAGATTATAAAAATACTAAATAATTTTTTTTGGATAAATTTACTAGGAAATAGTCAATGCAATATCCAAGTATCTTATTCAAATATTCATCAATTTCAGAAATTAAACATTTTACATTTTTTTCCACATAATGAATTAAGTTCTATAATATATACAATTTATTTTTTTAGAGCTCTAAATGTAATGAATATCTTTGTAAAAATTGATCATGAATTATTACCGTTGTCTTCTGAATAACCATCAACACAAAGATCAGAAATAATTTTCAGGATATGATTTAGTCCTTCAATATAACGTAATTTTATAATGAGGATTTATTGAGTATCTCCAAAATATGAAATACAGATAAACCATCCTATGTAATTGGGACCAAATGTGAAATCTCCTCTATCATTCTTAGAATGAAATTGTATTTTGGAAAAGTCTCCAAACATATGTCTAAATTTCAACTATTAATAAACAATTTTTCATTGTTGTTGATGTGGAATGTTCTATATATAAAAAAATTATACAATATTTGTTGGCACCCAAATTCTTTTGGTTAATGTAGTGTTACATAAAAAAATTTGTAATCCAAATATGCTTAAATTTTCCAAACACAATGGTATATTTATATAAAAAAAATAAAATCATTAGTAATTATACAAAGATGTGGATTTATTATGAAATAATAATTTCCAAAATCACCATTATTTCCAAAATTAATGAAAGAGATATTATATTTAGTTTTATTTTTAAAACTAGGAATAAAATAATTTTAATACATCTTGGGTTTTCTACCATAATTACCATGCCATATTATCCATTATAAGATTTAATATTATAAATGATTTTTTAAATATTTTATCCTTAGTTAAAACACTAGAGGTATCCTTTAAATCTATAAATGAAATATCTAATTACATTATTTTACTATCATGAATAGAACAGTTATATGTAATCTCATTATTTTTTACTTTTAGTTTATATTTCTATTTGATTAAAAATTATTTTTTCATTGATAAAAACATCGTTTGATTTCTTTAGAGTCTTATTTTTGTTCATTAGATACTGATAATGGTATTCTATTATAGAGAATCACTAATTTAATTATTAATAAGATACCTTCTAAAGTTTATATTAAGAAGGGGAAGGAATAAATGAACCTCATCAGTATGTGCCACGAAGAACAAGTTGGACCTTGATTAGATAATTCAGTTTCAGAATCAGAATTAGAATCATTATCTATTTCCCTATGAGCCACTCCATTATTACCTTATATATGTCTTGGGTTTATTCTTTTAGACACACTATTTGAAGAAATTCATGTCAGGCTTATTTTTTTATTGAAATTGATTCCATACAAGATGGATGTGTTCATCTTTCTTACATTCAAATAATTTCACACCTCTGAATTTTCCATAATACAATTTTACAACTGAAGGGATTATTTTGAATCATTTCGTCTTTTTTATAACATTTTAAACATCTTAGAACATTGAGTATGATAAATATTTTATTCTAAATTTCATAATGTTTCTTTACCATATGAGAATTTAAATTATGGCACATTGTTTATCTTTTAATACTTTTAGGTATATTATTTCAATGATGCATTCTCTCATTTTATCAAAATGTTCAATACATCCTCAACTTCAATCACATATTTGGCTAACATTATTGTTTCAATAAGATATATTATTTTGATTCTTTTCACAACTATAGACTTATTAAAAAAAGATGAAATTCTATCATATTTAGATGGAAGATCTTCGAGAACATATATTGCTTGATTAGGTTTAGGAACTGATTCTACTAGATCTGTAACTTTAATTGAAATTTATTTTATTTGCAAAGTATTATTCCTTCCCCAAAAATATTTCTGAATATATGTAACATTAACTATGATTTATTTTAACTTAACTGTCTTACATTTTTATTACCTTCATAAGCTACAGATATAGTTTTCCTCATTTCATGTGTTGTAAAACATTGACAAACACTATTGAACTCATATTGACAAAGTCCACATATGAAAAAATTCATAGATTTTGATTTCAAATCACAGTTGGATTCATAAGTGGAATTCCAGGTTTTGGGTTTTGTTTAGGGGATATATTTGGTCCTAATAGGGATTAGAAAAACGTTTAGGCCAATATTTTTCAAATAGATGATCATATGACCCTTCTAGTATCCACTGTATTCACAATTAATATATTATTATTTAACCATTGAAATAACTTATCTATTGTTATATGTTGAATTTATTTGAATATTACCTTGTATGAATTCATCCTTTTAGAGTTTCAAAATAAAGACTCTCAATCTCTGATCCCAATTTGTACTGAGATTTTATTTCAAAATGACTGAAGATTGTGGGGGAGGTGGGATAGAATTGAGTTCATGAAATTCTATTTTGATTAAAACCACTCTCTATTAAGGAATGAATGAATTTGATATTATATTTTCACATATAATAAATAGAATATAAATAAGTAATAAAAAGATAGAACACAATGTTTTATATTGGTTTGGGGAATAAAGATAACCTAGTCCACTCTAATAAAACACTTCTTTAATAGTTTTTTACATTAACTATACAATCCGTTATTTCAGGGATTTCCCAATTGATTATAAGATGATGATCCATGTTATAAAAATTCAATGATATTTAAACTAGGTACATTCTATATAAGACCTATGAATGGTCTTAGAACACTAAAACACAACATGTGAATAAATATAAAAAGATGAAAAAGTAGATTGATATAGCTTCAATAGACAATTTTTAATATGAAATGATATATGAAAAATAAATTTCTAGGAAAAAGTTATATCACCAAAGAGAATCTCTATAGCTTCTTCTTTTTCAAATGATAATATTGTAAAAACTACAAATGAGATGATCAAGGATATATTTTATAGTAGAGAAGGACATGTATCCTCTTTATTATGTGTCTATTCTTCGTATCATTTGTATCAAGTGTTTATATATTGAATGAAATGAATAGATATATTTTTTAAATCTCCTCTATTTAATTTGAACTAAACATACATGTCAATCCAAATGGATAAGAAAATAATCTAGTTTACAAACTCAAGCAGCATGATTTTAATGACTGCATTCCCTTATTTTCCAAATATATGAATAACAGAGATGGTAGGATGTAGAATGTTGTGTATTTATAATATTGTTACTCTCTTATAACAAAGAGACACTATCTCAATTGACCTTACATAGAAATTGAATTTTCTGATGCACATAAAATCATAAGTTGACTCATAAATAATTATGTTAATGGTAAAGAGTGTGTTAGTGTGATACTCAAAATATATAATAAAATATTTATCCTCCATATGGTCACTCGATATATATTATATGATCTTATGGAGGTACATTTCTCATTAGATAATTAAATTAATCAATGATAAACAACTTTGGTAAGATAAACACATATTAGAACATTGACTTATTTAGAACATAAGATTACTCATTGAAGAAGTTTATTTTCATAAGAAAATTTTATAATCATGTAAGATAAAAGAGTTGTGATATCATGAATCTAACTTAAATTTATGGGATTAATAAATTTCTGAAATATAATTCATTTAATCCATATAATAATTTACATAATTTATAATTTATAACAATTATTATGATCATTTGGAAGATAGAATCCATTAATGAAAATGGAAATTCTAGTTCGAGTATTATGTTTTATCTATAAGATAATTAATTAATGTTTTTGATAAAATTTTCTATGTATGATAGATTACATTGGGATAAAATTAATTAAAAAATATATATAATAATTCTAATGGTCCTCTTAGGATAAATGACTTTGACGCATCAACTGCATTAGAGAAATTCTCTTGGATTTTATTTTAATGCCAATTAATGGATGTCGAAGAGGGATAAGATTTTTCTACAATATAATACACATATTAGGAGGATAAATTGACCAGTTTAAAAATAAGTACTTTTTGAATCATAAAAACACATAAATTATTGAGATACGTTGGAACAATAAAAGTCGTTTTTATAGATCATATGGTAGGTCATGCAATTGGATAGTACATGAACATACACCTAATATTTTATATGGTAAATAATAATTGTGTTCTATCAACATGTTTTTTCAGGTGAATTATTAATAAAAAATTACTACTAGATAACTGAGGAATTATGAGATTATGTGAGTGGATTATATTCCAAGTAGCTTAGGAATTTGATGATAATGGATTAGGATGAGATACATGTTTGTTATTATTGTTTAACATGATGGATTTTGTATGTAAGGAGTTTAACAAGTTAATACCAATGGTGGGGAGTGAAATATTGTTCTTTTATGGTTTTCATCCACTTTAAGATTGTATTTATTTTATATTTTCCATGTTTGAAATTTCCATGGGCCAGGGAAAGGTGGTAATAAAATTATATTTCATGGTGTTACCCAAATATTGGGTTTTCAACCAAAAAATAAGTCTAATTTCATAATTGGAAGGATGTTATCCATGATTATCAGGAAATTGGTTCAGTTGTACTAGAATGTGAGATCCTATAATGGGGATTGGAATGATAGTTGTAGTGATGGGACCCTAATGCAGGAGGGATCATGGGTGCGTGAACCTAGATGTTAGTTAGTATTTATTGTATTTTGATGTCACATAAAAAATGAATATGAAATAATATAGGGTTTTTGGTGAATTATATATAAAAAAATCTATATAATAATGGATAGGTTCTGAGAATCGACCTCGTGACTAGGATGGTTTGAGGTGATCCAAATGTGATCATGTGAGTTGTGCTTCAGTCATCCTAATTTGGCATGATTGTTGAAATAAAAAATTGAAGGTTAATTCATGAAATATAATCATAATTAGGGTACCAGCATCAGTGAATGTGTTTTGATGATCATGGGATGCATTTTTAATTTAAATCATCATAATCAGTTAATTTTGGAATCTGTTAGTGGGTGAAATTGATCATATTTGAGATATGCTTTCTAGAGAATTTCTGACTAGTTTATTGGTATATAATTGGAAATGGTGATATAGAAACTCATCAAATTCAACATTTTGGATGCTATGTGTAATTTTTTTGATTTTGTTGGTAATTTCCAGGAGAATATGATATACTCATTTTGTGCATAAATTGTGGATCCATGCTTTTTATGACTTAGAATTTTGAAAATGAAATGTGTATCATTGTTTAATCAACATCATAATGCATTTTTTAGATATGTTATGTAGGAAGTATCATTGTTAATGTCAATAGACCGAATGATGTGTGTTTTTATAGGTAATTATAATAGAATTTGGAAACATGTATTAGAATTGACCATTATAAGCTATGTACTACTATGAGGAGAACAATATTTAGATGATTAATTAGATGAATACATGTGGGTGTAATGGGATAGATGGGTTATGTGTAAAAAAAATATTGTTTCATTTTCGGTTTTGGGAAATTTTCCGGACATCTGTGAATTGAGAGTATTGGTGGTGATGCTTTAGTATTTAAGAATTATTGGTGTTTTGATATGGAATATAACCATTTTGGCATGAATTGATGAATGGAATATGTTGGTTGGCATGTTTTGAAAACAACTGAGACTTTTCAAGGGTGATAAGTGTTATGTGAAATGTTTTATATACCTTTTTTCATATATAGTTTTATAATTCCATGAGAAATATGAATTTTCAAATTATAGGATGTGTGAGATATTGATCTAGGTTTGATAATTGAATTATAAACAATTTATTTTCCTTATGGAAGGAAATTTATTAGTAATATGGCTCTGAAAGTGGATGGAATTTCATAAAGGAATTAGTGTAATTGTAGTTTCCTAGAGATTTGAAATTGGCCATCAGCTATCCAAGGCCTAGATAAGAGGTCTTTAGTGGCATAGGTAGTGACCATATTCCAATCCCAAGCTTATCGGATGGTTATCCATTAGCAACTGAGTTGAATCATACTGGTAAGATGATGGATGTTTTAAAGGGGAGAATTATACCATAATTCAAACTCATTATTTTAAAGGTAGAAACCCAATTTAATCTCTTATTGGTTTGTGTAAGGTTTTTTCCGCATTATACTTACTTATATACACATAGTTTGTGTTCTATCTGATTGTGTTTATCAATGATTTGAGGTTCAACTTTTCCCATGTGGCATCCCTTAATATCCTCCATCCCACTCCTTTAACATTCTATTTCTACTCTTAGGGTTTCTATAGCTATTTCATCAGAGGATGATGAAATTTCCCATTTCAATTAGGGGATTCATGAAAGATGCGTAGAGGGAGACCCGTGATTATGTATGTATGTAATATTCTACTTATTCAAAGAAGGTATGTCACAATATGATTTTGTTTTTTGGGTTTCAATGAAATTTATATTTATTTAATAACATAATCAGTGATGTATGATAGGGTTTTTTCTTGATCTTCTATCATGAGTCCCATGCATGTCTCCCATGGATTTTCGATCAAGGTCCACACAAGATAAGGCCTTCCTGTCAAATTTAAATTAATATTACCGGTGATATTTATTTATAATTAATTTATTATTTTTTTTAAATTATAAATGATTAAAGTTTATTAAATTAAATATATTTTGATTCAAATTAGGTCCCCTTGGGGGTGGGCCTAGAAGAGAAGATTTGGATGGGCCTCAATAGTAGCTATCGACCATTATAAATAAATTAGAAAAGAATAAAATTTGGTATGTGGTCCTTAAAGAATTCCCTATGGTCTAATGAATTATTTTTAGGAATATTTATGTGTATGATATTCCTTAATATTATATAACCAAATTTGATTTATATTGTTTTTTAATGTAATTTTAATATTCAATTTAAATTAGATTTTCAAACTAGCATGGCCACCCAAATGAAATGTAAATAAATTTCCTAGGACACGTCAGACCTGGAACCCTGACTTATGGACTTGTCCACCAATGATTGGGGTTTGGAATAATTGTGTGCTATTTCCATTGAACCCCATGGGTGAAATGATTGAATGATTTGAATTAGAATAGAATCCAGGAATCTTGCTTAGGTTCCCATTACATTTTTTTTGGAATTGGTGGAAATTAATATGACCATTCTGATACATTATAGATGATCATCTCAATGAGTGGTTTTTTGAAAATTGACCCATTTCTCTCAATGCATGACTTTCCTGAGTGGGTGGACCATTTTAATGATGCAAATGGGTTTGGTGCTAGATAGACTTGGTGACTTAGAGATTGTTCATGATCTATTTCTCTAGGATTTTTTTGTCTGAAAGACCATGTGTTGCTTATGAGGCAATTCAAAGAAAGAAATTTTTAGGAGATGTGAAACCCTGTTTGATGGGACTTTGCATATGGATTCTGTATTGGTCTGGGGACCACTTGTTTGGTTACATCTATGGGAAGTTACCAATGGGTATGTATGAGGTTCTTCGATGATAGTCTAAACTCGAGGAGGTGTTGTGGGTTGTTGATGTTGGTGGTGGATTATTCATCAACAAACCCCTATTTATAATAAATTTATCTTGTTAATAATTTTTATATTCCTTAAAGAATATTTCATAATAAAATGTAAAACTCTCCATGGAAATTTTTTTATTATATTTCACATGGCTAGAAATCCTCCACTGGGGGAGGTCAGTGATTCTACTATTGGGGCTCCCTTGGATATGGAGAAAAAAACTATTTGGGCATGCAAATGATTTTTATCCAAGATTCTATTATTTCAACAATAATGCATTACATCCCTTGATTCATGATGATACAATTGAGCTCCCATGGATTTAGAGCCAGATACATGGTTTTGAAAACATCGATTTAGAGAATATTATCTATTAGAGCTTCCATGAATATTGATCTTGGTCTTGGAAATTCAATTTATTTTGATATTTTATATTTAGGATATCTTGATATGGGACCCTAGAGTCATGATGATATTGTTAGTGATTCCATGGATTTGGGGATCATATGTCACTAGGTTGGAATGATAATAAATACATTCTCAGAGACACCGCAACAATGGTTGATGTAGGTATGGTTTATTATAGTCACATACTTGTGGATCAAAAATATATGGTACACAGTATAAGATTTAGAATGGTACATGTTATGTGAAGATGCATTTTAGGCATAGGATGAATCATGTATTGTTGTATTTTCTAGTTTATTCATTTCCTGAGTTTATTTATTTATTCTATTCATTTAATGTGAATGTATTATTACATTTATGATTATTTGTGGGATAAAATTGGTGGTTCCCAACAATGTTTTACATTGGTACCCTTCTAAATATACCATGAAACAATGGTACAAGAGAATCCCTCACTTGATCAAGTTTCTAAATGGGCTCATTCCATACGATTTAATTTTTGTGTTGGAAAAGTTCAAATGAGACTGTAGAGTTTAGGATGAGGTGGGGCTCTAGGTTTTTACTAGATCCTGGTTTAGATTTATTTAGATATTTATTTTATTATTTTTTGTTTTATCTATATATCATATTTGAGAAAAGCATGATCGAGTCTATAGGAATTCATGTGTATCCCAAATATATATTATTATTTTTGTATTTTTCATTATTATTTGTTTTATGATGGTTATGGGTTGTATATGATTCTAATTATTTCATTTACATAATATTATGAACTCTCATACAAGGGTTATTGTTCTACCAGGGTACCATCTTAGACCCCAACTACTAGTATATAATGTTTATGATATATATAGGTACACTTGAGGTCACATAGTGGCCTGGTGTGATTACAATTCAATGTGAGTCATTCTAGGATGCTTCAAATCCTCAACATGTATAAATATCTAAATAGATTATATGAAATAATTACAAAAGATTATATCATAAACATTTTATTGTCACAATTTAATAACAACACGTATATGTGATATGAAGTTACCATAGTATACAATATATAGAAATAGAGATCAAGAACAAATAGGAAAATACACAAATCCCAATGAACCAGAATCAAAGAACTACTCAATATGAGAAATGATTCATGAGGTCATCATCTCTACCATTTTATAACAACCATATATTTTGATAATAAATACTTTCACCAAACATCACGGTTCCATTACCCTTACCCGTTTCCTATAAATGAAAGTCTACATACACCCAAAGTCATATGTAGTGTGTGGGAAAATATTCCAACACAATAAAACAATTGATCTTAATATGATGTTCCTCCATGAAAATAAATCACACTAGTTTGAATAAGTCATTTATTACACTTTAAATTTTAAAATAACTTTTAACAAATTCATTAGATTTAATAGATTCAATTGGATTGTCTCAAAACATTCAATATTTTAAAATTATTAATAAATAAAGGCCAATTTAATATGTAATTGTACCCACATGACACAAACATGATCAACTCACCTAAATAGGGAATAATCACAATCATAGGATACAACATGTATAAAAGAGGATTTTAAGAATGGACACATGGGAATCATAATTAAGAAGGGACCATGGAAAAAGCATGATGGTCTCTATCTAATAAATTCTAGTGTGACCTAGTCTGAGATGTGATTCTCTACCTAGATAAGCATATAAAACAAGTTTCAAAGCTCACTAGTCCATTCCGATGAACAAATTTCTATGAAATAACTGATCCCATTTGTATCATTCTTATCATAGACAAACTCCATCCACATGAATAACAAATTTCCTCATCCTCCCTCAGACCCTTGGATATCACTCCCTTGCTAGTCTCTAATATAAGATAAGGATTCTTGTTCCTTAGTTATTCACACACCAACATACTCCCAAGTTCCACACATTTATAAACACATAAATACATTTAACATTCCAATTTTATAAATCAAACATTCCAATAATAATCAAACACATTTTTAGGTAAAATCATTGTAAACCCAATTTTTAAATCTATTTGAAACCATATATCCGAATTGTGGTATTTTACAAAATAAATCAATTAAATAAAACCAATTCTCATAGAATTTAGACCTTAAATAATTAAACTTCAATTTAATTTTACAAAACAAAAAAAGAATGGATATACCCTAAATAATAAAAATATTCAATGGAAATTTGACAAACCATATCCAAATGAAATCTAATATCTATAGAAACTGATAGAAAAACCCTTAAATAGGGACTGAAATAGAAAACACAAACACCACTCAAAAACATCACAAAATACCCCTTGGATTGAAGGAGAGGAGTCCTCACACACCAAGTCCATAATTACACTACATGAATCCCACATAAACAACCCTTCTTTCAACCAATTCATAATATAGGGTTTAACAATTCAATATAAATCAATGGAAAAGGAAGAACCATAAATAGGGATGAAGAAATAAATATGAAATGATATTTACTTAAGGAAAACCGCCATGATGATAAGGAAAATTCACCAATATCCATGGGGGAATAATATCCATTTTAAGTGGGAATGGTAACATGTCAATGGGTTAAATTTGATAAGGGTATTTTGGAAATTTAAAAAAACTCAAATGAGTTGGACAACCTATATTTTTTGGATTCACGGTTGGGAGTGTTAAAACTTTGTAGGATCCACTACCACCCCAAAACAAATCCGTACTATTTATAGACTATAACATATATTAAAAAAACCATTAAAAATCATTCCAAACCATAGTATTCCAGATACATACCTCTCATATGGTTAGCCACAAATTTTTTACTAGTATTATTCTATATGCGATCCAGGGATAGTTTTCCCATGAATTAAGATTTTAAACCAAAAAATCCCAAAAACTCTCAAAATATATATCTAAAAAAACACATCTAAAAAAGTCTATAGACGATCTAATAAGTGTTACAATTCTCCTCTCCAGGCCACATTTTACACCCATAAAATCTGTATGGCATCATAGAACAAATCACGTGTGACTATTTCCCCCTCACCAAAAACTCTTGCTGATAAGTTTCATGGATATTTCCACCATGATTCCACATAACATATTCTAACATGAATTAATTTCAATGAATAACCTTGTTATGATAATCAAGTATATAAAAAAAATTCTCCAAATTGATTTTATCAAGTTCCACATCCATATCTTCCCAATATATCCTATGAGATGAGTCTGGATGATACATAATTTACTAGGCCATGTTAAATATATCATGAATCAAGGTCATCCACGGTTTAAATTCCAATAAAAAGGCTACCTTTAAAATACACACCACAATCTAAAATGAATTGACACGCCGTATGGTTAATTTCTTATTCATTACCAATAGATAAAGTCCCAACCAAAAAAATACCTGAAGAAACACTTAATCAACAACATAAAACTATAATTAGAGAATATGAAAATTGATATAAGACTTTTGGAAACTATATTTCCTTGATAACATATTTTAAATAAACTATACATTATATTTTATCTATTGGATGAGACTCAGTACCAATAAGAAACATTCACTAAACATATCCAACATGATTGAGATTGAAAAAACTGTATGTACAATGCCCAAAAAGATGCCATCTTGATGGAGCATTAAAAACAATTTTTTAACAAATTTATCCAATGAAATAAACCTCTTTTACACACCCCTAAATTAATGAATATAAGCATGAGTCATATCATCATGAATCTGAATGACCTCCACCATCTAGATATCCATCTATGAGTAATATGACATGATCAACTTCTACTGAGTTCTTATTGATTATTCACGGCTCCTCTAAAATAGAGAAGTAAAATGTGTATCACAATTATAAACTATATAAGAGGGATATATATTAATCCAAATGATATATCAGACAAATAGATTCCCATGTTTCTCCACTTTCATAGACTCCCTCATGGGAAGAAAATGGAATGATTTGATTAAATGATATATAATCACACAAATCACATATTTAAAACTTGGAGTATATTGTAGGATGATAATAACAACCATATATATCTCATTTCACATCTATACAAATAATTTAATAGGCCGACCAAACTTGGCCAACCGCTGATGATTATCATTGATTCTCAATAGGAAAAAAACAAACATAGAAAATTATTAACAGATCATCTAATCTCGAGCCACCAAAAAAATCCTTATAGGATATTGGTATCCCTAAGTGAATTTCCCACCTTTAATAATTATCCTTATTAATCACATCCTCCCTCATGGTCAAAGGTACCACCGTTGATTTCTGGATGAAGAGGGTACCATGCAGAGATTCAGACCAATCACTCGAGGTATCATTAGCATTGAAAGCCTTTTTAACCTATTGGTAGTCAGGAATAGATGTCTAATCAAATAAAATAGCTCAAAAATATATGGTGTGATATGAAAATTATTCAATAACACATTCTATACATCCTTCTATACCATCAAAATTAGATCAAAAAATAAACTCACCAGACTCAACTCATCCATTGATTATTTAACTACATTGATTGGTAACTTTTTGTTTATGGAATTCCTTAAAATATTCCCCTTCTTAAGGATTTAGGATATATCTAAATTAATGTTCTAATGTTACTCCACCAATAATCGTTTCCTAAGGATCAAATCCATTTGGGTGAAAATATTCCTTAGGATCTTAGGATCCAAATAAATCATAACCCCCACCAATGTGGTTATGGTTACAAGTCTTAAATTCATTCATTGAGGACAACTCTAAGTCATGGTATCTTAATTCCACTAATGTTTCCATAGATTATGAGGTCCATTGTCCACCACATGATCAAACTACATCTATACATTCCTCAACCTCATCATTGGGGAATCACAATATACTACATATGCCTTCCCCATATCAAGAATAATCAAAATAAGAGTCAATGTAAACCATACCTCTAACACTTGAAAATAAGAATATAACTCCTCACTACACTCAAATATCATAGATTTTTATTTGAAACTGAAAATGGAGAGGTTATCCTAGAGAAATCACAAAAAATGCACTAGTAACACCCATACAAGCCTAAAAATATCATAATTCATAACAAGTTTTTTGGATGCTCCTAGGACATGACTTCTGGGATCTTATTAGGGTCAATTAAAATACCTATCTTGATAATCACAAGATCTAAAAGAATTACATTTTTGATATAGAACTTCAAATTGGAAATAATATCATAAAACAATTATCCATTAATTCTCCTAAAAAATACTCAGAAAGTCTCCTTGTTCCACATTCATCTTAGAATACACTATTATATATAGTTGCACCAAAATTTACCCTACTAGTATAAGTATTTGTTGAAGTAAATGTAGGGATCAATTGCACATGGATCGAAGAAGAAACATATAGACACAATGTTTTTATGGACATTGGGCTATGATGTGGCCAACTTAAATGTTGATTTAAAATTTGAAACTAAAATACTAAAGATTATATGATATTTAATTTGAATTTAAGAATGAAAAACATAAAGAATTGAATGGAAATAATTAAAGAATATGGTTTGTTCGAAGGTATTTTTAGGGATATAATGGAGTTAATTGTTTTTCAATGAATGTTTTTTTCAGTATTCCAACAGGTATCCAATCAGTGTGATAATTACCCAATATCATTTTAAATTTAATCCATATACAATACCATGTATAATAACCAATGAAATCAGAGGATCACATTGATGAAAACTCAAGGTAATTGGTTTTACTATCACTCATAATATACAGTCTTTAATGTTTGTAAAGATAAAGAATAAATTAAATCATTGAATGGAAATATTTAAACAATGAACAAATTTAAAATATTAAATAAAATGAAATAAAATCAAATCCACACACAAAAAACTCCACAGAATCAAACCACAAAAGTTTTTTATTCCATTGATGCAAGGCTCTCAATGGAAGGTGGATTTCAACTTAAAAAGGTGTAATTGAAGAAGAAAAACAAAGACATAAAGATAACTCCACTATTGTGTAAATAATATCTCAAAACATGTTGTGAATTGGTTTAGAGCCAATGGAAAAAATTATCAACATTGTACGAATAATAAAAGAAAAGAGAAAATAAGATCATTTATTACTAAACAAAGGTGAACATAAAAGTTACTTGAAAAAATTAATGATGTTATTATAAAATGAAAGCATAAAATTACAATTGAAAGAATAAAATATTCACCAAAAATAATTTAACTATAAAAACCTAAAATAGTCATAAAATTAGTCTATTGTTGATATACCATCAATAAATTACCTCCCCATTAACTAGGAGAGTCAATGGTAGGTGTGAAAATAATGTTAAAGTTGAATTTTCAACTTTGACCATGAAAATCCAACCGATTCATCCCCATTTTTATTGCTAGTATAACGTTGCTGATGGTGACATATGGAGGGATCATAGAAGATAAATATCTTATTATAGGTTTCATATAATATATTTCAATAATTTTTGCTAATAAGATCATCCAAATGGATTTTATGATCGATATGGTGGGGTGACTTTATGGGCCTTTAATTCCGGCCCACAAATTAGATGTCAACATGGGCTCCCAAGATGTCCAAGAAAACATCAGAATTAGCTCCAACCATAACTAGATGAAATTATCCCCAGACTTCTATCTTTTTAAATTTATAATTTTATATTCATTTCGCTAGAATTATGGGCTCTACATTTATTTAATGGTCGTAAGGCCCATTATACTTGGTCTATAAATTTCTACATTCATTTTCAAATTTCTCTATCATCCCTTGTGATTCATCCATTGATCATAAAAGATAAAATGATACAAATAAGTGATCAATGATTTCCCAAAATATCAAATTCAAATAATTAATGTAATTATTTCCATATATAGAGGATTTATTGGTCCAAAATTTTAACTTAATACATTAATTTCACATTTTAAGAGAAATGATGTCCAATTTACCAAATTCACTAAAACATGTGTTTATGGACTTTGATAAAAAATGAATAATAAAATATAATCAATGAATATAATCCTATTTTGGTGGATAATCACACAAAAACATTATATTTTATAGTAACAACAAAAAATTATCTCAAAAATATGTAATTAAATTCTATTTTTAAAAAACATACAATTCTCACCCAAAGACATCTTGCCAAAAATCATGAATCAAATCAAAATAATTTAACAAAATCTAGGTTCAAAATAATATCCAAATTCTAGGACCATTCCTCTATTAAAATTCATCATCAAATTTTATCTAATTTCAATTAAACATGATGATGTTTTATGACTCAGAAAATACATGAGTCCAATTTTTTTCAAGGGAAAAAATGATAGATGTAGGTGGGAATAACATTAAACCTTAATATGAGTATCCATTTTTATTGCATTTTGTTTAACCCCAATTAATATTAAAAAAATTATTTTGGGTAAGATAACTATGGGTTAACGATCTCTATGTTTCCAAAGCAACACATTTTATCAATTATATGCTCTATAATAAAGATGTAATGTGTAAATTTGGGCAAGAAAACAATGGAATCATGATCCCAGGTGCTGAACTCCATGAATTTGTATAAATAATTTCTATATGTGGTCATTATATTCATTTTTCTGATAGATACTCAAATTTAATTAAAAGTGACCTAAACCCAAAGTTATGATGAAAGGTTCCCAATAACATAAAATTACACCCAAAATACAATGGATGTGCATTGTTTTATTTTGATTAAAAGGATTAAAATGAAAGTCATGAGAAATCGCATCGGACAAATACACCTTACAAAAAATATAACCATGGACTTAAACATGAATTGAAATCAAAATCAAGGAATAAAAAATCATTTTAAATTCAGTTTTCATGATTCCCAATGTAGAATAACACCATCAAGGATAATGAAATGATTAGTTTTTAATAAAGTATAAAATTTTCACTAACACTAATATAAAATGAAAATTCCCATAGTTTTGAATGTGAATAAAAGATAGAGACCCAAATCGGTGAGAAATAGGGGGATATGTGATTTGAAATAAATTTATGAAACAAAACAACCTGGTTTGAAGTTGATGACCCATTAATATGAATTTGATCACAAAAGCATCTGGTCAAAAGTAGACTCATCAGGGATGATTGATGGTGATGTTTTAGCATTAAAATTTATGGGATTCATTTAGACATATTAAAATACTTCAGATTATAAATATCACATACCAGAGACATTAGATCACATTGAATACCTCAAGGGGATTCCCTTAACAAAAAACAAAAAATCAGACAAAAAATCCATTTAGATGCCAGGTTTCCTCCAGGATAGAGTTTATTTTAATGTCATTAGCTCAACATGAACCCCCAAACATGCCCAATAACGAAGTTCAACACATTATGGAACCCGTTTTTTTTCAATTTCAACTTGTTTTATATTTATTCCTTGTTTATAATTTGTTTCCTGTAAAATCCATGGTTCTAAAATGAAAGGAAAAATCCATGGAATAAAAAAAATGGTTTATATGGATTCTACTGTAGTCTTTACTAAGGCATCAAGGATCATTCCTCCATTTTGTGTTTCAACAGATAAATGAATGACAACTAAATGGTACTAGTTATCACATATGGATATATTCTTGAGTACATATGGAAGGACCATAATTTTGAGTTTGGGTTCATTGAAATTTTAAAAATCATCTTAGAAATTTGAATATAAAATATTTTTTATCCATGAAATTTAGAAATAATAGTTTCATTCTGAAAATATGATTCACCCCCAAAATTAGGTAGTTGAATTTTAGTAATGGGTATGGACACTATGTTTGTTATCTCTCCCAATGGTTCAGTGATTGGTGGTCCTAATAAATATTCCATGGTTCCATATTCAAAATATTTAATCCATGATGAAAACTTTCCCACTTTTGAATCCAAAAAATTAGTATCCTCCTGATTTAATAACCCTTCCAAAATTACCTAGTCCAATTCATCCATCCCAAATCCTAAGGTTGGTTCCCCTTTAAATTCCTAAGAGATTTATGTATAATATGATTGTTCTATAAATATTGAGTAGGTGATAGTCTACGATGGAATACAGTCCATTATCATTTCAATTCTTTTTTGTTTTGATCACAGTAAAGAAATTATAAAATTCATTTTCTATATTTTTTCACTCACTTTTACAATTATTTTTCGTATAATTAATCTATATATGAGTTTGTAAATCACTAAATTCCCTAAGATTTATCTCTTCATAAATCCTTGAGAGGGATGGAAATTGGTCCATTAAACAATCATCATCCATGTGATTGTGCATTTCATCATGGGAGGGGTAATCATTCATTGGAAGATCATATAAATTATATATGTTAAGATATTCTCAATATGGGTTTCCAATTTGATTCTTTCTTTTGTTTATGATTTCTTAATGTTGTTGATACTCCAATGGAGTAAATTTAAATCATGTTTAAAAGTGGAGAAAAGTTAAATGGGAGTGATGAATGAGAATTGTGGTGAGAATAGAGAAGTGGGTTGATAATAGAATATGAGTTTCAAAGATAAATTATATGGGTCCTAAAGGTTCCGGGTCCAGAGGAAGCACGTGGGTGGATGTGCCCACTTGGCTTTTGTCATTAACAATGATCAATCCTGGATCAATACGACAATAAATGCCAGTCTCCATGGATCGATCACAGAAATAGACAAAGAAAATGAAAGTCCTAGATCCAAAAAATTGGATCATCACAGGTTGATTATAATTAATTTAATTATTTGAAAAGAAGTAACTTTTGGGTGTTCATTCTTTGTTCATATTCATGATCACTTTATGATGTGATTCTTCATTTTGTCTTAGAATCCAAGTGTTGAGTTCCTCTAGCAGTGATCCACAAGTGCATTTCGTATCTTTGGATGTCGCTAAAAGAGTCTTCTATTGCTAACGTAGAGAAACCTTTACTCGAGTTTTCCTCCTTAGATCACCTTAATCCGATGGAAGAGGATCTATCCCGGTCTTGAGAGCATTCTTGGATGAAGAGGTTCTTTTGGCCTTGAGAGAAATTTCCAGAATTTTTGTACACAACTATTCTCTTATGAAAAGTGTTGGGGTTGTGAGTATATTTATAATTGGGTATGAGGATGTAAAGTTATGATAATAAATAAACACGTTACACACTTAATATATTTCATTAACTCTTTTAATCCCCCATGTCGAGTCATTAATTCATTGACATGAACCCACACTGATTATAATAAATATCATTTAATAAAATGATATTTCATCAAAATCCCGACTGGAAAAACTACACGGTGTTTAATCATAAATACACCGTCTATACTTTTTTTCATTGAAAACTACACGACATGTACATTCAATATACATTACGATTATATCTTGTTTTTATTTATTCATTTCCATTCCAAAATGAAAACTACATAGCGTGAAAATTTAATAATACATGACATATACTAGTTTTCAAAATAAAACTACACGGCGTGTAATCATTGACACATAGCGTGTACTTGTTTTATTTTATTCTTCCTCCAACAATAAAATGATTTGGGATTCCTTGAATAATTATTAAACCACGTACAAGAATAATGATTATTCTACTTGAGATTCTTGAATTCACTTAGTGTGTGACCCTCTAGTCCTCTTTCTCATTATCATTAGGTGGACTTGCCTAATGTACAAGATTACTATCTAGCAACGGGTCAAGGCACCCAAGAGAAACAATTTGACGCCGCATTGATCTGTCACCTCATACAAATGCTTACTATGTAATTTTATCCCTTTGTCTCAATAAATCATCAAGAAACTTTCATGGAAGTGTCATAAACCTATATGCTTGATCCGTCCTTCATTTAATACCATAAATAAACTCATCGTTTCGCCATAGACATGGAATTTCAAGAGAGATTTCTATTTCAATCAAAGTGCTGAGATATCAACTTCCATAAATGGAAGGGACAAATCCTTCATCAACTTATCCATTAACAACATGTCATTTGTGACTCACCTAACATACAATACTTCCCGCCAACTGTATTCATGATTGTTTTCGTCAGTAAATCTAAGTGCGCGAGTTATTACATGAGTTAATCAAAATCTTCCAGTCTAAGGACCATTACACATGCTCGTAGATAGTAATGTCTGATGACACCAAATCATGCAGAATTACTACTGGCGGGTCTATTCTCATAATCTCCCATCTTGGATATTACCAAGTGTGAACTCCATGAGAGAGAGTCTCGTCTTTTTTTGAGTACTCTCACATGATGGTCTGTATACTATGTGTCCTATAATAGTATTTCATCCAAACGTAGAACATTATTTATGAATATCATTATAGCATTTCAAGGTTCTCATCATAGCGGGGATCTTCCATGACATTGTTAATGAATCAAATATTCCAGGACATTATTATATTATATTCAGGCAGAACAATGAACAATATATAATAAGTGTACATTCACATAATCAAAGTACAAAGAGTTGGATCTCATTACACCAACTCTAACAAACTCACACTTGGACTAGAGACAACTGCTTATGAGTTTTAGTTCTCTAAAACTCAAATTATGATCATGTTTCTACTGAGTCAAGGCTTTAGTTAAGGGGTCTGCCACGTTGTCTTCTGTGGACATATTGCTCACTGCAACTTCACCTCTCTCGAAAAATCCATCAAGAGATGATACTTGCAAAGTATGTGCTTTTTCTGCCGATGTGACCTTGGATCTTTTACAAGTGCCACAACTGCAATATTATCACAATAGAGTGTGGTAGGATCATTACTAATAGGTACTACATTCATCTCCTGGATGAATCTTCACATCCATAATGCTTCTTTAGCTGCCCCAGAAGCTGCGATATACTCAGACTCCACTGTAGAATCTGCCACCACACTTTTCTTTGAGCTCTTCCTACACACTACAGCTCTATTCAAACTGATGATTTATCTAGTCTGTGACTTCATGTCATCTTGATCATTCTAGAAACTAGCATCTACATGTCCTCTGATGACTAGTTCCTCATCTCCTCCATAAACTAGGAACATATCATTAGTATGCCTTAGATACTCAAGGATGGTCTGGACTACCATACAATGGAAGTCTCCTGGATCAGCTTGATATCTTCCTACAACACATAATGTGTAAGAAATATATAGGATCTTACATAGTATAACATACATAACTAACCCAATCACAGTTTTATTCGGGATCCTTTCCATTTTCATTCTTTTCTCATGTGTCTGAGGACACATTTTCTTGGAAAGATGAATTCCATGTGACACTGGATACAATACCCTCTTAGATTGTTCCATACTGAATCTATTAAGTATTATTTCAATGTAAGTACTTTGACTCAGGCCTAACATTATCTTGGATCTATCACGATGGATCATGTTACCTTGAATATATGATGCCTCTCCCATGTCTTTCATGGAGAATCATTTATGAAACCATGCCTTAACTGACTGTAAGACATGTACTTCATTTCCAATTAGTAATATGTCATAAACATATAATATTTGGTAAATGACTACACTTCCACTAAACCTTTTGTAGACACAAGGCTCACATTCATTCTTAACAAATCCAAATTCGATTACGGCTTCATCAAAATGAATGTTCCATGACCTTGATTCTTTCTTTAATCCATAAAAGGATTTCTGCAACTTGCATACCTTGATGGAATACTTTGGAGTCACAAACCCTTCAGGTTGTGTCATGAAGACATATTCCTGGAGGTTCTCGTTAAGGAATGATGTTTTGACATCAATTTTCCCAATTTAATAATCATGGTAAGTGGAAATGGACAATAGGATTCTTATGGATTTCAGCATCGCAACCGGTGAAAAGGGTTCATCATAGTCAATTCCTTGAAGGTGTCTAAAACGTTTTTCAACAAGTTGTGCCTTATAGTTGCTAACTTGTCCCTCCATGTACAGTTTCTTCATGAATACCCATTTACAACAAATAGTCTTTACATCAACTGGAAGATCTACCAAAATCCAGACTTGGTTTTGGATCATGGAATCCATTTTAGAATTCATGGCTTCCCGCCACATGGCAATGTATGTGCCTTCAACTACATCCTTTAGGTAAGAGGATTATCATTTTCAACCAAAAATGAGTCACCATCCTCAGTGAGAAGAAAACCATATCGTTCCAGTTCTCTCACCTCTCTAAGTCTCCTACACAATTCTTGTGTCTCTGGAATAGATTGTTCTTCCACGGGGATTTGTGGAATCTGTTCTTGTACCAACTCATGTGTATCTTGAGCCTCCACATCATCGAAGTCTATCTCTCTCCCACTATCTCTTATGGAGATGTGATCCCTCTCAAATAATATGGCATGTCTATCCACTAGAAACTTTTTATCTAAGGCGTTGTATAGGTAATATACACTTGTTTCTTTGGGATATCCTATAAAGATACACTTTGTGCCTCGGGGTGCAAGTTTGTTACCTGAAAAATCCTTATCAAATGCTTTTATACCCCACACATGTAAATTCAATAACATGGTTTTGAGTTCACTCCATAATTCTTATAGAATACCATTTATCAATTAAGTTGGTACTTGTTTTAGTATTTTTGCTGCTGTTTGTAATGAATATCCCCAAAAAGATAATGGAAGACTTGTATGACTCATCATTGATCTCACCATGTCCAAAAGCGTGCAGTTCCTCCATTCACTTACACCATTCCACTAGGGTGTGTATAGAAGAGTGAGTTGAGATAGAATCCCAAAATCCCGTAAGAAATCAATGAAGTCCTAATTAAGATAGTCTCCTCCTCTGTCTAAGTGGAGTTTCTTAATATTTATACCAAGCTGGTTCTCAACTTCATTCTTGTATTCTTTGAACCAATCAAATGAATCTGACTTATACCTCATTAAGTAGATATATCCATATCTACAAAAAGCATCTGTAAAAGTTATGAAGAATGAGAACCCACCCCTTGCTTCAAATGGAAATGGTCCACACACATCTGTGTGAACTAATTCTAGAATCTCCTTATCCATTTCACCTTTCCCACTAAATGGGGCTTTGGTCATTTTTCCTTGTAGACACGCATGACATACACCATGTGGTTTTAGTTCGAAAGAATCTAAATACTCATCATGATGTAATTTTATCAAATGTTTCTCTTGACATGACCTAGCTGGTGATGCCAAAGTTGAGTGTGGTATGAGTAATGTGAAATAACTTTTTCATTTATTTCCATTACTTGTTTTGTGTAGTCTAACACATAAAGGCTGTTATAAAAATGTTCCCTACCAAAAAAAATCTATCTTTATAAAAGTAGCAACATCCACTTCCAAACTAGAAGATGAATCCTTCAGTATCTAATATGGATACTAAAATAATGTTTTTGGTTATAGAGGGTACATAATAACATCCATTCATAACCAAGACCATCCCAGTAGGCAATGTGAGGTGGTAGTATCCAACAGCTAAAACAACGAGTCTGGATCCGTTGGCTGCACATAGATCCACCTCACCTCAGACAATCTTTCAGAATCTACTAGTTTCCTATATTTGGATACCGATGTGAGAACCACAAGCAGTATCTAATACCCAGTTAGTAGAAACAGATAGATTTCATTTGATAAAAAACGCACCTGAATCTTCCCCTTTCTTCCTTGGCTGGGTTCAGTTTTTCTTCTAGTGGCCCTTCTTGCTACATGTGAAACAAATACCTTCCTCTTCTCTTGCCTCCCCTTTGATCGTCCTTTTCATGGATGGAAATGAAGAATCTTTAGGCTTAAAGATCTTCTCCATCCCTTTCCTTTTATTCACCTTGAGGACATATGTCTTTTCACGCTTCATGTCATTGTCCACTTGGCGAATGAGGATAAGAATATCAGACAGATACTTCTCAATGTTGTTCATGTTGAAGTTCACAACAAAGTTAGAGAAGCTCTAGGGAAGTGATTCAATAATGAGATCGTTACCCAGTTCTTTGGGGATTCTAAACACTAGAACCTCTAAGCGCTCAATGTAGCCAATGAGCTTTACTACATGAGGATCAGGTAGGGAACCGTCTCCAATATTGCTCTGAAATAGAGCCTTGGAGATCTCAAACCTTTCATGTCTTGCTCTCTCCTGGTATATGTAACGCCCCGACCCCATCTTCCCAGAGTCGGTGCATTACATCGTAACATTGGAATGATCACAAAAGATCAAGTCTCGAAAGACCGATTAGTTTAGTAGCCTTGGAAACACTAGATACATTCGTAAACGTTACATTACATCATAAAGTGAAAAACTACAATAACATAGTCTCCATAGTCCACACTTCTATCCTCTTCGGACTATCCCTGCAGGTCATTCATAAAATACTTCTTCACATCCTTGAAAATATTAAAACATTGAAAGGGGTGAGCTCGGATGCTCAGTAAGGATAACAATATAGCGGAATCATTGATAAATAATCATTAACATTTAAGGCAATGTATAACTAAAACAAAATCCTTTTAAACATGAACTTCAACATAATATGGAAAAAGTAAAATGAGATAATGCCATTTACTTATTCACATGGATATTCTACTGGTCGAATGATCACATGAAATATCAATAACCACTTTCATAATGATGGAATGCATAATGCCAGAATATCATAACAACGTATCCAAGGCCTCATGCCAAGACCACAAATAAGATTTTGTCAAGGCCTCGTGCCAAGACACTAGTTTGTCTCATGAGACCTGCCGATGCATCGAGGAGCTATAGCGGGCTCCACCCATCACATACTAAGTCCAATGCATTCCTTATATGAAAAATGGTATATAAACATTTAGGAATACCATTTTTTTAAAATACCATTTGAAATTAATTACGGTATCAAAATACCAGTTTAATTTTTAGAAGATACTTACATTTAAAATTGCTCAAATATACTCTAGTGTTTTTCTGTAAACATTATGCAAGCTTCTGAAAACAAAATAACTAATTCTGAGACTGCTCGACTAATTGCACGCCATGATGGGTCCACGCCCAATCCCTTCCTGTCTACCACACTCGAGAGTCAGGTTTTCTGAAAACATTTTTAAGCTTGTGTTAAGTACGTATACATTTTCACTAGATTTTCATATATTGGAGAGAAATATCTCTATTTTGAAATCACTTAAAAATCACATAATTATAAAAGAAAACCTTTTGAATAAACGTAATAGTCAAAGGGGTTTATACACCGTATAAAATAAAGTTGTGTATAAAACGAAATATGCCTCAATGAAAGGAGATTGAGATGAAGTCCTTACAAAGATCATTTTTAAGATAAAATAGATCTATTATGTGTATTCACTATAATTACACATAAAGAAAGTACAAATACAAGATAGGACATAAAAATATCATGACATAATTTGAAAGTAGGAGATTAACCCAAAGAATGGATATTGTGTTAAGAAATTCCCTTACCTTGTGTCCGACTTGACTCAACCGTTATTTAACCTCCTAAATAATAAACTAGAGTTAATATCTACCTTATTAAGAACCATTTTCAATTTCATTATCCTTTTTATATCACTTATTACAATGTTATGAACATTATTTAATTATTTAAGTTAATAACGGTCGTTTTGTCGATCTTTGGTACTTGTGTCAACAATAACCTTCTTATAATTACAAGTTGTTCATGTGGTGAAATATCCATTATATCCAGAATTATATTCATGATGTAGATATCATATATATCATATATATCCAGTATATACATTCATTCATAATAGTACGTATCATTTAGAGGTAAGAAATGAAATGCACCGTTCATGGAGACGGTAAGCCGTACGTACGCATGAACGCTACTTTCATTTCTATTTCGTATTTAATGTAATGAAATCATAATTATATAAAGGTATAATATATTTCAAGTTTAATATTATATATAATATCATTTACTCCATCCTTTATACATCCCACATATGGCATTAACGATTCAAATCACTTTGAGGGGGCGGTAGTCCGCACTTCCTAAATGAAATTATCGCGTTTTACCCATAATGGAAATCATAAAGTATGCCATAAATGAGAAATACATAAGCATAAGTAAAACATAAACATATTATATATCATATATAAAAATAGTGACATCTTGATGGCCACCTTTGAAGGTGTTATATGAGTGTTGAACAATCATCGTTTCGTGAGGCATAAATTCGTCATCCACAGAAACCGTATGTTCTATAACCATTAGATGTAGGTGTGTGTAAGTGTAGCTCGAATACTTCTTATAACAACATCCTAGTATATTTAGGATACTGGTTTTGTTACAAAATAAATGAATAAAAAGAGTTTAGGGGGTTGGAGAAGAAAAATAAAACAAAACAACATTAGAGAAGACATTACCTCAAAATCGGGTAACTCTTTTTGATTTGAGCCAAAGGCTTCCTTGGGAAGAGTTTTTCCCAAAGTGAGGCTTCTAGGAGTAAGAGGGGGAAGTTGGGAGAGTATTTGGGCAGAATTTGGCCGAGCCAAATGGCTTTATGGTGTGAATAAGGTGGGAGAGGTGGGGGCCTTTTATAAGTGGAGAGGAGGGGCTCTTTTGGAAAGATTGAAATGTTACATTATTATACAATGATTTTCGGATTCTAAAGGTCCCCCACTTATATAATTCTTGGCTAAGGTGATAAGGGTTCGAAATCCCCTCATCCAATAGGCTTTGGAAAAGTGTAATCCTTGGATTTTGCATTATCTTTTCATTTTATTAAAATCGTTTAATAATGAGGTCATCACTGCATCATAATGATGTCATAAATAATTTAATTTATTTAATGTATAAAAATTATAAAAAAACTACTATGATGTAGGAAATATTTTTATATTTCTAATGATTATTTATAGTCAAAATTTGGACTTGTGTAACCCCACTTAAAAACTATTTTAGTAAAACAACTCATGTTTGTGTCAATTTAATTTTAACATTAAATAAATATATATTAATGTCATTTTCAAACTAAAGTGGCTCCATGGGGTCCCCAAGTTGACCCATGGGTTGTCTTGGTCGGCCATGACTCATCCAATAGGAGTTGGACAAGTGTCAAGCTCATATCATATTATTAAAACATTATTTTTACCTTAAACTACACTAATTACCTCTAATCACGATTAAGAACTTAAAAGTTACTATTCACCAAAAAATTATTTTAATCTCATTGAACCACATTTTACTTCTTAATGACAACCATGTATGTCGGATTTTTGAAAATCAAATCACAGAAGTGGTAATATTTCATTTAAATGAAAAATCAGTTATTTAACTACCACTTAGTGGTTTCACTATGAATCAAAAATTGAAGTTTTTCAGAACAATGCCAAACTTTCACCCTAAGCTATAATTGATATTCCGAATTCAAAAATGATGTCTATTTTACAAAATTACAAACATATAAGTTGCATTAATTAATTTTATAATTAATTTCCGCTGTCACAACAAATAGCGTGTTTTAAGAAACAATTTATATCAAAAGATTGGCAATTGTTTATATCCAATTTCAATGTTAAATTAATTATAATGACCACCATTGGATAAAATGGTAAAAATATATTCTAATTATACTTTAAAACCACTAAATAGTATAATTTATCACTATAAATTATTTTTATTAAAAAAGTTGTTTTAAGTAATTTTCACTATTCATAAAAAATTGGAAGTTCTCAGAAAATTACAAAAAATTCAACTTTGGATAATTTCGATATTAAGAATACAAAAATGAAGTCCATTTTGAAATATAAAATTTCTATAATTTTAAAAAGTGGTTATTACTATTCATAATGGCTACTTTGATTAGTTTCAGTGTGTTAGAACTCGATGTTGCGCACAATGCAAGCTATTACATTATTGAATTAGAAGCGTATCATGGAAGCTCGGGGTGTTACAGTATAGACCACATAGGTTCATGAGCATGCTATAGGCATCCATGTCTTTGTGAGACTTCATGAGATCACTAGACATTGACGATAGCATCAAACATTGAATGTCGAGTGCATCACTCAAATTTTGATCATAGACTAGGAAAGCTTCATCACTCCCCCCTTGGGTAGGCGAATCAGGAAGTGAGGACTCCAGCATGTAAAACATTCTTTCATGGTGTAGGATAACTTGATGGTGCATAAACCATTCCTATAAGTTACTACCACTAAGGATATTGTCTTTATCTAGAATTGATCATAGTGAAAATGTGGTTGATGAGTTTTTCATATTGGTTATACAATTTAAAAGAGAAGATTTATTAGTACATTCTTGATTATATATTATGAGAAATAATAAATTTTTAGTAAGTCTCCCACTAGTTTATCAAGTCCCAATGGACCTCACCATTGAACTCAGAATGTCCAATTGCCTTGACATTCTAGTGGCAAGGATCTATATTCCCCTTTTAATAACCCCAAAAAGGTTTGGTCAAGCTATTTGAAGGTATTTAGGTAGGAAGGTCTTTGCCAACTGTGTGCTTACATTTCCTTGATTTGTTGATTGGACTCCCCAATCCTGAAATACAGACTTGGATTTCCTCAAATCTTTCCTCCAATATTACACAAATTCTAGAAAGGGATACTTCACTTAATGTAATATTGTTACGTCAACCTAAAACCTTTCATAAGGTATTCCTTTATAAAAGTATGTGTACCAACTAGGGTTGGTCAAACATATTGATTTATTGATTCTTGCCCTTAAACAAGTAACATAAGGCTTGGTCTGACATAATATGGTATTTGACGGATTTTAATCCTTTATGTGTAGTTTCGCATTATCAAATGCTTGTTATTATTAAGTGATGCTTGCTTATGTGACTATCCATGTTCTGATAATTTTTACGCACAGTATGATTTTTATTTTATTCCATTTTTTCATGATTGTTTATTTCATTTATTATGTGATTGAGACAAACCATACATAATAAATAATCCATGCAATCAAACAGAAATAAAATAAGATGGCATGATCATGAGCTTCTATTGGTTAGCTCATCGAGAGGTTTTGATAAGCTAACCCTGACCTAGAGAAAAACACCATGAACCTGATGGTTCGTGTTTTGCAGCACCCACCTGTCCACCTTTTTATATTCATTGGTTGGTTTTTCCTCAGTTTTGGGGTTTTAATCTTCTCCTCTGACTTGGGAGATCCTCCATTACATGAGGTTTACATTACGAAAACCACAGGCATGCATGCCCTATATATTATTGGAAGAAGTCTTGCATGCCAACGAATTTAAATTAAATAATTTTAAATAAAACCATACACCCAAAAATGGTCAATGGTCTAGCTCATGATCATCCATAGCATGAAACGGCATTTACACATAGTTGGAATTCAAATTATTTTAATTTTTTGTTCATTTAAGATAATTTGTGCTCGAATTAAATTAATTATGATCTTATAACTAATAAATTCTTTATATTAAATTCATTTTTTATTTCCTTGAGATTATTCTCATCCATTTTCCTTGTATAGTTCTTTGTACTTTTGGAGGAAACCTAGTGAACTTTCATTTCTGGAAAGCACACGGCGTGTAGTTTATATTTAAAGGCGTGTATTTGTTTTCACCCTTTATCCAATGTACATGTCGGGGGATTTGGCATGTTTTCTCTACATTGGAAATTTTGGAGTACATGGTGTGTAGATTAATATAACACGGTGTGTACTTAATTGTTAAACGGTTACCGGCCTGGCAATACTGTGTATGTGGAACACAGCTTCACCTAGTACACGATTTCATTTGGACTGGATCAGACTACACGACGTATTGATTTAACATACACACCATGTATTATGGTTTCCACACACTGTTCAGTTCTGGTCAACATAGTGTAATAAAACTCAGGTATATTCAATTCACACAGCGTGGTTTGGAAGACCAGTACCGGTTCATTGATCCTAAGTACACGACATGTAGTTTTAATTACACGCTGTGGATTTCCATGTTGTACAGACAGAAAGAGCGGCTCTTCTGGATGAGTTCATAATTTTTATATTAATAAAAATTAAAATTAAAAGGTCATTTTTGTGATATGAATCGATAAACCAAGGAGGAAGAATAGATCTTGTTTATTCAGATTAGAGAATGATTTATCTTGAGTTGAATCAAATAAAAATGAGGAAATTATCAACAAAAATTAAATAACTATAATCAACGTTGTAACCTCCCTTTGATACCAATTGAAGGTTCTGGGCGTAGCGGAAGCGTGTGGGTGGATGTGACCACTTCACTTTTTTTCATTAACAATAATCAATCCGGGATCAATAGGACAATAAATGCCAATCTCCATGGATCAAATCGTAGAAATAGACAAAGAAAAGGATTGTCCTGGAACCACAAAACTGGATCGTCACAGGTTGATTATAATTAATTTAATTAATTGAAAAGAAGTGCATTTTGGGTGGTTTTTATTCTTTGATATTCTTGATCACGTTCCATTGTGATTCGTCTTTGTGTTGAAGAAGGAAAGTGTATAATTCTTCTAGCGGTGATCCACACATGCACTTCGTATCTCTGGACGTCGCCAAAGGAGTCTCTGGGTGCAAGCATGGAGAAACCATTGCGTGCATTATACGGCTTAGATCATCTTGATATGATGGAAGAGGATCTCTCTCTGTCTTGAGAGCATTCTTGGAGAAAGAGGTTCTTTCGGCCTTGAAATAATTCTCCAGAATTGTTGTGAACAACAATTTTCTTAGGAAATGAGTTGGGGTTATGAGGATATTTATAATTGGGTTTGATTTTGAAATGTTTTGACAATAAATAAATGTATTACATGTTTTATTTATTTCATTAACTCTTTTAAAACCCCATGTTGAGTCATTAATTGCTTGACATGTGCCCACACTAATTTTAGTAAATATCATTTAATAAAATGATATTTCCTCAAAATCTCGACTGGAAAAACCCATCGGCTTGTAATCGTAAATACACAATGTGAACTTGTTTTTCATTGAAAACTACATGGCATGTACATTAAATGTACAAGGTGTGTATATATTGTTTCATTTATTCATTTCATTTCCAAAATGAAAACTACACATCATGTACATTTAATAATACTCGGCATATAATTATTTTCAAAATAAAACTACATAGCATGTAATCATTGATACAAGCCATGTACTTGTTTTATTTTATTCTTCCTCCAACATTTAAATGATTAAAGATTCATTGAATAATTATTAAACCACAAATGGGAGTAATCATTATTTTACTTTAGATACTTGAATACACTTAGTGTGTGACCCTCTAGGCCTCTTTCTCATTGGCATTAGGCGGGCTTGCCTAAAGTCCAAGATTAATATCTAGCAATAGGTCAAGTGACCCAAGAGAAAGAAGTTGACGGCGCATTGATGTGTCACCTCGTGTGAATGCTTAATGTGTAATTTAATCCCTTTGTCTCAATATCTCATCAAAAAGGTTTCATGGAAGTGTCATAAAAATATATGCTTGATCCATCATTCTTTGACTACCTGAAATAAACTCGTCATTTCACCATGGCCATGGAATTTAATGTGACAGTTCTATTTCAATAAAAGGGCTGAGATATCAACTTCTATAAATGGAAGGGAAAATCATTAATCATCTTATCCATTAACAACATGTCATTCCTAACTTACCCAACGTACCATAATTCCTTTCAACTGTCTTTGTGACAGTTTTTATCTGTAAATCTAAGTGTGCAAGTCATGACATGAGTTAATCATAATCATCCAGTCTAAGGACCATTACACATGCTCATAGATAGTAATGTCTGATGACACGAAAACATGATGATTTACTACTGTCAGGTCTTTTCTCATAATATCCCATCTTGGAGATTAACATGTGCGAACTCCATGAGAGAGAGTATCATTTTCTTACGAGTACTCGTAAATGACGGCATGTATACTATGTGTCCTATCATAGTATGTCATCTAACCGTATAATTTTATTTAAGAATATTACTATAAAATTTCAAGGTTCTCCTCATTGAGGGTATCTTCCATGACCTTGTTAATGAAATAAATATTTCATGACATTATTATATTATAGTCATACAGAACAACGAACAATATATAATAAGTGTATATTCACGTAATCAAAGTACAAACAGTTGGATATCAGCACAACAACTCAAACAGGTCCATGGTAATGGTAACAAAATATTGTTTCACCAAAATATAATATACTATAATATGATATCATTTATTATAAAGTAGGTATTGACTCCACAGGTACTGAAGAAGAAAACTATAGACACTAATATTTGATGGAGGTTTGACTATGAATAGGACATCATTGGTGTTGATTTAAATTTTGAAATTAAAATACTAAAGATCAAACGAGATTGGATATGAAATTATGAATTAAAAACCTAAATATTTTAATTTAAATAATTAAATAAGATGGTTTGATACAAGGTTTTTTTATGGATAGAATGGATGTCATTGTTTTTTTATGATTTTTTCCATTACATAGTTCAAGAGGTATCCAATCAATGAGATATGTACGCGATATTATTGTCTAATTTAATCCATTCAAAATAGAAAAAATAATTACTATGGAACATAGAGGATCACTTTCATGATCAGTCTAAGGAATTGGTTTGTACTAGAACTCAAAATTTATAGTCCTTAATGTCAGTGAAGACAAACAAGAAAATGAAACATTGAATGGAAAAATTAAAATAATGAACTGATTTAAAATATTAATTATCATGAAATAATATCGAATAAACACCCATGAAAATATCTTTAATAAAACCATAAAATGGGTATCCTTCAATTTATTCATGGTTCTCACTAAAAGGTGGAAGTTGACTTATAGAGGTGGAACTGAAAAAAGTAACAAAGACATAAAGATAACTCAACCATTTTGTGAAGAATATTATAAAATATAATTTGAATAGATTTAATCATAAAGGAAACAATTTCAATGATATATTTTGATTATTATAAAATTATAATAACACAAACATTTATTAGTAATCTAATGTGAACCAAAAACTTAATTGAGAAAAATTGACGATGTGATTAAAAAAATGAAAACATAAAATTACAATTGAAAAAAATAAAATATTGTCCCAAAATACCATCACTATAACCACCCTAAATATTAATTAAAGGATTCTAGGGTCTATCCTCCATAAATAAATAAAATCCCCATTAATTAGTAGAGTCAATTTTGGGTTAAAAAATGAAGGCAACGTGGACTTTTAATCGCTGACTAAGAAAATTGACCCAATTCATCCTACATTATTCATGCTAGTATGTCATTGAATATGTATAAATATGAAGGCATAGTGGTAGATAAATATTATCATACCTGTTTCCTCTAAGATATGTAAATATTTGTGCTAATTGGATCATCAATTCAGATGTTATGATCGAAATAGTGGGCTGATTTTATGGGCCTTCAAATTGGTAAAACAAATTAAATGTCAACATTAGATCCTTAGATCTCCTTTAAAACATCATAAGTAGATCCAAACATCATTGAATTAAGTGATACCCATAATTTTCTACTTGTATAGTAAAAATTTTAGCTTCATTGGACTTGAAATTTTGGCTCAATGTTTATTTGATGGGCCTATGGACCATTATACTTAGTCCATAAATTTCTGTAATCATTGATAAAAATATCCATCTTCCCTTATGATTTATACATTAATCCAAAGAGATAAAATGTTTAAAAAAAAGTGATAAATAATATCCCAAAATATCTAATTAAAATAATTAATATAATTTTTTCCAATAATATATTATTGATTGGGACCAAATTTCCACATTATACATGAATTTAAAATGGAATGATAAATGAATTTCAATATATAAAGTGCACTAAAATGGTGTTTATGAACTTTAAAAAAATTAATGTTAAAATATAATCTATAATATTATAATCTTTTAGTGTGTAATAAATATAATTAATTAAAACAACCATTAAAGAGTCAACAATGTGGTGAATGGTTTGGTTCATCAATTCCATAATGGCCATCAGGGTATTGGTAAGGAAAAATTGCATAATCAGATACTCAATGTGACCATACTATCTCATTAAGAAATCCTATAGATCCTAAACCTCTATGACTCTCAATTGGTGATGCCCCATCCTTAGGTTAATTTTTGAAAACCACATGGATCCCAAGAATCAATAAAAAATATTATCAATTCTATGGAATAAGTATTTGTTCTTAATGATCAACTAATTTAACATGAAATAATCAATGAAAACACAGATAATTCCATGTTCCTTATTTAAAAAAAACACTGGTGATGACCACAATGAAGAACTTGGATAAATAAATTCATTTAGTTTAATATGTTATATATATATATTTAGTTATTTCAACTCTGATAGTGTAATATGGTATGGTCGTAATGAGACATGAGTCATCATGGGGAGTATATTTATAAATAACATAGCCTTTAATTGGGGATATTATATAGAAAATAAATCAAAAACACCTCAGGGTAGTAGTCAAAAAACACTAAAAGATGATATTATAAACTATGCTACAAGAAATCAAAAAACAACCTGTATAATTGGTACAAAATCAACCCCACATTTGGAATAATGATTCCTTACCTCCATAACCATAAATCCCACTCACCTTGAATGTCATGGGTGTTCTCATTAGGTGATTAAAAATTGACCCTATGGAAATAATAATCAATATATTATTAAAAACTATAATCCAATCCATAATGATGATGAGATAAAAAAAATATATGTATAAAAGAAGTAATTCCCACAAAAAATTCACATAAGTGACAAAACAGGACACTCCGTGCACTTAAAACCATGATCCTTTATCCTTTCCAATGGTGTAAATATATCCATCATAAATTGAATAAAATATTCTCTCATCCCAAAATAATAACAAAAATGATATAGCATAATGTAAATCACTTATATCAAACCTTGATAAAAAATGTAATAAAAAGACTACGTCTCTTGGTGGACATCCCATAATTAGAGTCCACTGGTTCCATTTGTACTACATAATGATACCCAAACTCATAACCACACTAAGAATTCATAGCTATATTATATTTCCCCTATGACTGAGGGAGATATCCCCCACCCATGGGAGAATCATATCTCACCTCTATAACATTATAAAATTAATAACCAACTCCACTTCCCTATAGATCAGTCCAACAAAATCCTTGAAGATAAGTAGAATGCCCACACTAGTGGCGTGTCCTCAGATCCTCTTCGTAGTCATGTATGGTCGTTCCAAACATACAAAATTGATAAAAATTCACTAGCATATACCATGACGAATCCAATGGAATTACACCCAATGACTATTGAGAAACCTTTCCACTACTCTAATGTGGATCATCTTTCATACTCTTCTAGCCATTGAAAGAGATCTGACTACTTCCCACTATTAAAGAGACCCAACTAAGACTCATATTTCACACTAAATACATGTCATCCTTAACCACGTTTTCCACCATGATCACATAAGTTGGTAGAAAAAAGGATACCACACGTTTATTTGATATCATCATTTAGGAACAGTTGAAAACATATCACCTGTATATAGTCGATCATGATTATCTTAGGAGGAAAATGAACTATCAAAGAAAACTAATTATCAAAAATCATAATTGAATACTTCCATTTATTTGTAATCCTGAACTCACAGGCCTTCACCATAGTAAGAGTAACTAGATTGAACTACTGACTAAAAAACTTATTTAAAATCTACCATTTATGATCCCCATGAATGTTTGATTGTACATTATTTTCCCACCATTTATTACCCAGCCTCCCAATATGTAAGAGGATAATCCGTTAACACAATAGAATTTCTAGGATCATTACACTTTTTTTTATGTGTTGTAGGTTCAATATACGTATCTAATGAGTAAGGAGTGGATATAATTTCAAATTTTAGATTTAGTATAGTATTACAATCTATAGGTGTGTGATATGATGTAGTGTTTAGTTGAGAGATGAGGCAATAGTGTGGGTGAAGGGATGTAATGTGGATCCTAGATTTTTTTTTGGTATTATGGTCAAATTTTGGAGTCTTGGAAGATGACTTTTGTTGGTTATATCAATTTAGGGGTTACTAAACCATAGAGTTGGGTTGTGTTGTGGCCTTCTACATTGGAATTAGAATTCTACCACATCGTGGTAACTTTTTTCATAGGATGAACTCATATTTTATAGGATTTATGGAATGGAACGTACCCTATTTTTTGGATACAACTTTGTCCAAGTGGTCTATAGAATGTTCCCCTTCACTGTAATATATTTTTAACCCTGGAATAGTCCATTTTCATTGAGGTTTTGGGATTCTACATATAGAATTATGTTTTTCAGGTGGACTTTTAATTCCAAAGATTTGTATAATAGAATCATCACTCCACAATTTTTGTTGGTTCATGGATGATCCAGGTGTTCCCCTATGATTACATTCAACCCCATTTCATTATCCTTCAACACCATCCTTGGTGGATTGATCAATGGTGATTTTAGGTGAGTTCCCCCACCCACATTATTTATATTTATCTTGTTTATTAACCTAGAGTGGTATGATATCATGTGAATGACTGATTTCAATGATTTTCTAGTTCAATAATTATGTTTTATGGTTTTGTCTATGTTGTCGACCTATCCTTTGTATGATTATTGTTTTTGTGAGCCTCCACTTCTCATTGGTCATGCACAATTATTTATAAAGTGAAAATCAAGGTAGGGTTTTAATGTTTTATCTCTATTTTGTCCATATGTGTTATAGAATGATTCTATTACCTTTAGTTAAGATTGTAATGTTTGTACTAATGAATAAAATTAACCATAAATAACATAATTTAATGCGAAAAGGGATATATCTCATGCACTTTATTTCATGATGTTTATTTTTTGTGATTACATGTTATATGTTGTTGGAAGTGATATTTTCATTCTACTGTGAATATTTTTATTGATTTTGGAAATATATTTGAAATGCTTAATATCTTAAAGATGGTAATTTAATTATATGTGTTTCAATGAAGAATTTTTGTATTTCCCCTTTACAAATGAAGTTTATTCTATAGTTTTCATAATGTGTTATATTATAGGAGTGGTTGATTTCTTGAGTTTAACTTGTGGGGATATGGTGATGATGTTTAGTATAGAATTTTTTTGATTTATATATGGTTTTTTTAAGTTTTTGTTCATTGTATTGGTGTCTACCTTATTGTTTTGGAATTCCTGAAATGAAAAATTATGGTAAATTAACATGGGTTGGATTAAATGGTTTGGGGATGGAAATAAATAAATTATTGATGAAAAATGGGATAATGACACATTAATTTAATTATAATTGATGGGAAGAAACTTATTCCTTGACATGATAACTTCTTTCCATTAAATATATAATGAAATTAAATGAAATTTTATATTTTTCAATGTATATGTGATTAAAAGGGAACTATGAAACTGATGTGTGATTTTGTGATTCATAAGTTGGACGTGATGGGATGTTAATATAGTGGATGAAATATTAATGTCTGATAGTGATGATTTAGTGACTGGGGTAATTGGGTGGTTTTGGATGTTTGAACAATTAGGTTGGTTTTTTGTGAAAATAGTACTCATTTTATTTTTCGTTGGAAATTTACTTTCACCCCACTTGAGTCATGTGTTTACATTTATGGAAAATGGTTTTGGGTTTCAAGTCTCTTCCCCAAATATCCATGATGTCAAATAAGGATGCATTTATAACCCCAACTCGTTTTTATCTCCTCTAGGTGAGCGTTTTAAGCATAAAATGTGATTTTTTGATGTTATAGTTCACTCGACATGGTGATCTACAAGGGGATGGGGTGGTTCAATGTGGGGATTGTGGATGGTAGGAATAGGGAACAAAGTTGATGTAATTCATGTTCATGATACCCAACTATTAAAGTTATACAAACGTGGTAATGGGATGATGAACATGTGATGGTTATAGAATTTGGAGTGATTATGATGAGGTTGTGATGAATTTACTAGACAGGGTTGAGATCTAGGACTTTCCTATTGTGATGAAGATTGTGATGGTATGAGGATAACGAATAAATATGGGATCAGAGTTTAATGAATTATGACATCTGGGAATTACATATGAAAACCAATGGGAAAGTGAAGTGTGGTACCCTATTTTGGTAAATTTTTTCTTATATTGTTATACAATGATGTCTTACTTGGTGAGTACAACATGGTGATGTAGGGAACCATTTGACCTAATAGTTACCTATTGATTCATTTTTTATTCATTAATGTATTAATATAACCATCTCAAATTTTCACAATAGTATTTGGGTATAATCAAAATAAATATACATTATTTTATCATCTGTATATATATATATATATATGTTTTTGGGTTTCAGAATGGTTTTCATAATGAGATGTACATTTATAGAATAAAACATTGTTCTATTGAGAGGCTACCTTATTAATCATGAGTATAGTTATTTTAGGATTGTTATTATTTTGAATTACAGGCAATGAGGGATAATTGTGGGGGTTCCCCTTTTTTATTTTATCATTTTGTTTTCGTGGTTAATTTTTATAATCCTCTCCCTAGTTAGTGTAAACCCGCCCTTATTTTTTTATTCACTCGGTTCTAGTTTCCAACCATGGGAAAATTAGAGGTGGGCCTCAGGGGTCAATCTTATCTTCACGGAAATACAAGGAGGGTTTTCCATTTTTAAAGGTCATTATAGAGTGGTAAAAAAAAATTTATTGAAGGTTGAGATTTATGATGAAAGTTCAGTTGTTAAATTGTGATGGATTTTAAATGATTGGACTCGAGTCAGGGGGGTGA
Source organism: Viscum album (assembly GCA_963277665.1). NCBI lineage: Eukaryota > Viridiplantae > Streptophyta > Magnoliopsida > Santalales > Viscaceae > Viscum > Viscum album. The sequence goes on from OY728151.1 coordinate 1,738,406,866, forward strand.
TTTTTTCCCCTGTTCTATGATGGTAGTGGCCATTGTGCATGTCCCTCCCCCACCGAAGGGGGAGGGACCTCCGATCCCCTTCAAGGGAGAGAATTACTCATATTACCCCTTTTCTAACCATTACCTACTTCCACCATTCCCTCAATTCTCTATATTCCCTAAGGTTCCCAATCTGTATGATGGGTTCCCAAATCTTCTGATTTTGATCATAATGTTTAATGAATCTTCTACCATATTTAAATTATCTCTTATCAATTAATTCTCATAGAGATAACCTTCAGTGGGATCATTTGATAGGTTCATTTTTGTCAACCGATACTTATAGGATTGGTAAACATTGGGTTTGCCTGATAATAAGAACATCAAGATTCTATTTTCATTGGAGGAGGATCTGATTAAATATTTTTCATGTGAACCCCTCCATTGTAATGGGTCCCAATTATTAATGTTCATATAGACCTATGACTTCCTTATGAACCACAAATCTCTTTCCGTCGTGATCTAGGTTAGTCTCCCTAATCTAGCTCTACCATTTCAAAACATGTAAATTTTTATGATGATTGGGAACCTCATAGAAAGGTACTTGTGTCATGATAGCTGGAGAAACTCTCCCTTTTTTATTCTATTAACCCCCAAATCTAGTGGAAGTAGATACCTCAAGAATTTATACTGACTATGTTTGGATTACTATAGGTGAAGAGTTTTTTCGTAGAGAGTAAGTTGTTTATGAATCAAGGGTTAATTTTTTCTCTGATTGTATGTAAACGGGGCACCTATCATCGTCCTATAGGCATAGTTATACAAGGTTGGAGAAGAAGAATGGTGTGGGATAAATAGGTAGTGGGAAGGTCACTGTGACTAGCACAATGGATGGTTTTTCTATTTAGGGACTATTGGGTGTGGAGACTTTGGAAAAGGAATCACTTAGTGAATCTCAGGGACGATATCCCTTAGTGGTTGACGGCTTTAGTCTATGGAGAAAGGACCTTGTGGATCCTCCTCATTCTATGAAATTTTCTTAGGGAAAAGGATTTTAGAGGTGGTAGGGAGGATGGTGTTTTGGACCCTTGGTCGCTTGAGGGACCTCGAGGTGGCAATAGGCTTAAATCCAAAATGGAGTCTCAATTGGTGGATTATGGAGGTCTCAAGGATCCCTTGGTTGCTTCATATGTGGATGAAGAATGCCAAAGGGGTGGTTTTAGGGAGAGAGGACATGAAAAGGATTATATAGAATCCAAGGAGGGAAATCCTACTGGTTTTATGACAAATTCTAGAAGCGATGTGGAAGTAATTTAGCTAGGAAATCACTTTGAATAACTATCCACTGATGACCCAATTCAAGAGTTCAATATGGTGCCGACTAGGAATTCCTTGGATGTTAATACAATCATTGGTAATGAGTCCGGTGACGATTATTATAGATATCCTATTGGATAGATAGAGGATTATTCTTATGGTGTTAGGATTCCAAGCCCACATAGACGCATGAGAATGAAGTAAATCCGTAAATGGGGAAATTATTATTCATTTTTCCGCAGCCAATATAAACATGATTAAAAATGAAGTCAAAAAAAATTGGACATCGATACACACATTTTCCATAGGGCTTCTTTTTTTTAGTGGATGATAGGTGATGTGCTTGATCATTCCTTGGAATTACTTATGTTCATGGAAGACGAAGTGGTTGAATAGTTTCTGTCACTTAATGCCACTAAAGAAGAATCCACCACGATTATGGGGAGGTCATTATAAGTGACTCTCGATGAGGAGGACTATACATGGATCGACAAGAAGGACCTTATTTTAGTTTGGAGATTCAATAATGGGTAGATAATCCATGAGTATTACATCTAGTCATGGGATAAGCTGGAATTTTAGTTTGAAGAAGTTTTACTAGATGAACTAGACACTCAGGTATACAATATCTCTTGGAAATTTCTTAGGGAGAACAAATATGATAAGCTTAAATTTTACTTTAATGTCTTTTTCATTTAATTATTTGGTTGAAATCATGGTTTATAACTTTTTCTTAAATGAGTTTGAATAATAAAAATTTAATATTCAGCAAGTCAACTGACAAGGATTTCAGGGTCTTGGTTGGGTATAAATATCAATGGATCTTAAATTTAATGTAATAAAGGTAGACCGATTAGGAGACATAATTTTATGTCCTCCAGTGATCCATTTTAAGGTACTTATGAATATCTAACAATCTAGGTGAAGTAATTATTCTTATTAAATAGAGGCCAAGGAAAGGTAAATATAGAATATTTTTTTCTCATGTGATTGAATGGGTTGAATCCAAGTATAAAATGAATCAAAATAAATGATATTAATATTATATACTATTGGGTATAGGAAATAATTGTTATATTTTAATTTAGGTATCTTGGATATCATCTATGTGTTGTTCAGGCATGTGAGGTAGGGAATGCTATCATGGTTTACTGTCAATGGTTTAAACAAAATGAGGAGGATGAACTAGGTTATAGGATGTTGCATTACATTCAGTGTAAATATATAGAAATTTATTAAATAAATTATTCTAATATGGATATGAAGCATTGGTTAGAGGATATCAATATCTCATTAGTTTTTATTCAGATAGGGAAGAGTATAGGGTTAACCTAGTATTCAATTAGAAGAGTTTCGAAGCACATATGTGCTGGAAATTGTACCATGGGTAGTGGAAGTAAAGATATGTTTCATGGGTAGATTTCAATAAGAAATTATATATAGAATTAAATTCATAGACGAATAAGGCAACACATATGAAGGATTTAATTTTATTTGGTAAGGGTGTATGACTGTGAAAGATCATATAATTAGGATTTAGGACCTTTTTTATTTTCCCATAAACTTTTTCCCATTACGGAGTCCCATTTGTAGAATCTTGATGTATCCATCCACCCATCTAATAAGTATGCAGTTACACCATTTATGTTTCCGTTGTATTTATAGGATAATTATAAGGAATATGTGATCAAAAAAATGAAATATGAAGGATGGATACAATGATATAGGAGAAATAGGGTCCCATGAGTATCCAAGTTGTTACTGTCAAATTTAAAATTCTAGGGCATTCGATGTTTCAACCAGATAGGTGTCGAATGCAATAGATTCATTTTTATTCTCTAGGATAATTATCTCATATTATCTTCTATGGGGAACTAGAAAATTTTTACATGTTATTTGGAGATTTTTGCATCACAAAAAACAGTTAAAATTGGTCCTTTGAGCATATTAATGCACTGGCGATCGAGTTCAACATCATCCTCAGCAATAGTTTCCAACGAGGTTGTATCAGCAGCTAGGGTAGGAAAATTATTCCACAACAAGAGTAGATGGGGTTAGTAAGGTTTAACCAAAATATATTCCATATACTCAGGGAAAATTAGATAAATATTTATATGTAGGAGATCAATAATAGTGGGGCATAGCAGTTTGGGGAGGATAGTTTTATACTATGGGAATTCCAGAACTATGGGCCCCAAAAGATATCCAAACACCTGAATAGATTATAATCCAACCATTTTTCCTTATATTATATAGGATCACTGCAATCCATTATTATACTAGATTTATCACATATATCAAGTCTAGGAATAGAGATGATTCCCATGTCCTTCGTCTTGACTACTCCTGTCGGAGGTAAGATCTTGTTGTTTGATGTGTAATAGGGGAGTAGAATTAGGATTGGGTAACATAGTACAAGTTTGTATTTCCTCATTAAACATATATTGACATACTATGTCATCATCTATATTAATTTGTTTTGTTATTTACATGGGGTTATCAATTTATTTTATAGGATAGTTTCATCCCCTTATGTCGATGGATAGTGTGAAGTTATCATTAGTGAACAAGGTTAATAGTTGGGGAGTAGGCATGTGGAGACACTTGTTTCTTTGAATGTAGAATTATAATTGAATTCAGTGAGATATAGGAATGTTGGGGGCTAATATATTTTTCATTTAATTTTTATATGTCACTACTGGAAATTCAGGCTATAGACATGGTTTGAGGAATCGTGGCTATAGGTAATAGCCACGGTTTGAGGAACCATGGCTAAGTTTTACGTGGCTATATACCCATAATTATAGCCACAGTTTGGAACCATGGATGTAGGTCTAGAGCCACGGTTCATACCGTGGTTCTAGCTATATAGCCATGGTTTTAACCGTGGTAATATCTCTATAGCCACGGTTTACAACCATGGCTATACTATAGGAGGGACAAAATCTATTTCCACGGTGAGTAAATGTGGCATTAGACCTATAGAGACAGTTTTTAACCGTGGAAATAGTCTTATATACATGGTTAGAAACAGTGGATTTAGGGTCTGAAAACCCATAAAAAATTCTAGGGGGTGTCTGGGGTCTGTCAGGGGGGGTGTCCAGGACAGACCCCGGACACCCCCTGGATAGAACCTGGAAACCCCCCTTCAGAAAGACCCTAGACCCCCCCCCCCAAATAGACCCTAGAAACCCCTAGGATAGACCCTAGACACCCCCCAGACAGACCCTAAACACCCCTCAGACAAACCCTGGACACCCCCCAGAAAGACCCTAGACACCCCCCTTGGAGAGCCCAGGGACACCCCCCAGACCCTAGACACCCCCCAACACTTAACATATCCCCATGGAAACCCTGGACACCCACTAGACAGACCCTGGACACCCCCCGTAGAGACCATGGACACCCCCCAGACAGCCCCAGGACACCCCCAGACCCTAGACTCCCCCTAGACCCTGGATATATAACCCTGGATAGCCCAAAACTCCACTCCCCTAGACAGCCACCACCCCCCCCCCCACACACACTGCTGGAAAAATCCTGAACCCCCCCCCCCCCCAAACCTAGACACCATCCCATACCCCCCGGAAAAACCCTGGACACCCCCAAACTCACCCTGGACACCCCTAGACAGAGCCTGGACACCCCCCGGACAAACCCGGGACACCTCCCGGACAGACACTGGACACCCCCCCGGATAGCCCCTAGACCCCCTAGACCCTGGACACATCCCCCTAGATAGACCATACCTCCACTCCCATGGAAAACCACCCCCACCCTCATGAACAAACCCGAGAACCCACCCCCCCCCCCAGAACCTGGACACCACCCCATACACCCCCCAGACCTAGGATAGATCCCCTAGGACAACCCAGACCTCCAATCCCCTTGACTTCCACCCCCCAACCCTCCTAGAAAGACCCTAGACCCCCCCCCCCCAGAACCTGGACACCCCCCCAGTCCTGCCCCCCCTCCCTGCCCCTCACCCTGCCTCTTTCCCCTCCCCCCTGCCCCTGCCAGCCCCCACTTGCACCCCCCTACCGGCCCCCAATTTCACCCCTGCACGTCCCCTCCCCCTGCCAGTTCCCCCCTACTAGTTTCCCCTCTCCCCTTCCGGTTTCCCCCTACCCCACCTGTCAGTCCCCTCGAAATTAAATTATACACAAAATCTACTTACTAACAATAATTAAACAAATCCAAATATAAAAGAACAAATAATTGCACTTAAATCAGTCTCACTATAAGACAAACTATCAATGAAGTCTAGAACTAGCTCAAAATTACCTATAACACAAGGTAGAATATAGTAGTGATCATCCCTAAAATTATGGTAAACCATAACATCTTAGAATTTTCACAACGAATGTAACTCAATAAACTATAATACTGAATCCCCCCTGCCCCACTGCTAGACCCCCCTGGATAGAAGCCCCCCCTACTAAACCCCCTGGACAGACCCCCCCCCCCCCACTCCAGACCCCCTGAACAGCTGCCCCCTGGACCCCCGTGGACAGCCCCCCTGCTAGACCCCCCTATACAACAGCCCCCCCCCCCCCACGGATAGATTCCCCCTTCTGAACCCCCCCTGGATAGTAGCCCCCCAGATAACAGCCCCCCTTCTAAACCCCCCCCCCCCCATACAGACCCCCACCACTACTGGACCCCCCAGGATAGCCCCCACGGATAGCAGCCCCCCTACTGACCCCCCTGGACAGAACCCCCCTGGTGGGAGTTTAAGTTTTTTATGATATATTACTCTATAATAGTGGATGCTGGTGTAGAGTGTCCATATTAATTTTTTTTTACTATTTTGGGTCCTGAAGCTGGTATAGGTGGGTTTTGGGTGATGTCGCAGGTTCTAGGAGGTGGTGTGGCAGGTGGGAGATTTCGAAAATATAGGGTGATTATTTTTGGTGCTATAGATACTGGGATATGTTGTTGAGTAGTTCTGTAAGATTCTAGATAAGAACGTCAAGATGGATTTTTGGTGATGGATGGGTGTAGAGGCTAAAGTTATGGCTGGTTTTGGATTAGAGGTGCTGGAGGTTCTATTTCTGTGGACTGGTTTGTTAATAGATATTAGGTGCTATTGCAGACTGTGAGTTGGTAAATGGGTTGTTGGCTGGTTTTTTTGTGTGGTGCAGGATGCTTCTTTGATGGGGTGTGATGTAGGAGTGGCATTGGTTGGTGATGGTGTCTTGGGAGGTAAATTTGAGTACATTCCTAGTAGATGGACATTGTTGTTGGCCTATAGGTGTTGGTGCTATTACTGTTGAGTGGGTTACTGCTAAAACTCTGATTGTTATTGGGTTTTTCACTAGTACATGTGCTATTGGATAATTTTATTGGATTATAGTAGGTTGCTTCTTGGTTGGGATTGCTTCTGGTGTCAAGAGGGCTACTACTATTTCCAGTTCCACTAGGGGTTGGCTGTTGATTGAAAGCTTGGAGGTTGGGGTTTAGTGGTGATAGAGATGATGGGTTTACTGGTTGTCTTAGTGGCTTTAGGTAGTTCTCTTGGATTTATTTAGCCTTAATCATTTCTTATATCATGTTTACCGCTTCACCCAGCATGCAAGGCCACTCAAACCCACCATTGGGTCTGGATAGGGATATTAAATCGGCCTTGAATGCATGTGATCTTACAGGCTCATCACTGCCTGGAGACCTGGATATTACGACAAACCCTTCCTTGGCAGTTTTAGCTACAGGGGATACTCTTTTGGACCCCTCTAAAGGTAATAAATAACATCACATTTATAATTATATTTTTAATGGCATAAAGATTGACAATAGTCATTCTTCATAACCCTCTTTTTCTTTGGGTTGTGAATCAAAACAGGTTGGCACACTACATGACAGACAAGATGACCAGACCAAACCGATTTTGAATAATGATTCTATGTTGAACAAATTCAACCCTCTTGGGGGTTTACATTTGATCAATGACACTTATGTGGAGAATAAATTTAGTTCTGAACAGAACACTTTACCCCCACTTGGTTAGGACAGTGCATCTCCCAAGGAGATGGCCATGGCGCCTGATGTTCTGGGTGTTTCAACGACTGCTCGGGACAGTTACCCAAATCAAAATTTGGTTGCCTCGGGTTTTCAAGATTAGAATGATTCCAACCCAAATCTGCCTATTGAATTGGTCAGGAATTAGAGGTGTATATTTTCATCTTATCAACAGTAACCAAACCTGGTGGACACACCACAGATTCCCCCAGGTTTTATAAAAAAGCTAGAAAAACATTCAGGTACTTCACATGAAAACCTTGATACAAATATTTCAGGTACATCTCCTCCACTATTTGTCAATCATACTATTGGTATTTCTCAGAATTCAGATAAAATTTATATGACTACTAAATCTGAGAAGGAACATACATCAATGCCTTTTCTTGGCCTCTGAGAGTGTTAACCTCATGCGAAGGAAGTCAAAGGAAGCGAACTTTGCTCTTAATATTGACATCTCTAAGGCTTTTGATACCCGTAAATGGAGTTTCCTCGTTGAGATACTTCGTAGTCATGGGTTCTCAAATAGATTTATGAACCTTGTTAACACTATCCTTGGATCCCCACAGATGTCAATTCTTGTGAACGGTGCACCGAGAGTGTTCTTCTCTTGCACATGGGTTGTATGAAAAGGTGACCCCTTATCAGGTATACTATTTTCATTTGTAGAGGAATACATAATACGATGCATTAATGAGATTTCTCATCTGGGTATTTATAAGAGGATTAGAGATGGTTTTAATGATCATGCCCCACCCCATCTTCTCTATTCTGATGAAATTGTATTGCTGGGGCAGGCTTCAAAGAGAACCATATCGTATATAAAGGCTTTTTTCACTAACTATGAGGATGAGGCTAGATAGACCATATGCTGGGAAAAATCTTCAATTGTTATTGGCAATGAAATTCTTGTTGAAAAAAAGAACAGGATCACTTTATACCATGGGGTGAAGAGGGGTCCATTCCATTTCAATAGCATGGGGTGAAGAGGGGATCCTTGCCCTTTCACTAGATACAAATGGTCGTGAGGGATTATTAAGGAACATCAAAGCTTGTTGAGAGACTTTATATGGACAAGATCAATATTAGAAAAGAAGTTGGTCACAGTGAAGTTGAAAGAATGCATAAAACTAGTGGAAATGGATGGATTAGGGGTCAAGGATCTTCTTACCATTAATGATGGTCGGATTGGAAAATTCACTTGGATGCTGATCTCAAATGATGTTGATGATTACTTTCTGTCGAGAAGTTTCACAAAATGGATAAATAATGGATATAAATACTACCTTGAACCCTCGGTATGGGCTTCCCTTAAGCAGGCCTGTGCAATGATAATGCAGGTTACTAAGTGGTTGGTCAGTTGAGACTCCACTCATAGTAACCGGAACACCTTCTGGCAGGATCAGCCCTTACCTTTTATGAATGTCCCATCTGAAGTTGCTTCATTGTCCATCTTGGGTTTTCTCTCATATCATATTTCACATGATCTGAATATTTATGACTATGTGTTGTCTCACGTTAATAATTATGCATTTATGGATTGTGAAAAACTGATCTAGATTCATATCAGGATTGGGATTTTTGACCCCAAAGAGTTTTACATGATTGCATGTGGTGGTACTGACCACACCCGAACCTGGCTTAGGATGTACAGGGCTCCATTCATTCGGCCATCCCAGTTTCTCCTTCTTTTATGAATCTAGCAAAATAGACTTCCTACCTCTAAAATTTTTAAGTTATTTGGATTTCAGATGGCCTCCCGGTGTGCCATATGTAAGGCTATAGAAGACACCACACAACATGTGTTTATGGATTGCGGCCAGGCCTGGCAACTCTGGAGTTATCTGGGAATGTTGTTTGGGCTTGCGGTGGACTCTGGCATTCTGCTTACCGATCCGATGCCTAGTCTGCTGCATATGCACTAAAGTGAGCACTTGGGAAACCTCCTCACAGCTGCTATTGTGGTAGTCATTGGGTCCTTGTGGGATTCGAGGATCATGGCTATATTTGATGGCGCACATGATAAAGTCTAGAAGGGAACGATCACCATCGACAGGGATGTGTACGCTGCATCAGTGGTCCAATATTGTGAGATGTCTAACAACATTTCTAACCTGCAAAATCTTTGGTTGCTTGGAGTTTTGGGCTGACCACGCAGACCTCAGATTCTTATGTATATCAGATGGATACCACTGATTACACTGTGCCTCAATGTGAATGTTGATGGAGTTGTGTTTGGTGCACCGGGTCCAGCTGGATGCAGAGGAGTTTTCCGTACTTTTCATGGGTTTATTAAGGGATGCCTTTATCACTACCTTTGTCTTGGCACCACATCTGAAGCTGAGCTATGTGATATGATTCATGCGACAAGGTATGATATCCAATTTAACTGGAAATGGATTTGGATTGAATCTGACCCAAGGATTGTAGTACATGCACTAAGTACTAGAATGCGTAATGTGCCTTGGTGTGTTTTGCCTTAGTGGGTTGAATGCCTCAGCCAAACCAATCAAATACATATGGCTGTTTCTCATGTGTATCGGGAGGCCAATCAAGTTGCTGATACACTGGAAAAAAGGCCATACTTGATCTTGATATGATGTGGTCTTTCACGGCCCCAGATTATTGTCCTCCAATGGTGGATGTGGATAGATGTGGTGTGTTTCACACTCGCTTTTGTAATAACTCCTTATATGTCTGACTCATTTTTATTTTAAAACTAACTATTTTAGTTAAAAATAAAAATGGTAATAACAGATATACATAGAAGATAATGAATAAAATATTTACAACATGTTTTTCATTTTTTATTTGAAGTTTTCATTGACTATATAACCCTCAAAAACATAAATTATCATATTTGGTTTCAATTTAAGAAAAATTTACCTCCAAATAGTAAATACATTTGAGTATTTATAATAATTTCACCCCTCCTCAACTATAAATGGGACCTCAATCACCCCACTAAATTACACCTTTAAAACCATTTGGATTAATGGATTTATACCCAGATCACCTACCAACATCCCTGAAAAAATCCTAGAATCCGTATATTGGATAGAAATCCAACCCTGTGTGGATTTAGTGAAATCTTAATGAAGATGCCTCAAGAATAGGTCATGTTCATCAACGATCATTTTAATTTTTATTTCTTCCTCCACTACCAGAAAGGAAACCCCGTGGTCACACCGTGAGGCTGATGGTCGCTGCCCCTGTATCTTCAGAGCAGATCTGTTTTCTAAAAAATAGTATCCTCCCTTTATTATTCCCCCTTCCAAAAAACATCTCACAACAGCGTAGAGACATGTCATCCAGGTTAGATTTGATTTTATAAATGTATGAAAGGTTCCCCTAGATCCCCCTCAATTCCTTATGAATCTGAGGGAGTGAAATTGAAAAAACATAACTTATTTTTTAGATTCAAACACAATTTCATGGTATCACACCACAAATCTATCGTATTTCCATAGCGTTACCCTGAAAACACATTTTACCAGATTCATGTTTAGGTTGTGCTACTACAACTTGATAAATATTGTTTAATGATCTTTGAAATAATAACATCTCTATTGAGATTTGATAACCATGTCATTAAAAAATCATTCATCAATTATTTCTAAGAAGTTATTAATGATATAATGTGTGTAGTGTTGGTATGTAGTGTCATCATTATTTAATCCAAAGGGCATGACCTAAATGGGGCAGGCTGGATTTCAGGGGGTTGGGGGCTGGTGTGGGCCGGAATGCAGGTGGAAGGGGGCTGGAATGCTGGTGGAAGGGGGCTGGTTGTAGGTGCTGGGGGGATGGTGCGGGGTGATTCCAAGGTGGCTGGGGGTGCTCTTACGGGATGGACTGCTGGTGGAAGTGGGATAAAATGAAGGTGAAAGTGGGATGGTGTGGGCTAGATGTGTCTGGAGCAGGGCCAAATCATGGCATGACCGCGACTTGACCGTGGCGTGTTGGCCTAGTCCAGCGACATCCACACGGTAGCATCTTCCAGCCATGAGCGAAGGGAACGATAGGAGGTGGGAAAATATACTAGTCATCGCCCCACCAGCAGAAATTGTGATTAGTCAGTCTCAACATTGATCACAAGACTCATGGAATACTATCACTGCGAACAACCACATGGTGTCGTCCTGGAGCAAGGCCAAATCACCGCATGACCACAGCGGGACCGCGACGTGTTAGCCCGGTCCAGCGGCATCTGCGTGGCAGCGTCCTCCACTTAGTTTCAAATAAGATGATATGGATGGATTAAGAGAATGTTTTCATAGAATATTTAAAAAATTAATGCTAATCTGTGATGAATAGAGGATTGGATGACCCTTGATATACCTAATTCATTGAGGTTTGGAGATCTGGAATTGTGTAGGAATACCTAGAAAAATACCCCATGGGATTAGGAAAATCACTAGTTACATAACATGTAATCTAACATTACTAGTACTGTGGGAACCTTAGGCTGTGGAACTGGGATTTTGGTTGGATTTAAATATCACATGTCATGTGACATGGTCACACAACATGGGACCCATCTTAAAAGTCTAACGGCACTTAAAGAGTGTCCCGGTTCAAGCAATCGTTTTAAAAAAAATATGGAAGCCCCCTAGAGGGGTATAAAAAGGGTCAAGTACGATGTGTTCTTTATGACTAACAACAACATCAAGTATAAGGAAAACATCAATGCAATAATGTTAAGCAAGTTATACCACTATGAGTTTTCGCAGACAACGCACCTCCATTGGAGGGGTTTTATTTCAAAACCATGACTTATTTATCAAACAAACAATTAACTTAATGAACAATTATTGAAGAATTGAAATTTAATATAAATATGAAAAATTAAGAAGGAAACTAAATTCAATTTAAAACATTATTGAATTAAATATGCTAGAAGAGGAACCCTACCTCATCCTCAAGTCACGTTTTCTTTTGACGATGACAACTCAAATCTTCCTTTTTTCCACTTGCACGAATATTCAACTTAACATAAATATAACGACACCTAGCCCCTATGTACATAATTTCATGGCCAAATATGCACAAGGGGGTCCTTAGATATATGTTCATACTTTCATATACCCCTTTACACTTACACACGTATGCATTTTTCATATCTATATATAATCACACATAGCCCCTATATATATATATTCATACTACAATGAGTGAATATATATAAAGGGGGAAGTCATATATGCATATGCCTACCTATGCATACACATGTAAGCCTTCTTTAATGGTGACTCGAATCCATCTCAATGAAATCCAAAACACAGAACAAAAATATAAGGAACCCAAAAATCAAAAAATCCCTAATTAAAATTGTGCCAAATAATAAAAATGGAATAAACCTTAACCAAATCTTGAACTCATTGTCATCGATGGTGGTGGATAGAACCGGTCTTATCATAAGAAACCACCTATAAGAAAATAGTTGGAAAATAAATGAGATATAAAAACTTCTCATATATATGTGATCAGTGTGTCAAATGTACATGATAAATGATACATGAATCAATAACCAACAATGAAAAAATAATATTCCAATTGATATGTAAATCCCAATACTAAATAACATGATCATTAATAAATCTCTTTATATTTCAAACATCACCTTCAATTTCCTATTCAAAAATAAAAAATCACCAAAATATGAGGATAAAGTAAACCTCCATCACCATTTAAAAGCGAGAAATAGGGATTAGAAATTGTTCTTAACCTCGAAAATCCATTCCTTGAATGTATAAAATACCTAAAACACTTCATGCCAATATCCTTCTTAATTTTCTAGATTGAAACCTCATTTTTACCATGTCCTTCTTCTAGAATTCACCTTTATTCTTAGTTTATATAGGTTTATCAATTTTATAAAGTAGAGAATTTTCCTTCTTTTATTCTTACTCATTCCTCTTGGACTTTTCAAACTAGTTTGCTAATATGATTAGACAATCTTTTGGTGCATGATATTCCATCTTCTTGATTCTATATTCATTCTTTGTAGAAACTATTTCCTAACATGTGAGAATTTGTTCTTTCTTTTTATTTTTAAACAATTATTATTGTTATGGAATCTATGTCATAAATTCTTAACAATTTGGACTACTTGGTTTCCCTTCCACACACACTTTCAACAACCTTTAGAGTACCCTTTTTAGGATCCCTTTCAAACTCGACACTAGAATTGTCAAGCACTATCCCACTACAATATCAAATATTGATACTTAACCCAACACATTGATCTGAATGACATATTAGAAATACAGAAGCTCTAAATAGAATATTTACCAATATAAACTCTTCTTAATTAACTAGTCACACTGACTATACCAACCACTATAGGTAAATCATTAATTTTGGTGTGGTCTTGGAACCAAATATGGTTCATCCAACATCCATCTCCAGACACTAAATTCATTCATTTACTGTGAATGTTCACACATTTCACAACCTTGATAATGATCACCATCCCTTCATATGGATTTCAATTAGAAAGGACAAGTATGAATCTCCCCACTATTGTATTATCGATACCAACAACAATCCTACATACACATGTCTAGTGCCTCTAATCAAATTTTGATCACTATAAAATATCCTAGACCAATAATCTCAACAAAATTTCTTCATTTAAAGACTATAACCTTTCAAAGAAACATTATATCAAACAAAAATAATACATTAAAAGATATTATATAGAGAAATCCAAATTATAGAAAAAATAATAACTTTAGGAATTCCTCATTAAGTAGGGTACTAAAAGTCACTTCACCTAGGATGGCTTATCCCAATATAATAATATTGAAACCCACATCTCGACCCATACATGAAACCAATTTTTCACATCCTAATACTAAGGGAATGCACGCACAATCTTGATACATCAGAAATAGACCACGGTTCATTTATTTTTCTAATATTGAGCTGAGATATTACTCATTAAATTTACTCTGTCACCCTCATACCGAGGCTCACCAACTAATAGTCATTTCTACCTAGTTTATATCCTTCTCTGTGCACCTTCCAATGAAATGGATGTATCTACATAGATAGCTCAGTATTTTTTTAATATCTCCTAGTAGGTGTACCGATAAAGGGAAGCTACTCATGCCCATAATGAGTACATAAGATCATTTAAAAACTATAATTCCTTTATGAATAAATATAATTTGAAGTATGGAATGTAATGAATAAACCATTAAAATTTAGTGGAATACTCCATTACTGATTTCCATAATGATATAGCACCATGAATCCCCAAAACATGCTCTTATTATGTATATCTACCATAGCCTCTCATAGAATAGGGAATGAAACTCGATCCAAAAAACCACCTCATTCCTTCTTTTATGATCAAATTTATTTAACCATTCTGATTCATCTCCTTTTAATTTATAAACTTTTTACTTCACCCATATACCCTCTGGAGTTCCAATCCATTCAAATAGGAACTAAACTTTCTTCAACATATTCTAAACATCCTACAATCCCATGTCACTAATGAAAAATAGATACTGCTACTCCTAGAACTCATGGATAACTTAGAAAACCATTGCTTTTCCTTTTCAAATGCCTTGGTCAGGGGATCAAAGCAGTGGTAACATAATATGAGGGAGACAACCACATGAGCATATTTCCCATGAGAACACAATTTCATCCTAATTAGATTCTTTGTTGATGAATTTTGACTCAACATCATATCTTAATAACAACATTACTAATTAGAAACCCATCACGTGAAAATCCTAAGCATGCATTATTACCCCAAAATCATGAAACTACTTTTAATCCTTACTTCGTAAGAATATATCATTTCTGAAACACCAAACCCTAAGATTTATCATAATAATCTAATGGTTACTCTCATACACACCAATCATAACAACCAAACCCCACACATTCACCCTTGATAATAAGAGGCCATCCACCCCCTTAACTAATCTAACAAGAAACTTCCTAATAAAAATACACAATCGAATCACACAGAAATCAAAAAAATTCCCTATATCGAGAGTTTTACATAAAAACAACAAGACAAACCCCAACAAGAACCACCAAATTGAGGGATTACCACCAACCCAAACCCCCAAAGACAAATCCAAACCATACACAATACATACACATCATACTCCAAATTCCACCCTAACACCCAAACTCAATTGGATGAAGAGCGATATGCTTCTACCTGCAAATGGTGAGACCGCTGAGTAGAGGTCTTCAGGGAGGAGGGTTCCATGGTGAAAAATGTTGTAGGGGGTGCCCATCTGAGAGAGGTCATCGGGGAGGAGGGAACCGCTGTGGGAGAGTTCATTAGGGAGGAGGGTTCCACTGTGAGAGAGGACTACATGGTGAGATCGTCGGAGAGATCGTCGGTAGGAGGATACTTTTTCAGAGAGGAGGGCTACGCGGCGATAGGGATACTGGCCAAGGGAGGAGGAGGAGGGTTTTCGGGAAGAGGAGACACCATCAGGGAGGAGGGATGCGCGGTGGTAGGGCTGTGAATTGGGGGAGGAGAGGAGGGTTGTGGGGAGGAGGAGACGTCATCAGGGAGGAGGGCTACGCGGTGATAGGGCTGCGAATCGGGGGAGGAGAGGAGGGTTGTGGGGAGGAGGAGATGTCGTCGGTGCGGTGATAGGGGTTCGAATCGGGGGAGGAGGAGGAGGGCTGCAGATCGGGGGAGGAGGAGGATCCCAATACATATTGGAGAAAAAAACGACACTAGTGGTGTAATATTGTTTTAGCCACAAAGATGGAATTTAACCATGGCAATAAAAAATCAATAGCCACGGACCTATAAAACCATGGATATATGTCCATGGCTTTAGCCCAGATTTTTAGTAGTGTGTCTTTCACTAGGAGGTCGTAACACTACCCTCAATGTGTTGTTGAGTTTGGGATATAATTATTGCCTTGTATATCTGTAATGTCAATGTATTCATATCATATGAATGGTTTTAAGTTGAGGGAGTTTATGTTTTAGAAGGATGATATAATTTATAATGTATTTATCTTCAAATTTTGGTCATAATTAGGTGATCTAGAATTGTTTTCAACAATGGATAATTATGTAAATTGGATGTGTATAGACTACCAAAGTATAAATGACGATATGGTCAAGAATTGTTAGTCTCTTCTAAGGATTAATGATTTTTTTACTAGATTATAGGATATAGTTACTATTATTAGATAAATTTTTGGTCTTTATGTCATCATTTGATTTTAAATGATGAAGATATTATGAAAACATTATATGATGTAGATATGGACACTTAGAGTTTATATTTATTCAATTAAATTCCATAAACGTTCTTATAGTGTTCTAGTAACTCATTAAATGTATATTTCATTAGTTACCAGACCATTTCAATGTTGTATTTATCAATTAAATTATTATATACTTGTTGTGTGGGGAGGAACCTTCCATGGATTAGAGGATTAGTAAATTGTCTCTTTGATATCACTGTCTATATGGGATGTTTTATATGTGTATGTTCTTGAAATGTGAGGTTTATTTCATTAGAAAAATGTTTTCTCGTTAGGGGGATACTTTGGATCCTTCAATGGTTGTTTTTGTTTTTTATTGGGTGTCGCTGAAGAATGTAGTGGTGCTTCATAACTCTCTATGTCTTGTAGGTAATTATCAGATGTCTAGATTTGAACATTCCTAGATAGTACATTCATTGATAGATTCGGCCATAAAGAACTAGGATTTCCCTTGGATTTATCAGTGGTAGGAAATATTTGATTACCTGGTGGAGTAGTTATTCAATTACCCCATTCATTAGTTTCCTAATGATGGAGTGATGTTAAATCTGTTTTATGATTCTTAATATTTGGGTTTAGGATATAACATGATACAATAATAGGCAGTGATCTCTTAAGGGTCAAGATAGTTACTCCCAAACAAGCAAAACTATTCCACCAATGATATGAAGTTGTTATATGTTGTGTTCTCCATTAATCTATCAAAATGTCACCTCATTGGAGTATGCTTTTTAGTCTTCATGGATCAAAATAGTATGCGGTACATTTTCTCTTAGCACAACCATTATTGCTGATAATAGAGGTTGACAATGTTTGGCAATGACTACAACATCGATATCCCAAACACCTTAGGGAATGGGAATTTCGTGGATGATGAACTGAGAAAGAAGTCATGATAGTAAATTGTTCAATATTTTGGGATTGGTTGATAGATATGGAGGAGTTTGAAGCCATTCTCCTAGACCCATGGGTTTTTAATAACTGATGCTACTGTTTTTTATAGATTATATTACATAATTCTTGGATACAAATGGTGTACAAGATTTAAGGGGAGACTCAGAGGTGGAAGTGATGTAGGATTGAGATAATTATAGTGATCCCCTTTATATTAACTCATAGTATTTCCATCATCATTTGATCTATTATATGAATATTTTTATCCCATTAGGGATGTATAGGGAGGACTTTAGGAGTTACAAAATTAACTTTTTTTGGGGATCCATGAAGTATAAAATATGTACCATAGTTTGAGGACACAATTTTCGTCACCCAAATTAAATTTTTAGTGGTAGAGTTCATTACACAGTTTATTTTTTTCAACTAGGTAAAGGATGAAAATCATGTTTTTAGTGGGTTTCTATATCATTGGGATTCCCTAAAGTGGAATTTGGATGAAATATTATTGTATTTCTTCATAAGAACAACCCTATCTTCTGAAGGACGAGGGCCTATATGGGTAATCATGGATCGACTGATTATTTCAGATCACTTCATAGAAATAAGATAGTTAAGAATCGTGGATGTTTTGAAAAGGAGTTATTTGGATGATGTTGTATAGTTACAGGGAATTATAAGTTACATATTCAGGGATAGGGACACTCATTTTACCCCATATTTCTAGATATGATTTTAACACATTTTTGGAACTCAGTTGATATGTAACAATTTTGTGTACACTCATATCGATAATATGTTAAATCACACAATCCTAAAACTAGAGGATATGTTTTGGATGTGAATTAAGGATATAGGTGGATCCAAGGTGAATCACCTTTATTTTAACTTTCCAATAACAATATATAACCCTCATACAATGGTATGAATATGTTTGAGGTGTTTTATGGGGGGTTTTGTTGATACATTATATTATCAATCAAAGATTTAGAGTCAAATGTTATTGGTCTTGATGTGGTACAGAGTACAACAAAGAAGGCCCAGATGGGTCATGAGAGGATACATGTAGTATACGATTGATAAAAATCATAGGATGATCAAAGGAGGATACTCTATGAGTTTGAGGTTTGAAAATATGTATTATTAAAGGTTTCTCAATCTCATGGGAAGTATATGTTTATCTTGGGAAACATGTTGTCACACCTATTTTTAAACCTTTTGCGGCATTGGAGAACATTAGTGTTGTGGAATATCAATTGGTGATTCCTTCACAGATGGCTATATTTTTTACATCTTCTTTGTGTACCAATATCATTTTTAACTATATAATTATTACAATTTCATAAACATGGGGAAGTTGGATATCATGGATGATGTAAAAATCATGCAGTATATGGTAATGATTTAGTACTGATAGGAGAAATTGTTTCCTTGGATTTTTATCCCCTTATTTCATTTTTTATTTAGATGTGTTGACTTGGAATAGAGTACATGGGAATATATGTAACATACATGTTCTCAGTATCCTAATATTTTATTATCTATTTATTAAAATTAATATTCTTAAATGATTCTATTTTATGATAATTACAATATTTTTTTCTTGGTGGTGTTTTGTTAAATGGAGTTTTTCTGTTTGAGAAGTATTTCCTTTGGAATTTTTGAATGTGTATTGGTTGTTTTCATAATCTGTTATAGTATTGATTAAAGAGAATAATTATAACTTGAGAGGTATCTCATGTAATGGTCAGGAAATTTCAGGACCATTAATTTATTTGTTAGAGGTGTTATTAGTTTCGAGAGAATACTCATAGAAGGAATAATGAGACTAAAGATAAAATTATAGATGAATGATAATATTATAATGCGTGGGTGTTTGGGGAGTGACGTTTTAGTGGTTATACTTATTTCATCATAGCTTCATTGTGGATTATTTGTTGCAACATGGAGTCCTTGATGAGTAATTTTTTGTTCTATCGATTCCGGGATCATTGCACAATATAGTTGAGTTATGGGGTGGACATTTTAATTGGAATTAAAATTATATGGTTTGGTATTTACATTGTTCCATGGAACATTTATTAGTTTATATGATCTAAATTATAGACCATGCATTTTTCATGCATCATTGATCAGGTGGGTTATGGCATGATCTGTTCCATTGTTCCATGGTTTTATCCCACTACCGAAACTTTGTGACATGGTATATGGATTTACTCCACGATATTATGTTATCTAAGTAGCTCATGAATTCCCAAGGCCCATAAAACTAATAATTCTTCGAAAAATTTTCTCGATTAATATGTGATAAAGGTGTGTGTGTAGGGGTACATTTAGCCCCATTTTAGTGGATTTTTTCCTTACCTTGGGAGATCAATCCTTATGGATTCTAGGTGACTTCCCCTTCCATATTATTTATATTTATCTTAGTTAATCACAAAAATATTTATAATATCATGTTATAAACAAGTTTTAGTAACTAATTGGTCATATAATGAAGTGGGGTGGTGTTATATTTGTTTTTGACATTTCATCAATGTGGTTCTACTTCACGGTTACCTATACATCACTTTGGCCTTGCAGAAAATGATAAAAATAAATGAATAGGGTTAGAGATTTGAGTGATCACTTTTCTTTCAAAATTTGATATTATGATTATTTTTTTATTTTTTTAGATGGAAAGGGATGTAATAATGTTGATATTTAATCAGACATATTTAAATTTAAGTGGAAGGGATAGATATCATATCTGAATTACATGATTTCATTAAAAAAAATTTCCAAGATTAAATGCAATATTATGTTAGTTACACAATTTGATTTCTTATTTTAATGTGTTGTTGTTTTATAAAACAAATTTTTTGAAATCACTGTTCAGGAAAATGGTAAATCCTTTAAATATTTTCACTGAACTGGTTGTTTGGAAATAATAAATTATTGTGTTTCCCCATTGATTGTGTAGTTGATTTGATGTGATATTTTTCTTGATGTATGGAATTATGGATGTGTTTTCTTGCTTAGAATGAATTATGGCGATCTAGTGATGATGTGAAATAAAAAAAATTGTGGGTTTTATGTGTGGGTGGTTGATAGTATCGTTCACTATTTTGGTAACATAGTAGTTGTTACGGAATGATTGAAATGGAAATTTTAGTATATGAACTTTGGTAGGATTAATTGGTTTTTGGGAAGGAAATAAATAAATTTTGGATGGAAATTGGAAAAATTATTTATAAATTAAATAGGAAATGGATATCATAAAATGTTTCACTTTATTAGAGAATGTATTTTTATTTAATATAGAAATATGGTAAAAAAATATTTAAATAGTTGGAAACTGATGTGGTTAAATGGAATGAATAACATATTTTTGATTATGTTCGGGGTATTTGGTACAAAATTGGTGAAAATTATTATGAAATCAATGTTTATGTGTGATAGTGGTGACAAAGAGGTTATAGTAGTTGGATGGTTTCGGTTGTGTGGACCCATATGTTAGTCATTTTTGTTACTATTATACATTCTACTTTCCTTGTGATATCTATTCTCACCCCACCCAAGTCATGTGTTTATACTTACACCTAATGGTTTAGGGTTATATGTACATTCCCCTAAAATCCATGTTAATGAGGGTGGATGGAGGACTACACCATCTTCACTTTTCTCTCTTCCAGGTGAGTTTTTTGCAGATAATCTATGATGACATGTAGTTATAGTTCACTAGAGGTGACAATTAATGAAAGGATGAGGAAGAGCATAGTTGTGGATGCACATTGTAGGTGGAGGGTATGAATTTGATTTCCATCATGTTAATGATATCATACAATTATATTTATATTTATGTGGTCATAGGATGATGAGTAATAGATGGAAATTGGATGTGGTATGGTTTAAATGAGGATATTATGTAAAAATTAGTATGGTTTAAGAGGTGTATATTTCTGGTTATGATAAGGTTCGTTATTCTATATGAGGCCAATAGATACAAAATATATTGGAGCACCAAAACATGTGATATTAGGGAATTAGTAAAAAAACCTGTGGAAAAGTGATGCATGGTACCGATTTTAAGTACAATTCATATAATATTATAATACAAGGATGTGTTACATAGTAGGTGGACCACGATGAGGTTGGGAACAAGTTGAATTGATAAGGACTTATTTATTTAGTTTTCTATTCACATAGGAATTTGTATGATATTCTCACATGTTCATGATACTCTATGGGCTTGATCCTACTATGTATAAATGTTATGATCACATATATATATATATATGTAAAAACTATTTTTTATGTTATATGGATGGAGGTTAAAATTGATATAGGATTTCAATCTCAGAACATAGATGTGTCAAACTATTGCCTTAGGATTATTAAGAATGGTTATTTCTGTATTGGGTTCCAATAATATTACATGCATTATGGTATTTTTGGGAGTTTTCATTTTTTATGTTGTGGTTTTGGTTTGGCGGTTAATTTTTAGATCCTTGGCCTTATAAGGGAAATAGATCCCATATTTGTGTTTTTTTACCCTCACTTCTAGTATTCATCCCATGTCCTATTTGGGGGGGGGGGGCTTTGGGGTCACTCTCATCATTGTTTCTAGAGAAATTGGGGCTTAGAGAAGGAGAAATATGGGAAAAATACCACATTATTAGAATCAGGGGTCTTTGGAAAAAGAAATACGTGCTCAGACCTATCGATCAATTCCTCAAGGTTGAGGGTCCATTTATCAACAAAGAAAACCATTATATTCATATTAGTTATTCATGTAAATGTTCTAATATCTTTACCAAACTTATTTTACTCCAATTTATTGATTATTAAATGTTATAGATCAATTATTCCACCAAAACTAGATAAAAATTGGAGTTTCCTATGGAAAATTCTCTGTAGAACCCTCCCTTCATCTAAAATAATCCATTATGAGAGGCATTGTTTAAAAAAAATGTACATAATTTATTCCCAAACAAATCCAATTGATCCAAACTAAACCATTATTAAAGGTCTAAAAAAATAAATATGAACAACACTTTAAATGAAATAAGTAGTGAAAATATCAAAATTCTAAATATTTCTCAACTATCGATGATTTGATTGCATTATTTAAAAATACATGCATAATCCATATGAAATAGAACTAGTTGGATAGTGGACATGGATGCATGGGAACTACACAGTTACTATAATCATGTGTCAAAACAATGATACACTAATTTTTTCTCCCATATCCCATAAAAGTTAAACATTTCTCAAAACCGATACTAGGTTCTTCTCAAAAACCATATTTAATTATTTAAAACATAATATTTTATTAAAAAAAAATTCCAAAATTGGGTCTAAAATTTTAATTTATAACTCTTGACCTCCCATGTAAACTTTTTGGATTTCATAATGGGGTGATGGATTGGAATTCTTTTAGAGCTACATCTCAATACCTAATGGTCATATATAAAATATAGTGATGACCACTATATAATAAGAGGGCCCAAACAAAATATTATAATGACCCATCATGGTAAAACCAAAAAAACTCACCTAAAACATCATGCTATAGGGATTGGGATGCATTCTTAATTTCTAGGGGCTATAGACAAGAACTAATGTACCACAATTGACCATTTGTGAATGGTTTATTTCAATAAAATACTACATTAACCACCTAATAATAGGATGTACATACCAAAAAATGGTATTAAAAAATAGGTATAAATATTTAAACAGATAATACTCAGTAATGACATGAATAAGTTATCATAAACGTCAATACATCACAATGTATAAACAATACTTATATATGATATCCAATTACCATAGTATAAAATTTATCAAAATTAAGATCAAGATCTAAAAGGACCATTCAAGCATCCAAACAAACCAAAGTCCCGAAACATTTCTAGACAAGATGAAATCCATGATACCATTTTCTCCACTACCCTATAACAACTACATATGTCCATAATCTTGAATATCCACTAAATTGTATTGTACCCCTTACCCTTTCTTGTGTATTATAAAATAATGTATTTGTACAATAAAATAAAAATTAACTGTGTGGTAAAAAACATTACAAGTATACCATAATGAATATAAATAAGTCCATTACCGATTAAAATTAAGCACAATATTTTGAAAACCATATTTAAAATGCATTTACATTGAAAAAAATTTCACTTGAAAGCATTGATTTTAAAAAATTCCTTTACGTTTCTTCTTAAAACATTCAATATTTTTGAACATGTGAATAAAAACGGACCTTGTAAAAAGTATGTGATGAAACACAACAAAAACATGCTAAAATCAATTAAATAGGGCATAAGAAAAATCATAAGAAACAAAATCTATAACTAAATGGGGTTTAATCATAAATACTAGAAATTCAGAATAAATAAGGACCAAGTAATAAGTGTTATGGTATTGAACCAATGTAGTATATAGTGATGCTTTCTAAGACATGACTCCCTAAATGGATAATCATATACAAGAAGTTTGAAAGACCTCCTAGTTTCACTAGGCCCAACCATCCAAGTGATCGCTCAGAACCCAAAAAATATATTTATTTTCGTACTCTCGGTCAACTTGAACAACATATTTCTATGGGATCCCATAATACCTTGGTTTACACTACCTAAATATTCCATGACATATTATAAAGATTTAGGTGCCTAAGAAATTCACATACACCTAATCTCCCATGTGACAGATATTTCAAAACACTTAATGTCATTTAAGGTGCCAATTTGACAAATATCATAGGATAGAAATAATAAAACACCTTTTGTGGGAAAAATTTTGAAAAATTAATTTTAGACAGATTTAATATTATAAATCATCATTTAGGAATTTTATCAAACACATTCAATTAATTAAAATCACATCCAATTTAAAATTAACATTAGAAAATCAAAAATTAATTTCATTTCAAAAAAAACAAGTATGAATACATAATCGATTATAAAAAATATTAGTGGAAATTTGATAAAAAAATGATCTCAATAATGATTAATTAAAAGACATGGAAAATAATAATTAAATATAGAATCCAAACTGAAAAAAAGACCAATCATCTTTAAAAAATACAATTTTATTTGAAGGAGATGATTTCTCACACACCTAACCCATAAAGAATCATCATGAATAAAAACCCCTATATGTTTCGAAATTTCTATCCATTCTTCAAAAAATATATAAAAATGAATGAAAAAATGAGGAACAAGAGGGACATATGGAGAAATCAAGAGGAAACTATCATACCTCAAGATAAACCCCAATGAAACCAAAGAGAATGTAATTAAATAAACTGGGAAAGAACCTACAAGTTTTGGGGGAAGATAAGAATGGATGGGCAGAGAAATTTCGAATTTTGAGTTAAATATGACATGTGATTTTTTTTCGATTCCCAAAATATTAAGGAGTTGGACAGCTCATACTGTTTGGCCATATAATAAAGAAAATTATCTACCAACCACAATGGAAGCACTACCTCCCAAAAATAATACTACATGGGTTTAAGATAACATCATATGGATTGATAAACTGCGTCAAATAGTAATTTACCCAAACATACCTCCCTTATAGTTAGTGACATAGTTACTACTAAATTTTCACTACCTACGGGCCAGTGCCAATGTCCCCCAAAATCATACTTTTTTATCCTCTATGTCATTTAAAATCATAGAATAGGTAAACAAATAAAAAAATATAAAGTATACCACTGACCCAATGGGTGTCACATTCTAAAATAATGGCTCCAAGGGAATATCCTTGCCAAAAATTTTGTGGATAATGATATTTATTTTGTGTGTGTAGGATAAAAACTATGTATAATTAGTGACATAGTATTATTTAATAGGAGGTTAGCTTCATCAAAAAATTATAATGACTTTTTGGGATCATTCAATATTATCATCAGGGAAATAGTAATATCATTATCAATATTTGTTAAAATATAAAGATAAGTGTTCTTGTGAAACATTTCTATAACTCCTCAATGGTCTTCAAGAAATTTTTTGACAAGAAAAATGGTTGACCCTTTTAGGTGAAGGTAGACAAGGGATTAAAAATTCTAGAAAATATGGAAAAATTATACTAAAATTTCTATCTATCTAAAGGATTCTCCATACCTCAATCAAGGTCTTGGATGTATCCCACGAGAACCCTTCCATGATTTTTATATGGCCCACAACTGCAATCTCATATGAGATAACATCACCCCGAAAGTGAACCACTCAAACACATATCATATATTTTGATAACTTCCCATATAATTAGTTCACTTGAAATACATTTAGGTCTATCCCAAAATTATCTTCATGATAATATTTTGATGATGTTTAAATGATAATGTTATTTAAAAAGATAACCACATTCCAGCTTTGGAATAGTTGTATGATCCAATTCATAAACCCCATAATAACTGTTGTGGAATTCTTCACACCGAAGGGATCACCAAGTAATCATAATGATATTTGAGACATCTAAATTCCTTCATTATTATGTCTATCTCATTGATACATGATTGGTGATAACATGAAATGATGAATATATTCAAGAAAATTTTCCCCTTTCAATAAATTGAAAATGATATAGACTCTTGTTGGTGGATTCTTATTCTTGATAGTTTCCTAGTTCACACATCCCGATATAGACATCAATTCCCATCCTCCATCATGGTGAATAGTATTAGAGGAAACCTGGGGGATACACTAGGCCTAGTAAAACAATTATTCGAAAGACATCTAGTAAGTCCCAAGATACAAGTCAATATGTATGTTAACCTCCCAAGGATATGGAAAACTATCTACACCTATAGGGAAGACATGAGTGTAATACTCTACCACTATAGAGAACCAAACATCCTCTTAGTCTTCTATAATAAGGTACATTCCTTCCAACATGTGGTAATTCATCTATAATATCCTAAAAATGATCAAAAATTCATTGAGTTGAATTACATGTTTATGATGAAGAAAACCACTCCCTGTTAATTCATGCTCACCACATCCACTATTAGAAACAATAAATATTGGCATGGACTGTAGATTTATAAATCATAATATGAATGTCATCATACAGTATCACCATAGTCCTGAAGATATCCAATGGAAAATTCAAAACTTTAAGATCCAAGTCACACTTCTGAAAGAAGAGTCTGATTATAAAATCCCAACTACCAGGTGACTCTTTTCGTAAGGGTTATTCTTGAGGATATGTTGGAATATTTAGTTCCTGAACATTGGATAATTCCAGAAAGGAGTGGATCCCAACATTCTTTACTATACTAATTCTATGTTGTAAAAGACACTGATTGTACCTCATAACATGTTGGGTTACTTAGGGTCATAAAACACATCAATCTACTACAAATCACACCCCTATCCACTGGTTACATTAACCTGGTGTGGACCACCCTGAGGTGGAACTATTGGTATTTAATAATAACTTCGACCACCTCTTGCAGCTCCTCCACCCCAACTGTGTTTCTAAGGATCTCACTTATCATCGTAGGGAGGAACGTAGTTGTATCACTACCTCAAATTTGATGGTTAATCAATTTCATTCCCTACCTATAATGCTTGATGGACCTATAATTCATGGGAAATATGAACTCACTCATTATAAGAAAAACAATTACTTCTAGTCAATTGAGTAGATCAACTCCACAAACCCTAGTCCACAAATAATATAGTTTGTGGATTCTTATGAAATCATGTTAGGCATTTCTGTCTAGAATTCAATCCCGGGGCACCGTATTTCTTAGGTCTCTACTCATGGATGACCATTAAAATCACTTGATTATTGTGGATTCTCTACTAATAAGTCATATAGTACTAGGGAATGCTTCAGTACCCCAACATACATGAATATACAAAGAGTAACAATTCAAACATGAACATATCTATGAATATCCATCTCAAATTCCTTATATAACCACTATAAATCATATCAAAAGATAATCATGGGCCTTTATTAAACCATAATGCATCTGTTTCCACAACAATTATTCTATATTTCTACTAGAGTATTTTTAGGATGAGAATCAAAAAAATTATTGATAAATAATCCTATTGTTATATTAATTGAAACCTAGAATAAGGAAGAGTCTTATTATCATACATTTGAGTCACCAAGATCCACCAATATCCCTCCATTCCATGGATAAGGATAAGAATAAGAAACACCTTCCAGTCTGTAGGGGTTCGAATAAGGTGGAACACTCTAACCATCAACTCAAAATAGTCATTTCTTTCTTCAGGTCTATATTGACCTAAAACTAAGTGGCCACTACCTTTGGAACCCATGAAGAGCCATTATGCTACATGTGTGATCTTCAAGTAATAATAGAATTACATGAAAATTATCATGAAAAAGAACTACAACCTATGCTACCTAAGGAAGGAATGCTCACTGCATATTGAGTGGAAATATTACTTGATGTCCACCTAGAAGAACCACCACATGCACATTTTCTTGAACTAAGGCCTCATCACTAAGATGATTTTCATCACGATCATACCGTTGGAACATGGATGGATGACTGTTTGAGGTAATATGTAATAGAAAATATGTATTATGATCAATGATCATATTGAGGGATATGACTCAAGAAGAATATGAGACCACATAATATTACCATACGATGGATATAACTTTTTCCCCTACAACTAGCGTCTCAATGTTTCATGTGTACAGGTTTGTTATCATGGTCCTGGTGAGTGGTTATGTTGAGTACCACACCATTACTATGGTCATTTTTCATAGATATGAACTAGAGAAACATTAATATATCTTTTCTAAATACCAAAATGGATCATCACAACTTTTATACATCAAATATCTATACTAGGAAATGTATAGGATTTGATACAACTCTGACATGACCTTACACAATCGGAATCACCTAGCCAGAGTTAAGCCAAGAGTTCCACCCTAGTCCCACATCCAATAGTCTAGGGGTGGGTTACTATAATAACATATTAATATCTACTAGTTGGTTAGAGTTAGCCTATTGTACCTGCTCACACACACATATATCTCCATAAAAATAGTGATATATAAAATGTTATACAAATAGAATAATGAATTCATGCAAAAACTCTAATATACCATAATATATTATGACATCTCACAAACAAACTGAATATGAAAAAATACAGGGCCATCAACCAAAAAATTGGATGAACATAATAATATGTTAGAATATTGTCCCAATATGAAACCTCTAAAGTATTAAAATTATCCAACTACCACAACCTCCATGAACCATTATGTGCCACCTGATCTAGGTCCACCAAGATCATCATCAAATGACCATTCATCAGAATAAGAAATGAACCTTTCTTACATATCCTATTTTGGGTTGAGTATATTCAAAACAACTTGAAAACCCCAAAATAACCATGAATTACAGCATAAAATATAGTACAATATAGACTATATTCAATATGATAAGTAAGGAGAACCTGTATAATCTCAAAGAATGGTTCTAAGTAATAGAGTGAGGTCCTGACCCTCACAGCTAGTCAAGGTAACTACAAACAGCTCCCCAATTCCATATTAATTAAAATATATTTCTTTAAGCTCTTGAGAATCACTAAATGGGAAGACACACCTCACCGGAGGACACCTTAGTCTAGGGAATTCAACTCACATATATAATATTATGAACTAGGAAAAAGGGGATAACATACCTCATATATATTATTATATATCATCTAATAACATTACTCAGATAAATAATATAGGATACCTCACCCTATATTTGAAAAAATAATACAGGATCAAAAACCATCACCCCATGGAGGGATACTTGACTCTATCCCTGAATGACTCATAGACAAGGGAACAAAAATCCTAAGTTGAAGGATTGCATACCTAACCAAATCTAGGGAGATTATAGACTCAAGAACCACATTCCATGTGATAACATACTCAAATAAAAATTTTCTATGGTCCTAATTTGAGTGAAAGAAAAATACATGGTTTTTCACCACAGAACGAAAAACATGTCATGAACTACTCCCATGTCCCGATGAAGCTCCCTCAAAATAGAAAAACATTGAAGGTGGAATACACCTCAGGAATCCCAACCCCATGTTATAGAGAATGTTTAATAGTGGTAGGGGTCTACCGTTCTATAGTGTAGAGTCTATAGCCCCTTTTCAATTTAGTAAGAAAAATAAATATCCTTCAAAATCAGATAATAAGAAAAAGAGAACATAGTAAAAAATAAATAAATAAAATTCAATAATGTAATGGAATTTAGTACAGAATAATATAATAATAGATCTTACACTTGGCCACGAATGTTTAAAAAATAAATTTAAAGGAGGATCCTTTATATCCCCAAGCCTCAACACATCATTTTGTCTAGAAATTATCCAGGATATCTATCAGAATGATCAAATCTAGGCCGTTAATCCAACAAGTACCCGCAACTAGGTGGATGTCTACTTAGGAACCAATGTTCCATGGATACCCAATGATTATTTGTGTAAAACCATGTAGGTTACCACCAATCCAGTCCTACAAATGACTATTAAATGTTTTTTATATTAACGTGAAATTATTAGATAAATAAAAAATGGTTTAACATAAATAAAAAAAATCAATTCTGGACCTCTGGTTATGTTGTGACACTCGATACTAGATATATATTCTATGGATAGTACTAATGTTTATCTATACACAAAACATATTCATGCCTGCCAATATAATCAACTAGGGGGTCTGATTCAACATGATATACATGAGATAAAAAATTAGGTCTAACTCAACCTGGTATATAGGGGATAAGACCAGGGGCTAGGCTCACCCCGGTATACAGGATACAAATACACGAGGTCTTACTCCCCTTGTATAAATGCTCCATAAAAGGCTTCTAATATGGGTTGTCCATAGTATTTAAATGTTTGTGTGTCTTGGGGGGTGGGGGTTCATCCCCTACCCATGTATACAAAATGTTCATTCCAGGATTCCTATGTTATATGGGGTGGGGATGTCACATTCCCAACCTGTGAATCAAATATATCACATATACAGTAGGGCTTCCATCATCCCCAGAGCTAGGAATCCGGCATTCATAATCTGTTAATAATTATCTATGTCATACCTTGACCCCACTTTTTCATAAAAATAATCCTCTTGGGGCCTATACTCTATTAGATCACAATAATATGAAAAGAAAACACGAATTCCCAAATGATACATTAAATGTAATGTATCATCCCCAAAATATGTAAAACAAAAAAATGATTACTTAAGGCATCCAACATCCCAAGGGAGTCAATACATGAATAACATTACCATTTCCATTATTTATCATTTACTAGTTATAACATTTTCATCAAATTATTAAAAAATTATAATTGTTTATAATTTCATTCATCGTTAAATTTCATGCATTACGTTTTTTCTAATTTATGGGTCAAACCTAGTACTAAAATACTAGATCCACTACACTACCCCTCTGTAGGGGATACATAATCATGGTACCTACTAATGTATGGTAAGTCATAGAGAACACATGAAACCTCGTATAGGGTCTTCATGTAAACATCAAATAACATGGATGTTCCCAGGAAGTAGGGGTAAAATGTAGCTTCCCAGACCTAATTAGCCACATGAATAGTGCTATCAGACCAGGTGCCACTAGCCTTAGGTGAACCTATCTGAACCCCAATGTTTGCTGACTAGATGTGAGGGTGTAACGATTGAATGTTTGGAGGATATAACCTCATTGAAGAGATATAATAATGGACCATTTATAAATATAACATGTAGTGGAAGAATAAATACACAAAGAAGTTGAACCAGACCCCATGATGGTAGAATCAAAATCTATAATAAGAAATAGAAGAAGAATAACTAAAAATCAGGACAAAAAAAAACAATACAACCATGCCTCTTAAAGAAATTTTATTTAGTGCATTTATACATATCAGGTCATATATACAATATCCAAAAAATGGTATCCAAGGGTTGACCATAGTTTCTAAATACATTAAATGGTATAATATTGAACAAAAAATAGAAAATAAAAGGAAAAATGGAACTAGGCATGACCTCAATGTCCCATTCCAACATAACATGACAAATAACCACTATGGTCAGATCACGAGGTTTAAACTTTACCTATGGACAATAACATAAAGAGTACGAGCATCTCTAAGGGCCCATGTAGGGTGTGAGAACATTTATTATTATGATACCACCCAAGGATGCATACTCAACATAAGTGTTTAAGAAGATGTTTTATAAAAATAAAAAAAATCATCACAAATTAATTCATTTAACAAAATCTTCCCTGCTACTCAATAGCCACCACGAAGTCATTACCTACCTTGACTAATGCTGGAATATCAGTATATAGTATCATAGGCCCAAGGATCAAGGTAACCCATGATATCTGATATCCCAGTTCAAACATTAGTATCCACATTAGATAAATAGCATGCCAACCCATGCCTCCTTAATCCTTCTCTATCAACAAAGAAACAACGTCCTGGAGGCACACCCAAATGAAAGTAACCAGTCCAACAAACCACTACATGAAATCACTCATCAGGAAAAATCCCTACAAAAATAGGACCAATGTTATCTGTCCTCAATGTAATATCTCTATCAACTCATTGAGTGATATCTTGAGGGACGATGATATCTATCCTTTCAAGGTAGTCCACGCCCAATGAACTTGATACAATGAGCTTTATCCCCCAACTGATAGGCTCAATGCTATCAATAGAAGACTCCTCACCTTCCACATGGATTTATATGACAAGAACCCCAAAACCAATTTCCTAACATTCACTACCTGAGGAATCTACCCACATTATTAGTCAACACCACCTCTTCACCTCTGTGGTTCAAATTCACTAGAAGTCATGACGAATGTAGCACAAATGAGGGAGATAGATCAATACCAAGGAGTAGTGGAGGAGGATCTCCTTCTTTGCTTCTACATGACCTATGAAGGAATAAAGAGGGGGGAAAGGGGAAAAAGAAAATTAGGGGAGGGGGAACATGTACTTTTATATATTTAATGAGGCCACATGGTTAGATTTCATAGTTTTCCAAACCATGCGACAACCTTATGGGTTGTAGTGTAGGGTTTTTGTCAAAGTGGCACTAGCTGTGAGACCTACCACATGGTTTTACCAACCATGAAAAAACAATTCCATAGCTATCAGATATAAAAAATATAACTTCCACATGACTATGATCCCCTACATAAAGTTTCCCCCAAACCTTAATCGTTGAAAAAGGGGATGCATGTTTAGCTGGAAGAGGCCGCACAGTTTGTCCCAAACAGTGCCCCTAAACCTACAACTCCAGAACAAATCCATCGGGCATCCCATGATCCCTAAACCCTTCAGAAAACCTGAGGGACCCTCAAAGTATCATAACCATAAAAAATAAAGATATTTTATTTGGGAAACTCTTAAAATTGAGTTCCAATAACCAAAAAAGAAATTGGCATACCCAGAAATTCATAAAATCAAAATTAGAGAGGTATTCAATTTGATTTAAATCAAGGGACATTATATAAAACATCTCTTGACATGACTCTAGTCATATTTTTAAATCTATATCCTTGAAAAATTATATGTATTATCATTGATATCCATGGTGATACACAAGGATAACCATCTATTAATAACCACTTCTCCCTACTTAGTGGAAGTAATCAAAGAGCCAATATCTAGGTCCACCATATTTTAATTAAAATATGTATTTTAATAATACTCCTTCAAGGTATGTATATCTCACAGGATTCACCATTTACCTTGTACCCTCAAACATTAGTGGACAAGGCTTAACTTAGATTCATGGTACCATTGTGGACTATAGTCCTTCATTATAACCATTATATTTAATAATAACATTTAATTAAATTAAGGATCACCCAAAAATGACAGCGAGACAAAAATAATCACATTAAATATAAAATAATGAATAATTTCAATAAATAATTTACAAGATACCACTTACCATTAATATATGTTAATTCCCTTTTTATGTAAGTCTTGGAAACTTTTTCTAAGATATTCTAAGGTCAACCGACCATTGAACTTCACCATTAGGTCCTAAATTAACAAAATAATCCAATATTAATTTAAATAAATTATAATAATCTTATATAATGAATGAAAATGATTATAATCAAATAATCCATTTAATGAAAATTGAAATGATGCGAACAAATACATAGAGAATCACACATTCACTAAAATCTCAACAATCATTCTTGAAGGGTCCCTCATACTTTTTTGACCCAATTCTGGGAAATTTTTTAGTCATTAAATACCTATTTATGCAGAGATTTCATTCTAATTTAATTTAAAAGTAATAAAAATCCATCAGAAAATACTCTTTCAGAAAACCAGTGAGTGAAAACATGTATATATCCTCAATAGAAATCCAAAATATATGAAGAGTGATAGTCACTTGAGAATCAAATGATTCAACTGGGCTATAATTTAATCAACTCAATAAACCTAAACAAAGAAATCATAAATCATAAAATAATGATGTTGAAGATATATGAAGGAAAACTAAGGATGAGATTCACCTTATTCACTAAAAAAGAACTATAAAAGAAACCCTAAAAGGGTATCAAAGGGGGAAAGAGTGGTGGTAATTCATCCAAAATGTCCTAAACAGAGTGGATTTACCACTAAATATTTAGAGTCTGTAGGTTGGGAAATTTACATCCCGTTATAATAAATAAAAAATCACAAAAAGAGTCACTAATTTTCCTTCCGGAGCTCATTGGCTGGTCAGTGAGGAATACCAAATTACCGGGTTAATGCCCAAATCACAAACTGTATGGTGGTTGATATTGTAGCCTAAATAACCAAGAAACATGTGTGAAACACACTTGATATCAAATTCCTCATTATAAGACTAATCCCATGTACAAAACCATCTCATTGATATGTTCAATTTCATCAAATTCTAAAAAAAATCTAATTTCAAGATTCAACCCCTCGTTGGGGAAAAATTCAAATGCATTCTAAATTTGAAACATTGTATGAAAATTGGGTATTTAAATCTACCAAAATAACACTTATCTACCTTGAATAGTCTTTATTGTCATTTATTTCCACTCTTGACCCATGTTTGTTATGAAATAAAAACCATATTTTCTCATTCCATCTCCAAAATCCAAATGTGCTCATGCAGTGTAATTCCCAGAATATGAAATTCTATTTATCAAAATTCAAATTACCACTTTCCACCTCCAGTAATATTTAATGATGGTTCTTAATTGATTCTATCAATTTTGAGACATCCCCACCCCACCAAACAATTCATCACGATGTTCTTTGTTCTCCCCATCAATTAACTCAACCCATTATGGTCAATTTGGACCCATGAAACTCCCTACAATCAAAATCACCTATATAATCACATTTTTAGTGTTTAAATTACCTTTTTGGAATATTTCCCAACTAACCCTAAAATAAAACATGAAAATTGATGGTAAATTTCCATTACTGAACCTTTTTTCCGATTTCCAAATAATTAGGATGAGTCTCCATCATCTATGAAATAATCCTGAACATGATGGACTTTCCTCAAATAGCCCCAACCAATCCCCGAAACACACCAAGAATGTACAAAAATGTACCCAATATAGAATCCATCACACCACATCCAATCAAACATGAATCAACTAATTAAACAACATTTGGAAAACCTTTCCTAAAAGAACATGTATTCATCCACTGACACATTATGAAATTTCTTGACTCCGATTCCTTTTATCACAAATGAATCTTGATATAACCCAAGAAAGAAAATTGAAATATGATCCTAACCTATATTTTAAATTCAATATTTCATCATGAACTATCTTAATAAATAATAATGTTATTAGTTGAGCACTGATGTACCAATAATATGATAAACACTCCAGTCACATCCATCTCACCCAAATCATAATTCCAATTCTTAGACATCATCAACAATTTCAACCCAAATAAGATATATATATATTTATATTCATTAAAAATCTTACAAAAATCCAAAATCCATCATGAGTGTCTATCGAATGGCATCATTTAATGCATGACCCTTCGTTCAGTTGGGTCATATCACCCTTGACTAATTTGACACCTATTAAATAAAGGTATTATCATCATCATTGATTTTTTCATCAGAATTCCAGATCACCTAAAACCATGTTGTCTATGTTACCAAACACAATGGCTATTTGTAAAAATGTATCTCATATCTGAACACCTTTTCAATTCAAATCCATTACATATTCCCATCTCACATGAACTTTATCCTCAATATCCACTAATATTAGTCATATGATGAATGACACACCCTTTAACAACCTAGTGTGGACTCCCCACCATATCTATTTTGTTATAATGTTACACATGTGTAAAATAAATATTTTTAAACAACACACCTATGATTCTCCTCTTATGTAAAGATTATTTAATCCTAGAAAACACCTCCTTTTATCAACTCCTAAATGTATCATTCCATATAATTTGATTGAATATAGAAATATTCATCACTATAGTGTGTGGGGATTCACATTTCCATAAAAAATCTTGGGAAACCATGCCAACAAGCATCTCATAGAATTCAATTCTTTCCTCGGCCCATATTTGGATACTCAATGATTCAAAATTCTGTATCTTTGTGCATAGAAAATACAAACTATATCATTATCCTTTTGAAAATAATGATTGTATACTCTCTTACTAGGAAATCTATATGAAAAATGGAATAAAACGTCGTCATATTATGCTCTCCACCTCAATATCATCGAAATTAAATGGTGTCATGTTCTTGTGAAACATGTTCAAGAATCATAAATCATATCCCCATGAGTCTTACATTATCATAACTTGGCTCCAGAATTAAGACCACCAACCATTGCTTACCTTTATGGTCTTGTTCCCTCACCTATGATGACTGTCACAACTCTTTCTAAACAATAATAATTTTAGTGATTCCAAAGTCTATCACATGACCACCCCCCAACCATGAATCATTTAATAATCCAAAATTTAATCCCATTATCTTTTCATATCATGAATCTAACCATATAGGGTCACCATTAACCCCCACATTAAATACAACATCAATAGTAAATAGGGTCTAATGACCCCACATAAAAAACTGGTTATGATACCAAATTCAAACTATGTGGCTCAGATATAAAATTCACAAGGCTTCACACATTCTATTCTGAAAGGAATTTTAATATTATTCAAATACTTGTTGAAACAAATTACCACTCCAATGAATCCTCCTAAAATCATCACCATGGACAATTATAAGGGAAATCAATTTTTATAGAACCTATTGGTAAAAAATATCAATGCAATAATCTGAACATACATCCCACCTTTAGGGAACTAAAAAACTAGGCTAACCCATATCATAGGTCAGGATCATGCATATCGATTCTCATCTCATCCACAATAGACATATCACCACTACTGTGGGATGCACTTAAAATAATAGGCTCTACCATCTCATGAATAATTTATATCTGAGAGGGTCACAACCCACATAATTCACCACATGGGTAGCATCCTACTGGTGTCTCACCTATTATCTGAACAACTCATGTTCCAATATACCAATCCCTGGTATCACTGATACATAGTAAGAAACACATTTTGAAACATCAACTTACTAGGGAACTAATTCTAATGTAGAATAATAAATTGAGACTACCCCCTTGAGAATCCCAATACTTGGATAATCTCAATTGGGCCTTAACACATGGTAGTCGACCAATGAGAACCATGACCTCATCGACATATATATTAGAACATTTACATATTATTATCCATGTCATGTAACTATAGTCATCATTTTTTATTATTTAAAATATCTTTCTCTTGTATATTGAAAAAAAATAAAATGTTTCACAAGATTTTTAACTAAACAAAACTATTTTCATTTCGAAACATGTATCAAAATTAAATTCACCCACAATAGGTTCATCATAATAGAGTCAAGTTCCAATACAGGCCAATTAGGGTTACTATAAATCCTTTCCACTGACGGACTATATCGCCATATTTAGGTTTCATCATATAATAGTGCCACACGACCTGTCATGAGAGAAGATATCTTACTAGTATAGATGATTTGAATTCCACCAATAACCTATATGTGAAAAAATCTATTCCTGTTTCTAATAACTATTCAAACATATGGAACATTACATTTGTGTAATCAAACATTGATAGACATATGTCAGGGGAATCCTATGTTCCAAATATGATGCAAGAAGATTCCTCTTTCCCATTTGGATTAAGAGTAATGTCTATAACAAACTATAAGTCCATAAATCCACCTGTTTCACCAAATGTGAAGTCTTGTACAAAAATTTAGTCAAACATCATGAACATCAATATCATATATATGAAATCCTAGACATACACTATCAAAGGTGTTCATGGTGCACCCCTTTGGGTTCAATATCATGCTCTGAAAAATACCTATATCCCTGATATAAAATCTATCTAATTAGTAAAGTAAAATAAAATATCTTATATATATATTATATCAATGAAATAATTCCTTTATACCACTTTCACATGTCACAGAGCATCTCACTCAAAATATTGACCGGATTGAGGGTGAATAGACCTCATGCATACCATCATGTACACCCTAGGTTTCTAACTATCAAGAAGGGTTTTATGGTGATAAAATTGGGAAACTATTCCTCCATATTAGATAAGAAAAAACAATGGAAATAACCAAGAATATTAGCCAATAATAATGAAATCACACAATAAGAAATAAATAGAACATTCTATAATGAAATGTAAGAATTATACAAGTAATCAAATACATACCACCCCCTAGGATGATCACATATATAAAAAGTGAAATATAGGAAAATAATATGTATTGGAGGATCTACTATATCGCTATGCCACACCCAATCATAGTCTCTTCACACTATCCATGATATTTATCTGAATGATTAAATTTTGATCATCAATAGAACTTGTAACTACAACCAGTGAGAGGTTTGATTGGGTATAAATGTTCTATGGAAACTCAAGTAGGGTGTGAGTACATCTCAGAAGGGCCTGGCCAATGGGGCCTCATATATTGATAGTAAATTCATTCATTGTATATGTGAAATTATTAAGTAAATAAATAACCGTCGAACATAAATATATTAACCTCTACAATCCATTGATTTTTGTGGTGACATAGATGGACCATTATAATTTGTTCAAATCATTCTAAAATGTTTTTGAGCCCGTCGTGAAATATTAATGACTAATATAGTCTTTAAGGGGTCTAAATAACCCTAGTATAAATAATATAAAACCTAAAGGTATGAATCAACCTAATATACCTGATACAATACTTGGTTTCATTCTATCATTGATATAAAAGAGATAAAAAT
This sequence comes from Viscum album, assembly GCA_963277665.1. NCBI lineage: Eukaryota > Viridiplantae > Streptophyta > Magnoliopsida > Santalales > Viscaceae > Viscum > Viscum album. Next base: position 1,738,445,756 of record OY728151.1, read on the forward strand.
GAGGGGTTTAAGTCAACAAATATACATGCTAAATAGATGAATAATAATAATGACAATATATAGTATCCAAATTTGTGTGTGGGGTTTCATACCATACTAATTTATTAACGGATCTTGTCCAGGTATTTCCAATCTATGTTGGGGGTCACATACCCTACCAATGTATCAAATGAATTTCATATAAGCAAAATTATTCTCTATACCTTGATATAGGTATCATGACTTCATTACCGAAGAATACAGAACCACCAAGATGCCTAACCTTAGATTCCCATAAGATAAATAACCTCATGGAATATCATCATTAGGATAAAAATCATATCACAACTATAAATGAACAACCAACACATGATCTAAATGGAATCTATCATCCTTAGATCATGTAAAATAAATAAATGGGCACCCAGGGGATCCACCATCCTAATGGTCTTAAATCAATAAATAATGTTACAATTTCTACGATAAATCATTTATCAGTTCTATCATTTATTTTAACTTAGGTCTGATTCACAAGTTTTTACTATTTCATTCATCTTTTAGTTTTTTGCTATTATTTTTATCAATTCGAGGGTGATTCCTAGAATTTAAAACTAATCTTATTTTTGTACATATCATTACATCTACATCAACTGGGTAATTCATATAAGACATATCACACATGGGAAACCCTACATGGTGTCCTCTAGTCTATTTCAAAACATAGGGATAAGCCCATAAATTATGGAAACGACATTTGTTGTTGTGAACTGGATCATATTATACAATTTATATTGTTTCTACATTGTAAGGTCTTCCCTTTGTTTCTATGGTGATACCTAAGGAAAAGCATATATAGTCCATATCTTCTCCATTCCTTGGGGAAGTCACTTTTACACCTATCTCTATATCCACTATGTTATACTTAGTCCACTACATTTAATAATACTCTTTTTAGGTCCCTATATCTCACAAGATTACCTTTTTAGCTTATTCCCTTAGTCATCGGTGACCCATGAATCACTATAGTTCAAGGGACCATAATGGTCCACGACAAATCATTCTTCCAATTACATTTAATTAATTCATTTAATTAAAATAAATATCACTCACTAGTGATGGTGAGACCACAAACAACACACAATAAATTAAAAGATGCATAATTACATTAGGAAATGTATAATTTTTTAAAATCCTTTTAATGAAGTCAATTCCACTATAATAACTTCTTGAAAACCGTTACTGAAATCCTCAAATTTAAATTTGTAATCTAAATTCACAATGAGGCTATAACATGAATAGGACAATACAAAATTAATCAGGAAATTTTATAATTAACTAATATAATTAATAAAAAAAATTATTATCATATTATTAATTTAAATAAAATTTACATGATTCATATATACTCCATGAGCATCATCAGATCTCTGATCTCTCATGAAACACACTAGGAGGGTCCATGACACACCCTATCCCATATCATAGGAATAATACCCATCATAAAAAACATGGGTGTCTAATGATTTAGCATTAATTTAAATTTAAACCCTTAAAAATCCATTGGGAAATGAAAATTCACTAAAACGATGTGAGATGACATACATAAATTGTCATGGGATGTCCTATATGCAAGATGAGTGAAAGCCCCATGAGAGTGAAATGATTCCAACGTGCTCTGGTGGATCATAATAACCTAAACTAAATAAATATAAAATAAAATAATATTTAATAAAAATTAATAGGAAGGAATATTAAGGAATTTAATCACATTAATATCTATAAGATCACTACTAAAAACACCCATACCCAAGGGGAATAATAGGGGAATGAGAGGGTGGGAGGCTCCAACCAAAATGACCATCCCAAGAGCCTGACGCCTAAATCATGATTGGAGGTGGGGTTTTAAATAAAAACCATTAACATTTAAAAAATAAAAAAAAATATGTAGAGTATTGTTTATTTTAGATCATAGAGTGGAAGGTGAGGCCATCCAGTTTGCGGGGATACTTCCCAGTGCACTAGTGAGATTGTGATAGACCACCAAAAGGCTAGTGGATTTTATTGTAGGTCAACTACCCTGAACACTTCACCAACTATGTCCTTAGCATCCAAACTCATTCCAATAATTAATCCACTTCAAAAAACATCTAATGGATGTGTTTAAATACCCATAATTCAAAAAGAAAACCCATTTTTTGATCTAACCCTTCAATGAGCAGAAAATTTTAATTCCATCAGAATTTCAAAACCCGTAAGGATGTGGGGAATTTAAATTTTAACATAACATAAAATGAAAAATACCACCAGAACAACATGTGATATTATCTAAATGGTGTTTAGGACCTAGTTTTTCATTCATCATGTCCCTCATTTCCGAATTCATATTCCTTTGAGGTCAAACAGTGTGTGTCCCCTCCAAATAGCACGCATGAACACATAGGTTCTGAGGAATGTAAACTCTATAAATTTCATGATTGTTTTGTATATTCACTTTTATTGTGGTCCCAACCAACCATCCATATTACATTTTTCTTGTTCTGGAACTCCAACGTGGCTCCAATGAGACAAATGGAGAGTTCTCTTATCAACATTTCATGTAGTGAGTTTTTATCCATAATTTTTTCACCTTCAACATGGATCTGGATTTGATTTATGTTTGTTTAATTATACAACTATTCTCATATTTAAATCTATATAATATATCATACATGGAATCTATTTCAATGGAAAATGATTTATGACTACCAATAAGTGGAGTCATAATCTTTTTTTTATGAACAAATGGCTAGCAGACACCAACATTTGAAAATAATTGTCTAAAATATTCCCTACCAATTATATTTAAATAAAAAATACTCCATCATGATGTAAAATAAATTTTATAAATTGTAATAATTATCCACATAATAAATAATCAATCTAACCATCAATTGGACCACAGGGGAAAATTGAAATCACTAAAAAACCAAATTAAAGAAATGAACACAAAATAAAAAGAGGGAGAAATACATAAACCATAAATTTAAGAAACAATGATGACTATGATTGATAAAACATAATATATGGTTGAGTAATATAAAAAATATATAAAAACAACATGTCTTGAAAAAAAATGATTCTTGATTCCAAGTATCAAAAAAATCTATAAATAAATATTGATTTTCAATTATTGATCAAGGATTAAATTATAGTGGGATTAATTCAAGATAAAAAAGATATCGATAATAGGGTAAAATAAATAACAAAAAGTACAATACATTTTAATTGGATCAATCATTAATAAATAATATTATTATGTTGTTATTGTCGAAGGCATGACTGATATTCAAAAAGTTCATGATCGATCCTTGATTAGATGATCCTCTACTGCCAATATACATTACATGATCTCATATTATTAGACCCTATAGTTTATGAGACTAACCCTAGTAGAATTAATAAGTTTTTATCAAATAGATATTATCTATTGTTACCCAATAAATTAAATAATTAATCATTTAATTAATTAATCCACAATTGAATATGCATGATCCTGCACACCGTTGTTGAACCCAATGTGAACAAAACATATATCATTCCCAGTGTATAATTATTATTTCATATTATATGGGGGGTTTTGTTTCATCATTAGAATTTTTTTTGTATAAATCCATCATCAAAAAATTTATTCTTTCATGTGATAAAATATACATAATATTTTTTATACATAAAAACTAGGGCTACACGACACTGAAAACTCCATATAAAACATTGAAAATGGATCCAAAAATATTAATTAAAATAAAAAAGTGTCAAAAAAATATAAATCCAATATACACTCAACAACTTGAATTGAATTCATCCAAAAATTTATGTCCCAGATAAATTGGTTACTGTATTGAGCTCTCGTATAGTTCTCCCAGTCCCACATGCTCTCATTAAGAGCATTGTGCTTGTAGAGAATAAATCAATGGAGGATTGCATGACTATGAAATTTATTCTCATAATAAACATTGATCACAACCACATATTATGAAATGATGAATTCATCCTTGATGTCTATATCACCCAAATAAATAATTTGTAAGAAATCATGAATGTATGTTCGCAGTTGTGGCACATGGAAGACATCATGATCTTGGTCCATTTATGGTTATAAATAAATCCAATAAAAAAATTTATGATCCTTTATAGAATCATAAAATGACCTATGAACCATAAAGGTAGATTTATTCCACATAAAAATCACTATAAACCTCACCGAGGTGACACCTACATGAATTCATGGCGTCCTTTTCTGGAGTTCAAGGGCCTCTATCATTTGTTTTCAAAGGGATTTTGGTGGATATTAATTTTCCCCATCTAGTCTATAATGACCTAAACTCTCTCCATATTACCCTATAATACAGCCAATCCCATTAGTTATGATTCTACCAATTCTGTTGAATATAATGGTGATCTAAAATATCTCCCATATGGGGCCACCAAAGGCATCATTACAATAGTAGAGTGATATTAGTTTTTGTATGATAACTATAATAAAGGTATGTGGTATTTCTAGCATTGTTCAAATCCTAACATTAAATTATTCAACATGTATTTTGAACATGGGTGGTCTGCTCAATCTGAACAACCATCTAGGGATGAAATTACATTCTTATATGCAATTAGGTCCTGACATCCTCCCAAAAACCCCTATACAATATATATTTGATAAAAGAATTATTATAGATATAATTTTATAGTGAAAATCGTTAGGTTGAATGATATCCAATATGTACATGTATCCCATGATTTCCACAAAACCCTACTCCATGATGGTGAGAAAGTGGGCTGACATAGTGATTTAATCAATGACCACCAAGATGGAATCATGTTCTCTTGTCATTCATGTAAGAAGAATCCTAAAATATAACGGGATACCATCTTAAATATTTTTTCCACCTCAAGGCTCTAGGATAAACCCACTGGAACCCAAGGCTCCACATTCACCTATTTATAGGTGATGTATAGAGTGTTGAAATCAATAACACCATACTTCATCCCTCGACAACTAAACTACCAATAAAGGTATGAGTATATATTTTCTAGTTTGGAATGAACCAATAAGTGAGATGTATATTAATCCATCATCACCTCCGCTCGATATGAGACAAGAACCATAGACCTTCCTTGAAAGAAGATGATATGATCCCCACATTCATAGAATAATTTATTAGAATTTCTAATTAATATCCATTAAAAATTTCCTCATAATAAATATCAATGTTCTATTAATACCTCACACAATATAGAATTGGATGTGTCACAACAATCAAAGGAGGAATGATTATCCTCCCTCATCCACCAAGGATAACTATAATTAGGGCAAGTACTCTGATGTCTCTCCTAGAAACTAGCAAGAAGATATAATATATAGAGATTCTTCCACAACAATACCATACCTTAGATTATCGGCAATTTCTAATTCATTTTCTTACATGAAATCTGTCCATATCCACTATATCTAGTTGTGATCTCTCTAATTGAAGATGGACCTGACACTCTTTTGGTTGGAGTAAATAAAAAAAATATAAATTTGATAATATTATTTTCTATCCATTAGGGTGAAAACCACAACTACCAAATCCAAATTATTAGTTGTGTTTATTTTCTAAGGGAAATAATATTCCATGAGACATATGTTATAACCCTTATGTCTATATTAAACTACACCTCATGATCAGATCAAGGGGTATCGTAAAACACCACATACTCAAAATTGTTTTCTAGAAATATATAAACATTACAATTTTCAAACCTATTATATAACTAATAAATGGAATTATCTATATTTTTTACCATATAAAGGGATACCCATTTTAGGTTAAGGCATTCAATGGATTTATATTCCTATATAAATAGTCAATGAATCTCTATTAATAACCATCCAACCAAAAGAAGCTCCACACAACTATTACACGATTGGATAATTTTTTTATCAAACACTAAATTTATTTTCACATGGTCCACAATTACTCCCTAATCTAAGATAACATTAAACAAAAATAAGCCTCTCTATTCTTGAGTTTACA